>CM042146.1:69236577-69246577 GCA_023376005.1 Doryteuthis pealeii | reverse complement strand
TACAGTGTTATTAGAAGAGTGCTCAATATCTGTGATAGAGCGTTGATAGTTCAATGAACATCATGTAAACATGCAAACATGAGAATACAGTTAAAAAAAATGCACACATTTGACCATTTACACCATTTCTGTCATTTTCAAAGGAATTGTTTCGTTTACCTGATGAATGCATTCAGCAGAAAACCATTGGTTGTAATATCATTCCAAAATAAATAAATAAAAGCTAAAACTTTTATTTGTTACTTCATTGAACTATATATATATATATATATTTGAACATTTGAAATTCTATTCTTGTCTCCAACTCAAAAAATAAAAATACCACTCTGATGAAGGTCGGCAAAATCTCTCTGTGTACGGAACATTTTATGCATTTTTCCTATTATTATTATCATCATCATTTCAACTCCATCTGATTATTTTAATAATAATAATAACGTGAATCCGTATACATTTTGATAAACAGACCGAAATGTGATATTGATTAAAAGTGATATCGATAAAATTCATTTTTATCCATCTACATTTCTTTTCTTTACTCATTTTTTCCTCATATATATATATATATATATATATATATATATATATATATATATATAATATTAGATGAAAATGGTATGGCCTATATATTTAACTAATTTAAATAACTAAAAGAAAGTGTTAAAAATTGATATATTTACAATTAAAGGTCATTGGGAATGAATCATGAGAAAAGAAAGAAAAATGTTTTGCTGCTATATTTTGGGAATCCTATCCTCTTCAACTGGCAATGAAATTGTTGTATTGTCTTCACTAGGAAGTAAGTCCTAGTTGAGGTGTTGATTTTTGTTTGTATCTGTTTGGTGATAATCAAGATTAATAACTCACAATTGTGTATTTCATAATGAAGATTATCAGGATGAGCTGTGTTGTGTAATTAAGTTTTCTTAAATAACTAGTTTTACAATGGTATGTCATGAGTTTAGAATTAGGTAAACAAAAGAGAATCGAAATAATATTAGTTTGGATTCTCTTTTGTTTACCTAATTCTAAACTCATGACATACCATTGTAAAACTAGTTATTTAAGAAAACTTAATTATTCTAATTTGGTCAATTCACATGCCGTAAAAATATAGGGCTGATCCCTATAGTTATAAATTTTTTTTTTTTTTTTTTTTTTTTCTAATTTTCTATTTGCTTGGACAATTTGTGCTTTACAATCTCCAACCTTGTTTAACAATTTTAATATCAGCTACAAATTGATCTTCAAAAAAAAAAACAAAAAGCTTAATCACAAATTTCCTCTTTTACAATAAACTGAATTCCACTACCTTTGTTGTCATAGAAACACTAGCAATTGCTGTCAACTGGCAAAGTACTGATGAGTGGTGAATAAACGAGTAAGTAATAAGTGAGATAAAGAGAGAAAAAGGTAATGTCAACAGTATATATTTTTATGACTGGACTGAAAGATTCATATTAAAAAAAAATTTGGCTGATTTTTTTTATTTTTCTATTTGATAAATCTGTTGGTTTGGTTTACATGGGCTTCAGATTTTGAAATGTAATTAAAACATGGACATTATTGGTTTGTTTTCTTTCTTTTATGGCTTATTCAATGCCAAAGCCATACTTGTATAAGAACAGTGAAAGTTGGCGGAATGGCCTATTGTTCATATCAGCTAGACAGTGAAAAAAAGAGAAGAATCTTTTTCTTTCTTTTTTTTGTGCATGTGTAAGAAAGGTTCCAAAGTTATATTTACTTGAATGTGAAGAGAGGAAGTAAATCCGACGGTATGTAATATATCAAGAAAAATGAAAAAACACAGGTTTAAATGGGTTAAGTGGTGAGTTTATTGGCCGACGCTGCAGTGTTTCGATCTATTAAATAGATCATCTTCAGGGCATAAGATAAGAAATTATATATCACAGAATGAAGAGAAAAAGTGAGTGGTATTAAACAGACTGAATAACAAGGATTACCACTCACTTTTTCTCTTCATTCTGTGATATATAATTTCTTATCTTATGCCCTGAAGATGATCTATTTAATAGATCGAAACACTGCAGCGTCGGCCAATAAACTCACCACTTAACCCATTTAAACCTGTGTTTTTTCATTTTTCTTGATATATTACATTTACTTGAATACAAGACTCCGACGAAGGTTGACAGACAAAACATTTAATATGGTACAGCACATGGATATAACAAGATACATAATACATAGGTAAAACAAAGTTACATGTAGAAAGATAAATACACATTCATGAATAGTACAAGATATACATAAAAGTACAGACATGAGACTAGGGATAGTCCATGCTGTGTGAAGAACTTACAGTAATGTAAGTGGGGCCAAAAGCCCCAATGAGAAGGGGTAGACCGTGTCTACCCCATGTGTCTCGTAGTTACTGGAACAGGAAAAGAGACAGAAGCGTTTGAACTCGGCGCTTAAATACTATAGCCCCTAGCAGGCACCAGCAAACTAAACGGGCAGACAACTCAACGGGAAAATAATCCCTACACATGTGTATGGGGAGGGGCAGTTAGTTGACAACCAGCAATTCATAGCCATAAAAAAATCATCCACTCTAATTCCTTTTTCCTTAGCGCTAGACAAAGGAGATTTTTTTTTCATCTAAGGTAGATCATCACACCTACTATCAGCTCCCTAATTTACTGCACAGATCAAAGCTGTGCTACTCATGCACTGTTGACAAGAGCTGGTATCAAACCTAGAACCTTGTGGTTCTTAGGAAGATGCTCTACCAACTGAGCTAAATAGTTAAATTGTCCAAAGCAATCTTAGAATTACAAGTTGTAGTTGTACATAAACAATTCTTTTCATATTTTGTTTGCTATCAAGCATTAAATAGCATCAGTTCCTATTAGATTACCAATCAGCCTGCTCAGTACTTAGAAGGCTTTACCGCTTAGTAGACATCTGAAATCTATGCTCCTTTTATATGTACTAGCAAGAATATGTTCCTTCTGCGCATAAGTATTTAAATTTTAATGTGATAAAATATATTAAATCAGAATGACTAACAAAATTAGATAAGTATGCATATAGATAGATTACACTTATTTTAATTAGATTTTAATTGGTTTTCATATAAAATCATTCATAGGATTGATTTTGATACATTGGAGAATAAAACAATGATATTAGAGATCAATAACACCAAGTAATTATTTATTAAACCCAGTTTTGTTTAAACCAGTATGCAAATTAACCACACCATATATTATGTAAACCATTACTTTTTTCCTGATATATAACACAGGATTTTAAATGTACTAATAACATTGTCTGTTTTTAAGCAAATCTAACTCAGATTTTCATAGAGACATCGTTAATAATATTTATTCTATGTATTGATGATTTTGACTATAAATTGAATGAATTAATAAACTTGCAACATTACTGAGGGTATTGTGATGTAAGCAGCAATGTAGTTACAGACACACTGAATCTCCATTATAATAAGATATTCCCAACCCTATTGCCCTTATGGCAAGCCCCTGCCCCTTTTTATCATATGGGTGCTAGAAGGCGGTGACTGAGGGTCTACATGTCCTGGGAATGACGTTAAACTCTATCTGATGGTGAGGTTCCAGTTTTGGAGGTTTGGGGAATGTGGACCACCCCTTCATCACCATTGCTCCCTGGTCCACTCTGACCCAGAGTGGTAGTACCTGTTAGGGTCCCATCTATGGGTTAAATAGAAAAACATGAGTTGATAAACAAAATTGCATTATGTATTAAGAATGAATTTATTTCACAACTTTGTTGGCATTAAATGACCCACCGAGGTTGATATGCCATAAAACAAAGCAAACAAACCAAATATAATAAGATAAACATAGATATATGTTTGTTCATCACTTCCCACATGTCCACTGACAGCTGACATTGATTACTAGTTATTCTACAGCCACATAAACTGTTTGAGAAGAATTTTCTATGGTTATGAATTATTGTCAATGATTGTAATCCACCACTATTGGTATTATTGGTGGACGATTTTTTATGGCTATCAATTGTTGGTTATCAACTAACTGCCCCTCCCCATACAAACGCACAAAAAAAGAGAAAGATTCTTCTCTTTTCTTACAAATTATACACGTGGAGAAAGCTGTAGAATTGTCATAACAACATAGACAAGCCAAATGAAGATGTAATGGTTAGTAAGTAAAGTTAGCGGAGTAGCCTATTGTCCATTTCAGCTGAAGAGTGAAGGAGTCTATCCACTTTTTACTAACATGTGATGAGGGAGATTTTGTGTCTCAGGTGGAGCACCATATCTACCATAAACTCCCCAGTTCACTACATAGATCCAAGGTGTGCTACTCATGCACTGAGTTGGCAAGGGTCTGCATTAAACCTAGAACCATGTGGTTCCTCCCCATAAACTACACATGGACAAAAAACAGAGAAAGATTCTTTTCTTACAAATTATACACTTGGAGAAAACTGTAGAATTGTGATAAAAACATAGACAAGCCAAATGAAGATGTAATGGTTAGTAAGTAAAATCAGCCTATTGTCTAAATCACTTGAACAGTGAGGGAGTCTATTACTAATGCTTGATGAGAGAGATTTTTTTCAGGTGTCTCGGGTGGAACACCACATCTACCATAAATTCCCCACTTTACTGCATAGATCCAAGGTGTGTTACTTATGCACCTAGTTGGCAAGGGCAGAACTCAAACCCAGAACTTTGTAGACTATTACTAATGAGTTTGATTCTCACTGGGTAATCCATACTTCTCCATTTGTGCCAAGCTAAATTTAATAAATGACAATGACCATTTGAAGATTTACATCAAAGATAACTGTTATATTTTGTGTCCTGCGTATGACGTAAAACAGCATCTAATGATGAAGGTCCATTTCTGGAGCTCTGGGGAATGTGGAGTATCTCTTCATTGCTACTCTCAGGTCTACCCTGAGTGGTAGTACCTGTTAGGGTCCTATCTATGGGTTGAATAGAAAAAATGAGTTTTATAAAATATGTTTAAAAAATTGAGTTTAAAAGAATAAGAATTTTCAATACCCATCAAGATTGAATAAAAAAAAAATCTTTGGCATACATGTCGTAAAATTTACCAACCAACCGTTATATTTCACATGGAATCCATTTTATGGTCCATTAAGTTGATAAACAAATTTTCAAAGCAAGTGCTTTTTGCTTTCTTTTGTAATTTTTATTTGTGTAATTTTTTTTTTCTTAAAAATACAAATTAAAGATATTTGAGGATACAAACATTTTAGCTCAGTCAGTAGAGCATCTACCTAGGAAATGGTTCTGGGTTCAATACCAGCCCTCACCAACTCAGCACATGAGTAGAATAGTTGGATCTGTGCGGTAAAGTGGGGAGCTGAGGTGTTGTGCTCCACCTCAAAAAAGCAAAAACAATTTCCCTGGTCTAGTACTAGTGAAAAGAGGATAGACTCCCTTGTCCGACTGATACTGACAGTTGGCCACTCTGTAAAATTTACTTAGAAGACAGACTACTTATCGAAGGTTTGTAATCAGTTTCTCTATTCTAAAGATTTTGTAAATAATTTTACAAGTATGACTATTGGAATGAAATGTATACCATCTTGACTTACAGACCATATATATATATATATAATATATATATATATATAAGCTTAGTGAATCAATGATTGTTTGCAAAAGGCTTTTTTTCCTATTTAGTTAATGACACAAAATTAATACTGAAATATTCTTTGGTTTAGGATTGAGTTATTCCATTTTAATTGGTTCCAATTAGTTGTAATTTGCAATTAAGACAAAAACTGACCCATCTCTTAAAACACATTCTGCCTGTCACTTTCCATATCTCTATTGATATCTTGATTACCTCCTCATTATATATGTTTGTTTCTCTGTGTAGTAAAGAGAGAGATTGGAGAGTGAGTGTGAGAGGGATATTTAACTCCCCACTTTATTTGTATGTTAAGATTCAGCAGCAGTGAGCCCATAGCTTAATAGAATTCCAAGAATCAGATCCATTTCAATTTAAATTAGGTCAAACGGTCTCTTTCTTAGAAATCTTACAAAATGATTTTAAAGTTTGTTTTTTTTTAAATTCTCCGTTCATTTAAAAATTTTTATTTTATTTAATTCACTTTGCAAAGTCACTTTACCTAATCCCAATATCTACCCAGAGCTCAATGGGTGTCCCAATGGGTCATGTTTTGTCTAGTGTGTGTATATATATATATATAGTGAAGATCATTCCATGTAGGGTTCAACTGTAATGATACAGGTGTTAACCCTAGTGAGAGCAAGATGTGCCTATTACCAGTAGGTGGATGGACAAAGCAAAATAGTGAATAAATGAAGGAAAAAATTTGCAGTTGAAATAAATTATTACGTGAAGCAGACTCGGGTAGTAATTAAGAGTAATAATTGTACATCAATAATTTTATTCCTATTTTGTATTTGCTGTTGAGGCACATTAAAAGCATCAGTTCCCACTAACTCACCAACCAGACTGCTCAGTATTGAGAAGGGTTACCACTTAGCAAATAGTGTAAGCTAGCTGAGGTCTCTGTGCCAGACTGATGAGCATATCTTAGTAAACAACAACTATCCTGTTGTGCATATATCTGTGTGTGTGTGTTTCTTCACAGATGTTCAGTATAAAGAAAAATGTAACAACAATGAACACAAGTGGAAAATAAATTTAGATTTGTGGGCAGCTGTAATTTGAAAGGAAAAGGAAATTCTGATTAGTGAAAAGGAAAGAAGAGAATTGATGACAGTCAATCTGTTTCAGTTGCAGTCAAGACACTTTGATTTCTGTATACTTTTAGTATCTTCTCTAGAGAAGAAAGTTCTTCCATAGGAATTCTGAGAGAGAGAGAGAGTATTATGCACGTGAAAAGTTGGTTGCAATCATTAATAGATACTTAATTTATTTGTGTCTATTTTGGTAGAGTCTAAGAAACATTGGCCATAGCAGAAGTGTAGATATATAGAAACAAAGCATCTTAAAATATAGAATGTACATCTTCTATCTCAAAGTTGGTTGGTTGGTTGGTTTTAAGTAACTAATAATAAATACAATAATAATTAGTGGGAACAGTAGATATACCACAGTATGATAATTTGACTTACAATGTTTGATATATTTACTTTAGAGTTATTACAGAGTAATTCAATATTTAAAAAGTAGATATTTTCTGACCTTCTACCATGTCAGATGAACATAAAGTCCGATAAATGTGGGGAATCCTGCACAAACCGAGGCTTGTGCAGTAGCCAGTGTAAAAATTCCATGAATTCCTTTGGCATTCCTCTTTTGATGTACCTCAGGCACCAGGTAATAAACCAACCCTGTCCCTTTTAGACGAGAGGACAGGATTCATGCTGATTTATTATATATCTCACACTGATTTATCTATATCTTACCAGACCAGATACCAAAGGAGTGTTACAAATTTATTGTATGAACCAAAAATGGAATTACTTCCTTTTTTTTTGTTTAATTTGAATTAGATTATTCTATGTATTATTTAGATTGTTATTTTTTAATTTTTTTACTGTTTTCCTCCAATGATAACCACTATACTGTTTATATCGGAAAACCGATAGTAGAATTATCTTCCCGTGCCGCTAGGGGGCGAATCGCCAACATCGATATTGGCGGCAAAATCAAACCCCATCACTTATCTGAAGGCTGTCGACCTGAGGAGTCACTTTAACAAGGGCTCCATCCAACGCCCACTTCAAAGGGTAGTTAACCAGGCGGTTGTCGCTCAAAAAAAGCACCCCCCAACACTTTTCACTTATCCTAAGAACTTTCACCTGGAGAGACGTCTCAACAGCAATCCAA
Source organism: Doryteuthis pealeii (assembly GCA_023376005.1). Taxonomy (NCBI): domain Eukaryota; kingdom Metazoa; phylum Mollusca; class Cephalopoda; order Myopsida; family Loliginidae; genus Doryteuthis; species Doryteuthis pealeii. Next base: position 69,238,739 of record CM042146.1, on the reverse strand, counting down.
ATGACGGCGAATAGAAAACCCTTTCTAGCGTCGACTCACCAACGAACTGTTAATTTCACCTCTCAAGATAAGTCTTGTAGCAAAGCCAACAAAATTGCAGCAATTTTTGTACCTTTATAATACAAGTGTTTTAATTCCATTGTGTTGTTTGTCTTCTTTCATCCGAAATAATTGCTGACCACCGGGAGAATAAGAGCTCCCTATGAACCCCGTAATTCCTCTTAGTTATAAGTGCATCTCCTTTTAATCCTTTGAAAGAATATAAATCTAAACTAAATGTGGGTGATATTCACAGCCAAGTACTACAACAATTTTGTTTCCACAAAACTGTAGAAGTTATCCTCCAGATATAGAAACAATATGATACTCACCATCGCAGTGGGGTTCTAAGTACCGTCGAGTTAGTAGACGAGAACAGCAGGCAAGCTGTAACTTAATACAGTCCTTGCATGCTGCTGGCATAATGCAAAGTGGTGGCTGAAGAGTGGGTACTTATCCCTGTTCTTACTAACCCTGAAATCCATATAAGCCACCTACCAAACTCTAGTTTTAGTCTTGCATTCATCTTGTAACAGAGTTGAATACTTTACACAAAATCCAACAAAAACCATTTTAGTATTATACAATAGTATAGAAGAACTAACAGGGAGTCCCTGTGGCATAATGGTTAATGTGCTGAACTAGAACTTTGTAGTAAAAGAGTTTGAACTCCAGTCCTGCTATTACATTCACTTTTAGACTAATACCCTTGGGAAAAGTATGCACCTATTCACCCACTGACTATAGGTTCAATAGTACTACTATTCTTCTGGTATTAAATAACTCACAAAGGTATTTATGTCATTATACAAAGAAACAAAACCAGGCCAATCAGGAAGTAACTTATTCTTTTTAAATATACAAAATCAGAAAACAAGTAGGTCTTATATCAAAATGGCAAATGCTGAATCCTGATTGGTTGACCTCCCCACCCTATGGAATCTCTTGGGTATCATTAATGCTGTTGCTCTGTCTTATGAAAATAATTTTATTAAACAAACATTGACTTATGACATTAAGAGCTACTTCTGCTTGACTAGAAAACCCAAGTGGCTTTAATGTAGTCTCTCCCTTGTGGCTTTTCTCTTGAAAAATAATCTTATTTAAAGATTTGCTGAAGTGTGCCAACGTTGACTTTCCAAGCTTTTATCAGCTTACAAAACTCTTACTACTCTCATGGTTACATTTCAACTAATTTTGAACAGTATTAGTAGATTTAGTAACTCTATCCTGTTTACTGAATGTGTGAGTGTTCCATCTAAAAATTTAGGTATTGCAATTAGTCTTGTATGATTAATTAGATTTTGAGAGCCTAGTCATTCTTTTTCATTTTTTATTTTAAAAGGAAAAACAAAGTAATTTATGATTACTATATCTGTATTTATCACATGGTATAATGGTTATTATTAAGTTATTTATTGAATAAAATTATATATATATATATATATATATATGAGGAAGAATGAATAAAGAAAAGAAAGTACAGAATGGATAATAAAAGATGAATTTAATCAATATCACTTACACATGTGTTTCGGTCAGTTTATTTATGTGTACACGATTCAAACTATTATTATTATTATTGTTAAATAAACAAATGAAATTAAATAAATGTAAAAGAAAAATGTAAAAATATTCCATACACAGAGAAAAATCAACCTTCATCACAGTGAAATTTTATTTTGAATAAAGTTATTTATTGATATAAATATATATATATATATATATATATATATTTTTTTTAATTTGATTATATATAATTTTATAATATTTAATAATTTTTATATGTGATTAAATTGTTTATTTATTTTATTAAATTAAATCATTTATTAAAAATTTGGTTATGATTGATATATAATTAATTTATATCAATAATTATAATCATGAAATAATTTTTTTTTCTGTATTTATCACATAAAAAGATCCAAAAGTAATGAGAGACAACAGGAACTCCAGCAAGCATCACTGTTTGTTTGCAGTCACTGCACCAGAGATTGTCATTCAAAAATTGGCCTATTCAGCCACTCATGCAGATGCAGTTAAAAATTTTTTTAAATTGGACACTACACCATCGTCTTTAGCAGACAGAAGATGCCAACAATTTATCACATGACATAATGGTT
>CM042146.1:69156577-69231577 GCA_023376005.1 Doryteuthis pealeii | reverse complement strand
CAGTCTAGAAAAAGCAAAACTCTGAATTCAAACCTGTTAAACTCCACTTAAGAAATTGACCTTGTGTCACATCCTACTCATATGGAGGGGTTGGTAAATATGTGAGAGGGAGAAAGTTCAAAACAAAAATTCATGTATTTATCCACCCCTCCACACTAGCAGGATATAACACAAGGTCAATTTTTTAAGCGGAATTTAATAGGTTTGAATTCAGTTTTTCTTTTCCTAGACTGATTGCTATACCAAGATAAAAGAGCCCAGTCTGTTATACTATTTTACACATAGCTGGAGGGAGAATTATTTGGATTCATACCTTTCCTATGTGAAATGTAAATAGCCTTATCCCAGATTTGAACTTGGGTCGCTATGTCTATTTCGTACAACGATAACCATTACACATATGCAAAAATACATGTACATGAGTTATTTATTTTTTTGCTGTGATTTTATTTGGAATTGATGTTGATCTGGTGGTGAGGCTCCAGTTCTGGGGCTTCACAATTGGATGCAATTTAGTGTCATTCCCAAGAGACCCTTTTTGAGACGAGGTGTAACTCCTCTGCAGAGGATGCAGTTGGCATATACTAAAATGATTTTTTTTTTTTTGTTTGTTTGTTTGTTTGTTTGTTTGTTTTTTTTTTGGGTTTTTTTTGTACTTTCACCTCCCATATATCATTCCTTCCAACATTCATTTCTGTAGAGTCAGAGAATTAAGGGGTCACTGGAATCGGAGTTGGAAAAACTATACTGACTCCAACTCAAGTTGAATTTACACTTTATATAGCCCTAGCTTAGCCTGTAAAGTTATACAGTGCACACTCCTTATAAATAGATTATAAAATAACCATGGTTTTATATTTAATTGTAGGTTATAATCATTTAATTACATGAAGAGGATTCAGAGTTGTAGGTTTTGTGTTCTGACTCCCCACAGTTGACTTATTTAGTGTTTCTTTAGAAATTCTTTGGCATGTCATAGATAAAATGTTCATTATAAGCAATTATATTCTGTGATAAAAAAAAATCTTTAAACTCTCCTTTTATGAACATCTTTTTGCTTGCATGTTTCTTTGAACTCATTGTTATATCAATTTTTAATAATTATTGTCTTTTACAATTTATATTAGTGTTTGTTTTGTTTTGTTAATTGCTTAAATACACTCTATAATTATTTCTTTTGTCTCTTTAAATGAATAGATAAGAGAAAAGCAATTTGTAAATGGTGCTTTCTGTTAAATATGTAGCATATAATTTTAATTATTTCCTAATAATGACCCAATCAAATATATGTTCCATGTTATTCGATAAACTGAAAGGTAATAATTACTACCAATTTTGTTAGTAGTATTTTTCTTCTTATTATTTTTAACAGTCCAATTATTTTTGGCGTCTTTTTTTACCATCAGCTGCTTACTTTACCGCACAGATCCCTATGCTACTCATACACTGAGTTTGAACCTGGTATTGAAATCGGAACCATGTGGTTCATTTCCCAATGCTCTATTAACTGAGCTAAACCACCCCCTTATATATACATATATATAAAACATGGGTATGAAAAATGGTACCACCATTTTAACCCAAAAATAATTAAGAAAGAATTCCTGTTTGTTGCAGATAACAATCAGTATTCAATAACAAAGGGCACTCACTTTCTTTATAATCTTTAAAAGAAATTTTTTTCTGAGTGAAAAATTATCTTCTAGGTCATCAAAGTACAGTAAATTTCTTTCTGCCAAAAGTGCTTTATATTCACAAGGGTGCTTCTTTTTCTTCTTTTTTTTTTCCACCTTTCTGCACTATTAATTTTGACTCTGTATCTGAGTGACTCATAATACTCTTTGTCATATTTAAGAGTGAAGTTTAAAACAAGAGAAAAAAAAAAAAAAAAAAACCCAAACATTTTACCTGAAGACCAATATTCTAGTGACTTAGTTTCTTATCAATCAACTGATCAAAACTTTTCTCATCACTAGTTTGCACGTCAACGTGAAAACAAATTTTAGATAGTCTTAAAAATGAGTTTCAGAATTTTTTGCCTTTTTTTTTTTTCCGTGAAAAGAAACTTTTATCAGAAAGTTTTTCCAATTTCTTCATATTTTTTTCTCTATTTCCTTCTCTCCCCTCCTTCTTCTCCTCACCTTTTCTTATTTTTTCTGCTTCCTCCTATTCTGGTCTATTCCTTTCTCATTCCCTCTCCTTCCTTGTCTTCTTTCTTCCTTCATTCCTCTCTTCCCTCCTTTTTCTGCTTTCTCCTTCTCTTGCCTTTCTCTCTCTCTTCTCTCCTTCTCATTCATTCTCCTTTCTTTTGCTGCTCCCTCCTCTTCCTTGTCTATTCCTCTCTATCTCTTGCTCCTTCTACTTCTCTAATGTCCCCCACACACACACACTTTATCTTGTCCCCCCTTTTTCTAATTTGGGAGTGGTAGTACCTGTTAGGGTCCTATCTATGGTTCTAATATCTATTTGAAAATTATTTGTATTGGATAGGAATACTTCATACCATATAATTGAGTGTAAATCCTTTGTATTAAGAATAGTTGCTTGAAGCTATAATTTTCTACTAAGGATTATTATTACTTACTTGGAACCAGATAAATATGTAAATTATTTCTATTAAGACTAGTTACTTGAAGCTATAATTGTTTACTAAGGATTATTATTATTAGTTATTTGAAACCATATAACTGTGTGCTGATAATTATTGCCAAATAGAAATAGTTACTTGAAACCATATAATGCATATAAAATATTAGTATTAGCTTAGAATACTTAAAAATCATACAACTATGTGCAAATTATTTGTATTAGATAGGAATACTTGAAACCAAATTATTTGTATTAGATAGGAATACCTGAAACTAAATTATTTGTATTAGATAGGAATACTTGAAACCAAATTATTTGTATTAGATAGGAATGCTTGAAACCAAATTATTTGTATTAGATAGGAATGCTTGAAACCAAATTATTTGTATTAGATAGGAATACTTGAAAACATAACTGTGTGCAAAAAAAAAACCTCTTAACAAACAACCACAAGTCTTAGTTGTGGGTCGGAAGCAATTAAGGGGTCACTGGATTCTGAGTTAGTAAAACTATACTGACTCCAGGTGAATTTACTCTTTATATGGTCCAAGATTAGTCTGTCAAGTTATGCAGTGCACACTCCTTATAAATAGATTATAAAAAATCATATTCTTTTTATATTTATCATGAATTGTAATAAATCTATCCTCTTTATTTGTGTAAATATTTCTTATTTGTAAAGATATTAAGATATTTATTTGCGAAGATATATATATATATAATTAATTGTGTATATGTGTGTGTGTGTACAAAGTTTTACATTATAGCATTTTTAATTTGTCATTTATTCTAAATCCTTTCAAAGATTTTGTCTTTAATTCTGTTAAAAAACATCAAAGAATAAATAGGTTTCTACCAAAAGCCAAAATATCTTTATTCTAGTTTCATACCAAAGCCACAATATGTTGATTCTTTGATATAAACCACTTATAATGATATAATGGGCTACTCATATACATAGTGTAACGAGATGATGAAGGTCCTGAGTTTTGGGAGGACTACTATAGAAAAGAGGGGAAGAAGAAATAAGAGAGAGTAAAGGTTTTTTAAAAAAGTGATGAACACAAAACGGTTTGTTGGGAATTTGACCAGAGCATGACCCCCAAATAGAGAATTGAAAGCCAACCGGAGTTTCGGGGGTTGACCGGAACCGGAAGTCATGTGGTGACGTGGAACGATGAAGAAGAATATCGCTCTCTTTTTGCTTTCCGAGGCATAGAGTACGGACGGGCCTCTGGTCCCTAGTGTGGGATTACAGTACTTTAACAGTGTTCTCTCTCTTTCTCCCTGCCTTTCCTCCTCTCCGAAACAACCCACAAGATGAGCCCAAAAATAAAAGCTAAGCAGCTTGTGACGATATATTTCTCGCATTGTACCTTTTTATCGAGAAAACAACACCGCATACCAAATGCCTTTTTAGTGTTGTGAATTTGGAGGCACGTTGACAAGACCCACTATACAACATATATCGCTTTTGGTACTGTGACCATATATTAGAACGTTACAATAGGCTTTGAGATTTGTTGGCCATAATCACTTAATTACATAAAGAGGAATCATAGTTGGAGGTGTCAAAAATAGAGGAGTCAGTTTTGTATTCTAACTTCACAACCCTAGAAACTACTACACAAAAATATCAGCATACACTGTGTTGCATAGCCCTTCTTTACTGGCCCTAAATAGGTATATGTTATATACTTCTCTTACTCTTACTCTGGTCGTCTATTCTTCCGGCCGTCTTTGCTTGTGATCTTCTCTCATCTATCTTGGTCTGGTATATCTTCTAAGGTCTCGTCTGGTCTTCTATTGAGGATTCCGGGTCTGGTTTCTGTTGCTAGGGATTTCTTGTTATCAGAAGCCCTGTGTCATTGTTAGTTTTTAGTAATGAACACAAGACTTCGATTTACAATGATGTTACTTTATTCGTAGATCCCCAGACCAGACAATGTGCGGATCCTTACATCTTGCTAACTCGGCTTCTAAGTTCTAACTCTAACTGAGTTGCTTACCCCTTAAACCGGAAGGGGCTTCTATCGGGGTTCCGTTTCTCACGGTTTATCCCCAAACCGCAAGGTGAGATCGAGGTCAAGTGCCGTCACTCACCCTCAAGGCCATCAGCTGCACTAATATGATTTTTACACTATTGTCATAATCATTAGGTATCTAATGATTATGTAACAACTGTACACAATTCCTCTAGGCATAAAATAACCCTAGATGGTTTGAAATGCCATTGAAATTAGTCCATCAATCTTTTCTCTCACTTACTGTCCAACCTTTTCTCTTCACCTGTTTTTTTCTTCCATTACATAAACTTTCTTGTCTATTCTCCATAGAGAATACTATAAAGAATATTTTGTTTATGAGAGATAACAAAAGAGCAATATATTTTGCTTTCAACACTGGATAATAATTCCCAAAGGCACAAGTATATCAAACACTTCTCATTTATTTACTTAGTTTGTTCTTTTTTGTCTGAAATTTATAAGAGGTGACCAATAAACAATGTTCATGTCTCTTTATTTCAACAATATTAAAGAAGAATATGCCCAATTCTTTGTTGCTGAGCCAAAAATCATTGCAGACAAAGGCCAACCAACAAAACACAACATCTATAGGCTGACAAATATAAAGCAAATGAGAATATCATTGACTTAATCTTGCTTATTTTCTCATCCATCTCTGACATGTGTGTGTATATATATATATATATATATATATATATTATATTATACATACACACACATTATATATGTGTATCTGTGTATATATGCATACACAAATGTATATGAGAGTAAGTAAATAAACAATGTGTTTATTTGATATGCTTTTAGCCGACAATTTTTGGAGGATATGTGCTTAATTGAAGTCACACACAGAGCAGTCTCCCATGTCTATAACCTTGCTGATGAGACCTAATAGGTCAAAATGTACATTCAGGGATTGACGTTTTCTCGATTTGTTTAGCCTTACATTTGAACATATATGCCCGCCTAAATCATTAATTATTAACTAATTAATTTTCAAAATTAGGTATGACTTCAATTAAGCACATATCCTCCAAAAACACATGTATATGTATGTATATATACATACAAGTCTGTGTTTATGTATATATATCGTTGGTTGGTTGGATGGATTTAATGGCATGTCAACCCATTAGGTCATTTTTACTGAAGACATTTTTGTTTTATTTATTCTTGATGGGTACTCGATTTTTTTACAAGCACATTTGTTTATATTTAACCCATAGATGAGACCCTAACAGGCACTACCACTACAGGTCAGAATTGACCTGAGAGCAATGGTGATGAAGGGGTACTCCACATTACTCAGAGCTCCAGAACTGGAACCTCACCATTAGATAGTTTAACATCATACCCAAAACATGAACACCCTCAGTCATCGCCTTCTAGCACATGTATGATAAAAAGGATTGGGGGTTGCAATAAGGGCAATAGGTTTGGGACAATCATATAGGTACTAGGGCTTGAAGGGCCAAAATGTTGCATTGCTGGGAGCAATGGTGATGAAAGGGTACTCTGAGCTCCAGAATTGGAACCTCACTATCAGATAGTTTAACAGCATACCCAGGACATGAACACTCTTGACCAGTGCCTTCTAGCACATATATGATAAAAAGGATTGGGGGGCTCCATAAGGGAAATAGGGTTTGGACAATCATATAAGTGCTAGGGGTTGACATAGCCAGCTGATTGATCGGAAGGGGCCTCACCAACTGCCAATCTAGTAAGGACCAAAGTGGTGTGTTGTATGTCATGGACTGCTCAGCCACCAGGGTTCCATCCTGAAGCATCACAGGTCACCACCCATGGCCAACAGGTGGCTCCATTAGTGGAGTCTCACTTCTCTGCAGAGGTGTAGTTGATGTATTCTAAAGCCCCAGCTTGTGGATATGTATATATAATATATATATATATATATATATATATATATATATATATATTATAGAAGTGCATGGCATAATGGTTAGAGTCATGGGAAATGGACTTGTCGACCCGAGTTCAAATCCCAGACAAGGCTGTTTGCATTTCACATAGCGCTAATACCATTGGGAAAGGTATGAATCCATATATTCTCCCTCCAGCTATGGGTAAAATAATAGGGCAGACTGGGTTCTTTAACCTTGGGTAGGTAGCCAGTCTAGGAGAGGGAAAACTCTGAATTCAAAATTCCTGAGGTCAGTCGTTGATTGGGTTTGTGGCATTCGTACACCAATTCTTTCCTATCGACTGTGCCAAAAAGTGCGGATGGTCCAACACAAGCCTTCACCACTGTAAACAAATCACTGTGTGGGTGTTCATTGTATGAACCCTCATGCGTATATAAATACTCTATAGAATTTGATTGCTAAATTTGTTTCTTTGCAATGAATTAGTTTTCTTTCAAAATAAAGTATAATCATTTACTATTTCTTTAATTTTTAATAAAATTCCTATTTTTTTTTATTAGTGAAAAATATAAAAAAGCTTCTTTTCTGTGGAATGACTATGGGGGTCACAAAAAAGAATTAAGTGGAAAAGGAGGGCCCATGGGTTAAAAAAGGTTGAGAACCACTGAAATAGATTAAACCACTCAGAATTCTAAAATGTAAAATGTCAGAATGTTTAATAGTGCATTACAAGACAAACCCACATCTCTACTGGTACAGCAAAATCTGTCTCCCTGTCTCTCTCCCTGCCCTGTCCCTCTCTCTGTCCCTCTCCCTTCTCTCTCTGTCTCTCTCCCTTCTCTCTCTGTCTCTCTCCCTTCTCTCTCTGTCTCTCTCTCCCTCTCTCTCTCTCTCCTCTCTCTCTCTCTCTCCTCTCTCTCTCCTCTCTTTCTCTCCTTCCTCTCTCCTTCTCTCCTCTCTCTCTCCTCTCTCTCCTTCTCTCCTCTCTCTCTCCTTTTCTCCTCTTTCCTCTTTCTCCTTTTCTCCTCTCTCCCCTTTTCTCCTCTCTCTCTCTCTCTCTCTCTCTCTCATAAGTTAAGCTACATAAATCTAAAGATTATATCAGTCAGTAAATGACCCCATTGTTTGATGTTATTGATTATTTTTGCCTTCACTAGTTTATATGCAAATCAGATTTTAAATTTCTCCTTCTTCCATTGGTAATCATTTTAAATGATTATCCAAAAAAGAAAACTGGAACCGATGTTTTCAAAAACATCTGTCATGAACTCTCTCACCACCAAACACTCAAATTTATTATTCTTTGACATGATCTACAAAACTTTCAACATGTCAAGGAAATAAAATTTATTAAACAACAAAAAAAATGAAGAAAATAAAACAAAAAGTTTGGCAACCAAATCTATATGTATAAAATTGTAGTTTCTGTCTGTCTGTTTGTTCGCAAATTCCTCTAGGGTTTTAGAGATAGACTCCCATAACCATATATATTCTGAAAGTACATTACCCAAGGTACTTGGATAAGTATATTTCATTTTGATCAAAGGTAGTCCCAGGGGTGCAAATACCTCCTACTGAAATTTTCCCCCTTTTGATTTAAATGAAATTTAAACCATGGGTTAAAAAAAGCATAAAAATTAGATGAAAGGATTCTGATAACATATTGGTTAAAGTTAAATATATGAAAAAGATCCTGTTGATATCATCATCAGGTTGTGTTGGCAGTACGATATACAAGACTCTCTCTCTCTCTCTCTCTCTCTCTCTCTCTCTCTCTCTCTCTCTCCAACCATCCATCAGTCATTGCCCCTGGGAGTTCCTCCATACAGCATCCAGAGCTGATTGATGTAAGTTTTCGCTGGTTGGCCTACTCTTATGTGTGTAGGTATAGGTGTCCACAGGAGAACATCACTTATGAGTTTGTCCTTGCTTTTTTAACAATATCCAATATGTCTTGTTTATAGAATACTAAGTCCAATTACCGTCGAATTGGCAAGACAAGTCAGCAAACAGTCGTAACTGAATACGATTCTGAGATACCGTAAAGACCACTGAAAAGTGGCAGGATTTATGGAGCCTAAGAGGACCCTACAAACCAAGCAGCCAATCAGGACTCAGGGAATGGACTCACCCAAATGCATGGGTGGACTGTTCTGAATTCCCATAAATACCAGTTGTCTTGACACTGGTGCTGTTATGCTTGGCTAGTCACATTGCTCAAACCAATTGTTGACTGACTGACTGTCTGACTGACTTACTTCAATATTGTTCATTTTACTCAGATGGTATATGTGATAGAAGTGGCCATCCAGGCTTTTTTCAAGACAGGATCATTGTGTAGCTCCCATCTAGCATTTCTTTAGAGTCCAAGATCAGATTTTCATATAATTTTAACTAGTGGTTTTTCACTAAAGTCTCCAATATATTCAGTATGCAAAGTACCGTTCACTGTCAGACAACTCGCTCCAAATACTACTAGACAAGAAATCTAAAGGAGCTTTTAAAAAACACCAAACCAGAGGACATTTTGGGTTTTCTAAAATAAAGCAACCTTTTCATCAAGATATGACCAAATCAATGTTTTCACTAAAAACTGACCAAATATAATCAAATACTACTGTAAAAACCCAAAACCCAAAAACCTTTATGGAAGACAAAGCTAATTAAATCCTTTTTGGCATTAAATAACCCACAGAGGTTGATATGCTGTTAAACAAAACTCAAACTTGTATTATCTATATATTAATACTCTTTTTCCTTAATTTTCTGACCATTATCATCTTGCAACACCCTCTGGTTAAAAGACCGACCAAATTATCAAGATAAAATGCAAAAAATGTAATCCTGATTACGTGGTGTCACTTATCTGCTGAATTCTTATTTCTTATAAGTATCTTCACCTCAGCTAAATAATGGACTATTCTGTTTTTATTATAAAGAAAGAAATACAAGAAAAAGTAAATACTGCACAGAAAAGAAATATAAAAAAGAAAGAAAGACTGGGGTAAAGATAGAGAGAGGGTGTGGGCGTGTGGAAGCGAAAACGCTAACCTGTTTCAATCGAACATAATGAAAAGATGAAAAGAAAGAAAAATAGAGTGAGAGATATTATGTTACGCTCCCATTGTTGGAATGGAGAGATGACATGTCAATGTTTGCTATGTTATGGCTCTCATTTCCAAATGGAAAATGACATGTTGATATAGAAATAATTAATAAATATCTCTGGACTGGTACTACGTGGGAGAGGCTCGAATTTTGGTTGCTGAGTTGATGCTGGAGTTGGCTGACAATTCCTTGTTGTTTGGAGTCTGGAAACCAACTTGAGGTGCTGGGGGACATCTTACCTTGTGCCATTTAAAGTTTTTTCTAGTTATAACGCAAGGCTAATTCTTTTTCTCGTGAAATTTTTATTTTCCCCCAAATTACATTTGGCTCTCTCAACTCATCGTGCCAGACTCCTCCACACTCTTGTCTCTCACTCCCTCTCTCTCCCACTTTGCCACATCTCACTTCTCGACCAATAGAAAAATGCCATGTGGCTTTATGATGATTCATCCTTAAACTTTTCCATTCTAATCTGCAAATAATTCTTGCTTAAAAAATTTTCCGTGCTAATTTACATATCAGGTTACATTCCTGCCACCCAACCCCCATCATGTTACAGAGAGAGTTAAAACAATATTATACATTTTACATATTGAACTATTTTTTCAAAGGCTCTCAAGTGAAGATAACAAATGTTGTAATAATCAAATTATCATATTATCATATTCACAGATCCTGCTAGTTATTATTATTATTATTATTATTACTAGTACTAGTACAAAATAAAAAACACCCTCCGGGCGATGTAAAAATAGATTTTTGAAACATATTGCCTTGAGGGGTGGGAGTTAAAAATTCAATGTCAGTGAGTTTGTGCCCTAAGTAAGTAAAATCATCAAATTCATTAAAGGATTAAAAAAAAAACAATTTGAAATGTAAACTTTAAATATGTATTAAAATAAAACAAACTATATATAGATATATAATACTAGTCATGTATTTATTAAAACTTGTTTTAAAAAACAATGAGGACTGTCTAATGTTGTATGTTCAAATTTTGAGTGTATTTATTCTATGTTATGACGATTTTGGATAATGTGACGTAAGCAGTGACGTAATTTTTGTTACAGACAAAAACCGGAAGCGAATCTCCATTATTATTAGATTAACAAAATTGATCTAATTTTTTTTTTTTTTTTAATTCTAGAGTATTTTATCACTTGTGTGTTAACAAAAATTGCTACAAAATACTGTATTAACATACAAAATACTGTATTAACATACAAAATACTGTATTAACATACAAACATACAATACTGTATTAACATACAAAATACTGTATTAACATACAAAACATACAAAATACTGTATTAACATACAAAATACTGTATTAACATACAAACATATGAAAATCTGATTAATATATAGATTCATGATCTTTAATCGATCCGTTATAGATTTGATAAAAAGCAATAAAACAAGAAGATATCTGTCAATAGTAATAAAATATAAAAATACATGTAACATTTTTTTTTTTTTTTTTTGCATTTAAAGAATTCAGATTATAAATCCTAAATCAAGTGAAATTGACTATTTTGAGTCAAATAAAAGCAGAGTTGCAGATCTTAAAATTAATTCAATTATTTGCTGAATTGAATGCTGGGATTCTTTTTTTTTTTTTTTTTTTGTTTGTTTTTTTCTGTTTAAGATAATGATTAAATAATAATTCCATTTAAAAATAAATTATTTCTTCTATTCACATGCAACCTGGCAATTCTGGAAGAAATATAAAGTATAAAATTCTTTAAAAATACAAGATTATTTTCCCAACTGACTTAAGCATTAGAAATAGTAATAATAATAATAGTAATAATAATAACTAATAAGTTATCTTCACAAAAGATTCAACATGAACTAAGAGGAAAATTTAATTATATCTTAAAAAAAAAAAATTCCCTATTGGCTAATTGATTATATTTGGTCCAGACAAATTTCTTTGGTTTCTGGAAAATAATTTTTTGAAAAATAAATATTCTCTTTTCTATAGTACTTGACCAAAGAGGAGTATAATGTATTCCATTGGCTTTAAATTCTGGCCAATCATATTATGATAATCCACTTTTGTATGAGTATTATTGTAACCATGGTTGAAGAGTCAGAATTTATAAGGTCCAACTGCATCTCCTAGTATTCATAGAAAGCTGGCTCTTCATAGGATGCTGACTCCAATTCCTAGTATTCATAGGATGCAGATTCCCACTCCTATGATCTGTATAATTTTAACTTTGACTCCTTAACATAATTAGAATTAAGTTTGTCTGTCAATAAAGCAAAGTAGCTAACTGAAATAATTTTTACTAAAAAATGGTTTGAATTCAGAGTTTTCCTTTTTCTAGACCAGTTAGTGCACCAAGGATAAAGAGCCCAATCTGATCTACTATTTACCAGGGCTGTGGAGTCAGAACACAAAGCGTTTAACTCTGACTCTCTATTTTTGACATCTCCAACTCCTACTCCCTTTTATGTAATTAAGTGGTTATGGCCTGCAAATAAATATAAATCCATGACTTTTTATAATCTTTTTTTATAAGAAGTGCACTGTATCACTTTAAAGACTAAACTAGAGCCATATAAAATGTAATTTCAACTGGAATCTGTATAGTTTTACTGATTTCAGTGACCCCTTAATTGCTTCCAACTCTGACTCCAACTCCACTGCCCTGGTTGGAAATTTGAATTTTTTTTAAATTTTTTAATTTTATTTTAGTCACCATAACAGCAAAAACTATCACATTGGAACAAGATTTTTATCATCACAATAATGTTAAAAGGATTTAAGTTCCAATTCAATTTTCAACTTAAAAACAGTGTGGGTTCAGTATTCCATATGCTTCCAATATATAGAATTATGGTATTGGTAAAGTGCACTAATTTCTGAATATAATATCTTAATAAAAAGATTCAATAAAAAAATGGGTGAAGAAAATGTAATTATATCTTTTTATTATTTTTTTCCTATTGACCAATTGATTATTTGGTCCAGACAAGTTTAATTGATTTTTGGAACAAAAAAATTAAAGAAAATAAATACTTGCTTTTCTGTACTCATTGGCCAAGGAACAGTATGATATATTCCATTGGCTTTAAATTTCAGGTCATCTGATTTTATCTAAGTACATTCTCATAAAATCACTTGTAGTGTAATGGCTATTGTTTAGAATTGTCTGCTTGAGTTCAAATTCTGGAAGAGGCTGTTTGCATTTCACATTGCACTTAGGAAAGGTACAAATCAAACTTCTCTCTCTCTCTCTCTCATAATGGGTAAAGAATAAGGCAGACTAGGGTCTTTAGCCTAGGTATGGCTACCAGTTTAGGCTAAAGAGCCAGTCCGCCCTACTATTTACCCATATCTGGAAGGAGAGTAGTTGGATGCATACCTTTCCCAAGAGTATTAGCACTATGTAAATGCAAGCAGCCTCATCCAGGATTTGAACTTGGGTCAACGAGTCCATTTCCTACCACTCTAACCATTACACCATGTACATCCTTATCAGGGTAACATCCCATGGTGAATTGGCAAAACAAAGAGCTGCAGTCTGATCTTGTGTTCTATCTTGTTCTGACAACCCATGTGGAAACACTAACAGTACTTTATCCTTCCTTCAGATAACATTAGTGTTGAGCAGAGACCAGCAGCATGGGAAACTGACAGTTTCCTATACAACCTTGCTTTGGCCCCTGTTAAGATCTAGGCACCGGTTCATGATGTTACAGAAGTGAGGGATGCTAAAAGATAGTATATCCAAGATAGATATGTATTTATCCGACGCTTCTACTACAGGCAGGATGCAACACATAGTCAATTTTTTAGAGGATTACCAATAGTTTGAATTCAAAGTTTCCTTTCTCCTAGACTGGTTGCCTAACCAATGCTAAAAAAGCAAGTCTGCCATACTATTTACCCATAGCTGGGGGGTGGGGAGAAGATAAGGATTCATACCTTTCCCAAGAGCATTAGTGTAAAGTGAAATACTAACAGCCACATCAAGGATTTGAACTTGGGTCGCTAAGTTTGTTTCCTATGACAATAACCATTACACTAACAGAGATTCTGATCTGCATCCTGCATCCCTGACACACAAAAATCTAAAAGTATGCAGTAAATTGTATCCATGTGTTCCAGTGTGTTTCTTTTTTCTTTCCTCACCATTTCAAGCAAGCTGCAAATATATTTCAGTAGTTTCTTAGAAATTAATTACACAGGATAGGTTACAAGGTAGGAGGGAGATGGCTTTATTTGGATCCATAAATTTTCCCGGGGACTCATTCAAAGCAAATATGTGCATCCCAGGATGCACTAAATCAAAAAGCTATCAGCATCACTGCACTAAGCATACCTTACAAGATAACTGTACTAATACTAAAGTGTGATACCATTCCATGCAGGAAAATAAACTTTAACATCTGTGTGGATGATAAGCAAACCTTTTGAGTTTATAGGGAAAAAAGCAAAATAAAAGAAAATGGTTAGATTTATCTCCCTTTGTAATTAGGATGCTGATCTGCTGTTAGCAAAAAAAAAAAAAAAAAAAAAGAAATAGAAATCCAGAATTTATTCAGTTAACTTTCAGATAAAGGTTAAATCAGCATCAAGTTTGTCTTATTGATCTACCATAAAATTCCATTGTCTTCATTTAGCTCAAAGGGAAATAGAATGCATCATTGTCTTGTAAGTCGGTAGAATGAGCAAATTCTTTGTTTTTCTTTGAATTTTCTTAGTTTCGTTAGAGGCTCATCTCTACAAAATAAATTTCAGACAAATTCTATCAGGATACAGGGTGGTTATTCCAAATTTACCATGATAATTATTAAGTATGTATAAAGATTCCCAGCATCCTCTTTTGTGAAAGACAGAGATTGAATACACTGTACAAAACTGTCTCTTTCTCTTTTTTTAAGTAAAAAAAAAAATATCATAAAAACATAAGTGAATGAATAAAACTAGTGGAAACATTTGCACACACTTAATATTTGTATAGCTTACTCTCTTATTAAGTAATAGTAGTTTAGGTTTAAGAGCTCCCTAAGAACTACAAGGTTCTCGGTTTGATACCAGCACTTGCCAAGTCAGCGCTTGAGAGACACAGCTTATATCTGTGCAGTAAAGTGGACAGCTGATGGTAGGTGTGTATTGCTCCACCTCAGGTGCAAAAACAATCTCTCTGGTCTGGCACATCAATGATTCAACTTGGCAAGTCATTTTGAATAATTCTGATAAACAGTATTGATGCATGTAGTGGAATGAATGCAATCTGCCCCAATGGATTACAGGGAACACCTGAAGAAGGCCAGTGGGTACATCAGCCGAAACATAGTGTATGTATGTTTCACCATAAAGATGAGGATAACAGTCAAAAAAATCAAAATAGATATTAAGTCTTATCTCAAAAATTCAAACAAACAAGGAACTTAGTTTGATATTCCAACCAGCTCTTGGAGTATCTTCATTCATTGTTCTTGTTTAAAGTTTATTCATTTGATGCCACAGTCCATTAAACTGCCAGAGATTGAAAAAAGTTTCTCCAAAGGATGATAATGCATTAAAAATTTACTAAGCTTTGTTTTAGTCTAAGCCGCAGATTGCCTATGGTATCTGCTATTCCTAAGTAGTCATCTTTCTTAGTACCAGCCCTGTTGGCTGAGGCATTAGAATACACTGACTGCACCTCTGCAGAGGGGTAAGACCCCCAATGGGGCCACCTGTTGGCCGTGGGTGGCTACCCGTGATGCTTAAGGATAGAACCCAAGTGGTTGAGCAGTCCATGACTTGCAATACTCCACTTTGGCCCTTCCTTGGGCTAGACGATCGGTTGGAGAGGCCCCTTTCGATCAATCGGCTGGTTACGTCAAGCCCTAGCACCTATATGATTGTCCCAATGCTATTGCCCTTATGGCAAGCCCCAACCCTTTTTATCATATGGGTGCTAGAAGGCAGTTGCTGAGGGTCTTCATATCCTGGGAATGATGTTAAACTCTATCTGATGGTTATTGAAGTCAGTCAGTCAGTCTATTATTGGTTTGAACAATGTGACTGGCCAAGCACAACTGAACCAGTGTCAAGACAACTGGTACTTATGGGAATTCAGAATAGTCCACTCATGCATTTGGGTGATTCCATTCCCTGAGTCCTGATTGTCTGCTTGGTTTGTATGATCCTCTGAGGCTTCATAAATATCCTGCATTTGCAGTAGTCTTTGCAGCAAACCAGAATAGTATTAGGTTACGACTATTTGCTGTCTTGTCTTGCCAATTCGACGGTAATTGGACTTAGTATGATTATTCTACAATGGTGAAGTTTCAGTTTTGGAGGTTTGGGGAATGTGGAGCACCCCTTCATCACCATTGCTCCCTGGTCCACTCTGACCTGTGGTGGTAGTACCTGTCAGGGTCCCATCTATCGGTTAAATAGAAAAATGTATTTATAAAAAAATTGAGTATCCATTAAGAATTGATTTATTTCAAAACTTTATCGGTATTAAATGACCCACTGAGGTTGATATGCCGTAAAACAAACCAAACCAAACCAAACCTTCTTAGTATTGAGCAAGCTTCAATGATCTAGTGGGGACTTGTAATTTAAGTACAATATAATTCTAAGTCTCTAAAAATTAAGCATAACTTATATTTTGCACAAGGCTGGAAGTGTAGGGTACCCAATGAGGATCAAAATCTCTACTCAGTATCAATGGATCTGTGAGACTAACTTATGAATCATTACACCATAACAAAGTGCCACCTAAATAGCCCCCCCTCTAAAAAAAAACTAAATATGGCTTAAAGCTATGATGATTTACAATGATTATTATAATTAGTAACTCAAAACAATGTATCTGCTTGCAAAAAATAAATTTTCAGAATTATATTATGCCTCTTGCTCACTTTATCTTTTGCCTTTAAGTTCTGACCTTTATGGTAATTATACAATTGGTCCAATCACGTGTTAAGAATGAGCTCAAAGAAAGATATCTCTTCAGAAGCCCTCTGATATTAATCACTTATGAGCTGAAAAGACGGAACTCTTAAAAAGACGATCCAACATAAGCAACATGCTAGGATATTATATCGGTCATTGCTCCTGCAAGCTCCTTCACGTAGCAACCAGAATCCACACCGTGCTGACTAATGTAGTTTTTTGATGGTCGGCCTGCATTGGTGTGTCTGTGTGCAGGTGTTCACAAAAGAACGTCACTTATGAGTTCGTACTTGTCTCTCCAACAATGACCAGCATGTCTTGATCTGGTGATTTCTGTCTATAAATAAGCTAACAAAGGTTGCCATGCCATAAAACCATCCAAACAATCCAATTTGCAGATTGATAATAATAATAATAATAATAATAGTGAGGGTTTTGTATTCATGCTCACCTTCACCATTATATTTTCTCAAGGGAGATAACTACTGAATGCTAATTATAAAATACATCCTCTTATTTACTTAATTTATAATCAATTATATAAAAATCTACTAACAGGATGCAATTTGATATTGAGCTTTAATGGCCAATCAATATATAACAGTTATGAATATTTCAAATGTAAAGTTGAGTGTAACCACACCCACATCCCCCACCCCACCTTCTCTAATGATAAATACAAATGTCAGTGTCACATCCTACCCGTGGCAAACAGGTTGAGTAAATACCTAAAACATCCCATTGATGATTAGCAAGCTATTCTCACAAATTCATTACTATTGAGTTTGATTCTTACAGGATGCCCAATACTAATGACCTTGTGCCATACCCAATCCATGGCAAAATACCTACCTCATTATCTCAAACAGATCTATTTGATTCATAGTGGACATGGGAGTAATGGCAACAAAGGGTTGACTACACACTTTCCAAAGCTCCGGAACTGGAGCCTCACCACTAGATGATATTTAGTCTGATACCCAGGACACCCTTTTCTCTTTTTTTGGGTGGGGTGGACCACCTCTTTAGAGGATGCAGTCAGCATATTCTAGGCCTTGCTGACAGGGCAGGAGTAAACGTGAGAATATGAATATATGGTTTAGTTTGTTTTGTTTTACAGCATATCAACCCTTTTCGGGTCATTTAATGCCGAATCAAGTCAATTTGATAAACAAAGGACTCATGTTGCTTAAGTGGTTACCCAATTAAATATTGAACAAGCTCATCACTGCTTAACTTCAGTGATTTAGAGGGAACCAGTGCTTCAGTATGACTTGACTGTAATGTGAATGTGTAGTGAATGCAGACAATATTTTCTAAGAACATATGTCCTTTTGTTGGCTCATAGAAACTTGTATAAAGGCCATAGGGAATTATTTTTATTTTAAATTTAAAATGTTCATATATAGAAAATGAGATTTTGTAGCAGATAATGCAAGATTTCTAAATCTAATAATATCCTATGTTTTCTTTGAGGTTTTTTTTTTGGGGGGGGGGGGGTATTTTTCTCTGATCACAAACTGGTGGTCCAGTAATATAATAACATTATCTTTGCTTTCTTTTTTTTTTCTTTTTTTAGGAATTACAATTTTAGCAAAGCTACAGAGGCAAAGACAAAACTAGTTATTTTCAACTTCCATTTTACAGATTCCAAAGTCTGAAATTCTTTAAAATCATTATAAATAAAAGAGGGGGAGTCCCCATAGTGTAGTGGATAAGGTGCTGGACTGCAAAATCATAGTAAGCGAGTTCAAACTCCAGTCACACTATTATGTTCTTGTTCAGATTAGTACCCTTAGGAAAGGTATGAACCTTCTCATCCCCCTGGCTATGGGTTAGATAGTGTGACTACTGTTCTTCTACAAGGATGGCATTGGCATTAAATAACCCAGAAATGTTGATATGCCATTAAATAATAAAACCAAACCGTGGATGGGACCCTATCAAATACAACCACTCTGTTTCAGAGTGGACCTGGGAGTCATGGTAGTGAAAGGGAACTTCACACAACCCAGATCTGCAATTTAGTGTCATACCCAGGACACTTTGTTTTAGGGAGGTTCTTACCCCCCCCCTACAGGGATACTGTTAACGCATTCTAAGCCCCCACCAACATGGCTATTAAAGTGAACAAGTCCTGATTTTTCATATATATATATATATATATATATATATATATTTGTGTGTGTGGGTGCATTCTTGTGTAGTTCCCATGGTATGTTATGAGTAAGTGCGTCCCGGTCTCCTGCCTCAAAAATTGCTACCCGGTGACTATCAAAATAACAACCCCAGCTCATCATAATTCTTGTTTATTTATCGTAATTTGTCGTAATTCTTGTTTAGATATGAAGATGGATATATAGTTTGGAATAGACTGAGCTTGATAGATAGATAAACAAAGAAAATAATATAGATAGATATGAACAAATGGAGATAGATAGATATTTTTCGACAAGTAAATGTATTGGGGGGGGGTCGCATCTTTTTTTGTCGTAATTCTTGTTTATTTAAACTAAAAACAAGACATTAAACAAACATGAATAAAAAAAAAATTAGTATTTAAAGTAATATAGATAAAATATAAACAAATTGAGATAGATAGATAGATAGATATGAAGATGGATAGTTTTGAATAGACTGAGCTGGGTCGTTATTTTAATAGTCACCGGGTAGCAATTTTTGAGGCAGGAGACCGGGATGCACTTCCTCATAAATTACCATTCCCATCTTTTTTGATTTTTTTTTTTTTTTACTAAGCACTTCATTAGAGTCCAAGTGGTGCAGCTGTACAGTAGCACTGATAACATTGGATGAAGATGTATGGTTTAGTCCTTGCAAGTTGCTCATGAAAAATTTGTTGTTATTGGCAATAAGGAAATAAGTTTAACAATAAAGCCATGGTAAGTCTTCTTTTCTATAATTGTATCTGGTCATGACTGCAAAATCTGCAAGCAAATTATCTCATTTCATGCTTGGCATGTTTAATTATTCCAGACAAGAGCAAGGCTGATGGTTTTGAATCAAATTGCTTTACAGACAATACATCAGTTTCCATAAATAAGTATCACTACATTTTGCCTGGATACAGCTAGAGATAAATCATTATTACTGCTTGTAATAATATCCTACACATTATTCCTGACTTGATAGATGTCAGCTCTTATTCTTGAATAAGGTTTTTGTGAACAAAACTTAACACCTTGACACTGGGAATCTGTTGTCACCACTGTACATTCCCAATATTTAAAATAGTAAGAGTTAGGAAGTGTTTCATAACAATCATAATTTAAGATAATAAATGAATGCCATATAGAAATACTGTTAAATATAGAAATACTGATTACTTTTGTCAATGTTCATTCTTGTCTAAAATGAACCAGACAATAAGCAAGATTATATTTTATTTTCAATATCTAGATTTTAGAATTAAATGATAAGTGTGTGTGTGTGTGAGAGACAGTTTATAAAATCAGATTGCTGTTTGATTATTGGGATAGTGTCATCACAATTAATTTATTATCCCACAAAAAATGAAATCTTAAACGTGATTAAAATTTAACACTGAATGCATTAACCACCCTATTGGCAGGCATGTTAGAATACACTGACTGCAGAGGGTAAGACTCCCCCAATGGGGCCACCTGTTGGCTGTGAATGGCAACCCATGATACTTAAGGATGGAACCCTACTGGCTGAACAGTCCATAACAGGCAACACTCAACTTTGGTACTTACTTGGGGCTAGACGGGTGCTTGGAGAGGCCCCCTCCAATCAATCAGCTGGTCTTGTCAAGCCCTAGCACCTATATGATTGTTCCAACCCTATTGCCCTTATGGCAAGCCCCAACCCTTTTTATCATATATGTGCTAGAAGGCAGTGACTGAGGGTCTTCATGTCCTAGAAATGATGTTAAATTCTGATGGTGAGGTTCCAGTTCTGGAGGTTTGGGGAATGTGGAGCACCCCTTCATCACCATTTCTCGCAGGTTCACTCTGACACAGATTGGTAGTAACTGTTAGGGTCCCATCTATGGTTTAAATAGAAAAATGTGTTTATAAAAAAAAGATTGAGTATCTATTAAGAATGAATTTATTTCAAAACTTTGTTGGCATGAAATGACCCACTGAGGTTGATATGCCGTAAAACAAACCAAACCAAACCAAACCAAAAGCACAAAATTATTATTTAAATTTAACATCAAAATCTTTACAATGCTTTCTACACAACGATGCAGAGCAATATCACAATATTTTCAAATATAAAATAGAATATTAAAAACAAGACAAAATGTCATGGCTTTGAGTTTCATGTTGGTGATCTTCAGGTTAGCCAGTATCAACTCTGACTCACCTGAAGATCAATAACGTGGAACTCAGTCATGAGTTTTTGTTTTATTGTTATTCTATTTTATAGTTAAAAAGATTGTATATCATTACTATGTTTAAAATTTGCAGTATCTACAGAGTGAGTACTCAATATCTGGGATAGTTTATATATATATATATATATATATATATAATTTAAAGCCACATGTTGCAACTAATAGTTTCACTCTTTTGCAGTATCCAGGCAATTCTACATTCTGAGGAATTGTTAGTTTTATGAAGGGCTGTGGAGTTGGAACAGACAATCTTTGACTTCAACTCCTTTATTTTGGCACTTTGGACTCCTCTTTATGTAATTAAGTAATTATGGCTTACAAATAAAAATATAAAACCATTATTTTAATAATTTATTTATAAACAGTGTGTACTGTATACTTTTACAGACTAAACTAGGGCCATATAAAGTGTAAATTCAACTTGAGTCAGTATGACTCCTTAATTGCTTCCGACTCCACAGTCCTGGTTTTATGGGAGAGTGGTACATGGAATATAAAATGGCATTGAATTTACAGAAGATCCAAGAAATTTGTAAAGCAATAGACTTAACAAAATATCTTTGAAAAGATTTCACTTTTGGTTGTGAAATACCAAAAAGGACAGAATTCCTTAAATTTAAAAAAATTTTTTTTTTGTTATATACATAATATGCATAAAATTTATAAAATTAAAAAATATCTAAAGCTTCAGTTTCAAGATTTTTCTTTTTTATCATACCTTGTATACAAGTATAAAAGGCCATCTTTTATAGAATATTAAGGAAATCTTAGGAGTGTCTTTGAAATTTATTCAGTTCTTTATTGCTTGTGCATGTTGTATACTCTTTGAAAATTGTTTGTCAAAAAGTGATAATTTTACTTCATGTGTCTACATTTTTGTCATCTTTCTTTTTCATCATTTCTATCTTTTTATCTTCTCATTCATCATCTGTCTTTTCATCTTCATTATCCCATTTTCTTCATTTACCTCTCCTTACCTTTTTCTTCATTCATCTCTTTTTCCTCTGCTTCTTCATTTCATCCAAATTTTTTCTTTTATTTGTTTGATTTCATTTTTTTTTTACTTGTTTCATCATTTTACTATTTGTTCATCTTTTTTTTCATTCTTTTCTTTCATTTTTTTTTTTTCATTCTTTTTTTTCATTCTTTTTTTTTTCATTCTTTTTTTTTTCATTCTTTTTTTTTCATTCTTTTTTTTTCATTCTTTTTTTTTTTCATTCTTTTTTTTTTTCATTCTTTTTTTCATTCTTTTTTTTTCATTCTTTATTTGTATGGACCTCTGTTTTTATTTTCTGTTTTTCATTTACTTTTCCTCCTCTTTCAATTTTAATTTCTTTCTACAGACTTATTCTTTATATCAAATAACTCTTCTATTATCTGTTCTCACCCCCTCTATTTAAAATTTTTTTTTTACTTTTGTAAATTTCCATCTCAGTCACTTTTTATCTTCTTCACAAACTTTTTCATTTGTTTTATCATTTTCTCTTTTTCCTTTTTTTATTTGTTTTTGTCTCTTACCCTCATCTTTATTGATTATCTTATTCCACTCTTTTTTCCCTTTCTTCAATTTACTGTACACCACTTTACAAAAACATTTGTACTGTTACAACCCAACCAATACAATTAACTAAATGCCTGTAGAACATTTGCAAATAATACAATGTTGTCTAATAAGAAGTAAACAGCTCTCCAGAGTGTTTCCAATTAAAACCAAAGACACAAATATATTCATTGCTTCTATAAAATTTGACTACCAATACAACTGAAAGGTTTAGTAGATGTCTTACTGGTTTCCATTTTATATATATATATATATATATATATATATACACCCCTCTGCACAAACAAGATGTCATACTAGGTTGATTTTTAAGCAGTTAAACTGATTTGAATTCAGAGTTTTCCTTCTAGACTGGTTGCCATTCCAAAATTAAAGAGCCCAGCCTTCCCTATTACCCATAGCTGGAGGGAGAATATTTGGATGCATACCTTTCCCTAGTGTATTACCAGTATGTGAAATGCAAACAGCCTTGTTCAAGATTTGAACTCTGGTCACCATGTTCATTTCCTACAACAATAACCATTACATTACCAGTACCTACACACACACACACACACACACACACACACACACACACACATATATATATATATATATATATATATATATATATATATATATAAAATCCAAAAGTCCAGAGAAGAAATCTTCCTTTCGACATAGGAGTTTTTTTAAACAACCTGTCGCAGTTTGAAAGCTCAATGTGTGCTCTTATTGTTAGAGTCACAGAGCAAATTTATAAGTAAAGAAATAACAAAAGACTTAGAGATTTTGCATGATAGCGTATTTCGGGGAGCTTAGACAAAGTGTCTAATTCTCCCAGCTCATCAGATGCGCATCTGATGAGCTGGGAGAATTAGACACTTTGTCTAAGCTCCCCGAAATAGGTTATAATGCAAAATCTCTAAGTCTTTTGTTATTTCTTTACTTATATATATATATATATATATATATATATATATTACTAAAACAAGGATTATTTACCCATGTTGGGGAGAGATCCCATGGCTAACATGTAGTAACTAACATGGTTGACTGTTGTATTAAGCGAGTTTTAACTCTAGTTGCACTATTACATTCACTTTAAGACTAATACCCTTTCAAAATGTATAAACACCCCTCACACCTCACCTCTGGATTAAATAGTACCACCACTGTTTGTTTATGACATGCAACAGTCCACTTTGGCCCTTAGACTAGGCGGGTAGTCCGAGAGGCCCTCTTCAATCAATCAACAGGTCATATCAAGCTCTAGCACCTATATGATTGTCCCAACCCTATTGCCCTTATGGCACCCCCCTCCCCAATTCTTTTTATTATATAGATACTAGAAGCCGCTGTCTGAGAGTCTTAATGTCCTGGGTATGACATTAAACTCTATCTGATGGTGAAGTTCCAATTCTGGAGCTCTGGGGAATGTGGAGTACCACTTCATCACAATTACTTCCAGATCTATTATGACCCAGAGTGGTAGTATCTATATAGGTTAAATAGAAAAAAAATTGCGTTTGAAAAGAAATTGATTTTGAAAAATGTTGAATGCCCATCAAGAATGAATAAAATAAAGCGTCTTCAGCATAAAATAACCCAACAAGTGTTGACATGTCATAAAATCCAATCACCCAACCAACCAATACTGTTCTTCTACAAGCTTTGGCTTTGGCATTGAATAACCCATGAAAGTTGATATGCTATTAAACAAAAAAAAGAAGTTATTTGAATAATTATACTGAACATGAAACAGCTGTTATTGATTATTAAATAGAACATTTATTATTATTATTATTATTATTATTATTATTATTATTATTATAGCTCTATTTTTTAAATATTGAGCTGTCTTGTAAAATAAGAAAAAAATAGAAAAAAAATTGTGTGCATATATATCGCATGGACAAGAAACTGACAGTTACCAAGCATTGTTGAATCTATGTCTATGCTATTCTAACCTATATATATATATATATATATATAATATATATATATATATATATATGTGTGTGTGTGTGTGTGTGAACTTTTCTTGACAACCATTTCTTACAGGTTGATGTATCAGCTTTTTCATCTCTTCTAAGGCAGTTTTGTATATCACAGACTTATCAACTCCAACGTTTGTTTAAAAAAGAGATGCGTAAAGAACTCAATCAAAAGTAAAAATACAAACATGTCATAAAATAAAATAAAAAATAGTCACTAAGGGTACTACTACTACTACTACTACCACTACCCTGATCAATACAACTAGTACAAGGTGTGTAGCATAATTTGCAAGAAAAAGACAGTGACAGAATGTCTACAGATAAGAACTCTCTGTCTATTTATAAAAGCTTTTGTAGCCTAATTATCAAAGAGGTGTCCATGCTTGTTGGAGGATACTTCTTTATTTGGAATTTTCTTCTGTCTACTTTAATAACTAAAGAATGAATCAGCAAAAAACTTTCTGGTGATAAAAATTCGGTAAGAAAAAGAAAAAAAAAGGACACAAAAAAGAAAATCATCAAAACAAATAATATAGACTTATATAATATATTTGACTTTGCTGATGTAGAAAATATCTTATCAATATTCTTTTTTATTTCCTTATACAAGGTGTGATCAAACATATCAAGACTGAGACTTAAGTATTAAGGGTAAATTCCCAAAGGTAAGGTCTCCAAAATATTTAGAAATCACAGAAACGTTTGTTTATAGATTTTTTTTACATCATTTTAAAGTTTGAACATATATATATATATATATATATATATATATATATATATATATATAAGTGAAGAAATAACAAAAGCCTTAGAGGTTTTACATTATAGCCTATTTCAGGGAGCTTAGACAAAATGTCTAATTCTCCCAGCTCATCAGATGCTGGGAGAATTAGACATTTTGTCTAAGCTCCCCAAAATAGGCTATAATGCAAAACCTCTAAGTCTTTTGTTATTTCTTTACTTATAGATTTGCTCTTTGACTCTAACAATAAGAGCACATATTGAGCTCTCAAACTGCAACAGGTTGTTTAAAAAACTCCTATGTCATAAGGAAGATTTCTTCTCTGGACTTTTGGATTATATATATATATATATATATATTGTGTGTGCATAATTGCCATTTAGATCAATGCATTTTTGTAGCACTGTGGTAATTTTTGTATACCCATGTCACTGTCATGTCGTTGAGGAAGTGTTGAATCTTGTCATCATTGCAAACTCCCTACATCACTTGCAGAGGTTTTTGACATCCATGCACGACTTGATATACACTCCCATTAATTGGCAATTAATTTTAATTGGTTTTAATGCCTTTTGCATTCAAAGACTGAATAACTGCACGGACTTCACACTTGGTGGTAGCATAAATCAGGAGCTCCATCAGAAATTACTGCCAGACCAAGAGGTGTGCTCAGGAGCAGGCGCAAACACATGCACAACAAACAAAACAGTGTTACCAATAGGCGCATGAACAGTTTCCATATGTCCCCAGTACTTTGGAGACCTTGCTTTTGGGATTATCCTCGTATTTAAAATTTAGATTAAGATGTATGTACAGCTGAGTAGCTTACTTATGTATTGGTGTATGTATTTATCCATTACAGGCAGGATGTAACACATAGTCAATTTTTAAGTAGAGTACACATTCACCAACCTCTCCTCACGAGTAGGATGTGATCCAAGGTCAATTTATCAAGAGTTTAACTGGTTTGAATTCAGAGGTTTCCTTCTACCAGAGTGGTTTCCTAACCAAGCTTTAAAAGCCCAGTCTGCTATTTATACATAGCTGGAGGGATAGTAGTTGGATGCAGACCTTTACCAAGGGTATTTAGTGTTACTAGAATACTAGCAAGAATATGTGCTCTTTGGGTGTAAGTATTTGAGTTTTAATGTAACAAAATAGATTAGAAAGACTAACAAAATTCAATAAGAACAAATATAAAAAGTTACACTTATTTTAATTATATTTCAATTGGTTTCTATATAAAATTATTCATAGGATAATATTAGAGATCAATGGCACCAAGTAATTATATATTAAACCGTTTTGTTAAAACCAGTATGCAAATTAACCATGGCACCATATATTATGTAAACCTTTATTTCTTGGTGATATATAAGACATATTGCATGATTTTAAATGCACTAATAACATGGGCTGTTTTGAAGCAAATCTAACTCGGATGTTCATAGAAACATCATTAACAAATAAGATTTATTCTATGTATAGTAATATACAGTATAGCAATAGTTACTTGAAAACATGTTTACTTGATTGAAATAATATAACTGTGTAAATTATTTGTATTAAATAAGAATACTTGAAACAATTGCTTGAAAAAAAAAAGAATCTAGAAGGAATTATGATATTAAACAAATAAAGCAACTTACAATTAAATATGACAAAGGGACGGGAAGTTTTGTGTCTGTATTACAAACCAAACTGATAATTCATGACAATTCACAAGGCAAAATATCTATACTACATCTTTTGTAGAAGAAAGTGAAGAGATTGAATTGGAAGAAAAGAAAATTTGAAAAAAAATGTGAAAGAACACAAAAAGAAGCTTGAAGTATATAAAGTTATATTGAGACTGAAAAAAAAAAAAACAGAGAGAAAGAGAAAGAGAGAGAAAGAGATTAAGTTGAGTAACTTACCTAGTTATTACCTATAAAAAATCATGGATATATAGATTTTCTTTTTCCATAAAGAAACTAAAAGACTTTTATGGAATGCCAAGTAATATCTTGAGTTGCCATAATGAAATTTCTGATTACTCTTTAGTGAGACCAGATTGTGTGACCAATAAATAGAAGATATATATATATATATAGCAATTGGCAATTCAGTCTCGAAAGACTATGATAAAAGTTTTTGTGTGCCCCTGAAGTTGCAGTGCCTCCTGTGACTATGAAGTCCTATGTTTAAGAAACATTCTCGACCACAGATTTTGCATTTGTAGGTTGTCCCTGTAGATGATGATGTTCCGATGCCGTTGCTTTCTTATGGACCTCTTAGCTTATATATATATATATATATATATATATATATATATATATATCATAAAAGAAGAAATACAAATAAGTTTTTGCATCTACTAACATATATTAAGTATATAGCAATAGCATAATCTTTACAGATCACGGCCATCCCTCAATGATATGTATATATATATATATATATATATATATATATATATATATATATAATCAGGTGATCTCATAAGTAATTTCCAAATATTAGCTCAAAAAAATATCAAAAATTCGTATTTAACTAGAATGTATACATTAATATCATTTTCACATGTTTCATCATCATCAACAACCTCCATCCAATGATTTATGGGGGAGTGATTAACGTGCTGGACTGCAACATCATAGTAAGTGGGTTCAAACTTCAGTTGCACTATTATGTTCACTTTCAAACTAATACCCTTGGGGAAAGGTATTGAACCCCTTTATCCCACCAGATATGGGTTAAATATTACTACTACTATTCTACTACAAGGATGGCTCTAGCATTATATAACCCACAAAGGTTTAATACCATTAAACAAAGAAACAAAAAAAAAACAATGATTCACAACATTCATATTATTGTTTTGGGTAAATGTATTTTTGTTTAGAAACAATGAATACAAAGACAGTTGTTTCCACCTCCGTATATAGCCAGTTAGAGCAATAATAATATTTCTCTGAGAGTAAAAAAGAAAATAAGAATAAAAAAGATGGGGCAATAATAATATTTCTATAATAGTAAAAAAAAAAACTAGTAAAAAGTATAATGCCCCCATGATGATGTAGAAAGACTGCATTGCCATAAATCCTACTAAAACAAGAAAGCCATTTTCTCTAGACAGTTCTCAAATCGCTTTTTTTTTTCTTTTTTGTTTTTATTCTTTTCATCTTTGTTTAAAAAAGAAATATCTATCTGCATCTTTATTTGTGCCAATTAAACAGACTCTATTTTTAAATTCAAAACTACTAGAAACATTGCATTTCAAAAACTCTTAGAGAAATTCCTGTAGGCACCTCTGTTATGGTAAAGAATCTCTGAAAATAGAAAACTGATACCAACATCACATAAAAATACACCATTTTATTTTTGTTCTGCTTCTTTTTAGTGGTTGAAGATTTTTTTTTTTTTCCTACACATGAACTGCATATCAGATATTGAAAATAAATACAGGCGGTATTTTGTTAGTCTCTTCTTCATTCCTCTTTGGGCAGAAAACAGATGATAACCATAACCCACCACCACCACATCCCCATAAGAAGACAGTGGAAATTAGGTGTTGGGGGGTACTGCTCACAAATGGTAGCTCAAAAGGTTCCTACCATGAAATTTGGTTTTGCATATGCTCTTCAAATTTCCTGAATTTTTTTAGTAGTTCCTTGGGTGTGTCTGTGGGGGGGGGCAGAATATAAAGGAATGTTGAAAAATTCTTTGCTCAACCAAGAAAAGAATGAGGTTTTTTTGGGTTCTTTTGCATTGAATTTTTGGAAGGGTTACTCTCAGGTACACTTGTTTCATAATCTATGCATAGATTATTGTCAACCCCTTGTATTTCTGAAGGGATGGCCCCTTTCGGGCGGGACTTTCCATGGAATATTACAGAAAGCCCGTGAAATACGCGAGACCTGGTTGGCTCTCAGTTTCAGCTTGGACGTCAGGCAGAGAAGATATAACTGCCCTAGTTGGGACTCACCTGCACATGCACGCTGTGTTAGTTAGAGGAAGATGTTAGTTAAGTAAATAAAGGTTTAAATAAATAATATGGTTTTGTGGTTGATGAATGTCTTGGCAACAAGACTGACCTAGAAGAAGAAATTAATCAAGGATGACCAACCAGCAAGAACAGAGACGTTAGAAGAGATGCTAGAAGAAGAGCATGATACCAAAGATGAGCAGAAGAATAATAGAAGTAAAGAAAGGGTATACAACACACTCAGGGTTGAGATGCCGTAAGACCAAACAACTGACACCGACTTTATTGCTTTAGTAAAACAAGGAATTAACCCTTTTGCAAGCAGATATTGTTTTTAATACTTGTAGAGAGGACAAATTATTTTCTATACATTGACATTGATCAACAAGTAGCCAATATGAAAATGCCTTACATTGAGCTATCACTTAAAAGACAAAAATGTCACTCTGCCTGTTACTCTACTTGCAAAAAGGTTTATTTATAATTGTTTTATCTTTTTATTTTGCTTTTCAGGTGGCTATTCAAATTAAGAGACTTTAAGCCAGAGGACTTACTTGACCTTTCAGTACTTGTTTGACCTTTCAGTACGGCTTTTTAAAAATTTTACTTTTCAATATCTTATTAGGAGGTGTGACGTTTGACACAAGTATCTCTCCTTTGCAGGGAAGCCGGGGACTATAAAGTTAGTCATGTGATCTTAGAATAGCAAGTGTTTTTAGATAGATCAAGAGAATACAGTTATATATATATATATACTGCAGTTACCATTAAATCCACCAAGCAAATACGAATACAATATTATTTACTTCAGGATTTTTTCACTAAAACCGATTAAAAAGTACTCTATACAAAGAGCTAAATAAACGATTAAAATTGAGTGGTTTAAAAACTACCTACTTAAGTTTCTTGCAGTAGCGCAAATCTTAAGTAAGTAGATTTTAAACCATTTGATTTTAATTGTCTATGCGTGTATATATATATATATATATATATATACACACACATACACACATTGGTACCTTAATTTACGAATGCAAGTTTTCAAGTTATCAGAAGTTGATTTTTTGCTTTGTGTTGAGAGATAACATTTGAAGTACAAGAAAACTTCAGATATGCTTATGTCAATAAGTGCAAAGAGTTTCCTCCAGGATTTGAACTCTCATTGACAAGTCCATTTTTTATGACTCTAACCATTACGCCATGCACCTCCAAAATTGATATGATATATAAAGAAATTGAGTTACGAGTGGAGAAAATTAAACTTGTAATACCAGTGTATATATTTCAGTAAAATATTTTTTGATTGGTTTTGAAAAGACAAATTTACCAATTGGACACATGGCCTAGTGGATAAGGTAGTTAGGTTAAGACAGTTCTATGTGACAGTTATCTCTGAATCCTGAGTTCAATCCTAAGTAGAGGCAGTTAGAAAAATAATTAACACAACTCCTACCCCAGCTATGGTTAGCGGAATGAGAACAGGATACCCCCGTGGACTAAATTAGGTTCAAAGTTCCGTGATGGCTCCCGATTACGACAAGAAAGTTCCCCGAGTTTGAAAAGAAGGTTCCCAAGTCTGACAAGAAATACCTGAAGAAGGCCGGAGGGCATATCGGCCGAAACGTTGTACAAATAACAATGAAGATGGGGACAATAGTCCGAATAACGCAGATAATACTAATCTTCAAGCCTCATCTCAAACATTCAGAGAAACAAATTTACCTGTTCTCATTATTTACTAAGTTTGACTTAGTAGAACATGTATAAATGAAATTAGGAAGATTATGTGGCATCAATAGTTGAGCCTAGGTAAAAGATAAGTATTTATACTGATTTTTTTTTAACTAAGCTCAACCATGAATCTTGAACGTAAAGTCTAAAAGACAGTATAAGTAAGTAAAGTCGACAGAGCGGCCTAAAGTTGGTATCAGCCAATCAGTGATGGAGTCTATCCCCTTTTCACTTGCGCTAGACCAAGGAGATTATTTAAGCATCTGAGGTGGAGCGCCACACCTACCATCAGCTCCTTACTTTACCGCACAGATCCCTGTGCTACTCATACGCTGAGTTGGCGAGGACCGGTATCGAACTAGGAACCTTGTGGTTTCTAGCCGAACGCTCTACCGACTGAGCTAACCCAGCCCCAGACAATATAAAAGGATGTTATTTTTATTTAGCTCTAAAAAGACAAATACATATCAGGTCAGATAACCTTTTTTGTTGCTAGCACCATATAACCCAATATGTATTTACCCAACTTTCCCACACGATCAGGATGTGACACGAAGTCAATTTTTTTTAAAGCAAAGTTTTAACA
This sequence comes from Doryteuthis pealeii, assembly GCA_023376005.1. NCBI lineage: Eukaryota > Metazoa > Mollusca > Cephalopoda > Myopsida > Loliginidae > Doryteuthis > Doryteuthis pealeii. The sequence goes on along the minus strand of CM042146.1, from coordinate 69,200,107 downwards.
GGTTTGAATCCAATTTTGCCTTCTAGACTGGTTTCCATATCAAGACTAAAGAGCCCAGCCTTCCCTACTATAACTGGAGGTGGAATAGTTGGATTCATACCATTCCCAAGGGTATTAGTGCCATGTGAAATGCAAACAGCCTGGTTCAGGATTGGAACTCATGTCATTGTGTCAATTTCCTATGATGATAATCATTACATCACATGCTTCTGGTTTTTTAAGTGGAGTACACAACCAGTTTTGTTTTGGATAAAATAAAGTGATGTCCAGATTTTGTTGTGAGGATACCAGATCTGAACTTTGTTTGCTGTCTCTATTAAACCATGAGCATCTCCTATATCCCAATATAACCTGTTATGTGACTGGGACATGTATGGAAGCATGTGGTGTAATGGTTAGTCGTAGGAAATGAACTCGTCAACATGAGTTCAAATCCTGGATGAGACTGTTTGCACTTCACATAGCGCTAATACCCTTGGGAAAGGTATGTATCCACTCTCCCTCCGGCTATGGGTAAAAAGTAGGGCAGATTGGGCTCTTTAATCTTGGCTAGGTAACCATTCTAGGAGAAGGAACACTCTGAATTCAAACCTGTTAAACTCTGCTTAAGAAATTGACCTTGTTTCACATCCTATTCGTGCAGAGGGGTTGGTATATATATATGTTAAAGCATGTGGTGTAATGGTTAAAGTCATAGGAAATGGACTCATCGCTCTGAGTTCAAATCCTGGACGTGGTAATTGCATTTCACTTAGCACTAATACCCTTGGGAAAGGTATGAATTCTACTCTCCCTCCAGCTATGGGTAAATAATTGGGAAGACTGGGCTCTTTAACCTTAGTTAGGCAACCGGTCTAGGAGAAGGAAAACTGAATTCAAACCTGTTAAACTCTGCTTAAGAAATTGACCTTGTTTCACATCCTACTCGTGCAGAGGGGTTGGTATATATATATATGTTACTGGGAGAAGATATGGGCATTGGCAAGTAACCACCATTTGACTGAAAAGTCATAAAAGGAAATACCTGGTAATAAATTACAGAAAACATCTGATCTAAAGATCCAAACATAAACGTCTACTTGAACTTACTAATGGGAAATGTTTCATTCTTTTGGATTAAATTCAAATTAGGCATGTGCAAAAGATTCCAGCTAAAAGTATAAACTGTTATGTTTTTATTTAAACAGATGAAAGGAAGGAAAAAGGAAGATATTTCTTCTTTTCTTCCTTCCTTCCTTCCAATATCCTCCCTTTTCTTTTTATTTATTCTATTCACTATTTTTTTTTTAATTTGTTTCTTTTCACATTTTCTTTTTTTGTATTTCTCCTTCCTTCCATTCTTCCATCCCAATATCCTTTGTTTTCCTTCCTTTCACCTTTTTTCATTTTAATATTTTTTCTTTCTTCCATTCATCCTTTCTTTCTCTCATTCATTCATTCATCCTTTCCTTCTCTCATTCATTCATTCATCCTTTCCCTCTCTCATTCATTCATTCATCCTTTCCCTCTCTCATTCATTCATTCATTCATTCATTCATTCATTCATTCATTCATCCTTTCCTTCTCTCATTCATTCATTCTTTCCTTCTCTCATTCATTCATTCATCTCTTTCTTCTCTCATTCATTCATTCATCCTTTCCTTCTCTCATTCATTCATTCATCCTTTCTCTCATTCATTCATTCATCATCATTCATTCATCCTTTCTCTCATCATTCATTCATCCTTTCTCATTCATTCATCCTTTCCTCTCTCACTCCTCCTTTCTTTCTCTCATTCATCCATTCATCATTTATTTCTTCCAATTCTTTTTTTCAACCTCTAATTTTTCTATTTCAATCTTCCCTTCTCTCATCATTCCTTTCTTTTGATCTTTGTAGGTGTTCTTTCTTTCAAAATCTTTATTATTGTTTTTTTTTTTTTTAAACTGTTATCTTTTGTTTAAACTGTATTTAATCTTGAATTTTCAAAATGGAGGATACTGATAAAATTTGTACACACCTCATATATCTGTGTATTTATAAACTGAGATGATTCATAAACCTATTGTATTCCCATGTTGATATTGCTTCTATTTTCTATTTATTTCCAAACAGTGAAGTATTCTAATTGGCATTTTATATTTATCTCCATTATATCAAAAATTCATTATATCCGACAGCCACTACCAACATTTTATGGTTACATGAACAGTGGTGGGAGAGCTGTTGTGAGTGGTTTAAAGTAGGCAAAGAGTTAAAGGGTTATTTTCTTGCACCAGGTCCTACTAGATATGAATCATTTTTAAATAGATCTATTTGACCCATAGATAGGACCCTAACTCTAATTCAGAGTGGACATGGGTGTAATGGCAATGAAAAGGTATTCCAACACTTCCCAGATCTTCACAATTGGGGTCTCACCATCAGATGCAGTTTAGTGTCATAGGGCAGACTGGGCTCTTTAACCTTGCTATTGCAACCGTTCTAGGAGAAGGAAAAACTCTTCTTGTCACCCATCTATGGGTTAAATAGAAAAACATGAGTTTATAAACAAAATTGTATTATGCATTAAGAATGAATTTATTTCACAACTTTGTCGGCATTAAATGACCCACCGAGGTTGATATGCCGTAAAACAAACCAAACCTTAACCATAATCTTCTTGTCAGTCGAAACTACTTTGAGAGTTCCTCTTCTCCTTCCTATCTGTATTTTCTGATTGAGTTGGAAATTTTCTGCTAGGTCCCTTCTTTATTGATGGTATTATTTCTTTTGGTAGGATTTTCAAATCCTTGGTTGGTTTGTTTAATGGCATACCAACCTGCATGGATTATTCAATGCCAAAGCCATCATTCTAGAAGATCAATAAAATTCAGTAAAGTGGCCTATTGTTGGTTTTGCATTTGAGGTGGTGTGCCACACCTTCCATCAGCTCTCCACTTTACCACGCAGATCCAAGCTGTGCTACTCCTGCACCAAGTTGCTGAAGGCTGGTATCAAACTTGGAACCTTGTGGTTCCTAAGCAGATGCTCTACCAATTGTGGTAAACTGGTTCTTGTACTATTTAACTGACAATTAAGGGGGTGATGGTGTTTTATACATTTCTTTTAGTCCAAAAGTGAATGTAATAGCACAACTGATGTTCCCTTATGGCAAGCTCCAACCCCTTTTTATCATATGGGTACTAGAAGGCTGTGACTGAGGGTCTACATGTCCTGGGAATAACGTTAAACTCTATCTGATGGTAAGGTTTCAGTTTTGGAGGTTTGGGGAATGTGGAGCACCCCTTCATCACCATTGCTCCCTGGTCTACTCTGACCTGGAGTGGTAGTACCTGTTAGGGTCCCATCTATGGGTTAAATAGAAAACATGAGTTTTAAACAAAATTGTATTATCCATTAAAAATGAAATTATTTCAAAACTTTGTCAGCATTAAACATTTTTTTTACCAATAGAAGTATTCGGCATAAAATGACCCAAGGGGTTGACATGCCGTAAAACCCAACCAACCAACCAACAACTGATGTTCAAACTTGCTTACTACAATGTTGCTGTGCACATTACCTACAACACCACAGGGCCCCCCTTCTTGTTTGAATAAGCAAGAACTGAGCAATGACTTGCAATCTTTCAACCAAAACTTCAACAATTTTTTCAAAAGTCTAAATAAAAAGTTTGCAACAAACCTCTAAAACCAGATTAGATTCTTCAGATTTTTTATGTAATTTCAGATTCACATTGCATTTCTTGAAAGTCATCAAAGAAATACCTGCATTTGCCATTTCCTATTTAAGTATTCTTTTCACACATCTGTATACTCAGATTTGTTTTTAACTTACATATCATCTTTTGATCATGTCATTCACACAAGTTACAAATTGACATTCAATAAGATGAAAAAGGTAAAAACTTGATTACACTCTTCCTCTTTCGTGTTATCAAACGAGTTACTTGAAACTTTTTATACTGATGAGTATCATAAAAGATTTATTTTCTGACATTTCAATGGATGATATTCTTTTTCTTGTAAAAACAAACTTCACTATTGAAGTTTTCATTCTGAATTACTGAATTTTGACTTTCGTGAATTTGACTGTTTTAGTGAAAAGTTTCATGAATTACTGAATTTTGACTGGAATTACTGAATTTTGACCCTGAATTTTGGACATTCATGAATTACTGAATTTTGACTGTTTTAGTGAAAAGTGGGCAGATTCTTTGAAAAGTTTCATGAATTACTGTTTTAGTGAAAAGTGGGCAGATTCCAATTTCAAATCATGTTTTGTCAATTACTTGGTTGTTTTGTAATTGAAATTTACATTTTTTTAATAAGATTATAATCAATTTCTAGGATTTGTATTATTTATAAATTAACAAATAAATGCAACAACAATATTGAATGATATGTAACATTTTATTTGCTTAAAAACCTTTGCTTTTATTTGAAACTTTTTTGCCCTTTTGTGAGTTTTCCTGGTAGAAGTTTTAGACCAAGTCTACCAATGGTTTGACTGGGATCAAAATTGTTGCTCTCTGGTACTTCACCCTAGGATCAGAGTGTAGTATCTGTGCACTCTGCCCTGGACCAAAGTGTTACTTACTGATACTTGACTAGTGTAGTACTATACCTGTACCTTCTGCCTTGGATCAAGGTGTTGCTCTCTGACAGAGTGTAGTATCTGTGCACTCTGCCTTGATCAAAATGCTGCTGTCTCACACTTCACACAAGGATCAACGTAGTAACTATGCTTTTACAATTTTTATATCCAGTCCACAACTGATACAAATATAATCTGAATTTTAGTTATTTATATAGTGATTTCATTGATGTACATATATAAAAAGAAAAAATTAAATACAGAATGAAGAATATATATCATAAATATACATAATTTAATAAATTTCCTAGAGTATTTTTTCAAAATACAAAGGCTTTTTCCTGAAAAATAAATGTTGAAGAAAATTATTATTCTACTAACTGAAGTAGCAATTTACACTGGAGAAGATGGGAGAGGAAGAATAGATGAGAAAATTGGAATAAAAAAAGATGAAGTGGATAGAAGGGCGGAGAAACTGTGGTTCTAAATTGTGAATATGTATAAATAAAGAAGAATTGGTTTTATAAATTATTTTGTTCTGATATAATTACAAGATTATAAAGTAAACTAAAGTCGTCGGGGTGGCCTAATGTCAGTATCAGCCAGAGTCTATCCCCTTTTCACTAGTGCTAGACCAAGGAGATTATTTTAGCATCTGAGGTGGAGCGCCACACCTTCCATCAGCTTCTTACTTTACTGCACAGATCTCTGTGCTACTCATAGCGCTGAGTTGGCGAGCGCTGGTATCGAACTAGGAACCTTGTGGTTTCTAGCCGAACGCTATATTTTATTATTTTTCTAAGGTACACATATAATTATGCATGTATAGCATGGAATTTTCATAGCTAGTTTATTAATAAATGTACATGGCAGTGTTTGTATGAATAGGCACATGACCATACAATTGAAAAACCAAGACTTTGAATGCTGATTTTACAAGGTAAGCAGAACCTCCCCCTTTTTAGGAATTAGTGCAACACCATCTGCCACAATTTAATTTAATTCTACTAATTTTAGTGATTTTGGTAGTCTCTTCAATGGTAGCAAACTTGTCCAGTTTTATTTTTATTGGTTGCTGGGAAATGAAGACAATTGCAGAGTATTGGACAGTGTGGTTAGCACCAAAGAAATCCTGGAAGTGTTCTCACCAATGGCTCAAGTAGGATGCATTATCTCTAAGGAACACCTGGCCATCTGCACTGTTTAAGGGACTGTGCACCTGGTATGTAGGGCTATATGTTACATAATTCATAGGTAGCTTATGAATTATGTATGTACTGTAATTACCAGCCATTACAGTTAGTGTTATTGGCAGGTAATAAGGTAGCTTATGAATTATGTATGTACTGTAATTACCAGCCATTACGGTTAATGTTATTGGCAGGTAATAACCATTTGCCTTATCACTCAAAAAGCATGCCATTAGGACGTGAGAGAGTTTTTAGATTAGTTGTGACCAGAAATTCAGAGTGAGCAGACTCACTGAGATGTCATTTCTCAATCCGCGTGGGTCCTGGGCTGGGGTTGTTGTTTAATAAAGACTTAAAGAACAACAGCAAAGTCTTGTTGATTAATCGAAATAAGAATGCATGACACTCAGCCCAAAGTAGAATCAACCCAGAGAAATGGCCCATAGAAGAAGCCCAGAAGAAATGCTAGGAAATCCCTTTGTCTGTCTCTCTCTTACAATTATATACCAAAGTAAAATATAACATATACACATTCTGAAGAAATCTTTGGGTGCCTGTCATTAATTATTCTAATACCAGGCTGTCAGTTCCCTTACCTCCTTGCCCACCAAATTTGCCCCACGACTGTACCAAATTTTCTTAGCATTTTTTAACTATATGATGAGATATTTCTAAGTTCACTATCTATTCACCTCAGAACCATCATTGGTTTACACTAGCATCTCAGTGATGGGAGAGTCTCTGTGATCAGTTTAAAGTAAGCAAAGAGTTCCATAGGACCAGAGGAGAACAGTAAGAGGAAGCAACCTCCGCCTCAGTCTAGACATTGAACTGTAGTTTCTGTGGCCAGCCTGTTAATACTGCATTAGCCTCTCTGCTATGAGTGACCTTCCAATTGTCATGGGCACCCACCTTTATAAAATGATCTTTTGCTGTGAAGCAGAGCATAGCTTAGTAAAATATCAAGTCACTTTAGTAAAATAGCCATCAAATACACATATAATTGTCTTTTTTTTCTTCTTTTTCCTTAATCCCGTGACAAAGCATATTTTAGACTGGTATCCAAAGGCATCATCCTATGGGCAGGATTCAGAATATACCATCAGCATTCTCAGTAGAAAAGTAAAACCTTTCTCCCCCCCACCCCAAAAAAAACAAGTGTCCTGAGTATGACATTAAACTGTATCCAGTGGTGATGCTCAAATTGTGGAGCCTTGGAAAATATGGAGTCAAATTTTCATGGCTATTACTCCCAGGTCCACTCTGCCCTGTCGGCTGGGGCAGTAGAATTTGGAATTGGTCTCTTGTTGTAAAAATATGGAAAACATACAGAGAAAAAATATGTATTTCTGAACACTGCTTAAGAAATTTACTTTGGGTTGCATCCTATTTCTGTTAAGGGATTAGTTATACATACATACATACGTATATATAATCCAAAAGTCCAGAGAAGAAATCTTCCTTACGACATAGGAGTTTTTTTTTAAAAACAACTTGTTGTAGTTTGAGAGCTCAATGTGTGCTCTTATTGTTAGAGTCACAAAGCAAATTTATATTTAAAGAAATAACAAAAGACTTAGAGATTTTGCATTGTAGACTATTTCGGGGAGCTTAGACAAAGTGTCTAATTCTCCTGACTCATCAGACACTTTGTCTAAGCTCCCCGAAATAGTCTATAATGCAAAATCTCTAAGTCTTTTGTTATTTCTTTAAATATACATACATACATATAATATATATATATATATATATATATATATATATTTTTAATTGATATAAAAATGTTTTTTAGCGTCTGAGGCAGAGCATCACACATATCATCAGCTCACTTTACCACACAGATCCCAATGCTACTCATACACTGAGTTGATGAGGACCGGTATCAAACCCAGAATCTTGAGGTTTCTCAGCCTGGCACTCAACCGACTGAGCTAAATGATAAATTTAGCTTCTACAAATTCTAAAAACTTAGTCTGTAGTATAGAAGAAATTTCTCTTTCTCCACAATTTCATAGTCCAATGTGTTAAACACAAAAGAATTACAATATTTTTCTTTTTGTATTTAATGTCATTTATAGACTCTTGTCGAAGATATCATAAAGTAGAAGTACTTTTTAAAAAAAGTAGTGACTTCTAGACTTACCAATCTGAGATGTCTGAGAATGCTTGAGGTAACAGTTTGAACAAAAAAAATGGTTCATATAAAGAGCACCCAATTATTAGAAGATGCAGAAGCAAATACAAAAACATGGGTCTTGTAAATGTTTTAGAGAATCACCTCTATTTTCTTTGAAGCATCACACAAAAGTCTATCTCCTCACACAAAAGATTGCTTCTCTTAAAAAAATAAAAAAATACATGAAAAAATGCCTAGTACATGCTGATTGGACTGAATAAAAAAAATTCTATTTTGCTTGGGGTTTTTTGGGGGGTGGGGGTATTTAATGTTGTTTTGTTTTTTTTTTGTTCTTTTTTTTGTTCTTTTTTTTTTTTTTCTTGCCTCTTTGGAATTGGTCTGTCGCTGTAAAAATGTGGAACACGTACAGAGAGAAAATATGTATTTCTAATGCCAATTCATGACTGTGTGCTTTAAGCAGAAGAGAAATCCATATTTCTTTCATATTATTTTCTTTCCCATTCTTCTGTTTTGCTTGTTCTATTGTGGCCTGAATACTTGTTGTATTTATTTCCATTTCGGCATGATATTGAATTGAGAATATTCCATGTAACTGTTTATATCAAAACATGACAATGTCTTGTCTTTTGTCTTCTTTTATATTCACTTATCAAACAGATTGTATTTCGGTTTAGCTCAGTTAGTTGAGTTGCCGATTTGGAACCACAAGGTTCCAGGTTTGATATTGGCTCTCGCCAATTCAGCGTATGAGTTGCGCAAGGATCTGTGCAATAAAGTGAGGAGCTGATTGTAGGTGTGGCACTCCACCTTATACACTAAAAAACAGAGGCGCGTGGTCTAATGGTTAGAGTCATAGGAAATGGATTCGTCGATCCGAGTTCAATTCCTGGACAAAGCTGTTTGAATTTCACATAGCGCTAATACAGGCTAATAAAGGTATGAATCCAATTCTCCCTCCAGCTATGGATAAATAGCAGGGCAGACTGGGTTCTATAACCTTGGCTAGGTAACCAGTCTAGGAGAAGGAAAACTCTGAATTCAAAACCTACTAAACTCCGCTTAAGAAATTGACCGTGTGTCGCATCCTGCTCGTGCGGAGGGGTTGGTAAATATATAAATATATATACACTAAAAAACAATCTCCTTGGTCTAGCGCTAGTGAAAAGGGAATAGACTTCCTCACTGTCTGGCTGATACCAATGACTTTACTTTTTACTTATGCATACTTCACTTTTCTTTTTTTTCTTTTCTTTCTTACATCATTTCTTATTGTAACTAAATTTTATTTACTACTTTAGGATAATGGGGCCAGTTTAGTACAGTTGGTAGAGGACCTGCCTAGGAATCGCAATTATTTCTTTAATACTGGTCCCCACCTACTAAACGTATGAGTAGCACAGATTGGGTAATCTGATCTGGGTGGTAAAGTGGGGAACTGATGGTAGGTGTGGCACTCCACCTAAGCAAAAACTATCTCGCTGGTCTAGTGCTAGAAAAAAGGGGATACACTCTCTCGCTGTCCAGCTGATACCAATAATAGGCCACTCTGCCAACTTTTAACTTAGTTTAGCCAGCATTCATTTTTTTCCATCAGAAAATAAACATATAAAACTATTAGAAAACTAGTTGAAGTACCCATCTCCATCGGGTCAAAAGACTTTTCAGTAGAGATGGGCAGTTTAACTGAAAAAACATTTTTTTTAATTTCATCTGCAAACCAGAACCCGCACTGAGATATTTTAAGAAGCTGAAACTATTCTGTGTAGTCCTATTACTACTGAGCGACTATATCCAAGGAAATATGATAGATATAACACTTTAGATATGACAATTCAGATTTTAATAAAATTAAATTTTATCGAGATTTGTACTTTGAAAGAGGAAAAGATTGAACAAAAATTTGATAAAAATGTTTGACTATATTTTTAGAAAATAAAGGTTAAATTTATTTGTTTACAAAAGAAGGTCTTTGTCAACTATTAATTTTAACTTTTTTTTTTAACTTGTAGCAGGAAAAAGTATTTTCTGTTGCCCAGCAAATGCATTTATTCAATAGGAGGATTGCTAGAGTCATGTCTGTAACAGGAAAATCTCAACAACAGTTTAAAATGAACAAGGAACACCTTTTTAGCAGACATCAGAACAACACTGGCAAGGGACTGTGGTTTAATGCACAACACAATGCACTGATTCGAACTACATGGAGTGCTGAAGCAAACTGCCCCTGGGGGACCAAAACTAGCCTCTTTTTATTTGTTTTGCCAAGCTCTGTGTTCACCAGAAAATTAGCATTTTGCACACGCTTCCAGCTGCCTCAGTCATGTGCCATATAATTCCAGCATTGATACTTGTGCAATTCGCCTAGCCAATGTTGCTCATATGGTTTCATCATCACATGATTATATCTATTTTGACTCTTGGAAATTAATTTGCTAATTATAGAATATGATATATCTTAAATTAAAATATATAATAAAAGGTGTTATTTATTGTTTTAAATAATAAGAGACTTTTACACCAACCTATATAATTTGCTCAGCTGTGCATACATCTTCATTTAAATTTTAAAATTAAAAAAAAAATTTAAACTTTAGTCTTGATACTTTTTGAACATGCATTCAGAGATGCTGATAGGTATGCATCCTGTATCCCTGAGGCACAAAAATCTAAAAGGACACAGTAAAATCATATCCATGCATCCCAGTGTTTTCTTTTTTCTTCCCTCATCATTTCAAGCCAACTGTGAATTCATTTCAATAGTTTTTAGAAATAATTACACAGGATAGGTTATTAGGTAGGAGTTAGACGGCTTTAGTTGTTTCCCAGATCATAAATAAAAACTCTATAATCTATTAAGAAACTTCAGTTTGGACCCATAAATTTTTCTGGGGACTCATTCAAAGCAAATATATGCATCCAAGGACACACTAAATCAAAAATCTATCAGCATCACTGTGCATTGTATAGTACCAATAATGTGTTTCCTAGGTATGACACTAAATGCATTTGATGGTGAGGCTCTAGTTCTGGAACTCTGGAGTATGTGATATACCCTTTCATTGCTATTTCTCTCAGGTACACTCTGACCTAGAGTTATAATACCTGTTAACTATGGGTCAAACAGATCTATTTAAAGATTACTCATATTAGTTAGAACCATTAAAAAAGAAGAAAAAAAAAGAAAGCTCTGAAGAAACAAATCCATAAAACAAAAATTAAAGGGTGTTCAAGTGTGTGTTATGTACCATTTGGCTCAATCACCAGAATCAGGTATCAATTTATTTACAGATGCTGCAATGCTTTAGGTCTTGATACCTACAGACTTATTGAAGAATTTGTGTGTGTGTCTCTGTGTGTGTATACATGTATATAAAAAGTAAAAAAATCAGAAAAGCCTTTATTCAAGGAATAACTAAAACAATTATTTTTTTACATACATCACTTCTATGTTTACATAAATTGGCTCTAAGCTTACTTGTTTTGGTATGATCAAAATTTGTGCAAGAAAACAGAAAGTAACCAATATATATTATAATGACGATGTAGGCTGAAAGAGACTGATTTAAAATATTGTCAGTTTTAATTAAAAAAAAGGGGTGAGGATGGCTGAAAGAAAGGGACTGATATAAAATGTTGGCAGCTTTAATAAAGAAAGGAGGCTGAAATGGTTTGAAATTTTGGTAGAAAGGATGCGGAGGGCTGAAAGAAAAAGTGCTGCATGCAGAGATTGATATAATGAAACAGAAGAGAAACAATAGATTTTATAATGACATAAAATCTTGGCAGTCTTCCTAAAAAAAATAAAAATAAAAAATAAGAATCAAAATGAATTGCTTTACTTGACTTGAATAAAAAGTGAAAAATACCAATCAATTAAATTGACTTTCTTTTGTGATTTTTGTCTCCTTCTGAGAATTAATCATTAAAAGAAAATAATTGCAGGAAATGATTTTCTTCTTTAATGTTTTATTCTTTTATTATTTTATGACATTATCACAACACATTATCACTTCAAAACATTATCATTATTGTATTATATCAATATTAATATCTTGTTTTATCACAATCTTATTTCATTTATTATTCTTTATCATTTAATTTTATTATTCATTCTAAATGTATTACATTATTATATATAAATACTAGTTAAAATTAATAGTTGAAAAATACTAGAAATAAATAAAATACTATCAATACTAATAGTGTAAGAAACTAATAATAAATACCCAGCTATGGGTTTAAATGGTATCACTACAAGAATGACTTTGGCATTAAATAACCTATGAAGGTTGATATGCCATTAAACAAAAAACAAACAAACCAACCTAACAAATATAGTGCCAAATAGAGATTAAGAATAACATTAAGGGTTGAGTTTAAAGGTTTAATTTGGGTTCCTGCTAACTAAATGCTTTTTGTAGCTGGTGTATTTTACCAGGATTTCCCAAGACAAATTTCTCCTTTTAAATTTTAAAAACCTTTATGGGTATTTCTCTGAATTTTTTTAGATAAGGCTTGATAATTTGTATTATTTGGACTATTGTCCTCATCTTTATTGTTATCTAATTGTGAAGTGATGTGTTGTGATAATGTCATAAAATAATAAAAGAATAAAACATTATGTTTCAGACGATGTGCCCTATGACCTTCATCAGATATTTCTTATCAGACTCTGGAACCTTTTCGAACTCAAGAACCCCTCCTCGAACTTGTGAACCTTCTTTTCAAACTCAGGAACCTTCTTGTCAAACTCTAGAGCCTTCATCTTGTAATCATGAGCCTTCATGGAACTTTGAACCTAACCCTTTATTCTAACCGGGTGTAGACTTTTCATTCCATTAATCTGACTGGGTACAAGTGTTAAGCTGTGTTAATTATTCTGTTATTGTCACCCTTGACTCTTATGGGTGTTAATTGTTAACAAATTTTGACATCCTTCAATATGTTAGGATGCATCTGACAGGTCAATTTTTGAAAAAAAATCTTCCACCATTTAATTTAGCTAAAATTTCCTCTTGACATGGTAATGGATATGTGTGAGATAGGACGCACTCATTCAATCCTGTTGAAAAATATCTGTACAAATATGAATATTATTATTATTATTTCTTTTTCCCATATACTGTTGGGGGTGCCCACTCAAAATAATCCCTAGCATTTCTAACCTGTCAATGTTAATGGGTTTCAAAACTGCAAAAGGCTCACTGAATTTAGGCTTAAACACAGGAAATATCTTTATATGTTTATTATCATGTGCTTCAAGGTTGCCTTTAAGTTGAATATCTAATCCCATTCTATTTATAGAATTTATATTATAATTCATTTAAAATAGATGAATAAAGAGAAGAACTTGTCGTTAGTTGTTGTTGTTAGTCTTAATAAGTTTTTCATACCAGCTCTAACTGGCGGCTTTCACTGAATTATGAGTGACAGCAAATCTCTTCAGGTGTCCACTACTCTTCTCAGTATTTTGGCTGATCTCAACAATGCTATGGTCTGTATGGTTCTGATTCTTCCTCTGATTCCAGTTCCCCAAGTTTTTTTCTAGTCTTTATGGGACCATTTCAATGGCGCCAACTACAATTGATATTACTATCACCTTCATGCCCCATAGCTTTTTCAGCTCTCTGGCAAGATCTAGGTATTGTTATTATTGCTCTTTTTGAGTTTTCACATCAGCATTAGCTTGATGGGCTTTCACTGGAGTCTGAGTGACAGCAAGTCTCCTCAGGTCTCCAGGACTCTTCTGAGTATTATGGCAAATTGCAGCAGTGCAGTGTTCTGAATGGTTTCAACCCTTCCTCTGATTTCCAAACATTCCAGACCCTTTTCCAATCCTTTTGGGACTGTTCCAAGTGCACCAACTACAATTGGTATCACTTTAACTTTCATATTCCTTAACTTTTTCAGTTCTCTGGCAAGGTCCAAATATTTGTCCATTTTTTCATTTTCCTTTAACTTCACCCTGTGATCTGCTGACACTGCAAAATCCACCAGTTGACAAGTTTTTTTTCTTTTTTGTTTATCAACACTAGGTCTGGTCTTCTTGCTGGGATAAGGTGATCTGTTTTTATTTCAAAGTCTCAGAGAATTTTATGCGTTTCGTTCTCAAGAACAGATTCTGGTTTATGCATATACCATTTTGTTGTATGGTCAAAATTAAATTTTTTGCATAATTCCCAGTGGATCACCTTCCCAACCCAGTCGTGTCTAGTTTTGTATTCTCGTTGTGCTAGTTTGCTACATTCGCAGAGTATATGGTTTACAGTCTTATCTCTATTACCGCAAAGTCTACATTTACTATTTGTTGGGTCTTATCAATTTTCGCTTTGATGTAGTTTGTCCTTATGGCATTATTTTGTGCAGCAATTATAAGTGATTCTGTTTCTCTTTTGAGGTTTCCCTTTCTTAACCATGTCCAAGTCTTTTCATGTGCAACCTCATCTATTTGTCGTTTGAAGTGTCCATATAATTGTTTTTCTTCCCATTTTTGTTTTCTAGTCTTTGTCGTTTTTCTGTTTGTCCATCTGCCGTTTCTACTATTGTTGGCCGCCATAAGTAATTTGTCTTTGCTCTTCCTTGTGTAATCTTCAAGTTGTTGGATTGTATTATTATTATTATTTCTGAGTTTTTCATACCAGTTTTAACTCTTAAGTCTTAGCAACAGCAAGTTTCCTCAGGACTTTTCTAAGTATTCTAACTGATTTTAAGTGAAAAATTGTCTTTGCCATAATTACATTTTCCCATTCCTTCAGAGAACATTATTATTTTGATAAAGAATACCATGATGTACACCCATGACTTTCTCAGCTGAACAGCTACAGAGATGAAAATTGGTTGGCAGATGTACCTCAATAACGCACACAGAGATATATGTGGGGTGCAGTCCAAAAATAGGATGCAGTGTACTCTGCACAGTTCTATGAATTTGAAATAAATTGTTTATTATAATTACTAGTACAAAATAAAAAAACACCCTCCGGGCGATGTAAAAAATAGATTTTTGAAACATATTGCCTGAGGGGTGGGAGTTAAAAATTCAATGTCAGCGAGTTTGTACCCTAAGTAAGTAAAATCATCAAATTCATTAAAGGATTAAAAAATAAAACAATTTGAAATGTAAACTTTAAATATGTATTAGAATAAAACAAACTATATGTAGATATATAATACCAGTCATGTATTTATTAAAACTTGTTTTAAAAAACAATGAGGACTGTCTAATGTTGCATGTTCAAATTTTGAGTGTATTTATTCAATGTTATGATGATTTTGGGTAATGTGACCTAAGCAGTGACGTAGTTTTTGTTACAGACAAAAACTAGAAGAGAATCTCCATTATAATGTAATACTTATAATCTACAACAAGATAGGGTAATAACTCATGACTCTAACTTTCACATCTTTGATTGGCAGCTGGTGAACCAAACTTCAAACTTAATGATCAAATACGTATATTTAGACTCATGAGTTATTACCCTGTCCCCCCTTTTTTTAATACTTTAAAAAAATTTCAGTTACCATACTTGTTTTGGAGAAAGGAAAAATTAGTTTTTTTTTTTTTTACAGAATGAAATTATTAGCAGCTTCCACAAGTTGACCATTTCCATCCATTCCATACCAATAGATTCAATGTATGATGGAGATTCAAAAATTATCCGTACTCTTGTTTTATGGAAGCTGAGCTCATGTTGGATGATTGGATAGGCAAAACCATGACTAATCTGAAGAGAATAAGCTACCTACTTGATACTAAATCACTGGTTCACCATTACTATCTCTTGAGTTGCTGAATCATCTCATGAGTGGTGAACGTTGACCGATGTCCTAATCCCTTTTCATGCATCATGCTTGTTCGGTCACTTTTAAACTTCTTTATCCACTCGTACACACTTCTATGCAGTAGTGCCTTGTCCCTGTATTTCAACTTGTATCTTTAATAATATTCTGTAGATATATTTTAGTTATTCAAAATACTAAATTCTCCCCCCCCCCTTTTTTTTAACAATGTGTGTCAATGAACAGAAAACATTTATGGCAACCATACTGGGATTTTTTTATAGAAACTGGGAAAACTTTTAAAAGCCAAAATTAACTTTAGAATTTAAAACTTTAATTCTTAATACTTTAAAAACTAGCATGGCTTTGATTGATGGCCTTTTTATTTTTATGTTTGGTAATCATTCTGTGGAAAATGTGATATATATATATATATATATATATATATATACATATGTGTGTGTGTGTGTGTAGGTAAATAACCAGGTTAGTTGGTGTTAAAAATTATTCTAAACTAGGCCTTTTTTAACAACGGAATATTAAATTTGGTTTGGTCCATGTATAAAATTTCAGCGCTTGATACTTTCTCCAACTAGAAAAATTGGGTGACTTCCTTGGTGCATACTACTTGTGAAGCTGTGGTTAGACTGTAAAGACAGCAAACAAAATGGTGCAATCAGATTCAAACTTCAGTCACATGACCACTGTAGAATGAACATTGTACTCACCTTCACAGGAAGGCTGTGACTAGTGTCCAGTCACCAAACAAAAAAAAAAGACAGTAACTGAATACACTCTGTAGCAACTGACATGACATGGTCAAGTGTTCAGTATATATGGATAAAAACATCCACATTAAAACCACCAGCCAATCAGAATCTTCAAAAGAGACTTAACCATGCCATATGTAGTAGAATAGCCCAACCTACTATTTAAGCCATTTATCAAGTCTGGATTCTTAGAAGCAGATTCAACTTGTAACACAGTTAAATACTGATCAGTTTACACAAATCTACAGTACCAACTATAAGCACAGAACACGGTATGACATTAATAAAGATAAGTTATGGGACAAGTATGGATAATCTTTGACTATCCCTCACATTATTTTTAAAAAATATGAATACCTTACATCTTAAATTTTTACTGGCACACAAGACATTACATGTAATTTCACATCTAGAACAAATTTTTTTGCTAAGATGTCATATGCAGTTTCATTTTGTTTTTGTTAATTTCAGTTCAACAATATTTTTCCATGTTTTTTTTTTTTTTAAATAATTGTAGTTATGTTGATGTCTGTGTCAAATTGAAATTTTTCTTCGACATTGTTCATCTTAACCTTTACAAATTTCTTCTTCTGAGCCTCATTCAAATTTTGAGTTGTCAACACAACTTTTTCTGTGTTAAAATGTTTTATATTTTTTTCTTTGCTTTGACTTGCTATGGCCATGTCTTCCATATTGGAAACACTTTGTAATTTTTAAAGAAAATGACTACTGTTTCCAGCAAGAGTTATGTCCTCTTTGTCGATTAAATGTTTTGAGTGGATACTCTGCCACCATAGGTGGAGCTAACAAAAATCTGCATGGCAGTTCTTGTACTAATTTGCATAGGAGTAATACTGGTCAGATATTGGTCAATAGTCTACAGGGGTTTGAGGCAAGACAGTCATATAACAAAAAGATTTCCTCAGTTGAGGAGAAGCACTACCGACTTGCAGACAGTGTGAAAGAGAATTGGATATTCAGATTTGAGGATTGGCAATATTGAAAAACTTTTTTGTTATCTGTAAGAGAGTGACACGAATCGACCGTCTCATACAACGTACGAAGTCCAGAATGCAAATGGCGGCACCCACCAATCATTAAGTAGAGACTTACCGATGTCCTGCCACTAATATTTGCATAACACCATGAGAGGTCACTCTAAGTTAACTATCAATAAAGGAGGTTACTTTAACCTACCCACACAGTTATCATTATTTTTATTTTATTTTTTTTTTTTTTTTTTTGCTACAGTTTCTTAACATAGAAAAATCAAATCCTTATTATGATATAGTAAAAAAAAATTTGAAAAAAAGTAAAGTCGAGGGAGTCTATCCCCTTTTTGCTTGCACTAGACTAGGGTGATTGTTTTTGCTGAGGTGGAGCACCAGGCCTATCATCAGTTCCTAGATGCTTTACCAAACAGATCTGATTACCCAAGCTGTGCTACTCATGCATTGTTAGCAAGGACTGGTATTGAACTCAGAACCTTGTAATTCCTGGAAGGATGCTCTACCAATTGAGTTAATTCATTGAATTTTCTCATTGGCCATATCTAGTGTCTTTCATTGAAGATCAAGTGACAAGGGTCCTCAGTTATCTTCAAGATATCATCATCAAAAAGTCACGCTGGCAACACAGATATCCATTCTCTCACCAACCATCTCTGTCATTGCCCTTGGGAGCTCCTCTGTGCGGCATCCAGTATCTGCGCCAAGCTGATTGATGTAGATCCTTGCTGGGCTGCACATACTGGCATGCCCATGTGTAGGTTTCCATGGGAGAACGTCACTTATAAGTTGGTCCTTACTTCTCCAGCAGTGTTC
The DNA here is from genome assembly GCA_023376005.1 of Doryteuthis pealeii. Taxonomy (NCBI): domain Eukaryota; kingdom Metazoa; phylum Mollusca; class Cephalopoda; order Myopsida; family Loliginidae; genus Doryteuthis; species Doryteuthis pealeii. The sequence goes on along the minus strand of CM042146.1, from coordinate 69,181,829 downwards.
AGCATGCCTTGTTCATCATTTGATATATTTTCAGTAACATTTTTTTTTGTCTTGTTTTCATCCCATTAATCTTCATTATTCAAATCTTTTTGATGATCAACTGTTTGCAGACAAATTTCTAAATATCATGTTTAATTATCATCTAATTAATCACTTATTTATTCATGTAGAAAAATTAATTTTCTAATGCATTGTTGAAATGAATGAAAAAACGATGCCTTATCTTTTTCAGATTTTAAACTTTGTTTCTCTTGAACTCATTGGCTTTTAAAGATATGCTAAATAAGACAATTAAAAAAAAAAAAAACTTTTACTCTTGAAATGAAAAGATAGAAAAGAGGGAAGATTTTGTGTGTATAATTATTATATACCCTAGCTATGAACATTAATGGGTAGGTCCCAATCCTCATATACCCTAGCCATGAACATTAATGGGTAGGTCCCAATCCTCATATACCCTAGCTATGAACATTAATGGGTAGGTCCCAATCCTCATATACCCTACTAGCTATGAACATTAATGGTAGGTCCCAATCCTCATATACCCTAGCTATAAACATTAATGGGTAGGTCCCAATCCTCATATACCCTAGCTATGAACATTAATGGCTATGTCCCAATATACCCTACCTATGAACATTAATGGCTAGGTCAATCCTCATATACCCTAGCTATGAACATTAATGGGTAGGTCCCAATCCTCATATACCCTAGCTATGAACATTAATGGGTAGGTACCTAGCTATGAACATTAATGGGTAGGTCCCAATCCTCATAAATACCAGGAGCAATGACTGACAGGGACATTTGGTGAGGGAAAGCAATAAAATCCATGTTAACAGTGTGACATGATGATGATAATGATATATATTCCTCTCTATTATCTCTATTTCTCTGAATTTTTAAAAATGGTCTAGATTCTTCTTCTAATCTCCACGGCCCACTAATATATAAGGCCCCATATGTCACATAAGCAGGCAGAATTATAACAGACCGATTTTGTTTTATAGTCAATTTGTGTCTGTTCCGAAAAAAAATGTTTAAAATATACAAACTTGTGTCTTTTTTCTTCAGAAATGTAATAATAAAAATTTTAAACAAAAATAAAAATGCAGTTATACAAAACAGAGACATCAATTTATTTATGATTTCAGGTTATATCAGAAAAACAAATAAAACCTTTTCAATGTGAAATGTATTCCCTTATCATGATAGACAATGATAGTGATGATACTACAGAGAAACAGTATTTCTCAAGGAGGACCTACGGTTCCATCTAGCCATAATGTCAAGTTGGATATATGGCACAACGGATATAAGGGTTGATTTAATACAGTTCTAAGTGACAATCATCTCTAGGTTACAGGTTCAATCTTGGCCAAGGGTGATAATAACATAGAATATTTAACACTTGTATCTGGTCATAGTTAATGGAATGAGAACAGCCTATCACCATGGATTGAATAAAGGGTTCAGTTCAAAGTTCTGTGAAGGCTCTCAAGTTCGAAAAGAAATACCTGAAGAAGTCCTAAGGGCACATTGGACAAAACGTTATGTAGATAACAATAAATATGAGGACAATAGTCCGAATAATCCAAATAATACTATCTAACTCCCTCAGTTGGGTAATCTATTCAGATAAATAGTTTCCTTTATCTTTCTCCTGTCAGTGTTAATTTGCCTCCCACTGATCAGAGAATTGGAAGATAGTCTCTGGTATTAGTATCTCAGTCATGCTTTATCTTGTAACAAAAACCGAAGAAAAAAAAATGAATTTAAATGTAAATTAGGTATTATTCTAAGATTTTGGTTTGTAATAGGAATTTTTTGTTCCCTTCTTAATGGTTGAATTTCTTCCCTACATCCTTAATTATAAACCAATATCTAAAAAAAAAAAAAAAAAAACCTTTGATGATGATATTATTAGTAGTAACAGTTATTAAGATATTCATTTACAGTTTTAAATAGGTGATGTATTTGAGAAACATAAAAAAAATACACTTAACCATCTTGTCTGTAGGGCCCTAAAATATGCTGACTGTATTCCCTGCAGAGGAGTAAGAGACCTCCCCCCAAATAAAGGGGTGTCTTGGATAGGAGACTCAACTGCATTTAGTAGTGAGAGTCCAGTGCTGGGGCTTTGGGGGAGTGTAGAGTCAACTCTTCATTGCCATTCCACCCTGGTTAACTCTGACCTAGAATAGTTGTACATTTTAGGGTCCAATCTATGCATTAAATAGATCTGTAAGACTTTATATACTTCATTAATTTTGGAGCAGCTCCCACCCCCCAAAATTGAACCTGAATATATCAGTATTAGGAATACTTGAAACCATATACTGTATAAATTATTTGTATTAAGAATAGTTACTTGAAGCTATAATTGTTTACAAAGGATTAGTATAATTAGTTACTTGAACATGAAGTATATGTCAGTATTTAATAAAAGTGTTCAAACATTTAAAAGACCTAAAACAATCAAGCCATGGCATAGAAGTCTTGATTAAACAAACAAATTTTATTACAGAATGTATACACAAAGGCAGCATTGAATACTGGGCGAGGTCAGCCAAAGTTATTTTTTATCTATTTGATAATTTTTCTTTTTAAGCATTTGAGGTTGAATTTTGCAAATTTTATTTTTTTTTATTCTCTTTTTTCTAACATGCGCAATTCCATGCGCAAAACAATCATTTTTGTCATTTGATCTCTTTCTGTCGAAGTATGAACTTCCAGTTCGCCACAAACACATAATTGCTCGAAATACTTAAAACCATACAATTGTGTGCAAATTATTAGCATTAAATAGGAATACTTGAAACCATATAACTGTGCAAGTTATTTTGTATTAATGATTGTTATTTGAAGCTATGATTATTTACACTTGATTGCTTGAAAAAAAGGATTGATCTTAGGATTACATAACACAATAAAGGTTGACATGTTCAGTACTTAGATGGTGACCATTTAAGCAACGGCAGGTACTGTAAGAAACCAAAGATCTGCATGAAATGATTTGGCCATAAAATAAGTAACCAAAATGAAATGAAACCAAATCTTGGTAATCTTCCTAAATATCTCCATTTTGAAACTTTCTTCAGAAAGAGGCTCATTGTCTGACCAGCATACCTCACTTTTCTTTTTTTCTTTTCTTTGCCTTTTTCTTATCTAAATAACTCTGCTGCCTTTTAGATAAATAAACCAAACCACAAACTTCAATACTGGATTAATAATTTATAAATTGATTGATGCTTGTTTTAGAAATGGTAACATTAATTATAAAAATGATGTATTAAAATATGTATCCTCAAAAATAAAAATAAGTAACCTAAAAATAAAGTTGAAAAAAAAATCCATCTATTTTACAGGATATGAAATGCACTTTTTCTTCAAAATCTGACCTTCAAAATAAAGTTTAGGCTTGGAGTCAATCTTAGGATCAAAGAATCTCCTCTGGTGGCATCCGGCTCAAGAAAATTTCCCTTAATTAAATTTTTCCAACATATTTCATATTAAATTCAGGGTGAATTCTGTATGCTGCAAAATATAGTATCTTATTTTTATATTCTTTATCACTTATCATTTGTGTGTATAATATACAGGGTTTTTAAAAAAATGTTAACACTCTAATGGGAATACCTTTACCACATGTTCACCCTCCCCATCAGAACATTCTTAGAATCTTCCATTGGTGATTAAAAAAAATTGATATTTCTATGGGAGTATCTTTATTAGAAAAGCAGAACTGATTTTACCTGGAAAGGATTCTAATAATGGTGATAATGGTTTCTAATAACTTATTAGTGTATATCAAAATTATTTTCCTTTTTTTTTAATCAACTGAGAGTTCAGTGCCAACCTCTCAAGAATTATGGTAACAGGGTAATTCTATATCAAATCATCCAGAAAAAAGTAAAATTGTCATCCATTCACTTCAATTTTTCTTAAATTTTGTCCAGGCATGGATAATCCCCAAAATTTGAGCTTCCAATTCCAAACATTATATCAAAATAATTTTTGGAATTGGAAGCTCAAATTTTGGGGATTGTCTTACTTTGACATAGTCCACACCTGGACAAAATTTCAGAAAAATTGAAGGGGGTTGGTGACATGGCCTGAATGATTTGACATGGAATTACCCCACAGTTATTGTCAAAGGAAATGGAATCGGCAGACCGAATCCAAATCATGGATGAGTGGGTTTGCATTTCTGTTTGTGCTAATACACTTGGGAATGACATGAATCCATCTCTTTTCCCTCCAACTTTCAGTTATATTCTGATTAAAAATTGACCTTGTGTCGCATCCTGCCTGTGGTGGAGGGGTTGAATAACTATCTTTGCTTAGTCTTACACAGATGTTTCTTGTTGCTTACTGTAGGTGCTGTTCTTAAGTGGTCACCCATCTCAGAACTAAATTGATGATCTGACAAGAACCGGTGCTTTCAGGGTGACAATGGTGTGAATTTTTGTTATTTACTAAGTTTTGTTAAGTCTGACACACAGGTCTCAGGTTACTTACAGTATTTGTTCTTCCTAAGTGATTACCCATCTCAGAACTGAATGGGCTCAACACTGCTTAACTTCAGTTAAGTAACAGTTTTCTCTTGTGATTTAATCATAAGCCATTTATGAGAATTATTGTCTGGTACACAGGTTGATTACAGTAAGTGCTGTATCTAAATGGTCACCCATCTCAGAACTGAACTGGCTAGTTGCAGCTTAACTGACTTGTCATCATGACTGTGATTCAAAAGTGAAACTTTAAAAGGAAAAATACCAATAGATCAAAAAGCAATCGAGTGTAGGTATAAATGTATGTATTAACCAACCCCTACACATGAGCAGGATGTGACACAGTCAATTTTTAAGGGGAGTTTAATCAGTTTGGATTCAGTTTCCTTCTCCTAGGTTGGTTGCTATATCTAGGTTAAAGAGCCCAGTCTACTCTACTATTTACCCATAGTTGGAGCGAGAATAGTTGGATGCATACCTTTCCCAAGGTTATTAGCACCATGTGAAATGTAACCAGTTTCATCCAGGATTTGAACTTGTGTTGCCATTTCCTACAATGATAACCATTACATCATGGGAACCTCTATAAGTGTAGGTATAAAAGTATGTATTTACCCAACCCCTCCACACAAACAAGATGTGACACAGGGTTTCATTTTTTTAGCAGGGCTAAACAGGTTTGAATTCAGTGTTTTCCTTCTAGACTGGTTACCATATAAAGGTTAAAGAGCCATGTCTGCTCTACTCTGAAAAATAATTAAAGTTCCAATTACCGCCGAACTGGGAAGACAAGGCAACAAACGGTTGTAACTTAATACAAACCCGAATAGTTACAAAGTCTACTGCAGAATGACAGAATATATATAAGACTCCACAATGTCATTCAAATCAAGCTGTCAAGCAGCCAATCAGAACTTAAGGAATGGAATCACCCAAATCACCCAAATTCATGAATGGATCATTCTTGATTTCTATATATACCAACTGTCTTGGACACTGCTTAAGTGGTACTTAGTTAGCCGCTGTTATTCAAACCAACAGTAGACTTACTGACCACAATATACTCTTTACATATAGCTGGAGGGAGAATAGTCTCCCAAGTGTATTAGCACTATGTGAAATGCAAACGGCCTCATTCAGTGTAGGTATATATTTATATAAGAAAATTAGTGTGTATCTATGAGTGCATCCAAATTTATGGGTTCTATAAGTAAGGAATGTATATATTTACCAACCCCTCCATATGAGCAGGATGTGACAAAAGGTCGATTTCTTAAGCAGGGTTTAACAGGTTTGAATTCAGAGTTTTCCTTCTTTTAGACTGGTTACCTAACATGGTTAAGGAGCCCAGTCTGCTCTATTATTTACCCATAGCTTGAGGGAGAGTAGTTGATGCATACCTTTAGCTCAGTTGGTAGAGCGTTCAACTAGTAACCACAAGGTTCTGGCCTCAATACTGTCCCTCGCCAACTCAGCATATGAGTAGCACAGGGATCTATGTGCTGTAAAGTGAGGAGCTTATGGTAGGTGTGGCGCTCCACTTCAGATGCTAAAACAATCTCCTTGGTCTAGCACTAGGGAAAAGGGGATAGACACCCTTGCTGTTTGGCTGATACTGACTTTAGGCTGATACTGACGACTTTACTTTTATATATGTATGTGAGAAAATTAGTGTGTATCTATGTGCACACCCAAATTTATGGGTTCTGTAAGTAAGGAATGTGAATCTTGAGTTATCACTGGGTTTCTGTCTAATTTCCAAGATTTATTTGGCTTGACACAGTTCAAATGTACTTAATTCTATGAAAGGCTACAAGCCACAGCAATTAACTTTCTGCCTAATCTTTCAAATATTTGAACTACAAATCAATAGAAAATTAGATTTATCTTGTGGCTGTCAATACAAATGAAGCGATTTCCATTCACACATCACACTTGCTTCACAATTTTACAAAGAGACGCTCCAAAAGTAATGAGTCCTATTCAGCTCCACAGAAACTACAACAGATAATAGGGAGTACAATCACACCATTGGATAGAGTGATTTTTCAGCTACAAAACACTTTTTTTATGTATGCATCTAACTATTCTCCCTCCAGTTATCAGTAAACAGTAGGGCAGACTGGGCTCTTTAACTCTTTGCTTACCAAATATCCCCTACGACTGTACCAAATTAACTCATCTTATTCTCTTTATGTCTCTGCCATTTTTGTCTCTGTCTTTTCCATCCATCTCTTATTCTCTCTATATCTCTACCATCTCTCTATATATCTCTACCATCTCTCTCTTATTTTATTTGTCTCTTTCATCCATCTCTTATTCTCTCTATATCTCTACCATCTCTCACTTATTCTCTACCATCTCTATATATTTCTGCCATCTCTCTCTCTCTACTATCTCTCTCTATTTTGTCTCTTTCATCCATCTCTTATTCTCTATATCTCTACCATCTCTCTCTTATTCTCTACTATCTCTCTCTTATTCTCTACCATCTCTCTCTTATTTTGTCTCTTTCATCCATCTCTTATTCTTTCTATATTTCTACGATCTCTTATTCTTTCTATATTTCTACAATCTCTTATTCTTTCTATATTTCTACCATCTCTTATTCTCTCTATATTTCTACCATTTCTCACTTATTCTCTACCATCTCTCTTTTATTCTATTTGTCTCTTTCGTCCATCTTTTATTCTCTCTATATCTCTACCCTCTCTTTCTATTTTTTTCTTTGTATCTCTTTCTAACCTTAAAGTGTTAGTAATAAAAGCTCTTAATTAATATATGCATATATCAAACATTCCAAAAGTTGAAAGTCAAACATACATCAATTATCAATGGTCGCAAAATACCTTAAGGAAAAAAAAAAAAAAGAGGAAAAATATTAATGCAAGTATTGAGAAGGGCACCTGCTGATGATGACATCCGTGTGTGCCTCTCAATTTTGTATTTGATGTGCACTCACATGGAGTCCCAGATTAGATCTGCATGGGCATCCAAAGTGAGGGCAGGGAAACTGTCCATGCTATCAGTGTACTACTACTATTACTACTGTTGTCTTTCTTCTCTTATGAGAATCAGTGATGCTACTGCAGTGGCTGTTGTGTGCATGCTTTGTCAGTCTGATCCTATACACGCACTTCTAATTGCTTGTATTGAGAGGTGAACGTGCTGTAACATGATGCTAATCTCACAAGCCATTGCCAGTGTGGTTTGATGCCAAATTAAACAACATTTACTCAAATTTCCAGCTGCTTAATATAGAGCTCCACAAGCTACTCATATGGGTGCTAGAAGGTGGTGGCTGAGGAGCCTTATTGTCCTGGGTATGACGTTAAACTCTAACTGATGGTGAGGTTCCAGTTCTGAAGTTTGAGGAATGTGGAGCACCCCTTCATCACCATTGCTCCCAGGTCCACTCTGACCGAGAGTGGTAGTACGTGTTAGAGTCCCATCAATTGAGTTTAAGACATTTTCTTCCAAATTATCACTACGATTCTTTCAAAACTTTGCCAGCATTAAATGACCCATCATAGTTGATATGCCGTAAAACAAAACAAAAAAGCAAATCCACAAGTTACTTTTTCCTGACTCAGTGCCCTGTTACCATGGCCTTGTGCCACGCTAAGGAACATTTAGTAGATATGTCTATTGTTGAACAATAGTCAGTGGTCAGCAAGTTTTACCCACAGCCTGTTTATTGCTGATTGGGTGCCTCAATATTATGACCTTGTGCCAGACTAAGGAATATTTAGGAAATATGTTTATTGCCAAATAATGGTCAGTGATAAGCAAGTTTCACTCACAGGCTATTTTTTCATGAGTGCTCTTTTGTTATGGCCTTGTGTCAGACTAAGATAATCTTAACTATCTACTGATTCAATTGGTGCTGATGATGGATTAGGATAGTTTTCATGCATTACTGAGTCTCTTGTATCAGTTTTATATTTCAGGCTTTCTATGTAAAAATACATTTTTGTGGGTATATACAGGGTGGACATAAGGTCAGAGGGCAAATTCCAGTGGCATAATGGCTAACAGAGTGGACTGTGTCCTCATAGTAAGTTCAAATTCCAGTCTCACTATCATGATCACTTTCAAACTAATACCTATGGGAAAGGTATTGACTCCCTCATGTTCTCAGTTACGGATTAAATAGTACCACTACTGTTCTTCTATATGTGTTTGGTATTAAATAACCCACGAAGGTTGATATACCATTAAACAAAGAAACCAAAACCATAACTATCTACTGATTCAATTTGGTGCTGATGATGGATAAGAATAGTTTTCAGACATTATTGGGTCTCACTTCAGTTTTATATTCAGGGTGTCCTAGGTATGATGTTAAACTGCATCTAGTGGTGAAGTTCCAATTCTATGACGCTGGGGAATGTGGACTACCTCATTATTCTCAGGTCCACCTCAAGTGATAGCTATTAGGGTCCAATTTATAGGTTAAATACAAAAAAGAAAAATTGAGTTTTAAAGAAATTTGTTTAAAAAAAATGAAGTTTAGAATAAATTTGTATACCCATCAAGAATGAATAAATTAAAATGTCTTCAGCATAAAATAACCCAACAAGGGTTAACATGCCATAAAATCTAACCAACTAGCTTCATATTCAGGCTTCCTATGTATGAATAGATTTTTGTGAGCATATACAGGATGGACATAAAGCCATGTATTATTTTAATGAAACATGAATGTTTTAGAATAGACAAGTATTAATAATTGTTGAATTATCATTTGCAGGGTTTGACATGCTGACCATCAGTATATATATATATATATATATATATATATATCATTCAACAAGCATTGTTATGATTCATGTGGCCATTTTTAGGTGAGAGCAGTTTTAAAGTGGAGATCCCTTGTGGCATTAAGTTTGATCTGTGTTAAAGAATCCTTGTCCATTTGTTGAGCAACTGAGCAACAATCCGCCAATGTTTTAGATAGTTAATGAACTACATATTTGAGTGTTTTGATTGGCTGATTCAGTTCATGCATGCCTCGAAGTGGATGTCTGCTTCTTCTCTCATTTAAATTTGTTTACCCGTCTCATCTTTTCGTCTGGTCCTGTTTTGTTGGAATTCCTTTCAAACTTATTTTTGATTCCGTCACACTTCTTGGATTCGCCAGATAGCTATTGCTACATCTGCATTCATCTAACAAACCCCCACTCCATGGGGTTGGTATGTGATACAAGGTCAGTTTAATGTAGGGTTCTCGAGTGGGGGTACAAAAATAGCTCAGTTTCATCAGCATTCCTCTTCAGGAGCACAGACAATCAACCCAGCCCTTAGCCCTAATTTTGAAACATAAAATCATTTTGTTGAACTAGCTGATGGGGGTAGAGTTAATAATCTTGTAAAGAAAAGAGATGCTTGTATTTAGGGTATGTACTGACTGGGGGGAAAAGACCCCCTGGAACATGAGCCTTTTTATTTATTTATTTATTTATTTTTATTTTTTTAATTTTTTTTTTAGTGATATCACCAATACCACCCAACATGAATTCCAGGTGGCAATGTTGGAATTTAATTATTTACTAATCTTTGGTTAGTTGTGGCTGGATGTATACATATTTACCCAACCCCTCCACACAAGTAGGATGTTATATAAGGTCAATTTTTAACTGAAGTTTGGCAGGTTTGAATACAGAGTTTTCCTTCTCTAGACCAGTTAGCATACCAATATAAAATATCCCTGTTTGCCCTAATATTTACCCACAGAGACTCAAGCTCACTCATAATGATTTGCTAGTCTAGTTTGCTAACCATTACGCTATATATATATATATATATATATATTTACCAACCCCTCCACACAAGCAGGATGTGACACAAGGTCAATTTCTCAAGCAGAGTTTAATAGGTTTGAATTCAGAGTTTTTTCCTCCTAGACTGGTTACCTAGCCAAGGTTAAAGAGCCCAGTCTTCCCTACTATTTACCCATAGCTGGAGGGTGGGTAGTTGGATGCATATCTTTCCCAAAGATATTAGTTCTATGTGAAATGCAAACAGTCTCATCCAAGACTTGAACTCTGGTTGATGAGTCCATTTCCTATGATGGTAACCGTATATACCATGCACCTCCAAACTCATCAATAATGGTTTGCTAGTCTATCTTTCTAACCATTACGCTGTATGAGGTACCAATCTTAAGTCTCTGCAAAAGAAAAGCATATAGATAAAACCATTTTCATTAAAAAAAATAGTGTCTCTGTCTTTATATTCAGCCTGTATTAATATTCATTTGAGTTACTTGAGTAAATGAACCACTGTGTAACTTCTGGATGAAATATGAGCTTTTTCCATTTCTGTTTTTTTTTTCTTTGAAAATAAGATAGCATGATATGTAGAGTTCATTCTAGTTGCACTGGCTGAAGGTCAAGGGATCAGCGTCCTATCTTGTCGGCCATATTAAAGGTGCCTTGTGAAAAATCAAATAAGAACACTGTCCACTGTTATGACATGCCTTGGGCATTTGAGCATTTATTATTTTTGTGCAAACAAGTGAGATGGGAAGTTTTATTTTTGTTCATCTCAACTGTGGGTGAGCTCTCTGGAGGGGGGGGTGAGATAGGGTAGGGTGGCTTTGTTGTTAAGAAAACAATAGGTTTTTGTGGTTCAAAGGAAGGAAGGGAAAAAAGTAAGAGATTGAAAGAAGAAATAAAGAGACATAATGATAAGAAATTGGGAGATAAGAAAGAAGGGAAGCAAGAAGGATAAAAAAGGAAAGACAGATGAATGAAAAAGGAAAGAAGGAGGAATAAAAAAGGAAAGACAGAAGAATGAAAAGGGAAAGAAGGAGGAATAAAAAAGGAAAGACAGAAGAATAAAAAGGAAAAAAGGGAGGAATAAAAAAGGAAAGACAGAAGAATAAAAAAGGAAAGAAGGAGGAATAAAAAAGGAAAGACAGAAGAATGAAAAAGGAAAGAAGGAGGAATAAAAAGGAAAGAAGGAGGAATAAAAAAGGAAAGAAGAAGAATAAAAAAGGAAGACTGAGGAATGAAAAAGGAAAGACAGAAAATGAAAAGGAAAGACAGAAGAATGAAAAAGGAAAGGAGGAGGAAAGAAGGAGGAATGAATAAAAAAGGAAAGAAGAATGAAAAAGGAAAGACAGAAGAATAAAAAAGGAAAGAAAGGAATAAAAAAGGAAAGACAGAAGAATGAAAAAAAAAGGAGGAATAAAAAGGAAAAAGGACAGAAGGAGGAATAAAGGAAGACAGAAAAAAGGAAAGAAGGAGGAATAAGGAAGGAATAAGACAGAAGAATGAAAAAGGAAAGAAGGGGGAATAAAAAAGGAAAGAAGGAGGAATAAAAAGGGAAAGACAGAAGAATGAAAAAGGAAAGAAGGAGGAATAAAAAAGGAAAGACAGAAGAATGAAAAGGAAGAAGGAATAAAAAGGAAAGAAGGAGGAATAAAAAAGGAAAGACAGAAGAATAAAAAGGAAAGACGGAGGAATGAAAAAGGAAAGACAGAAGAATAAAAAAGGAAAGACGGAGTAATAAAGATGGAGGAATAAAAAAGGAAAGACAGAAAAATGAAAAAGGAAAGAAGGAGGAATAAAAAGGGAAAGACAGAAGAATGAAAAAGGAAAGGAGGAGGAATAAAAAAGGAAAGAAGGAGGAATGAAAAAGGAAAGAAGGAATAAAAAAGGAAAGACAGAAGAATGAAAAAGGAAAGAAGGAGGAATGAAAAAGGAAAGACAGAAGAATGAAAAAGGAAAGAAGGAGGAATACAAAAGGAAAGAAGGAAGAAGGAGGAATGAAAAAGGAAAGAAGGAGGAATGAAAAAGGAAAGAAGGAGGAATGAAAAAGGGAAGAAGGAGGAATAAAAAAAAAGACAGTACAAAAAAAAAAAAAAACAAGGAATAACAAGGAAAGAAGGAAGAAGCAAGATTAAAAGGAAGAGATGAAAAGAAGGAAGGAAAATAAGAGATGAGGGCAGGAATAATAAAAGAGGAAGAGGGGAAAAAGGTTTAAAAAAATGAAAGCAAAAATAAAAGTTGAAACCTGAAAGAAAAGAAAAAATATTATGAATAATCAAAAAATAAAAAAGTTGGAAGAAAATAGAATTTAAAAATATATTAAACATTTTTTTTTGTGAATAAACAAAAGAAAAAGGCGAGAGATAAAAAAAAGAGAAATGGAGACAGTAAAGAAAAACAAAGTAGTTGACAATGTAAAAGAGAAAGAATGAGAGGAGAGAGAGAGAGAGAGAGAGAGAGAGGTCATATAAGAACAAAAAAATTTACAAATATTTTCTTCTTAAAGAGTCTTTGATAAAACACCAAACAGCAAAAATGTATTTCTGGTTATAGCTATTCATTCAGTTTACAATTTGATATGTTAAGTAATCGTTGATATATTGGCCATGTTGTTTAATGGCAAATCAACCCTTGTGGGCTATTTAATGCCAAATCTTTATTATTAAGTGAATAGTCTGTAGATAAATATTTTGGTTTTATAAACTGTTAGAAGTGATTTTCATTAACTTCATGTGTATTAATAAATTGGTAGAATTAATAAACTGACCCTCAGTCTCCGCCTCCTATCAACCATATGATAGAATAATGTTTGCCATAAGAGCAATTTGAAGAATGCAGTCAGGACAATCATATAGGTGCTCTATTTGGCACCTCTGACTGACGCCTCTTTATGTAATTAACAAATAAATATAAAACCATTATTTCTTATAATTCATTCATAAGGAGTGTGCACTGTATAACTTTACAGATTAAAATAGGGCCATATAAAGTGTATATTCAACTGGAGTCAGTATAGTTTTACCAACTCCAACTCCAGTGACCACTTAATTGCTTCCAACTTCAACACCACAACCCTAGAATAAATCAAAAATGATATTAAACAATTTTTTATGAAATTGCACTCAGATATTATTGCAGAGATCCATTTTATATCTTTCTCTTGTATACCAGAGGGCACAGTGTCAAATGCTACTGGCACTCAAGTATGAAAAAGAAAGATGAAAAAAAAGAAAGAAAGAACAAGAAATGGTCTTACTCATACACAACTTGACAACCTGTATATATGTCCAGATGAAACTAGGATAATAAAACAATTAACAGCAAACTAAATATAAGCGTTAGATATCAACAGTTCCTGCTTTGTATGCAAAAATGATGAAGATTTGACTTTTATCTAAAGATAAAATTAAAAAATTAAAATATACATAGAAATAGCATTGCAATCTATATGTATAAAAGGAAGTTTGGTATGTACGTGGTGTCAACGTATAAGTCCAAAACGGGAGGTCACTCTGATTCGAAATCTTGCATACACATTAATATCCTTCTAACTAAGAAACACACCAAATTTGGTTATTGATTTTTTACTAATTAAGGGATATAATTAATTAAGCCAAAATCACCCAATTTGTGGAACTGTCCGTATACCAACTTCTACTGATAATAAAATGTTGTCAGCTTCCTACTTTTTGTTACAGCGATTACCACCATTGAAATTTAATTTTAGTGAATAAATTTCGCAGTCTAAGCCGTTCAGCCTGGAATTCATCGCCTATTTATGGACCAAACTTAAAATGTTTTTAGTCCGGTCATGGACTGGGTACTTTTGCTAGTTCTACATAAAAATCCCCAGCATTTGTGAATCTCAAAAGTAAACAAATCTATACACCAGGTTTTTTTTGTGCATGCTGGGTAACTGTTTCTAGTTTAATATATAAAGAGCAGTTGGTGTGTATTTATGTATGTCTGGAGGAAACTATGAGAATAAAACAACAACAAAGTAAATATATACATAAGCATTAAATATCAATGGTTCCTGCTTTTTGTGCAAAAATTATGAAGATTTGACTTATATTCGAAGATATTTAAAAATTAAAATATACATAGAAATAGCATTGAAATTTTACTTAAAAATGTCCAGCATTTGTGAATCTGAAAAGTAAACAAATCTATACACCAGAGATTTTTTGCCTCCTCCCTCTACCCATGTGATGCTGGGTTAGCCACTTATAGCGTGTTATAAAAAGTGATGTATTTTTATGAGTAGAATAATCATGTTAGTATTCAAATCCAGAACTCTATTTTTATTGGTTTTGAGAGGCTTCAAAAAGGATTATTTTTGGAGTCTTTATTTTTATTGGTTAAAAAATATTGCTTAGTCTGTGCTGATTGGTCAGATTTTATTTCTATGTTTGGTGTCATTTTTTTTTTTTTTTTTTTTTTAAATTTAGATCCTATCAATTTTATAAAAGTAATTTTTGTTCATTTATAATCTGAAATTGATAGTGTTCAATCCAGATGTTAACAAGGAAAGTTATTTTAAAATGAATTTATGATTTCAATAAAAGATTTTGTCTAATGTATAATTGGTCCTGCAGCCAAAAACAGAAAATAACTTTTCCTTTATAGATAAAATCTTTATAAACCGTTTTAATTCTAGTTTTATTCTTGTTTTGTGTTGTATTAAAAAGAATCCTATTATAATGGAGATTCTGTATTTTGTCTGTCTGTAACTGAAACTATATCACTACTCAATTCCCTTAGTTATTTATGTCACATTCTCTATGATTTTATTTTTTATTTAAACCGCATTTATTTATTCATAAAATTGTTTTACATTATTAATACAATTGACCATATCTACATAATAATAACATGTAATTGTATTTATATATACAAGAAATAGTGGTTTACAGTGTGAATGGGAAGGCTAATTTGCATATTTTTATTTGATTTTAATAAATATATGCTTAGTATTATTGATTTTTAATTGTTTGGTTTTATCTTAATGAATATGAGCAAAAATCTCGAATAAATCTTAAATATTTTCTTTGGCTTTCCTTGTTGTCTACCATTCTAAGATGTGTCATTATTCCAGGAGTTTTGTCCTGGGTATGATGTTAAACTATGTGATGGTGAAGTTCCAGTTCTGGAGCTCTGGAGAATGTGGAGTATCCTTTCATCATCAATACTACCGGGTCCACTCTGGCTTGGAGTGGTAGTACTTGTTAGGGTCCCATTTATGGGTTAAATAGAACAAAATGAGTTTTAAAAAATGTGTTTAAATTTTAAAAAATTGAGTACCCATCAAGAATAAATAAAACAAAACATCTTCGGCATAAAATGACCCAATCAGTTGACATGCTGTAAAACAACAACCAACCAACATTCTATGAGTGATTCACATTATTCCAGGAGTTATTTCTACTTTTGCTGTTTTAACACTATATTTTGTCCAGTATGTTTAAACAGTAGTAGATGCAAATTCTTTGAAATGATTGCTATGAATCTATCAAAACTTTGCTGGCATTAAATGACCCATCAAAGTTGATATGCCGTAAACGAAACCGGACTAAATAATCAATCTTGCAATTTTGTATCACATTTAATTTGAGGAGACTTCCACTCCCATTGTGATGTAATGGTTAACAAGCTAGTCTTTCAGATCAATTATTAGTTTGATCCTTGCTGGATGCCCCAATACTTGTAATTTTGTATCACATTTAATATTCTGCCCTGTCGGCTGGGGCGTTAGAATGCACCGACTGCAGAGGGGTAAGACTCCCCCAATGGGGCCACCTGTTGGCCGTGGGTGGCGACCGTGATGCTTAAGGATAGAGCCCAGGTGGATGAGCAATTCATGAATTGCAATACTCCACTTTGGCCCTATCTTGGGCTAGACGGGCGGTCGGAGAGGCCCCCTCCGATCAATCGGCTGGTCACGTCAAGCCCTAGCACCTATATGATTTTCCCAACCCTATTGCCCTTATGGCAAGCCCCAACCCCTTTTTATCATATGGGTGCTAGAAGGCGTGGCTGCAGGTCTACATGTCCTGCGAATGACGTTAAACTCTATCTGATGGTGAGGTTCCAGTTTTGGAGGTTTGGGGAATGTGGAGCACCCCTTCATCACCACTACTCCCTGGTCCACTCTGACCCGGAGTGGTAGTACCTGTTAGGGTCCCATCTATGGGTTAAATAGAAAAATATGAGTTGATAAAAAAATTGTATTATCCATTAAGAATTGATTTATTTCAAAACTTTATCGGCATTAGATGACCCACTGAGGTTGATATGCCGTCAAACAAAACAAACAAACCAAACCAAACCAAACATTTAATATTTTGTAAGACAAAATAACCAAACAACTAATCATATCTATCAAAATGTCTTCGAACAGGATTTGAACCAGGAAGCATTGGATTTCATATCCATAAAATCACATTTTGTTTATACCTAGTTCAAAAACTTATAAGTTTGACCATTCATATCTATCAGTTTAATAGTAAAAATGGAAATACTAGTGTGAATAAGTGATGGAATAATGATGAGACTCCTCTTAAAAAGGTAGAAAACAAATAAAACCAAAGAACATACTAGCCAAAATTTAGTATTTCCATTTTTACTGTTTTGACCATTATGTTCTTTGGCCTTCTTTGATGTTTACCTTACTAAGATGAATTATTATCATTCATTATGCAGAGGGGTTGCATAAATACATACAACAAAATTATTCTAGATATTTGAAATAACTGACAAGGTTTTTTTTAAGTTGTTTATTGCAAATCTTGAGCTCCTATTTACAACAGCAGAACCAAACCAACCCTGTTGGCTGAATGTTAGAATAAGCTGACTGTATTTCCTGTAGAGGGGTAAGAACCCCCTCCACCACACCCAAAAAATGTGGTGTCTTGGGTATGACACTAAACTGCATCCAGTATTGTGTCCCTGTTCTGGTGTAGGGTACCCCCTTCATTGCCATTACTCCCAGGTCCACAATGACCAGGACTGGTAATACCTATTAGGGTCCTATTTGTGTGAACGGTATGAATCCAACTATTTTCCTTCAAGCAATGGGTAAATAGTGTGGCCGACTGGGCTCATTAACCTACATATGGCAACTAATCTAGGAGAAGGAAAACTCTGCTTAAAATTGACCTTATGTCACATCCTGCTCATGTTGAATGGTAGGTAAATTCAAATATTTTGTATATTACAAAAATTCTCAGTGTGTGTGTGTGTATGTATGTATGTATATGTATATATATATATATATATATATATATATAATCAATCATAATATTATGGATTTACACTCATAACTTGAAGTTTCATGGGAATGCAATCATCAGATGATTCCAATGGTTGAGATCTTAAAAACCAGTCCTATATATATATATATAATCATGACCCAGAAAAACTCTGATTTTTATCTTGCCAATACACTTAAATTGCTTTTAGAGATTCAATCAATTTTCAGTCCAATTTGCAACTGAATGGTAATTTGGTAAGTTTGACGTCACACTGAATATGACAGCGATAACTGTAATGATAATTTGAATCCTTCACTCCTTCCTAAATAGAAGCATCAATATCATCATGGACCGCTGTTAATTATAAAATACTAATTATGGTTAATAATGGTTTGGTTATTGTTGTAAGCAACCCGAGTTTAAATCATGGATGAGGCTGTTTTTTATATCATACCTTTCGTAAAGGTATACATCTAACTATTTTCCCTTCAGCTATGAGTAAATAGTAGGGCAGACTGGGTTCTTTAATGGCATCCAGTCTAGGAGAAGTAAAAAAAACTTTAAATTTAATCCTGTTATAATCTATTTAAGTAATTGACCTTGTGTCACACCCTATTTGTGCAGAGGAGTTAGTGAATATGTACAAGGAGGATTTTAGCATTAAATAACCCATGAAGTTTGATATGCCAAATTAAACCAAGAAATCAAATCCTTTTAGAAATATAGAGGAAAGCTAAAGAACCAACTATTGAAAATAGAGAGATAAAAACAGCAAATATTTGTGAATACTTGTCTGAATAAATAATGAAATAATGTCAATGGTTCATTTGAGAAAGGTAGAAGAAAAAATTAAATCTTGTTAAACACCACTTAAGAAATTGACCATCTGTCACATCCTACTTATGTGGGGAGGGGTTGGTAAATTTTATATATATATATATATATATATATATATATATATATATATATATATATATAAGAGAGTTTTATAATTTGCTTGAAGCATTGTGTATATTGGTTTTAGCCTTCAAAATCAACCTCCAAACCAATATATATATTAATAGAGGCCGGTTCAGCTCAGTCAGTAGAGTGCTCGACTAGGAACCACCAAGTTCAAGGTTTGATACTGGCCCTTGCCAACTCAGTATGTGAGGAGCTGATGGTAGGTGTGGCGCTCCACCTCAGGCACCAAAACGATCTCTTTGGTTTAGCGCTAGTTAAAATTGGATAGACTCCCTTGCTGCCTGATACCGGCTTTAGGCCACCCCAGCAACTTATATGTATAGGTAAAAGTATTCAATTGACTGGTATGTTGGGGATAATTCTATTTGGGATCATCAGTATCTCCTGTACATCCACAATGCATGCTCATGTTGAGGTACACTTATAGATTTACAAAAGGATTTTTACAAATCCCTAAGAGAGCTCAATGTATGATAATTAATAAATGAATTATGAAATGCTTATTATAATCTGGTTCCTAAATAGAAGCATCAATATCATCATGGATCTCTGTTACAGCAGGAGACCATCTAGTAAATACTAAAAACAAAATTGGACCTATATCAAAATATATACAACTGAACATAGGTGTGTAGTGCTCTGTTCCTATAACAGTTTGGTTATATAGTTAAAAATTGACACACCCTATTTTTTCCAAAGAACTGTTTTCTTGGGGGTAAAATTCAGTTTTTGAGAAGAGATTGGATTCTAATATTTTAGCCATCCCATCATGGCATAATGATTAATAAACTAGTCTTGCAGATCCATTAGTACTGAATAGTGAGTTTGATCCTTACTGAATGCTCCATACTTGCAAACCTTGTGTCACATTCTACCCATGGCAAACAGGTTAGAGACTTTTTTTTTTCTTATAATTTTTAGTTTCCTATATGACTTTCTTCGTTATCTAATTAGTATTTCATGATTCTGCCTTCTGGAATATTCAAGTCTCTTAATAGTAGAAAATAATTTTATTTATTTATTATGCCTTTTTTCTTTTTTTTTTTTTTTTTTTAAATTGAGACAAAAGGAACATTTACTACACTTTGATTGTAAAGAGCCAAGGAAAAGATTTTTCTACTCTTGTAGGTAAAAAAAACAAACAAATTACAAATCATTGTTTTTGGTTGTTTTTTTTTTTGATAAAACTAGATGACTTATGAACTTAGTTGAGTTCCCATTGTAAGAAATATCCATAGAATATTCCAGTCCTTTCATAGCATGTTCTGGGTATGATGTTAAACCACATTTAATGGTCAAGTTCCAATTTTGAAATTATGAGGAATATGGAGTACCCCTTCATCGCCATTACTCCCAGGTCCACCCTGACCCAGAGTGTTAGTACCTGTTAGGGTCCCATCTATGGGTTAAATAGAAAAAAAAACATCAGTTTGAAAAAAATATATTAAAAAAAATGAGTTTAAAAGAAATTTAAATACCTGTTGTAACCTGCTTAGCGAAATGATAACACGGGTAGTCCAGCTGACATTAACCACAAGAAGTGATCACTTTCGCCTTTTATTCACAACTCAAAAAGATGGCTGAAATGGTGCTTCCATTTCATAACAAAAACAATGGCAAAAATGGTGCTTCCGTTTCTTAGTATACCACAATACCAATCAAGAATGAATAAAATAAAATGTATTTGGCATAAAATAACCCAAGGGTTGACATGCCATAAAATCCAACCAACTGTTCATAGCAGAACTGTAGAGTCAGAGTTGGAATCAAAGGGTCACGAGAGTCAGAGTTAGTAAAACTGTACTGACTCTATTTGATGACCATGTCTGGTGGATGGGGGGTTGGGTAAAAAATTTGGCACTGAATGTAGTTCACACGAGACAAATGTCTGCTTGAATAATTGATTATTGATTGGTTGGATCTTTATATTACATGGTTAACTTTCTATTTTATTTAAGACATATTCTCATTATGGATATTTCAATTGTCCATTTGGCCTAATTTTAATCTGCTCCATTTTGTCCCATATTTTCTTTTGATCAATAAAATATCAAATAAAACTCAACTTCCTTTTACATATGTAAATGCGCTAAGCCATGAAAATATAAAACTCTTATACTATAATTGGTCATTGTAATGTTCATTGAGAAGTAATTTCTTTGAGCATTGTCCCTGTTAAAATCTTTTGTAGTCTCCACCCTCTGTGTATGTGTGTGTGTGTGTATGTGTATATATATATATATATTAGTAAAAAGTAAAGTCATCGGGGCGGCCTAATGTCGGTATCAGCCATGCAGCGAGGGAGTCTATCCCCTTTTCACTAGCACTAGACCAAGGAGATTATTTTAGCATCTGAGGTGGTGTGCCACACCTACCATCAGCTCCTTACTTTACCGCACAGATCCCTGTGCTACTCATACACTGAGTTGGCAAGGGTGGGTATCGAACTAGAAACCTTGTGATTTCTAATATATATATATATATATATATATATATATACACACACACTTACTAACTCCTCCACACGAGCAGGATGTGACACAAGGTCAATTTCTTCAGTGGATTTTAACAGATTTGAATTCAAAATTTTCCTTCTAGACTGATTGCCTAACCAAGGCTAAAGAGCCTAGACTGTCTTACTATTTATTTGTAGCTGGAAGGAGATATTTTCACTTATTTGAAATGGTATATATATTTACCAACCCTTCCGCACAAGCAAGTGCGACACAGTCAATTTCTTAAGCGGAGTTTAACAGGTTTGAATTCAGAGTTTTCATTTTTCTAGACTGGTTACTTAAACAAGGTTAGTCTGCCCTACTATTACCCATAGCTGAATGGAGAGTAGTTGGATGCATACCTTTCCCAAGGGTATTAGCGCTAAACAGCCTTGTCCAGGATTTGACTTCGGGTTGATGTGTCCATTTCCTATGCCTCTCACCATTACACCACGCACCTTGTGTGTTTCTGTGTGTATCTTTGAGATTAAGTAACTTGCTAAACACTTGTTGGACACACTTGGTGCAACAGATATTATATGGTTGAGTTAATACAGTTGTAAGAAATAATCATCTGGAGGTTGAAGGGTTTTTTGCACCCAGTTATATGGCATTATATAATACAAGTAAGGGCGGCCTAAAGTCAGTATCAGCCAGTTAGCAAAAGAGTATATCCCCTTTTCAATAGCACTAGACCAAGGAGATTGTTTTGGCGTCTGAGGTGGAGCACCACACCTACCATCAGCTCCTTACTTTACCGCACAGACCCTGTGTTACTCATATACTGAGTTGGCGAGGACCGGTATCGAACTAGGAACCTTGTGGTTTTTAGCCGAACGCTCTACCGACTGAGCTAACCCGGCCCCATTCATGTATGCGTATGAGTAGCACATGGATCTGTGCAGTAAAGTAAGGAGCTGATGGTAGGTGTGGCGCTCCACCTCAGATGCTAAAAACAATCTCCTTGGTCTAGCGCTATTGAAAAGGTGATAGACTCCCTCGCTGACTGGCTGATACCGACTTTAGGCCGCCCCGACGACTTACTTTATACAATACAAATTATCAATCCTCATCCTAAAAATTCAGTTAAATACTATTTTTTTGCTTATAATTTTTAGTTTCCTCTGTGACTTTCTTCCTTGTCTATTCTAATTAGTATTTCATGATTCTGCCTTGAGGAATATTCAAGTCTCTCAATAGCAGAAAATAATTTTCAAAATGAGGAACATTTACTACCTTTTGATCATAAAGATCCTAGGAAAAATATTGCAAACCTTGTGTCACATCCTGGCAAACAGGTTGGAGACTTTCCTTTTTTTTTCTTTTTTTTTTTTTGCTTATAATTTTTAGTTTTAGTATATGACTTTATTCATTGTCTATTCTAATTAGTATTTCATGAGTCTGTCTTGTGTAATATTTAAGTCTCTTAATAGCAGAGTCTACGAAGTATTCAGTGTTAAAGAGTTTCTTCTTCTGTTCTTCCTTTTGAACTCGATGAAATCTCTATTATTAATATTATTAGTTTATCCTTGCTGTTGAAAATAGCAACAATGTTTAAGTAAATATTGTACATATATCAAATATATTATGTTTTTTTCTGCTTTTTCTACTTTACGTTCAATACTTCATGAACCGTTGAAGAGTGGTGTCATTTTCCATCTATGGTCTGGATACTCATAACTTTCATACAAAGTGGTTGGTTGTTTTTTACAGCATGTCAACCCTTGGGTTATTTTATACTTAAGATGTTTTTGTTTTATTCATTCTGGTTGGGTGTTCAAATTTCTTTTTAAACTCATTTTTTTTAAACACAATTTTTTATCTATTTAACCCATAGATAGGATCCTAACACGTATTACCACTCCGGGTCAGAGTGAACATGGGAGTAATGGCAATGAAGGGGTACTCCACACTCACCATACCTCCAGAATTCAAACCTCACCACTACATGCAGTTTAGTTTCATACACAGGACCCTCAGACATCACCTCCTAGCACATATATGATCAAAAGGGTTGGGGGCTGTCATAAGAGCAATACAGTTGTGATAATCATATACGTGTTAGGGTTTCATGTGACCAGCCAATTTATTGAAAGGGGCCACTTTGACCAACCATATAGCCAAAGTGAAGTGTTGGATGGACTGCTCAGACACCAGGATTCCATCCTTAAGCATCAATGTTTAGGTCATTACTTTAAAAAATATGCTGCCTACAAAGATTTGTACATGAGTAAACAGACATGAAATGTGAAATTAAGAACAAATTCTGACAATTTCAATTAAATGTGTTTAGTTTAGCTCTGTCAGTAGAGCATCCAGCTTGGAACCACAAAGTTCTGGGGTTTATACCAGTCATTGCGAACTCAGTACATAGTAAAGTTGGGAATTGATAGTAGATTTGTGCTGAACCTCAGATGAAAAAAAACAATCTCCCTTGTCTAGCGCTAATGAAAGGGATGTGGGGATTATCTTCCCTCTGCCTGGAGGAGTTATCTTCCCACTGGGTTTATGTGCCGGTCACCAGGAAGTCTGGTATTTAAGCGGCTATTTTAAACGCCTCTCCCTCTCTTTCCTTGCTTCTTCTCAGCAAACTCACATGGGTTAGATACTGTCTACCCCTTTCACGGTGGGGCTTCCCCCCCCTCGTCACTGTAAGTGATTTATACAGCATGAACTATCCTTAGTCTCATATCTGTAACTTTTATATTATATGTACGTTTAGGTATCTATTTGTATCTTGTATTACCATTCATGAATGTGTCCTTTCATATTATCTGTATTCTGTATTTTATGTATCGTTTCCGTGTGTTGTTATCTATATAAAATGTTTTGTCTCAGAAATGTGTCGGAGTTTGTTATTTTTCAGCTAGTTATGACTTTGTTATAACCTTGAACCTTACAGGGGTATAGACTAATATAGACATTATTCCAACTTATTTGGTTACTTTTTCTTTAAAAAAAAAGTAGAGTGGGGGGTCAGTATCAGCTTGAGAGTGAGGGAGTCTATCCCCTTTGCACTAGACCAGGGAAATTGTTTTGTGCCTGGGTCGATGCCACTCCTACCATCAGGTCCCCACTTTACCCCACAGATCCAGTGGTAGTCATAGTGGTTCTCAGGCAACTGCCCTACCAACTGAGACTGAGCTAAAATGGCCCCTTTGCAAACTGTAATTAAGCCAATTTATTTACTTTACTGGCAGATAAAATTTGTCAGTGAAATGGGGGGGGGTAAATAAGTAGCTTGGTGAAACTGGTTGACAAATCCATGGATCTTGAAGTGATCAATATTCGTCCTTGACCAGGGTATATTGTGCTTTCCCTTTCAATAGCACACATTGACAGATGTCAAAATGGAAGCAAGTTTGATCAAACTGCATGATTGGATTTTATCATTCAACCATAAATCACAGGAAATCAATTTTCAGGGAGAAGAATAGGTGCTGGCCTCCACACAGCAAACAGAAATTGGGTGGCTAAGTGAGGAATACGATCTAAGAGTGACAAGATCCACATCTCTTTTTATATGCAAACCCCTGTCCAATTTTTATTTGATGCACTTGACTCCTTCACAGAATATCAAAATAAAAAGATTAAAAATTGTAAAATATCAAAACAGGAGAGAGAGAGAGAGAGAAATAATATAATAATACCATTAATACCATTGGGAAAGGTATGAATCCAACTATTCTCCTTCGAGCTATGAGTAGATAGTAGGGCAGACTGGTTTTGTTAATCTTTGTGTGGCAACCAGTCTAGGAGAACAAAAACTCAAGAAAACTACTTTGAGAAATCCTCTTCCTCCTGTTCTATGCACATTGAATTAATGTAAATCAATACCTAGAACTGTAAACTTGGATAATGTTTGAGTTTTCAAAGCCTGTAACACACTTTTTTTCAGTATAGTACATCTGTTACATAATCTATGCATAGATTATTGTCAACCCCCTGTATTTCTGAAGGGATGGCCCCTTTTCATATCACGGGAGGGACTTTCCATGAAATATTACAGAAAGCCCGCAAAATACGTGAAGTCACGTGGGACCTGGTTGGCTCTCAGTTTCAGCTTGGACGTCAGTTAGAGAAATATGTTTAGTTAAGTAAATAAAGGTTTAGATAAATAATATGGTTTTGTGGTTGATGAATGTCTTGGCAACAAGACTGACCTAGAAGAAGAAATGAATCAAGGACGACCAGCCAGCAAGAACAGAGAAAGACGAAGTCCAGATGCTAGAAGAAGAATTTAAGATACC
>CM042146.1:69131577-69151577 GCA_023376005.1 Doryteuthis pealeii | reverse complement strand
ATATAAGGATTTTTTTTTAAATTGATTTTCACTACTTGACTCTACTTTTTATTTCAACTCTTGATCTTTTCCTTCAGAACCTATAAACATTCATGGCATCCATTAATAAGCTTTGTTGGTGGTTTTTTTTTTTGGTTTTTTTGTTTTGTTTTTGCAAGGGGAATATTATTTTTTTTTTTTTTTTGCAAGGGGATTTTTTTCTTTTTTTTTGTATCATTAAAAATGAACTAAGCTTGCATCATGAAGGGAAAAAAAGATCTTAGACTGGGGTTGAAAAAAAATTGATTTTCATCGATCAATATTTTTCAACCCTAGCCTATCATTTTCTTCACTTTATTTTTGTAAACTTTGAAAAAAAAAATTGCTTGCCTCTTTTTTTAAAAAAAAAGAAGTTTTTTGAAAAACACAAAAAAAATTATCAGCTGCAAAATCTTTCCTTTTTTTTAATCCGTTCAAGTAACTTTATATCTTTACAATATTTTACCATCTAAAATTTTGAGCAGATGATTGAATCTGTCCTTTTTGCCAGTTTTTGTTGTTGATACAATATTTCACCCACCCAGTTCTCCAGCCTTCATCTGTTGTACAATCTTTATAAAAAGAAAAGTCTCTTTTCTTCCGAAAATGGAGGTAAATATATCAACCGGGTCAGCTCATTCCCTGAAATGGCAGCAGGGCTGTAGAGTTACGGAATAGGAACAGTTAAGGGGTCACCGGAATCAGTATAGTTTTACAGACTCCGAATCCATTTGAGATTACATTTTATATGGCCTTAGTTTAGTCAGTAAATTCATTCTTTAATTTGAAAGGAAAACGGTGTAGACTTAAACAAAATTCATACAACCTAATTAAAAGATAGAAATAGAAATAATTCCAAACCAGACAAGTATATATAAAATGTAGCTACCTATAATGTTTTTAGTTTTCCTGAAGAAGGTGTACCTTGAACACTGAAACCATGGTAGAGAGAGAAAAAATTTTCTACAACTAATATATATATTAATTGAACTGGTACTGGATCCTTTTGCAATAGGGAAATTTGGTTGGCAAAGAGTTAAATTACTCAGCAAGAGTTGACATGCCTTAAAATGAACCAAACATCTCTCTATTTTGAGAGAGAGAAAGATAAATAACTGTAGAACTTGATATATATTTTTAATTAGATACAAAGATGATGATGGATTCGGAAATATTTAAAGGAAAGAAAAAAATGTTTGTAGATGAATTTAATGTATGTCTCATAGAGATGGGTGGTTTAACCCCAAAACCATGTTTTTTCTATTTCATCATATCACAAAACTGCATTGAAATATTTTTCAATTTTTTTTTTTTTAATGAAATAACCTATTCATTATAAATTTAAATCATTAACGAATAAAGTGATGAAAATTACATTAAAATTGAACAATTCCCTGATTTTTGGTAATTGTTTTAAAATTTTTAAATAAAAAAAAATAAATTCATTACCTTCCTTGAGTAAAATTGCACATACCTACACAAGATAATGAATGGCTTTCTTAGAAAGAAAATATACTAAATTAAATTCCAAAACTGAACCGAAAAACTGCGGTATTAAAGGGAAAAAATCGAAACTGATACCGAAATCAAAATTGCCAAACCGCCCAACTCTAATGTTTCAGTCAATAAATTAATCAGTATTTGCCATTAATAATCTTGACCACTGACCACTGAGACATGAATCACAAACAATAAAAGATACATGATCCGCTTTTAGGAATATTGCCAAGTTTGTATGTTTCAGTTTTATAACATATGCTTCAGCTTTCTTTTATTATTATAATTTTTTCCTTTTTTTTTTTTTTTTTATCAGTTGGGGGACAGACACATTCTCCTCCTCCCACCTTTTTTTATGATCAGAATCGAATATCTGAATAAAAAGGATATCAAATGTATACACATAGTGATAAATGTTATTTCTCTGTCTCTCTCATAAACTTGTGGGATATGTTGTGATAGACAGTGTTTAGTCAACCCTACAATAAAAGTTTAAGTATCTTTATTTGACACTCCACAAGGCTAAACTATGACACAAGGCCAGTTTAATGTGGAGTGCCTTGCAGGAAGCAATCATCCCTTGGGGCAGAACCACCTGTTGGTGGGGCCTGCAAAAGGGTAAGACCCTCACAAAAAGGAATATCCTAGGTAAGACTAAACTGCATTTGGTGGTGAGCTCCAGTCCTGGAGCTCTGGGGAATGTGGAGTACCTCTTCATTACCATTACTCTCAGTTCCACTCTAACCTGGAGTGGTGGTACCTGATAGGGTTCCATCTACAAGTCAAATAGATCTATTTGAAAGTTTCCATACAAACAATTCTTTCTATTTCATTGGGTGACTTTCGCAATTAATTTTAATTATTCCCAAATTTATTTTAGTTATAAAAATTGTTATCATGCAAAAAAATTGTTGCAAAAAAATCATCTAAAATATTTCCAAAAGTTTAATGATAATTCTTCCAGTGACACTTAATTTAAAGACAATTTGATGTATATAGGTCCTTACTTTCTGTACAAACAATTATTTCTATTTCATGGGTGACTTTTGCTGGATCTTGCAATTTAATTTTAATTATTCCCAAATTTATTTCCAAGTTATAAAAATTGTTATCCTACAAAACAATTTGTTCCAAAAATCACCAAAAGCAATTGAAATAATTAAAATTTGGGTATCCCAAATTTCAGGATTGTAGATCAGGATTTTTCCTGGAATGTTTTTAATTTGCTTACAGAGTTGGTCTGATTCCAAAATGGTATGATATGTTGGTCTTTGGCCTCGATGAGTAAAGTTTTTTAAAAAGTGACACACTTACACACACACATTTATCATTGGAGAAAATACTATCATAAGGGTATTGTGTTAGTATAACATTCAATTCTAAGACTAACAACAACAAGAAAGGAATTAATATTTCCTCTGGTTCAAACAATTCATTGGCTAGACATAAAACAACAAACAACAATATAAAGTCCTCCCTGTATATAAAGTTGAGTTTAAGGGACTTACCGGCGCGTTGGAGCAGATATCTTAGGGTGGTTTCTTTTAGCCCCCGAATTCGTTGCCTCTTGGTGCCACTGGTGGAATCTGTCTGCCTTGGCTTTTTGGATATTGCGCCTAAACTCTGGGCTATCACGTGATTGGTATATCCAATCACAGAGCCTCTCACTCACTCTATATACAGGAATAATCATTTTACTGACCCAACAAGGGTATAACATTTTTTTTTATCAACCTGTATTTTTGAAAACCTGAAAGTTGAATACACAACTGAAAACATTCAAATAAGAAAACAATGGAAACTTTTGTAGAGTTGTGAAAAGGTGATAATATTTCTAAGAAGCTCCTTTTCATTTGAATACAAAAAGAAATTTAATTTAGAGAGAAAATGAACCAGTTTATGATATTTGATCTGCCTAGCTAACTAAAAAGTATCCAGGCAAACTACTTCATGTTTCACCATTTCAGGGTTGGGGTTTAGAATATGCTGGTTACCTACCCTGCAAAGGATAAAAAAAAAAAACCACACACACACCTAAAAAGTGTGTCCTGGGTATGACACTAAAAAAAGCTAACTGATGGTGAGGCTCCTGTCTGAAGGTCTGGGGAGTGTAGAGTAAATCTCTCTGACTTAGAGTGGCATCAACAGATTTTTTTTTTTCTTTTTTATTTTTACACATGATTATATTATTTCTATCTAATAAAAAAAATTACAGATCTGACTCATAGAACAGTGTTAGGGACCCATCTATGGGTCAAATAGATCTGCAGTCTTTTTATTAGATAGAAATAATTGATATCATATAATCATGTGTAAAAAAGAAAAAAGAAAAAAAAAACCTAAATGTAAATATATGCAATTCCCTAGCCTCTCGGCATAAAATAAACCCAGACAGGTTGAAATGCCATTAAAACCAATTGATCATTCTTCATATTCTTCATTCTTCAGCCAGATCAGTTGTAACTCAAAAGAATAAAAAGAAAATATTTGATTCCTTTTTTTTTCCTTTTTCTATGTGTCTAAGAAAAGTTTTCTTTTATCTTTCAGATTATACACCTGATAAGGACTGGAGAATGGATTGGCTGAAATATTGTGTTAATATCAAGAATATAAAAATGAGGTTCAATTGTCCAAACAATTTCTGGTAAGCTAAGCTTATATTATTATGAACTGATCTCTCTCTCTCTCTCTCTCTCTCTCTCTCTCTCTCTCCCTCTCTCTCCTCTCCCCCTCTCTCTCTTCCCCATAGATTTTTTCTTATATTCAATTGTCCAAACAATTTCTGGTAAGCTAAGCTTATATTATTATGAACTGATCTCTCTCTCTCTCTCTCTCCCCTCCCCTATCCCCCTCTCTCCCCTCCCTCTCTCTCCATCTCTCTCTCTCTCTCTCTCCCTCTCTCTCTCCCTCTCTCTCTTCCCCATTAGATTTTTTCTTATATTCAAATGTCTGAACAATTTCTGATACATTAATGATTCTTTTCAAAGTTATCAACAAAAGCCTTACCTTAATGGGGGGTACAAGATCAAATGTGAAGAATTGTGAAGAGGGATAAGATTTATGTTGCAATCAAGTACTCACTTTGAAAATTGTTCTTGGCTTTTCTTGTAATTTGAGTATCTGTTATATATATACCCTACCTATGAACATTAATGGCTGTGTCCCAGTCCTCATATACCCTACCTTGAACATTAATGGCTGTGTCCCAGTCCTCATATACCCTACCTTGGAACATTAATGGCTGTGTCCCAATCCTCATATACCCTACCTTTGAACATTAATGGCTGTGTCCCAATCCTCATATACCCTACCCGCCCTGTCGGCTGGGGCGTTAGAATGCACCGACTGCACCTCTGCAGAGGGGTAAGACTCCCCCAATGGGGCCACCTGTTGGCCGTGGGTGGCGACCCGTGATGCTTAAGGATAGAGCCCAGGTGGATGAGCAGTTCATGACATGCAATACTCCACTTTGGCCCTATCTTAGGCTAGACACGCGGTCGGAGAGGCCCCCTCCGATCAATCGGCTGGTCATGTCAAGCCCTAGCACCTATATGACTTTCCCAACCCTATTGCCCTTATGGCAAGCCCCAACCCCTTTTTATCATATGTGTGCTAGAAGGCGGTGGCTGCGGGTCTACATGTCCTGGGAATGACGTTAAACTCTATCTGATGGTGAGGTTCCAGTTCTGGAGGTTTGGGGAATGTGGAGCACCCCTTCATCACCATTGCTCCCTGGTCCACTCTGACCCGGAGTGGTAGTACCTGTTAGGGTCCTATCTATGGGTTAAATAGAAAAATGTATTTATAAAAAATTGTATTATCTATTAAGAATTGATTTATTTCAAAACTTTATCAGCATTAAATGACCCACTGAGGTTGATATGCCGTAAAACAAAACAAACCAAACCGTCATATACCCTACCTATGAACATTAATGGCTGTGTCCCAATCCTCATATACCCTACCTATGAACATTAATGGATATGTCCCAATCATCACATACCCTACCTATGAACATTAATAGATATGTCCCAATCCTCATATACCTTACCTATGAACATTAATGGATATGTCCCAATCCTCGTATACCCTACCTATGAACATTAATGGATATGTCCCAATCCTCATATATCTTACCTATGAACATTAATGGCTGTGTCCCAATCCTCATATACCTTACTATGAACATTAATGGATATGTCCCAATCCTCATATACCTTACCTATGAACATTAATGGCTGTGACCTATGAACATTAATGGCTGTGTCCCAATCCTCATAAATATAGGAATATTAATGAAAAAATACTTGAAACCCGAACATTCTAAAAATGGGTAAAAAGTAAACACTGATACCGATAAATATACAGGTATATTAAAAGTCGGGGTGGTCTAAAGTTGATATCAGCCAGACAACAAGGGAGTCTATCCCCTTTTCACAAGTGCTTGACCAAGGAAATTGTTTTTTTATCTGAGGTGAAGCACTACATCTACCATCAGCTTCTCACTTTACTACACAGATCCCTGTGCTATTCATGTGCTGAGTTGGCAAGGATTGGTATTGAACCCGGGACCTTGTTGTTCCTAGGTGTACACTCTACTGACTGAGCTAAATGGGAGGGGGGACATGTACATAGCAACATACAATTGGGTCAATATTGGTTTAAATATCTCTAATAATAAATGCAAATGTCTATGTCACATTTTTTTTAAAAACTTTACTCCTTGAAAATTGTTCTTGTTTTTTGTTGTAAGCAAATATACAAGGTGAACAGGGTAATTAGCAATTGTTAAGTTGAATTAACAAGTCTCCCGTGAGATCATCTTGTTTCTCTCCTCTGATGGTTGGCTGGCTGGTTGTTTGATTGATTGATTGATTTTAACAGCATATCAACCCGTTTGGGGTATGTCATGCCTAGCGGTTTCTCTCCTTTCAGGTTTTGTCAAAAACTATTTATAAGAAAAACTGATGATTTCAGTCTCATTATTTAGGTACTTTATGACTTTTGTTTTTTTTTGTTTTTTTTATATATATCTGTGTTTAAACACTACACTCTTGTGACAGAAATAAACTATTATCTCCCCTACTAAACAGGCCAACAGTCTGTATATTTTTCTTTAGTGCACAATTCATATTGTTTTAATCTTTCTATTATGGTTTAAAGAACCTTTATCTTACCACTCATAAAAAAATCACCCTATCTTAGAATGTATCAACTGCATCCCATATAGAGAGGTAAAACCCCTCCCCAAAATGGGTGCCCTTGGTACCATGCAAAATTGCATCTAATGGTGAGGTTCCAGTTCTGTTGCCATTACTCCTAGACCTACTCTAACCCAAAGTAGTAGTACTTGTTAGGGTCCCATCTATGGGTAAATAGATCTATTTGAAAATTATTAGTTTACTTGAAGCTATAATCTATACATATATAAAGGGCAGTTGGTGTGTATGTATGTCCAGGTGAAACTACAAAAATAAGATAATTAACAACAAAGTAAATATATATATATATACACACACATAAATTTTACTGGTTCTTACTTTTTGTGCTAAAATTATGAAGATGTGATTTATATTTACAAACTTATCTAAAAGTTAGAATAAACATAATAATAATACATTACACCACAATTTTTCTTTTGGTCCCCCATATTATTATTCAGGTGATGCTGGGTAGCCGCTTCTAGTTGTTTATGAAGTATTATTATTGTTTACTTGAAACCATATTATTTCTTGAAATACCTGAAATCATATAATCATGTGCAAAGCATTAGTATAAAATAGGAATACTTGAAACTATAAAACTGTGTGCATAGAAATGATTATTATTGTTAGATAGGTTAGATAGATTGAAATATATAATGGCTTGAAAATCAAAAATCCCAACTTTGCTATTTAACAAAAAAGCAAGGGTTGACATGCCATAAAACAAACCAACCTTCTTATAGAACATCCTTATTGTTGGATTTTGTGTAAAGTATTCAACTCTGTTACAAGATGAATGCAAGACTAAAACTAGAGTTTGGTAGGTGGCTTATATGGAGCTTTGGATTGTTCCATTATGAACTCAAGCAAGTTCATTTCCTGAGTTCTGATTGGCTGTTGGATTTCAGGGTGAGTAAGAACATGGATAAGTACCCACTCTTCAGCCATCACTTTGCATTATGCCAGCAGCATGCAAGGACTGTATTTAAGTTACAGCTTGCCTGTTGTTCTCATCTACTACTCGACGGTAGTTAGAACCCCACTGCGACAAGATAAGTGGAGGATAACTTCTACACTTATATAAATTTTCACAAATATGATGAAATATAACTTTATAACTCTTTTAACTCTTTGCCTACTTTAAGCTGCTCACAGTGGCTCTCCCATCACAAGTCACTGTGATGGTTAATTCATTATAATTGAGCAGAAGGACACAGATTACAATAATAATTAGACTTTATTTGAATAGAATAAGTTCTGAGGTGAATAGATAGTAAACTTTGAAATATCTTATACAGTTAAAAATGTCAAGAAAGTTTTGTACAGCCGTGGGGTAAATTTGGTGGGCATAGAGTATTTATAAACTATAAAAGATAAGAAAAGTTGAACAGTATGGAAAGTGTTGCACTTGCAGAATCCAGTGTTTTGCAAATAAAAAAAACTGCTGATATATAATTATGAAAACAGCTGATATGAAATTACTTAATAAATAATTACTTGGTGTTATTGATCTCTAATATTATTGTTTTATTCTCCAACGTATTAAAATCAATTCTAGGAATGATTTTATAGAGAAACCAATTAAAATATAATTAGAAGAAGTGTAATCTTTTTATATGCATTCTTATTTAATTTTGTTAGTTTTTCTACTTTAATGTTTCATCACATTAAAACTTAAATACTTACATCCAACAGAAGGTGCATATTCTTGCTAGTACTTATATAGCGTTAATACTCTTGGGAAAGGTATGAATCCAACTATAATCTCTCCAGCTATGGGTAAAAGGTAGGGCAGGCTGAGCTCTTCAAGCTTGGTTAGGCAACCTGTCTAGGAGAAGGAAAAATCTGATTTCAAACCTTTTAAACTCCACTTAATAAAATTGACATTGTGTCACATCCTGCTCGTGTGGAGGTGTTGGTAAATCTTATTATTATAATGGAGATTGTGTGTTTTTCTGTCTGTAACCGAAACTATATTACTACTCAAGTCGCAATTTCCTTTAGTTATTGACATCACATTCTCAATGATTTTATTTTTATTTTAACCTCAATTATTAATAAAATTGTTTTACATTATTAATACTGCTAACCATGTCTACATCTAAACAATATCCAATTATATTTATATATACAACAAAATAGCACTTTACAGTGTGAACGGGAAGGCTAATTTGCATATTGATATTAAAAATGTGATTTTAATAAATATGCGCTTAATATTATTGATTTCTAACTGTTTGGTTTTATTTTAATGAATATAAGCAAAAATGTCTTCAATGAATCTTAAATGAAATCCATTAACAAGAAAAATTACTATCATTTTATTCTTTACTTCCTCTTTTAACTAAATACTTAAATTAGAAAACATAACAATGAAAGACAAGAGTGATGGAAGAGTAAGTTTCAGTTGTTCGATTTTTCGATTATAACCCCCCTCTATTTCAAATCTTTTTATCTGCATTCTTATTTAGTTTCAATAGCCTTTCTAATTTAATATTTTATTACATTAAAACTTAAAAACTTGCACCCGGAGGGTGCATATATTTGCTAGTATAAATAAGGAAATAAGTGAAGGAATAGAACTTCCCAATCAGGAAACATCATTGACAATAAACAATAAACGTTTCTGTGATTTCTAAATATTTTTGAGACCTCTCATATATATATATATATAGACACTCTTCTGTTTTTTTTGATACCATATTTGAAACTAGCCTGTTGGCATTTGTATGGTGTTTGGAGCAGAAGCAATGAATTCAAAGAATGAGATCAGCTTTTTCGTGACAGTTGGTAAGCAACTAACTTAAATTGCAAGTAAATTGCATCTCTTTCCCAGAAACCAGTAAAAAAGAAAAAAGGCAAAAAAAAAGAGAAACAAATTAAAAAAGAAGGACGACGTTAACAGCATTATATAAACGCAAGATAGTCTTGGATTCCAGCATTTTATATGTGTCTTCCATCAGATTGTTTATTAGCTGAGATGTCAGTTTTCTTAATCTTTTCATGTTTTTTTTGTTTTTTTTTTGGTGGGGGGTTCCTTTTTTTTTTTCTTTTCTTGATACCGTTTTTTTTTTTTTTTTTTCTTCTTTCGTTTTTCCCTTACTGCCTCAAATATAAACTGTTTCTAAACAGATCAATTTACTTGGTGCTGTCCATCCTACAAGTGATATGATCAAGAGAACCAAATTTAGTCATGGGTGTAAGGCTCTGAATTGTAAATGGCAGATCATAGTTTATAGTTGAAATGCCTATAGTGTAATGATTATCATCATAGGAAATGGACACAGCGACTAGAGTTCAAATCCTTGACAAGTCTATTTGCATATCACATAGCAATAATACTCTTTTTTTTCTTTTATTTTTTTTTTTTTCTTTTTTTCTTTTTTTTCTTTTTTCTTTCTTTTTTCTTCTTTTTTTTTTTCTTTTTTCTTTCTTTTTTTTTTGTTTTCGTTTTTCTTTCTTTTTCATGCTTTTTTATGATGTTCTTTTTCTTTTGTTTTTACCTTACTGCCTCAATTTTAACTGTTTCTAAATATCAATTTATCTGGAACTCCCCATCCTACATGCGATATAATCAAGGGAACTAAATTTAATAATGAGTGTAGGGCGGCTCTGAATTGTAAATTCAACTTATAGTGGGGGCATGTGGTGTAATGGTGTAATCATCATACAAAATTGACACAGTGACTCTAGTTTGAATCCTAGAAAAGGCTGTATTTCACATAGCACAAATACTCCTGGGAAAGGTATGAATTCAACTATTCTCCATCCAGCTATGGGTAAATAATATGGCAGACTGTGCTCTTTAACTCTTTATTTCACAGCGGCTGTCACACCACTGTCATCCTACCATAAAACATTGACAGTGTCTCTCGCACATATCACTTGTTTACTATAATAATAGGACTTTATTTGAATAGAATGAGTTCTGAGGTGAATAGATAGTGAACTTTGAAATATCCCATCATACAGGTAAAAAAAAAAAATTACTCCTTAGAATTTGCCCTACTTCAATCTTGTATAATTTTTATATCCTATCTGTAAATTCTTCAATTTGTTAGCAGTAATATAGATTACTACTGTATAATGAATTTGATCCTCTCTGGATACCCCATACTTGTGACCTTCTGTCACATCCTACCTGTGAAGATTAGGTTGGGGAAATACCTAGAAAGTATCTTACTTCAATCTTGTACAATTTTTCACATCATGTCTGTAAATTCTTCTATTTGATAGCAGTAATATAGACAAGATGCATAAGGATGGTCTGCACATTATGGATTACTACTGAATAGCGAGTTCAATTCTCTCAGGATGACCCATACTTGTGACCTTGTGTTACATCCTACCCATGACAAACAGATTGGGTAAATATCTAGAAGGTGCCCTACTTCTTCAGTCTTGTATAATTTTTCATATCCTGTCTGTAAATTCTTCTATTTCTATTAGCAGTAATATAGATTGGATGCACATGTTACAGATAAATCAGTTTTTTGTAGATGTTTTGGCAAGTTCTCATGTTTATAAGTAATGATTCCTCAGCTTTTCATGGCTTTGGTTTTGGCTAGAATGTTTGTAATTTTATTATCAGATATCAAAACTGTAAATTAGCAATTACTACTACCACCACCAATGTCATTAAGAAAGTATTTGTCTTTAGGTTGATTTATAGAAACTAAATCAAATCTAGAAGAAAAAAAAGTTCCTTAAATATTAAGGGAAGATCAAGCTCAGAATTAGATGTTATCTTTTCATCAAATTAAATCAAGTTTGACTTAAGGTCATGTTCCTTAAAGATTTGGGGTGGACCAAACTCAGAATTAGGTATCTTCTTTTCATCAAATTAAATCAAGTTTGACTTAAGGTCATGTTCCTTAAAGATTTGGGGAGGGCCAAGCTCAGAATTAGGTATCATCTTTTCATCAAATTAAATCAAGTTTGACTTAAGGTCATGTTCCTTAAAGATTTGGGGAGGGCCAAGCTCAGAATTAGGTATCATCTTTTCATCAAATTAAATCAAGTTTGACTTAAGGTCATGTTCCTTAAAGATTTGGGGAGGGCCAAGCTCAGAATTAAAAATTAATGAAGGGTTATCTTTTCATCAAATTTTTTATCTAAATCAAGTCTGACATAAGGTCATATTCCTTAAACATTTGGGGAAATACACACTCAAAATCTAAAATAAATGAGCTGTTATCCAATGTTTGCAAAATGTCAGAAGAAATAATTCAATAATGTCAATGGTTCATTTTAGAAAAGTAGAAGAAAGTTTTTTTTTTTCCATTCGTTTTTTTTTCCTTCCTTTATTTGATTAACTGGGCACCTTTTATCAAGCAATTATTAATAGACTATTGAGTTTGATCCACATTGGATGCTCTGTATTTCTGCTAGATTAAGCTAGGCTTTGTAAAAAAACAAAATGACTGCTATTTAATTTTATTTACCTTGTCTGCTTGCTAAAGTCAGATTTGTCACAAAGTTGTTGGTGCCAAAAATACCTTAGTTCCATGAGCATTCTGTTAAGGTGTGCCTGGAGTATCAGGGATTGATTACCTTTTTAGCACTGTAGGGTAAGTTCAGGAGATGAACAACCCCCATTCCTCCTCTGAAGCTAAGCCCAATAAATTCCCCAATTGCTGAAGGCCAAGGATATTTAATTAGCTGTAATTTCAGCTTTAAAATTTGGTGGAGGCAGAATGAAATTATCTAAAATTGATGACATTGGTAATCAGTTTAATGAGAGAAACACTAAAGAAGATTGTTAAAGTGATATACGAGGTTTCTGAAAAAAGTATTGAGACTGAATATCTTGTAGGTTGGGACTGTAGAATACACCAACAGTGGAGTCATAACACGAAACCTCTGACCCCTCTATTTTTGGCACTTCTGACTCCAACTCCTCTTTAAGTAATTAAGTAATTAAGGTCTACAAATAAAGATAAAACCATGGTTCTTTTATAATATATTTATGAGGAATGTGCACTGTATAACTTTACAGACTAAACTAGGGTCATATAAAGTGTAAATATAACTAAGCCTGTATAGTTTTACCAATTATAGTGACCCGTTAATTGACTCTGACTCCACAGCCCTGCTTCTGCAGAGATTCTTACCACCACTATCTGTTACCATGGGATCCTGGTGGCTGAGTGATCTGTAACCTGTGTACTGAGTGGTCATGTGACATGCAACACTCTACTTCGACCTTTACAGCGGTCATAGAGGCCCAATTTGATCAATTAGCTGGTCATGTCAAGCCCTAGCACCTATATGTGATTAATTCCTGACTGTATTCTTCAAATTGCTAATATGGCAAACACTCAACCCTTTTTATCTTAAATATGCTAGAAAGGTCATGGGTCAGGGTCAACTATGAATTTATCAATACACATAGGTTATTCATTCTAATTCATTAATACACATGAAGGAAAATCTAACATAAAAATTATTTCTACCAATTATTTAATACACATGAAATCACATATAAAAAAAACAAGATTTGGTATTACATAACCCACAAGGGTTGATATGCCATTACACAAAGTAATCAATAATCAATCAAGGCTGAAACTGTATTTACCAAGACAGAATAAAAAATGATTGAAACATTAATTTTCTTCAAAATAGTCCCCTTGGCATTCAATACACTTATTCCAGTGAGTTTTCAACTGGTAAAAGCACCTCTGAAACTTCTTTTTTTTTTTAATATAGTGGAAAGCTGCACCATTGTATATTTTTAATGTTCTCTACATTCTCAAGTTGTATTCTTGAAATACATTTTCAGTTTAGGAAATAAGAACTTTGCACAGATCTGGAGGGTGAGGCATTTGCATAATATTGTGATTTGCCAGAAAAACTGCTGATAAAAAGTATTGAAAATAGGAACTCAGTAATAGCTGTCTAGACATCTAGATATCATCACTTTATTATATAAGTTTCCCAGTTATGCACATGAGTTCATTTAAATTTTATACATTATGAAGTTCCATACAGATGTGAAGAGGCCAGTGATGACCAAAACATTCTAAATAAGAATAACATATGTATTATTTGGATTATTGTCCTCATCTTTATTGTTATTTCTACAATGTTTTGACCGATGTGCCTTCTGGCCTTCTTCAGGTATTTCTTGTTGGACTCAGGAGCCTTCATGGAACTTTGAACCAAACCCTTTATACCTGAAATATATAAAAAATACCTGAAGAAGGCAGGAGGGCATATCAGTTGAAACATTGTGTAGAGAACAATAAAAATGAGAGCAATAGTCCAAATAATACAAATTATCAAATCTTATCTAAAAAATTCAGAGAAATTAGAATAACATATATGAGGAAAATAGGAGGTGCTTGGTCTAATGGTTAGAGTCGTAGGAAATGGAATCGTCAACGCGAGTTCAATTCCTGGACGAAACTGTTGGAATTTCACATGGTGCTAATACTCTTGGGAAAGGTATGAATCCAATTCTCCCTCTGGCTATGGGTAAATAGCAGGGCAGACTGGACTCTTTAACCATGGCTAGGTAACCAGTCTAGGAGAAGGAAAACTCTGAATTCAAACCTGCTAAACTCCGCTTAAGAAATTGACCTTGTGTCCTGCTTGTGCGGAGGGGTTGGTAAATATATATATATATATATATGAGGAAAATAGTCTGTGTAGGTATTTAGCCAATCCATTGACCACGGTTAGGATGTGACACAAGGTTGTAAGTATGGGGTCTCCAGCAAGGATTGGTATTGATAAGATATACACATAAGTCCTATCTTTATTCTATAACTTGTTCATCTGTGGACATGGTTTCATTTAAAATTTGGGGGTGGGGGTATCCCCCATGGTATAGTGGCTAAAGTTCTGAACTGTGACATTGTTGGAATTTTTCAGATATAAGGCGTGTGACAAAGGCCCACTTCTACTCATAGACTCGCCGATAAACATGTGACCAACCTATTGTCCAATCACTGGCAGTGCTCTGCTGCTGATATTATTATTTATACTGGCTGATTCTAATCTTAGCTCACTACTACTTGGATCTTCTTGGACGACGGACCAAAGGACTTATTGACTTACCAAAGGATTCTATATCACAGGACTTATTCACTTACCAAAGTATTCTATAACTCGGGACTTACTTACTTATTTACTTTAAGTTCTTTACAACTGGCCAAGGATGGCAGCCAGATACTTAACAGTAAGTGAGTTTGAACTCCACTCATGCTATTACGTTCACTTTCAGACTAATACCATTTGGAAAGGTATGAATCCTTTCTCTCCCCCCCCCCTAGCTATAGATTAAATAGTACAACTACTGTTCTTCTACAAAGATGCATTTGGCATTAAATAACCCACGAAGCCATTAAATAAAGAAACCAAAGGTATTCCATTGTGGTGAAATGGTCAGCAACATAGATCCATTACTACTGAATAGCAAGTAAAAAAAAATCCCCACATAAAAAAGACCTTGTGTTAAACTAGCATGTGTGAAGTCTCAGGAATTTTTTTAAAACAATTTTTAAACAAAGAAACCAAACCAAAACAAACCATTTAAAATTTTAAAATTTAAATTTTAAAAAACTGTAAGCTTTTAGTCTCAATACTTTTTGATCACACCTCATATATTTTCTCTTTTTTTTCTACAATTTTTTTTGTTTTGTTTTTTGTTGTGCTTTTTTTGTTTTGTTTTTTGTTTTGCAAGTTTATTCATCTACCTGATGATAACTTCATGTGATCAATAATGTTTCTTTTCTCTCTCTGTTTCTCTCAGAACATTGTTAGATTTTTGTTTTCTTTCCCAGTATTTCTTGCACATCTTCCAAAATTTCTTGAATTAAACGCATACAGAATGCTCAACAACAGCAATGCCTACCCCCCCTGCCTTGTATTTACTTTTTTAATTAGATTTTATGTGAATCTTGTTAACTATCATGAATTATTCATTCAAACAAAATTTCAATATAAAATTAAACAAATACATTCAGATCTTCTTTTTTTCTTTTTTTTTCTTTTTTCTATTCAATATTAATGAATGAAAAAAGATTTATCAACTATTCAACCTGTGAATCCGTTGGTTTCCAGTTGTAACTGTGGTCCAGTCTCAGTTTCTTTGTTTAATAGCATGTAAGAATTCAAGGAAATATAAACTTGCGTTCTTATAAAGCATTTGGTTACTTACTCTTAATGTCCTATACCACCTCATTCCACCCGACCAGAAGTCTCATTTCCTAATCTTGCCCCAAAAAATAGCCTTTGTTTAATGTAATAAAACATATTTAGAAGTCTTTTGATTTTAAGGGAAATATCTCAGGTAACTTTAAATGAAAAGGCCATTTTTAGTCATTTTTGGATAAATCCTTATAGAATTGGGCTCTGGACTTGGAAAAATTCTTAACAGGATGTTAAGACTTAAGGGAGAGTAACCCAGTGCAGCAGAACATGGTAAAAAAAAAAACACACGTCAATTAGTGACATATAACATTTAATTTACACATATGGAGTGAACTCTGTTCCAGGCAATACAAGAGTCACAATGCATTCAAGTACATGTAGAAATGTCGTCTGATAAGACTAGTGGTGGAAAACCATTTACTATTTCTTGGGTCTGGAATGAAAGGTACACATCATGTGCATGCTGAGGAGAAGTGAAGAGCATGTCTGTCCTCCTTCAGACAGCTTTGTAAAAGAGGTGAGACTTTGGGGTTCGTGATCAAAAAGGGACTCCTGATGGGGAAGAGTTCCCTGTGACAAGGGAGACCTACTCCATTTAGTCTCTCTACAAGCATATCAACCGTCATGATAATGAAATTTATTGTGTACAGTGCTCAAGTGCATCACAACTCATCAAAGTCTTATGTATAGTATTATAGAATAATGTACTAATGTCAGGAACATGAATAGCGTACAGTAATAATATACATGTATGTGTGCATGCATATGTATATGGAGGGGATATTGGGTATAGTTTTGTGGAAGGAAGCATGGAGGTTTTGAAAGATGCAGTGTTTCGAACAACCTACAATGGTAATGCAGACAGTTCTTTTCCATGCCTCAGCAATTCTGAGCATGAAAAAATGTGTTATTTATTGCCAAAACCATCTTTTGTAGAAAAACAGTAGGGGTGCCATCTTTTGTAGAAGAATAATAGTGGTGCTATTTAACCCATATCTGCTGGGTTGAGCAGGTTCATACCTTTCCCAAAGAGTATTAGTCTGAAATGGGAACTAATAGCACACAACTGGAGTTTAACTCGCTTACTATATGTGGCAGTTCAGCACTTTAGCCACTACACCACAAGAACTCACCCAACTGTTGGCCTATGATAATATGGATGCTTTTATTTAGAAAGGAGTAAAGGATTCTAAATTAGCCTTTCATAATTCCCTTTTATTTTAAGTAGATGGACTATTACTGGTAGCTCCATTGGTAGAGCATCTGCCTCAGAACCACAAGGTTCCAGGTTCAATTTTGGTCCCTCACCAATGCAGCGCATAAATAGCACTGCTTGGATCTGTGCAATTAAAGAGGAGTTGATAGTAGGTGTGACGCTTTCACCTCAGATGCAAAAATTATTTCAATAGCCTAGTACTAGTGTAATAGGGATAGACTCCCAACTATCTGGCTGATACCAACAATACTTTGCCTACTTTACTTTCTTTTTATGTTAATCTTTATTCAGTCATCAACTCTCTGACCTTCTATTGGTGAATTCATTGTGAAACCCAGGACAAAATGTGAAGAAGGCCAGAGCATAGATGACTGAACATTGTAAATAAAAACATTATAGATGAGAAAAATACTGTATGCAATCAGAACATAAATTACACTAAATTCTAACAGAATCCTGACAAGAACTATCTTTTCATTATTATCTCTATCATATCCAAAACATTTGTATGCCACTAAAAAAGTTAACGTTACATCTAAACCCACGAAAATTTATTGTTTTTCATTTTTCAAAATGGATGAATATATAATTTGTTAAATAACTACATTGTTATATGTGTTATTAAGGGGCCGTTTAACTCAATGCGGTAGAGTGCCAATGAGGAACACAAGGTCCTTTGGTTCGATTACTAGCCCTCTCCAACTCAGCAATAAGTAGCACAGAAGATCTATGCAGTAGAGTGAGGACTGATGTAGTGTTGCCACTCCACCTTAGATGCCAAATAATCTCCTTGGCCTAACCTAGTGAAAAAGTAGATAGATTCCCTTTCTGATATCCCTGGCTGAATATTCAATTTTAGGTTACCCCGCAACTTTATTTACTTTTTTATGTATTGTGTTCTTATAATATAATATATTTGCATTATGTTATACTATATATTATATTCTATTTGTATTCATAAAGAGTTGTATTTCTCTGAAATGTTTGAGATGAGGCTTGTATGATTATATTATCTGGCATTATTCGGACTATTGTCCCCATCTTCATTGTTATTTGTACAAATAATTACAAACTCCTACC
Organism: Doryteuthis pealeii; assembly: GCA_023376005.1. Lineage (NCBI taxonomy): Eukaryota > Metazoa > Mollusca > Cephalopoda > Myopsida > Loliginidae > Doryteuthis > Doryteuthis pealeii. The sequence continues at coordinate 69,133,403 of CM042146.1, read as the reverse complement.
CAGCTAATGGTTAGCGGAATGAGAACAGGATACCCCGATGGACTAAATAAAGGTTTAGGTTCAAAGTTCGTGATGGCTCCCGATTACGACAAGAAAGTTCCGAGTTCGAAAATATGGTCCCGAGTCCGAGAAGAAATACCGAGAAGGTGGAGGCATATCGGCCGAAACGTACAAATAACAATTGAGATGGGGACAATAATGCAGATAATACTAATAAAGAGTTGGCATTAAATAACCACAAAAATTTGATTATGCCATTAAACCAACAATTGAATGGTAAATTGCTTTATTCTCTAGTTAAAGTAACTAAGTATAATTGCTCTAATGAGATCTTTTTATATTATACAATTTTAATTTATGATATGCAAAGTATTGAAAGGGGAGGAGAATGGGAATATAGAAATGAGAGAGGCAAAGAGCGTAACACTAATTTATCTTACAATTTTAATTTAATGCATATTGTCGAAGTATTGAAGGGGAGGAGAATTGGAAGATGAGAAAATGAGAGAGGCCAGAGCGTAACACTAATATGTACCAATTTTAATTATGATATGCCAAGATATTGAAAGGGGGGAAGATAAAGAGGGTAGAGTGAGAGTAAGAAGATAGAAGGAAGAGATGATAGATTGAGAGGGTAACACTAATATCCTATTCTCTGTTTTAATGGAATAGAAGGAAGGAAGGAAAAAAAGAAAAAGAATATTTGAGACATGAATAATGTTCACCTCAGATAAATAATGGATTCTCCCATTTTGATTATGATGAAGAAAGGACATACAACACATCAAAAAGAAAAAAATATAAGTGTTTGGACTAGCCTAGCTTACCTTTTGTAGAGAGTAAATGAACTAATCCCAAAACTATTGTACACTGCCCTATTTAGAACATTTTGTTGATTACTGAGACGTGAAGATTGGAACCATTTACCGAACCGTCTAACCTCGATGTTTTAGCACTCTGTTGCGAGTTACTCTAAGTCTGGCGAAAAAATGTATTTGGATGTACTAGTATACTGAATATCTGATGATCCAGTATTGGATGTACTAGTATCTTGAATATTGTATTTTGGGGGATCCAGTATTTTGATGTACTAGTATACTGAATATTGTAATGACCGGTATTTGGAGGTTACTAGTATACTGAATATTGTATGATCCGGTTTTGGAATGTACTAATACTGAATATTGTATATCCAGTATTTGATGTACTAGTATACTGGAATATTGTACGATCCGTATTTGGAGTCTTAGTATAAGGAATATTTGTATGATTCCATATTTGCATGTACTAGTTATACTGATATTGTATGATCCAGTATTTGGATGTACTAGTATAGAAATTGTATAGTCCAAGTATTTGGATTACTATACACTAATATTGTATGATCCAGTATTGGATACTGATACTGAATATTGTACGAATCGGTATTTGGATGTACTAGTATACTGAATATTGTATTGATCCAGTATTTGATTACTAGTATACTGAATATTGTACGATCAGTATTGGATGTACTAGTATACTGAATATTGTACGATCCGGATTGATGTACAGATACTGAATATTGTATGATCCGGTATTTGGCATGTACTAGTATACTGAATATGTATTTGATCCGTATTTGGATGTACTAGTATACTGAATAGTTGAATCCAGTATTTGATTGTACTAGTATACTGAAATGTACGATCCAGTATTGGATTAACTAGTATTAACTGAATATTCGTACGATCCAAGTATTTGGATGTACTAGTATACTGAACATATTACGATCGGATATTGATATGTACTTAGTATACTGAATATTGTACGATCCGGTATTTGGA
>CM042146.1:69108397-69131477 GCA_023376005.1 Doryteuthis pealeii | reverse complement strand
GACTTCCGGCGCGTTGGAGCAGATATCTTAGGGTGTTTCTTTTAAGCCCCGAATTTCGTTGCTCTTGGTGCCACTGGTGGAATCTGTCTGCCTTTGGGCTTTTTGGATTTGCGCCTAAACTCTGGGCTATCACGTGATTGGATATTCCCAATCACAGAGCCTCTCACTCACTCATATTACAGGAATAATCATTTGTTTACTGAACCCAACAAGGGTATAACATGGTTTTTTTATCACCTGTATTTTGAAACCTGAAAGTCTGGAATACACAACTGAAAACATTTCAAATAAGGAAAACAATGGAAACTTTTGAGAGTTGTTGAAAAGGTGATAATATTTCTAAGAAGCTCCTTTTCATTTTGAATTACAAAAAGAAATTTAATTAGAGAGAAAATGAACCAGTTTTATGATATTTGATTGCCTAGTAACTAAAGTATCCAGGCAAACTACTTCATTGTTTCCCATTTCAGGGTTGGGGTTTAGAATATTGCTGGTACTTACCCTGCAGAGGGAGTAAAAAAAAAAAACCACACAACACCTAAAAAGTGTGTTCCTGGGTATGACACTAAAAAAGCTACTGATGGTAGGTCCTGTTCTGAAGTCTGGAGTGTAGAGTAAATCTCTCTGACTTAGGAGTGGCATCAACAGATTTTTTCTTACTTTTTTATTTTTTACACATGATTATATTATTTCTATCTAATAAAAAAAATTCAGATCTGACTCATAGAACAAGTGTTAGGGACCCACTATGGGTCAAATAGATCTTGCAAGTCTTTTATAGATAGAAATAATTTTGATATCATATAATTCATGTGTAAAAAAGAAAAAGAAAAAAAAACCTAAAAAATGTAAATATATGCATTCCCTAGGCCTCTCGGCATAAAATAAACCCAGACAGGTTGAAATGCCATAAAACCAATTATCATTCTTCATATTCTTCATTCTTCAGCCAATCAGTTGTAACTTCAAAAGATAAAAAGAAAAATATTGATTCCTTTTTTTTTCCCTTCTATGGTCTAGAAAAGTTTTCTTTTTATCTTTCAGATTATACACCTGATAAGGACGGAGAATGGATGGCTGAAAATATTGTGTTTATATCAGAATATAAAAAAATGAGGTTCAATTGTCCAAACAATTTCTGGTAGCTAAGCTTATATTATTTATGAACTTGATCTCTCTCTCTCTCTCTCTCTCTCTTTCTCTCTCTTCTCCCTCGCTCTCTCCACTCTCCCCCTCTCTCTCTCTTCCCCATCAAGATTTTTTTATATTCAATTGTCCAAACAATTTCTGGTAGCTAAGCTTTTATATGATTATGAAACTGATCTCTCTCTCTCTCTCTCTCACCCTCACCCTATCCCCCTCTCTCCCCTCCCTCTTCTCTCCATCTCTCTCTTCTCTCTCTCTTCCCTCTCTTCTCCCTGCTCTCTCTTCCCCATTAGATTTTTTCTTATATTCAAATGTCTGACAATTTTCTGATACATAAATTGATTCTTTTTCAAGTTATCAACAAAAGCCTTTACCTTAATGGGGGGTACAAATCAAATGTGAAGAATTGTGAAGAGGATAGATTTATGTTGCAATCAGTACTCACTTTGAAAATTGTTCTTGGCTTTTCTTGTAATTTGAGTATTGTTATATATATTACCCTACCTATGAACCATTTAATGGCTGTGTCCCAGTCCTCATATACCCTACCTTGGGAACATTAATGGCTGTGTCCCAGTCCTCATTAACCCTACCTTTGGAACATTAATGGCTGTTGTCCCAATCCTTCATATACCCTACCTTTGAACATTATGGCGTGTCCCAATCCTCATATACCCTACCCGCCCTGTCGCTGGGCGTTAGAATGCACCGACTGCACCTCTGCAGAGGGTAAGACTCCCCCAATGGGCCACCTGTTAGGCGTGGGTGGCGACCCGTGATTGCTTAAGGATAGGCCCAGGTGATGAGCAGTTCATGACATGCAATACTCCACTTTGGCCCTATCTTAGGCTAGACACGCGGTCGGAGAGGCCCCCTCGATCAATCGGCTGGTCATGTCAAGCCCTAGCACCTATATGACTTTCCCAACCCTATTGCCCTTATGGCAAGCCCCAACCCCTTTTATCATATGTGTGCTAGAAGGCGGTGGCTGCGGGTTACATGTTCCTGGAATGACGTTAAACTCTATTGATGGGTGAGGTTCCAGTTCTGGAGGTGGGGGAATGTGGAGCACCCCTTCATCACCATTGCTCCCTTGGTCCACTCTGACCCGGAGTGGTAGTACCTGTTTAGGTCCTATCTATGGTTTAAATAGAAAATGTATTTATAAAAAAATTGTATTATCTATTAAGATTGATTTATTTTCAAAACTTTTTCGGCATTAAATGACCCACTGTGTTGATATTGCCGTAAAACAAAAACAAACCAAACGTCATATTACCTACCTATGAAACATTAATGGCTGTGTCCAATCCTCATTACCCTACTAGAACATTAATGATTCACTATCATCACATACCTACCTATTAACATTTAATAGATATGTCCAATCCTCATTATACCTACCTATGAACATTAATGGATATGTCACCAATCCTCGTATACCCTACCTATGAACATTAATGGATTATGTCCCAATCCTCAGATATCTTACCTATGAAAACATTAAAATCCTCATTATACCTTACCTTATGAACATAATATGTCCCAATCCTCATATACCTACCTATGAACATTAATGGCTGTGTCCCAAATCCTCATCTTACCCTAACCTATGAAATTAATGGCTGTGTCCCAATCCTTCATAAATATTTAGAATATTAAAATGAAAAAAAATACTTGAAACCCGAACATTCTAAAAATGGGTAAAAAGTAAACACTTGATACCGATAAATATACAGGTATTATTAAAAGTCGGGGTGGTCTAAAGTTGATATCAGCCAGACAACAAGGGAGTCTATCCCCTTTTCACAAAGTGCTTGACAGGAAATTGTTTTTTCATCTGAGGTGAAGCACTACATCTACCATCAGCTCTCACTTTACTACACAGATCCCTGTGGTATTCATGTGCTGAGTTGGCAAGGACTGGTATGAACCCGGGACCTTGTTGTTCCAGGTGTACACTCTACTGACTGAGCTAAATGGAGGGGGGACATGTACATAGCAACATACAATTGGGTCAATATTGTTTAAATATTCTCTAATAATAAATGCAAATGTCTATGTCACATTTTTTTAAAAACTTTACTCCTTGAAATTGTTTCTTGTTTTTTTGTTTGTAAGCAAATATTACAAGGTGAACAGGTAATTAAGCAATTGTTAAGTTTGAATTAACAAGTCTCCCGTGAGATCATCTTGTTTCTCTCCTCTGATGGTTGGCTGGCTGGTTGTTTGATTGATTGATTGATTTTAACAGCATATTCAACCCGTTTGGGGTATGTCTTGCCTAGCGGTTTCTCTCCTTTCAGGTTTGTCAAAAACTATTTATAAGAAAACTGATGATTTCAGTCTCATTATTTAGGTTACTTTATGACTTTTTTTTTTTTTGTTTTTTTTTAATATATCTGTGTTTTAAACACTACACTCTTGTGACAGAAATAACTATTATCTCCCTACTAAACAGGCCAACAGTCTGTATATTTTTCTTTAGTGCACAATTCATATTGTTTAATCTTTTTATTATTGTTTAAAGAACCTTTATCTTACCACTCATAAAAAAATCACCCTATCTTAGAATGTATCAACTGCATCCCATATAGAGAGGTAAAAAACCCCTCCCCAAAATGGGTGCCCTTGGTACGCATGCAAAATTGCATTCTAATTGTGAGGTTCCAGTTCTGTTGCCATACTCCTAGACCTACTCTAACCCAAGTAGTAGTACTTGTTAGGGTCCATCTATGGGTAAAAGATCTATTTGAAAATTATTAGTTTACTTGAAGCTATAATCTATACATATATAAAAGGGCAGTTGGTGTTAGTATGTCCAGGTGAAACTACAAAAATAAGATAATTAACAACAAAGTAAATATATATATATATACCACACATAAAATTTACTGGTTCTTACTTTTTGTGCTAAAATTATGAAGATGTGATTATATTTACAAACTTTATCTAAAGTTAGGAATAAAATAAATAATACCTTACACCACAATTTTTCTTTTGGTCCTCCATATTATTATTCAGGTGATGCTGGTAGCCCTTCTAGTTGTTTATGAAGTATTATTATTGTTTACTTGAAACATATTATTTCTTTGAAATACCTGAAATCATATAATCATGTGCAAAGCATTAGTATAAAATAGGAATACTTGAAAACTATAAAACTGTGTGCATAGAAATGATTATTATTGTTAGATAGGTTAGATAGATTGAAATATATAATGGCTTGAAAATCAAAATCCCAACTTTGCTATAACAAAAAAGCAAGGGTTGACATGCCATAAAACAAACCAACCTTCTTATAGAACATCCTTATTGTTGGATTTGTGTAAAGTATTCAAACTCTGTTACAAGATGAATGCAAGACTAAAACTAGAGTTTGGTAGGTGGCTTATATGGAGCTTTGGATTGTTCCATATGAACTCAAGCAAGTTCATTTCCTGAGTTCTGATTTGGCTGTTGGATTTCAGGGTGAGTAAGAAACATGGATAAGTACCCACTCTTCAGCCATCACTTTGCATTATGCCAGCAGCATGCAAGGACTGTATTTAAGTTACAGCTTGCCTGTTGTTCTCATCTACTAACTCGACGGTAGTTAGAACCCCATCGACAAGATAAGTGGAGGATAACTTCTTACACTTATATAAATTTTCACAAATATGATGAAATATAACTTTATAACTCTTTTAACTCTTTGCCTACTTTAAGCTGCTCACAGTGGCTCTCCCATCACAAGTCACTGTGATGGTTAATTCATTATAATTGAGCAGAAGGACACAGATTACAATAATAAATTAGACTTTATTTGAATAGAATAAGTTCTGAGGTTAATAGATAGTAAACTTTTGAAATATCTTATAACAGTTAAAAATGTCAAGAAAGTTTTGTACAGCCGTGGGGGTAATTTGGTGGCATAGAGTATTTATAAACTATAAAAAGATAAGAAAAGTTGAACAGTATGGAAAGTGTTGCACTTGCAGAATCCAGTGTTTTGCAAATAAAAAAAAACTGCTGATATATAATTATGAAAACAGTGATATGAAATTACTTAATAAATAATTACTTGGTGTTATTGATCTCTAATATTATTGTTTTATTCTCCAACGTATTAAAATCAATCTAGGAATGATTTTATAGAGAAACAATTAAAAATATAATAGAAGAAGTGTAATCTTTTTATATGCATTCTTATTTATTTTGTTAGTTTTTCTACTTTTAATGTTTCATCACATTAAAACTTAAATACTTACATCCAACAGAAGGTGCATATTCTTGCTAGTACTATATAGCGTTAATACTCTGGAAAGGTATGAATCCAACTATAATCTCTCCAGCTATGGGTAAAAGGGTAGGGCAGGCTGAGCTCTTCAGCTTGGTTAGGCAACCTGTCTAGGAGAAGGAAAAATCTGATTTCAAACCTTTTAAATCCACTTAATAAAATTGACATTGTCACATCCTGCTCGTGTGGAGGTGTTGGTAAATCTTTATTAAATGGAGATTGTGTGTTTTTCTGTCTGTAACCGAACTATATTTACTACTCAAGTCGCAATTTCCTTTAGTTATTGACATCACATTCTCAATGATTTTATTTTTATTTTAACCTCAATTATTAATAAAATTGTTTTACATTATTAATACTGCTAACATGTCTAATCTAAACAATATCCAATTATATTTATATATACAACAAAATAGCACTTTACAGTGTTTGACGGAAGGCTAATTTGCATATTGATATTAAAATGTGATTTTAATAAATACTTAATATTATTGATTTCTAACTGTTTGGTTTATTTTAATGAATATAAGCAAAAATGTCTTCATGAACTTAAATGAAATCCATTAACAAGAAAAATTACTATCATTTTTATTCTTTACTTCCTCTTTTAACTAAAATAAACTTAAATTAGAAAACATAAACAATGAAGACAAGAGTGATGGAAGAGTAAGTTTCAGTTGTTCGATTTTTCGATTATAACCCCTCTATTTCAAATCTTTTTATCTCATTCTTATTAGTTTCAGCCTTTCTAATTAATATTTTATTACATTAAAAACTTAAACTTGCAGCCGGAGGGTGCATATATTTGCTAGTATAAATAAGGAAATAAGTGAAGGAATAGAACTTCCCAATCAGGAAACATCATTGACAATAAACAATAAACGTTTTTGTGATTTCTAAATATTTTTGAGACCTCTCATATATATATATATATAGACACTCTTTCTGTTTTTTTGATACCATATTTGAACTAGCCTGTTGGCATTTGTATGGTGTTTGGAGCAGAAGCAATGAATTCAAAGAATGAGATCAGCTTTTTCGTGACAGTTTGGTAAGCAACTAACTTAAATTGCAAGTAAATTGCATCTCTTTCCCAGAAACCAGTAAAAAAGAAAAAAAGCCAAAAAAAGAGAAACAAATTAAAAAAGAAGGACGACGTTACGCATTATATAAACGCAAGATAGTCTTGGATTCCAGCATTTTATATGTGTTCTTCCATCAGATTTTTATTAGCTGAGATGTCAGTTTTCTTAATCTTTTCTGTTTTTTTTTGTTTTTTTTTTGGTGGGGGGTTCCTTTTTTTTTTTTTCTTTTCTTGATACCGTTTTTTTTTTTTTTTTTCTTCTTTCGTTTTTCCCTTACTGCTCAAATATAAACTGTTTTTCTAACAGATCAATTTACTTGGTGCTGTCCATCCTACAAGTGATATATATCAAGAGAACCAAATTTAGTCCATGGGTGTAAGGCTCTGAATTGTAAATGGCAGATCATAGTTTATAGTTGAAATGCCTATAGTGTAATGATTATCATCATAGGAAATGGACACAGCGACTAGAGTTCAAATCCTTGACAAGTCTATTTGCATAATCACATAGCAATAATACTCTTTTTCTTTTATTCTTTTTTTTTTCTTTTACTATAATAATTTTTATTCATAGCTGGTTCATATTATTATATTTCGTTCTTTATTTATATATTCTATCTCCTTTGCGTTTCTCTCTTTCTCTTTATAGTTTTCGTTTTTCGGTATATCTTTATATCTAGCTTTTTAGTGAGGTGTTCTTTTATCGTTTTCGTTCTTATGACCTTAGGCATGCCGTTTCATATTTGCTGTTTTGCTAAGTATCATAATGTTTATCATGGATACTCCCGATACTCTCTACCATGCTGACTCTCTCAAGGTAGTCAAATTTAAAAAGGTAATGTGCTTAGGGTCGCCGTTCTGAATTGTATTCCAATGGCAAACTTACTGTGTGGGGCATGTGTGTAGAATGGCTCTGTAATGATCAATACAACAATTGACACAGTTATATCTGTTGTGAATCTACCTACGAAAAGAAGCGTATTCTCTAGTCGATAGCAAATCATAAAGATCACTCTCTGCGAGCAAAGGTACTGAATTCGATACATATTCTCAATATCCAGCTATGAGGTAATAATAATATGCAGACTCATTTTACACTTTATTTCATTCTCAGCTGGTCATGCTCCCATATGCCTATGCTTTTAATCACACTCACTTGTACAGTCCAGTAACCAATAAATACATTGGAACGAGTCGTTCATATCGGCACATACCTCATCGTTTTGGTTTACATAATCCATAGGACTTTAATTGAAATAGTCTCAGTCATGAAGGTTGATTTCTAATATGTTAGAATCTATATGATAAGCTTATCCGCATTAATAACAGGTAGAAAAGCACAAAAATAAAAATTACTCCTAGGAAGTGGAAAAAAAAATAACGAGAATTATTTTTTCCGTGACATTCAAATCTTAGATAATACTCATTTTATATCCTATTCTGTGGTAATTCTTCCTCACTGTTCATCGTAATAATTAGATTTACTACTGTAATGAGTGAACTCATGCAGCCATCTAACTCTTGCTGGTATACCCCATACTTGTGCACTTTTCTGTCTACAGTTACCATCCTACTGCAAGATTAGGTCTGCGATAATGACTAGAAATATCTATCAGCTTTTCAATCATAGTTCTTTATTGTTTGCATCATCTTATGTACATGTAGAATTCTTCTATTGATTAGCAGTGAAATGTATTTAGAGCAAGATATGCACTACATGTGAGTTCAGACTCGTAGCTTCTACATTATGAGAGATAATTAAACTACTGATATTAGCGAGTGCAATATGCATCTCTAGCGCCGTATGTACCCATTATATCTTGGATCCTTTTGTACATCCTACATGACATACATGAGCTTCCTGGCCCAAATATCTAGAAGTGTGCCTCTACTTCTTCGAGTCTTTGACTATGACTTCTCAATAATTGTGCTCTGTAAATTTTCGTATTTACTTTAATTAGTCGGAGAGATAAATAGATTGGAGCACTATGCCTACAGTTCTAATCAGTTTTTTGTAGATCTCTTCTCGGCAAGTTCATCCTGTTTAATGATAAAGTCATGTTCGATTACATCAAGCTTTTTCATGAGCTTTGGTTATCTGTTGATATGTATAGAGTTAGTGGTAAATTTATAATATATCCAGATGATCAACACTGATAAATTGAGCCGAATTGTACTACTACCCTCCACCCACATGTCATTATAGAAGGTATTGTCTTTAGGTAAGTTGTATCCAGAATAAGCTAAACAACAAACATCTAGAAGATATAAAAATATTACTCTCTGAGATTAAATGATATAAGGGGTAAGATCATAGACTCTTGAGATTATTGTGGTCCACCGCACTGTCTATCTTATTCATCATACTTTTTAAAGTCAAAGTTGACTTACAGTGATCCATGTATACCTATTAAAAGATTTAGGGCTTGATTTTAATTTGGATCGTGAAAAAAATTCAAGGAAATTTAAAGACGATATCCTTTTCATTTCTACTCGAAGGCATTATATGGATTCAATGTCTTGACTTTCAGGTCAAATCCTATAAAGTATGTTGAAAAGATGAAGGCACAAGCACAGAATTAAAGGTATCACTTTATCATCAAATTAAATCAAGTTTTGACTTAAGGTCATGTTCCTTTAAAGATTTGGGGAGGGCTCAAGCTCAGAATTATGGTATTATCTTTTCATCAATTAAAATCAAGTTTGACTTAAGGTCATGTTCCTAAAAGATTTGGGGTAGGGCCAAGCTCAGAATAAAAATTAATGAAGGGTTGATCTTTTCATCAAATTTTTTATCTAATCAAGTCTGACATAAGGTCATATTCCTTAAACATTTGGGGAAATACACACTAAAATCTAAAATAAAAATGAGCTGTTATCAATGTTTGCAAAATGTCAGAAGAAAATAATTTCAATAATGTCAAATGGTTCATTTTAGAAAAGTAAAGAAAGTTTTTGTTTTTTTCCATTCGTTTTTTTTTCCTTCCTTTATTCTTGATTAACTGGGCACCTTTTATCAAGCAATTATTAATAGACTATTGAGTTTGATCCACATTGATGCTCTTGTATTTCTGCTAGATTAAGCTAGGCTTTGTAAAAAAAACAAAATTGACTGCTAATTTAATTTTTATTTACCTTGTCTCTTGCTTAAAGTCAGATTGTCACAAAGTTGTTTGGTGCCAAAATTCCTAGTTCCATGAGCATTTTTTCTGGTTAGGTGTCCTGGGAGTATCAGGCGGGATTGATTACCTTTTTAGCACTGTAGGTAAGTTCGGAGAATGAACAACCCCCATTCCTCCTCTGAAGCTAAGCCCAATAAATTCCCCAATTGCTGAAGGCCAGGATATTTTAATAGCTGTAATTTCAGCTTTTAAAATTTGGTGGAGGCAGAATGAAATTATCTTAAAATTTGATGACATTGGTAATCAGTTTAATGAGAGAAACACTAAAGAAGATTGTTAAAGTGATATACGACGGTTTCTGAAAAAAGTATTGAGACTGAAATACTTGTAGGTTGGGACTGTAGATACACCAACAGTGGAGTCATAACACGAAAACCTCTGACCCCCTATTTTTGGCACTTCGACTCCAACTCCTCTTTTAATATTAAGTAATTGAAAGTTCTACAAATAAAAGATAAAAACCAGGTTCTTTTATATTATTTATGAGGAATGTGCACTGTATAACTTTACAGACTAAACTAGGGGCATATAAAGTTAAAATATAACTAAGCCTGTATAGTTTACCAATTATAGTGACCCGTTAATTGACTCTGACTCACAGCCCTGCTTCTGCAGAGATTCTTACCACCACTATTCTGTTACCATGGATCCTGGTGGCTGAGTGATTCTGTAACCTGTGTACTGAGTGGTCATGTGACATGCAACACTCTACTTCGACCTTTACAGCGGTCATAGAGGCCCAATTTGATCAATTAGCTGGTCATGTCAAGCCCTAGCACCTATATGGATTAATTCCTGACTGTATTCTTCAAATTGCTAATATGGCAAACACTCAACCCTTTTATCTTAAATATGCTAGAAAGGTCATGGGTCAGGGTCAACTATGAATTTATCAATACACATAGGTTTTCATTCTAATTCATTAATACACATGAAGGAAAATCTAACATAAAAATTATTTCTACCAATTATTTAATACACATGAAATCACATATAAAAAAACAAGATTTGGTATTACATAACCCACAAGGGTTGATATGCCATTACACAAAGTAATCAATAATCAATCAAGGCTGAAACTGTATTTACCAAGACAGAATAAAAAATGATTGAAACATTAATTTTCTTCAAAATATCCCCTTGGCATTCAATACACTTATTCCAGTGAGTTTTCAACTGGTAAAAGCACCTCTGAAACTTCTTTTTTTTTTTAATATAGTGGAAAGCTGCACCATTGTATATTTTTAATGTTCTCTACATTCTCAAGTTGTATTCTTGAAATACATTTTTCAGTTTAGGAAATAAGAACTTTGCACAGATCTGGAGGGGTGAGGCATTTGCATAATATTGTGATTTGCCAGAAAACTGCTGATAAAAAAGTATTGAAAATTAGGAACTCAGTAATAGCTGTCTAGACATCTAGATATCATCACTTTATTATATAAGTTTCCAGTTATGCACATGAGTTCATTTAAATTTTATACATTATGAAGTTCCATACAGATGTGAAGAGGCCAGTGATGACCAAAACATTCTAAATAAGAATAACATATGTATTATTTGATTATTGTCCTCATCTTTATTGTTATTTTCTACAATGTTTTGACCGATGTGCCTTCTGGCCTTCTTCAGGTATTTCTTGTTGGACTCAGGAGCCTTCATGGAACTTTTAACCAAACCCTTTATACCTGAAATATATAAAAAATACCTGAAGAAGGCAGGAGGGCATATCAGTTGAAACATTGTGTAGAGAACAATAAAAATGAGAGCAATAGTCCAAATAATACAAATTATCAAATCTTATCTAAAAAATTCAGAGAAATTAGAATAACATATATGAGGAAAATAGGAGGTGCTTGGTCTAATGGTTAGAGTCGTAGGAAATGGAATCGTCAACGCGAGTTCAATTCCTGGACGAAACTGTTGGAATTTCACATGAGCTAATACTCTTGGGAAAGGTATGAATCCAATTCTCCCTCTGGCTATGGGTAAATAGCAGGGCAGACTGGACTCTTTAACCATGGCTAGGTAACCAGTCTAGGAGAAGGAAAACTCTGAATTCAAACCTGCTAAACTCCGCTTAAGAAATTGACCTTGTGTCCTGCTTGTGCGGAGGGGTTTGGTAAATATATATATATATATATATGAGGAAAAATAGTCTGTGTAGGTATTTAGCCAATCCATTGACCACGGTTAGGATGTGACACAAGGTTGTAAGTATGGGGTCTCCAGCAAGGATTGGTATTGATAAGATATACACATAAGTCCTATCTTTATTCTATAACTTGTTCATCTGTGGACATGGTTTCATTTAAAATTGGGGGTGGGGGTATCCCCCATGGTATAGTGGCTAAAGTTCTGAACTGTGACATTGTTGGAATTTTCAGATATAAGGCGTGTGACAAAGGCCCACTTCTACTCATAGACTCGCCGATAAAACATGTGACCAACCTATTGTCCAATCACTGGCAGTGCCTCTGCTGCTTGATATTATTATTTATACTGGCTGATTCTAATCTTAGCTCACTACTACTGGATCTTCTTGGACGACGGACCAAAGGACTTATTGACTTACCAAAGGATTCTATATCACAGGACTTATTCACTTACCAAAGTATTCTATAACTCGGACTTACTTACTTATTTACTTTAAGTTCTTTACAACTGGCCAAGGATGGCAGCCAGATACTTAACAGTAAGTGAGTTTGAACTCCACTCATGCTATTACGTTCACTTTCAGACTAATACCATTTGGAAAGGTATGAATCCTTCTCTCCCCCCCCCTAGCTATAGATTAAATAGTACAACTACTGTTCTTCTACAAGATGCATTTGGCAAAATAACCCACGAAGCCATTAAATAAAGAAACCAAAGGTATTCCATTGTGGTGAAATGGTCAGCAACATAGATCCATTACTACTGAATAGCAAGTAAAAAAAAATCCCCACATAAAAAGACCTTGTGTTAAACTAGCATGTGGAAGTCTCAGGAATTTTTTTTTAAAACAATTTTTAAACAAAGAAACCAAACCAAAACAAACCATTTAAAATTTAAAATTTAAAATTTTAAAAAACTGTAAGCTTTTAGTCTCAATACTTTTTGATCACACCTCATATATTTTCTCTTTTTTTCTACAATTTTTTTGTTTTTGTTTTTTTTGTTGTGCTTTTTTGTTTGTTTTTTGTTTTGCAAGTTTATTCATCTACCTGATGATAACTTCATGTGATCAATAATGTTTTTTTCTCTCTCTGTTTTCTCTCAGAACATTGTTAGATTTTGTTTTCTTTCCCAGTATTTCTTGCACATCTTCCAAAATTCTTGAATTAAATGCATACAGAATGCTCAACAACAGCAATGCCCCCCCCCCCCGCCTTGTATTTACTTTTTTAATTAGATTTTATGTGAATCTTGTTAACTATCATGAATTATTCATTCAAACAAAATTTCAATATAAAATTAAACAAATACATTCAGATCTTCTTTTTTTTTCTTTTTTTTTCTTTTTCTATTCAATATTAATGAATGAAAAAAGATTTTATCAACTATTCAACCTGTGAATCCGTTGGTTTCCAGTTGTAACTGTGGTCCAGTCTCAGTTTCTTTGTTTAATAGCATGTAAGAATTCAAGGAAATATAAACTTGCGTTCTTATAAAGCATTTGGTTACTTACTCTTAATGTCCTATACCACCTCATTCCACCCGACCAGAAGTCTCATTTCCTAATCTGCCCCAAAAAATAGCCTTTGTTTAAATGTAATATTAAACATATTTAGAAGTCTTTGATTTAAGGGAAATATCTCAGGTAACTTTAAATGAAAAGGCCATTTTTAGTCATTTTTGGATAAATCCTTATAGGAATGGGGCTCTGGACTTGGAAAATTCTTAACAGGATGTTAAGACTTAAGGGAGAGTAACCCAGTGCAGAACATGGTAAAAAAATAACACACGTCAATTAGTGACATATAACATTTAATTTACACATATGGAGTGAACTCTGTTTCCAGGCAATACAAGAGTCACAATGCATTCAAGTACATGTAGAAATGTCTGATAAGACTAGTTGGTGGAAACCATTTACTATTTCTTGGGTCTGGAATGAAAGGTACACATCATGTGCGATGCTGAGGAGAAGTGAAGAGCATGTCTGTCCTCCTCAAGACAGCTTTGTAAAAGAGGGTGAGACTTTGGGGTTCGTGATCAAAAAGGGACTCCTGATGGGGAAGAGTTCCCTGTGACAAGGGAGACTACTCCATTTAGTCTCTCTACAAGCATATCAACCGTCATGATAATGAAATTTATTGTGTACAGTGCTCAAGTGCATCACAACTCATCAAAGTCTTATGTATAGTATATAGAATAATGTACTAATGTCAGGAACATGAATAGCGTACAGTAATAATATACATGTATGTGTGCATGCATATGTATATGGAGGGGGCATATTGGGTATAGTTTTGTGGAAGGAAGCATGGAGGTTTTGAAAGATGCAGTGTTTCGACAACCTACAATGGATGCAGACAGTTTATTCCATGCCTCAGCAATTCTGAGCATGAAAAAATGTGTTATTTATTGCCAAAACCATCTTTTGTAGAAAAACAGTAGGGGTGCCATCTTTTGTAGAAGAATAATAGTGGTGCTATTTAACCCATATCTGCTGGGTTGAGCAGGTTCATACCTTTCCCAAGAGTATTAGTCTGAAAGGGAACATAATAGCACAACTGGAGTTTGAACTCGCTTACTATGATGTGGCAGTTCAGCACTTTAGCCACTACACCACAAGAACTCACCCAACTGTGGCCTATGATAATATGGATGCTTTTATTTAGAAAGGAGTAAAGGATTCTAATTAGCCTTTCATAATTCCCTTTTTATTTTTTAAGTAGATGGACTATTACTGGTTTAGCTCCATTGGTAGAGCATCTGCCTCAGAACCACAAGGTTCCAGGTTCAATTTTGGTCCTCACCAATGCAGCGCATAAATAGCACTGCTTGGATCTGTGCAATTAAAGGAGGAGTTGATAGTAGGTGTGACGCTTCACCTCAGATGCAAAAATTATTTCAATAGCCTAGTACTAGTGTATAGGGGATAGACTCCCATACTATCTGGCTGATACCAACAATACTTTGCCTACTTTACTTTCTTTTTATGTTAATCTTTATTCAGTCATCAACTCTCTGACCTTCTATTGGTGAATTCATTGTGAAATCCCATACAAATGTGAAGAAGGCCAGAGCATAGATGACTGAAACATTGTAAATAAAAACATTATAGATGAGAAAAATACTGTATGCAATCAGAACATAAATTACACTAAATTCTAACAGAATCCTGACAAGAACTATCTTTTCATTATTATCTCTATCATATCAAAAATTTGGATGACTAAAAAAGATGTTAAGTTAACTCTAAACCCACAAAATTATGTTTCATTTTCAAATTGGATGAATATATAATGTTATGTTAAATAATACATTATATGTGTTATTAAGGGCTGGTTTAACTCAATCGGTAGAGTGTCCAACTAGGAACCACAAGGTTCCTGGTTCGATACTAGCCCTCTCCAACTCAGCATATAAGTAGCACAGAGATCTATGCAGTAGAGTGAGGAGCTGATGGTAGGTGTGCCACTCCACCTTAGATGCCAAAATAATCTCCTTGGTCTAATGCTAGTGAAAAGTAGATAGATTCCCTTTCTGATATCCCTGGCTGATATCAATTTTAGGTTACCCCGACAACTTTATTTACTTTTTTGTATTGTGTTATATATAATATATTGTGCATTATGTTATATATATATTATATCATATTTGTATCATAAAGAGTTGGTATTTCTCTGAATGTTTGAGATGAGGCTTGATGATTAGTATTATCTGCATTATTCGGACTATTGTCCCCATCTTCATTGTTATTTGTACAAATAATTAACACAACTCCTACCCCAGCTATGGTTAGCGCAATGAGAACAGGATACCCCCGTGGACTAAATAAAGGGTTAGGTTCAAAGTTCCGTGATGGCTCCCGATTACGACAAGAAAGTTCCCGAGTTCGAAAAGAAGGTTCCCGAGTCCGAGAAGAAATACCTGAAGAAGGCTGGAGGGCATATCGGCCGAAACGTTGTACAAATAACAATGAAGATGGGGACAATAATGCAGATAATACTAATAAAGAGTTGGCATTAAATAACCCACAGATTTGATATGCCATTAAACCAAACCAAATTGAATGGTAAATTGCTTTATTCTCTAAGTTAAAGTAGTCTAAGTATTGCTCTAATGAAGATTTCTTTTATGGTATACAATTTTAATTTATGATATGCAAGATATTGAAAGGGGAAGAGAGTGGGAAGATAGAAAATGAGAGAGGCCAAGAGCGTAACACTAATATCTGTACAATTTTAATTTATGATATGCAAGATATTGAAAGGGGAGGAGAGTGGAAGATAGAAAATGAGAGAGAAAGTGCGTAACACTAATATCTGTACAATTTTAATTTATGATATGCAAGATATTGAAAGGGGAGGAGAGTGGGAAGATAGAAAATGAGAGAGACCAAGAGCATAACACTAATATCTGTACAATTTTAATTTATGATATGCAAGATATTGAAAGGGGGGAAAGATAAAGAGGGTAGAGGGAGAGTAAGAAGATAGAAGGAAGAGATGAGAGAGATTGAGAGGGTAACACTAATATCCTATTCTCTGTTTTAATGGAATAGAAGGAAGGAAGGAAAAAAGAAAAAGAATATGAGACATGAATAAATGTCACCTCAGATAAATAATGGATTCTCCCATTTTGATTATGATGAAAGAAAGGACATATAACACATCAAAAAGAAAAAAATATAAGTGTTTTGGACTAGCCTAGCTTACCTTTTCGTAGAGAGTAAATGAACTAATCCCAAACTATTTGTACACTGCTATTTTAGAACATTTGGTGTGATTACTGAGACTGTGAAGATTATGGAACCATTACACGAACCATCTACCTCGACGGTTTAGCACTCTTGTGAGTTACTCTATGTCTAGCCAAAAAATGTATTTGGATGTACTAGTATACTGAATATTGTATGATCCAGTATTTGGATGTACTAGTACTGAATATTGTATGATCCAGTATTTTGATGTACTAGTATACTGAATATTGTATGATCCAGTATTTGGATGTACTAGTATATACTGAATATTGTATGATCCAGTATTTGATGTACTAGTATACTGAATATTGTATGATCCAGTATTTGGATGTACTAGTATACTGTATACTATTTGGATGTACTAGTATACTGAATATTGTGATCCTAGGATGTACTAGTATACTGAATATTGTACATCCAGTATTTGGATGTACTAGTATACTGAATATTGTACGATCCAGTATTTGGATGTACTAGTATACTGAATATTGTACGATCCAGTATTTGGATGTATAGTACGATCCGTATTGGATGTACTAGTATACTGAATATTGTACGATCCAGTATTTGGATGTACTAGTATACTACGATCCAGTATTTGGATGTACTAGTATACGGTATTGTATGATCCAGTATTTGATGTACTAGTATACTGAATATTGTATGACCAGTATTGGATGTACTAGTATACTGAATATTGTATGATCCAGTATACAACAATAAGAAAGAAAGAAAAGATAGAGGTGAAAATATAGAGAGGTGGTGGGGGAGTGAGGGCATAGAAGATTGTTTGTTTGTGGAATGGAATGGAAAGATGGAATAAAGAAAGTTAAATCAAGATTATTATACTTTTTACATATTGCAGTATTTTGCTATAGCTTTTAAATATACATATAAAACGTAATAATTTTTTTAAAATCCTGCGTACCATTGTAGGTATTTACCCAACCTATCCGCCATGGGTTGGATGTGACACAAGGTCACAAGTGTGGAGGATCCAGCAAGGATCAAATTTACTTTATTAATGGATCTGCAAAACTAGTTTGCTAACCATTATACCATGATGGGACACCAGGATCATGGTATATCTATGTGTCCCACTAGATGGTAAAATTTTAAACCATACAGATGCTCTACCGACTGAGGTAAATCGGCCTTATGAACTAAGACACTACAAAGTTATCAAATTTTCAAATTGGACTGGAAATGACTTTATTTTCTGAATTTGAACATTTAAGTGTATTGCTCTGATAACAAAAAAAATGCCTTTTTTTGGAGGGGGGGTTATGATTATAAAGTTAATGAGAATTTTAGTAATATAGGTTTTGAATAGTATTTTGTACTAGTATACTGATAGTATTTGGATGTACTAGTATACTGAATATTGTACGATCCAGTATTTGGATACGTATTGTACGGATGTACTAGTATACTGAATATTGTACGATCCAGTATTTGGATGTACTAGTATACTGAATATTGTATGATCCAGTATTTGGATGTACTAGTATACTGAATATTGTATGATCCAGTATACAACAATAAGAAAGAAAGAAAAGATAGAGGTGAAAATATAGAGATGTGATGGGGAGTGAGGGCATAGAAGATTGTTTGTTATCAAATTTTCAAATTGGACTGGAAATGGCTTTATTTTCTGAATTTGAACATTTAAGTGTATTGCTCTGATAACAAAAAAAAATGTCTTTTTTTTTTTGGGGGGGGGGGTTGATTATAAAGTAAATGAGAATTTTAGTAATATAGGTTTTGAATAGTATATATAAAGTATATTTTGTTGTGAGCCAGTCCACAAGGACAGATGAGGTGACATGGCTGTTTTGCTCTGATGAAATATGGCCTCGCTTAATCGGATATTGTCTGGTTTGTGGACCTCCGTTTTTCATTTACCCACTACCTCACCACACCATCTCTTCTTCAAGGCAGTGCACTGACTTTTAGCAAAACTGGCCCAATTTACTGATCAATTATATGAGAGTCTATTCTTTCTCATGAATACTCCACATCTCCAATATTTAATACACTCATAAATACTCTATTTTGTTTTCTCTCTCTCTCTCACATATATCACTCTCTCTCTCCACACACACACACACACACACACACACTGTTTCTCTTCCCTTTTCTCACACACACTGTTTCTCTTCCCTTTTGATGCACACTCTCTTTTTCTCTTCCTTTTTCATGCACACTCTCTCTTTTCTCTTACTCATAAGTAAATAGTGCTCAATATAATTAATAGAGCATTTATATCTAAGTTTGGGTAGTGTGGACATGAAGTCAACGGCGCATAGCAACTGACAATTTCTTGGCTATGCAATTTTCAAACCAAATGCCGTTGACTTCATGTCCATGCTACCCTAACTTTTAAATATATAAACTGTATCACCCATAAGTACACACCTACTATTTTTTTTATAGAAAGTTAATTTACTACTTAAACAAATATAGTAGGATTATATTATTCATAATTGAACATTGTACAATTTTACCAAACTCTATAGCATGGAAACTCTGTAAACAAAAATATAAAACTGTGTTATGTAGTCGGGTTTCTTTATTCTTCTAGTCTGGTTACTTCTTGGATCAAGCCGGGTACCTGTTTTCTTCGTCTCTTCTCCATCTTTGGAGAAGTGGGAGTCTCTCTGGGTTCCATCTTAAATGAGAAATCTGGGTAAGCCAGCTAGTGTAATGGTTAGTCCCCCTGTCATTCTGACAGGTAGGGTTTGAATCACACAAAGCACTGCCCTGTCTATAACTCTGCTGATGAGGCCTAATAGGCTGAAATGTACATACAGAGATTGACTTTTTCTTGATTTGTTTACGCCTTACATTTAAACCGATATGCAAGCCTAATTCATTTAATTATAACTAATTAATTCTCAAATTAGGTATGACTTCAATTAAGCACATAATCTCCCAAAAATTGTCGGCTATCGCCATCTCAAACAGATTGTCTGTTCACTTCATATATATATATATATATATAGTGCATAATAATGCACACACACACACGCAAACATATATTAAGAGCATGATAATGGATATAGGTGCACATATACCCTCCATACACATATATATATATATATATATATGTATATGGAGGCGCGTGCTGTAATAGTTAGATTTGTAGGAAATGGACTCGTCAATCCAAGTTCAAATTCTGGACAAGGCTGCTTACATTTCACATAGTGCTAATTCCCTTGGGAAAGTTATGAATACATATATTCTCCATTCAGCTATGGGTAAATAGTAGGGCAGAGTGGACTCTTTAACCTTGTCTAGGTAACTAGTCTAGAGAAGGGAAATTGAATTCAAACCTGTTAAACTCCGCTTAAGAAATTGACCTTGTGTCACATCCTGCTCATGCAGAGGGGTTGGTAAATAATATATATATATATATTATTATTATCATCATCATCATACTAAATCTGAGTGAATCAATTTTTGTCTCCTAAAGGCTTTTTTACTGTTTAGTTTAATTACAGAAAAATTATACGAAAATATTCCTTAGTTTTTGGATTGAGTTATGTTTGAAAAAGATTCCATTTTAATTAGTCGTAATTTGCAATTAAGTAAAAAATTGACCTGTCTCTCACTTGACATTTGCCTGTCACTTTCACCCTCTTCATGTATATCTTGATTACCTCCTCGTTATATATGTTAGTTTATAAGTGAGCTTGGAGAGAGTGATATGGGAGTGTTATGAAACATATTTGTATGTTATTTTCATAAACAGCCAGCGGGACCAACATCTTGGCTCTTAATAAATTTAAATTAGGTCAAACATTCCCTTCCTTAGAAATCTTACAAAGTAATTTTAATGTTTTTGTCTTTTCCCTAATCTCAATTATCTACCCAGAGCTCAATGGGTAACCCGACATGTCACATTTTGTCTAGAGTACATATATATATATATATATATATATATATAATATATATGTTTAAGTGTATCATGATAAACACAGACATATGTACATACATATATTGATGTTTAATACATGATGGTACACACAAGCACACACATACATATATTAGTGTTTACGTGCATGATAATATAACTGAAAACATGCAGATTTGGTGTGTATGTATGTAACAGTATGTGTGTATCTACTTGCTTAAATGGCTTTTTGTATGGCTATATATAAATATATACATATAGTATAATTGAATATTTGCATATGTGTGTGTGTATCTGTACAACATCAGTGTATATGCTTGTATAAATGAATGAATGTGTATGTATTCTTCCCAGCCTTTCTCCTAATTCGTTTCTCTTTGTGCAGTTCCATGTCGGAAGCTATTAACATTCGATAAGAATAAATTAGTTTTGATGTTTGAATTTTTTCTCTTCTTTTTTTTTTTTTTTTCTTTTTTTTTTTTTTTTTTTTTCTACTTTTATTTTTCTTTGCCTTTTTTTACACTGTTGCAAATTTGTATCCTGTTTCATAAGGGGGTGGGGGTCTCTGGGGTTGATTTTTTTTTTTTTTTTTTTTTTTTTTTTTTTTTTTCTTTGTGGCTTTAAAATTCAATTTTCTGTTCCTCTTATTTGCAAGTAACGGAATTCCTTACACATTCATATGCAGGAATATAGATCTTGACTGCACTTACTTTAGCCTGGCACAAAGCTAAATGTGGGTAGGAAGATTTTGTTGCAATGAGGAGCTACTGCCCTGGTGTCAGGATCCCATGACCAGGAATTCCTCATTAAGCTGATATTTAAGTAATTCATGAATCCAGCACATATATATTTGGATCTCAGTAGGCTCGTTTAGTGTTGGAGTGAATTAGTATACTTTTGGTTTGAACAACAACAACTAAGTACAACTGAACTGGTGTCCAAAGCAGCTGGTATTTATGGCACTCAGGAATATTCCATGCATGTTTTTGGGTGACAAAATGCTTGGAGAAAAATTAAATGGGAACTGTACAAGGATGCTCAGTGTTGTCCTGAACAAATCCTTGATGCAGCGCTCCACAAGAAAAAGCAGCTCTACAGCCATTTGCCTCCTATTACACAAACCATCTAGATAAGATGATCAAGACACTGATGGACAATGCTAGAGAAATAAGAACGAACCCATCAGTGACATTCTCTTGTGGATACCTACACATGAACACATCAGAGTGGGCCAACCAGCAAAGACTTACATTGCTCACCTCTGTGCAGATATTGGATGTTGTGAGGAGGATTTGCCAGGAGCGATGAATAATAGGGACAGGTAGTGAGAGAGAGTTATGGGAATTCCTGCTGTCAGCAGAAAATGATGATAATAATTGATCTTTTGATGGGTTATGGAAGGCCATACTTGACAGTTTAGAAGACCATAAGGCCACAGATTGCCCAACCGTGCTTGTATATTGGATATTATTAGGCATTTTATTCCTGTTAGCTGAGTGCTATTCAGCATAAAAGCAAAATAAGTGTGATGGTCATTGTGAGTGGTGAAATGAAAGGAATAATTTTGGCCGATCTCAAGATCTTTATTGGGATATCATTTTTCAGTTTTTATCTTTTCTACTAAACACTTAACAGCAAGAGAAACACATTACTGCTCTCCCAAATCCTCTTTTTGTGTCTTACTCTCCACTTTCCTTTCTTCCAATTTACTCTCCACTTTCTTGGTATCTCTTCTCCTCCTCTCTTTCTATTATAGTTCTCCCTCTCACTTTCCATTATAACACTCTCTACTCTTTTTTCTTTTTTTCACCTGCCATTCTTCTTTCTACCTTCTCCCCTCCTTTTTTTACTATCTCTCTTCTCTCTCTTTTCCTATCTCTCTTCTCTCTCTTTTCTACTTTCTACCTTCTCTCTCTCTTTTTTCTACTTTCTACCTTCTCTCTCTCTTTTCTACTTTCTACCTTCTCTCTCTCTTTCTACTTTCTACTTCTCTCTCTTTTTCTACTCTTCTACTCTCTCTCTCTCTTTTCTACTTTCTACCTTCTCTCTCTCTTTTCCTACTTTCTACCTTCTCTCTCTTTTTCCTACTTTTCTACCTTCTCTCTCTCTTTTCCTACTTTCTACATTCTCTCTCTTTTTCCTACATGTTTCTCTTTTTCCACACATTTCTTTAGTCTGTCATTTTTTACTTTCAAGTAGTATAATGGTTATTGATTTAAGCTGAAAGACCATTACTAGTGAGTTCAAGTCTCACTGGATACCCCTTACTTCTGGCTTTATATCACAAATAAGCTTAGTTTAGTTTATCACTAGGGCTCTTCTCATGGTGTAATGGTTATCAAGTTAGTTTGGTTGGCCATTGTTAGTGAGTTGAATCTTTATTGGGTATCCCTTATTTTTGGCCTGATGCCAAACTAAGCAAAACTTGATAAATTACTGATCTTTCTAGTTTATTTTTCTATGCTGTAAATCACTTAGTAACTTTAGATTTTTCATCTCCCTGACCAACAAAATATTCTCAAGTACAAAAACATAACAGATTTTACCTCAAATGTTGTTT
>CM042146.1:69080897-69100897 GCA_023376005.1 Doryteuthis pealeii | reverse complement strand
AATAAAAGGTTATAGATTTGAACTATATATTTATTGAATAGTGAAACTATGTAAAAGAAAATCAATAATTTATTTTTGATGCTATGTAATGTACCTATCTGTAGAATAATCATACTAGTTCCAGTTACCGTCAAATTGGTAAGACAAGGCAGCAAGTAATCGTAACTGAATACGAATCTATCTTGCTGCAATACCACTGCAAAATGCCAGGTTATTTATGAAGCCTCATAACATCATAGAAACCAAGCAGCCAATCAGGACTCTGAGAATGGAATCACCCAAATGCAAGAATGTACTATTCTTGATTTCAATAAGTACCAACAGTACACTAACTCACTTCAACACTATCCAGCTTAATCCACTTAAGAATTGATCTTGTGTCATATCCTGCCCATGACAGAGGGGTGGGGTAAATGCATACAATACCAGATTCCATTTTTTGAGGGCTGGGTTAGCTCAGTCGGTAGAGTGTTCGGCTAGAAACCATATGGTTCCTAGTTCGATACCCGCCCTCGCCAACTCAGCGTATGAGTAGCACAGGCATCTGTGCGGTAAAGTAAGGAGCTGATGGTAGGTGTGGCGCTCCACCTCAGAGGCTAAAATATTCTCCTTGGTCTAGCGCTAGTGAAAAGGGGATAGACTCCCTCGCTGCATGGCTGATACCGACTTTAGGCCGCCCCGTTGACTTTACTTTACTTACAGTTTGATTGGTCTCTTAGACTTCAACTCTATAGATTCAGATTATTCAGTCTCTCCCAAAGTAGTTGATTTCTCTTGTATCTCCTTGGTCTAGTGCTAGTGAAAAGGGGATAGACTCCCTCGCTGCATGGCTGATACTGACATTAGGCTGCCCCAACGACTTTACTTACTTACTTTTTATAAGTTAATAAACATCATTGAGAGTTTAACACTTATGGCTGCCTCATGGCCATTGCTATAGATGTAAACACATAAAAAAAAATTAAGTCTTAGATTTTCAGAGACCATAAAATAAAATCATCATGGAAAAGATGATATAATGTGGATGCCCCTTCTTAGTTTAATCTAGCAGCAAATGCATATATATATATTTACCAAACCCCTCCACACGAGCAGGATGCAGCGACACAAGATCAATTTCTTGTGTGGAGTTTAATAGGTTTGAATTCAGAGTTCTACTTCTCCTAGACAGGTTACCTAGTCAAGGTTAAAGAGCCCAGTCTGCCCTACTATTTTACCCATAGCTGGTTGGATTCATACCTTTCCCAAGGGTATTAGCTCTATGTGAAATGCCAACAGCTGCATCCAGTATTTGAACTCTGGTCGACTAGTCCATTTCTTATGATGCTAACCATTTCACCACGCACTTCCCTATATGCCATTTAGAAAAGTTCATTATTTACGAATAGATATATAACTGTCTCTCATACAGTAACCAAAAGGTTACTTTTTCTGTATTTCATATTCTTGATTTCTTTCCTTTTGGATTGTTGATCTGACATTGTCAAAGATTTTTAGGAATTAGTGTGATATCTGGCAAAACAATACTAGACAGCCCAGTTGGCTGGGTCTTTAGAATACACTGACTGCACTTCTGCAGAGGGTAAGGACCCCCCCCCCCAGATTGGGCCATATGTATTGCCAGGTGAATTAGCTTTAGGGGTCTGTTCGCTAACCAGGTTTCACTTACCCTCTTGTCTAAAAGGAACAGATTTATTGCCTGATGTCTCAGGCATCCTTACAAAGGAATACTGTATAGACCTAAGCTATTTTTGGCACCACTCACTTATCAAACCTTATATTGAGTACTACCTAAAGTAGGAAAGGCTAAGTAAATATTAATAATAAGAATGTTTCATTGAAATGCTGTTAAGTAATTCTTACAGAAGACAGACAATTACTCACCTAATTCAAAAGTGATACACTAATATTTACTAAGATTAGAAACAACATAAATATACAATTAAGAAAAAGGAGACGGACGTTTTCTGTCACACACAGACACACACCCAACCCTCCCACACACGGATAAAAAAGAAATTTACCGAATCATCTATATATTAATACTAGTGTTCCTTAATCGTACGACTGTTATAATCTTGCAACACCCTCTGGTTAAAAATGAGACTGTTCAAGTTGTCCAAGATCAAATGCAATAATATAAATCCTGATTATCTGGAGTTGCTTATTTGCCAAATTCTTATTTCTTATAAGTGTCGTCACCTCAGCTAAATAATCAACTATTCTGGTCTTTTTAGCCATTGTTATAAAAGAAGAAACATAACCTTATTCCAAACAAAAAGCTGTTTTTGTAGGCTGGCAACCCTAACTGATGTGAGTTTCACCTGAGAAATGATTACTGAACAGCAGACATTTGTGTTAACCTGACATTTTAAGAGATTACAGTTTGATTGGTCTCTTAGACTTCAACTCTATAGATTCAGATTATTCAGTCTCTCCCAAAGTAGTTGATTTCTCTTGTATGAAGAAGTAAAAACTAAATTCTATGGCTCTTAAGGATTGAAATATTTCTATACAACTTATATATACAAGGGTAATCTTAAAGGTATGGTCTCCAAAATGTTTAGAAATCACAGAAACATTTATTGTCAATGATGTTTACATCATTTTAAAATTTCAACATGTATCTATTTTTTTTTAGATAAACGCTATTTCAGATTATGCATTTTTGTAGGCACTGTGGCAGTTTTTGTATGCCCATGTTATACCAGCTCACTGCCATATCATTGAGAAAGCAATGAACCTCGTTGTTGTGGATGTTTTTGATGTCCATGCTTGACTCGGCATACACTTCCATGAACACTGCAATGAATTTTATTCAGTTTAATACCCTTTGCATTTAAAAACCAAAGGTGCAGACTGTTGTAACTTAACAAAGGTTATTAAATGAGAAATAACCAAATAGAAGCTGGAAATGAAATGGAATCCTTATAACATTAACAAAATACAATACTCGCTAGTGGTGTAAAGAAGGTAAACCACTGCTAGTGGTATAAGACTACCCAGTCAGCATAATACTCCAGTAATTATGAGGACTGGGATGTACCCATTAATGTTCATAGGTAAGGTATATAAAACATGTGCAACAAACACAATAGTGTTGCCAATAGCCACACAAACAGTTTCCCTGCGTCCCCAGCACTTAGAAGATCTTACTTGTGGGATTACCTTCTTACGTATAATATATAATCCAATATTGGATTATGCTCTGTTGTCAGAGCCTTGTATATGCTGACTTCATACCCTTACAGAGGGGTGAGACCCCTACACACAAAAAAGAAAAAAATAGGTATTTTCAGTATGGTACTGAATTGCATCAGGTGGTGAGACTTCAGTTCTGGAGTAATGGATGATGTGGAATCACCTCTTTATTGCCATTATTTGTAGGTCTGCTATGGCTTGGAGTAGTTGTACCTGTTAGGGTCTGATCTATAGTACAAATAGATCTGTTATAGATAAAGATATTTTTAACTGTTTAAAATGATTGTGAAGATATATTTTTGTCCCTTATATAATTGGAGATCATAATTGTTAAACTGTAGTTCTTTGCAAATGATTATTAATTACTTGAAACCATACAATTGCTTGCAGCAAAAAAAAAACCTGACCTTAGCATTAAATAACACCAAAGGGGTTGACATCCCATAAAACCAACCAATAAAATAATTGGGAATTTGGCTCCTAAAACATGGATATTATGTTATGTTTATAATGTACAAGAAATATGGGTAATCTTGAACTTTAATTGACTAAGTTCTTACCACAAAATTGTGCTTGAACATTTAAAATGAAGTTAACTGTTACTACAAACACATTTCATGATATTTTGGAGTAAAAAAAAAAAATGCATTAAAATGGATTTGAAAACTGGTGTGTTTTCTCTGTGAAAATTATGTTGAATCAAAGATGGCTGCCATTGTTTACACTTGCTTCTTCTCCAAATTCACGGAAAAAGAACAAGGGTCTTCACTCTCATTGCTTCATCAGTTAATTCATTTTATATAAGCACTGCCAAAGTTGCTGTAAAATCCGTATTTTACAAAATAAATTTTTAAAATACTTAAGCAGATTTTTTTTTTTTTTCATCGGGGTGGCTTAAAGTCGGTTTCAGTAAGACAGCAAGGGAATCTATCCCTTTTCACTAGCGCTAGACCAAGGAGATTGTTTTTGGCATTTGAAGTGGAGCGCCACACCTACCATTAGCTCCTCACATTACAGCACAGATCTCTATGCTACTCATATGCTGAGTTGGCAAGGCCTGGTATTAGACCTTGTGGTTCCTAGGCAGACACTCTACCGACTGAGCTAAACCTGCCTATCCTAGGGAAGATAATCAAATATTTTCCATGTAACACTATATTCTATCTTGTTAACATATTTTTTTAAATTTCTTTAAAATCCACAAAATGATTAATCAACATAGACACAAGTAGTAAGATTTATCCTATGATCCTATGAAGATGATGATATTGAGATTTTATAGCAATGTGTTTGGCTCTGGGCAAAAATGAAAAGATCTTTGACTTCTGATATCTGATGTTGAATCCTTGATCAAAAGTTTTTAAAACTAACAACGGATTATGAAATAAGATTATCTTTACATTCTCTTGATTGTGAATTGATTGATTGATTTTTCATTGATCTGTAATGTTGTTTTTATTTGTCAATAATTTAAACTCTTCAGCTTTGAACTGATACATCATCAACACACACACATTAGAAAGAGGAGATCCACATGTTGTTCTTTCTGGCATAGATTCCTCTATCCAAGTGTCAACTGTCATGGTCTCCCAAACAAGGTGGCTGTTGATTGGTCAATGCAAATTATCAATTAGTAATACAATTAAACTTCTCCAAACAGGCAATTTATTAAAGGTTGATAACTGTTATCCTAACAGTTATCACTTTTGAAATGGATACAGCGACACTAGTTCAAATCCTGGATGAGTCTGTTTGCATAACAGTGTTAATACCATTGGAAAAGTTATAAAAAGCAAATATGAAGGTGATTCCCTAACCTCTAGGCATAAAATAACACTAGATGTGTTTACATGTTTAAATCCATCAATAAATCAATCAATGAAAACCAAGCTTGACCCTGGGGGTCATCATCTGATGAAAGTTTTTGTTGGTGACACTACTACTTTTTTGTGGTAGTAGTTGTATTAATTTATTATTATACAATATTTTTATTTTCACCTAATTTATTAAAATTTGTATTGCATTATCTTATATGAATATATTTTAGTTTTTATATTTTATTCTATATCAATATATTATTATCCTATTTTAATATATTATAATAATGTTAGTCATATCTTTTTAATAAATTATATTTATCATTTTTATATTCTTAGAATAAATAACATAATGTCCCAAAATTATTTTATTTATTTATTTATTTCAATGTTAGAACCATTTGTTACATAATTATTAGATTCCTATTATTTATGTACAGTAGTGTAGAAATCAAAATGGCTGTTATAAGTTGCAGCCGGTGGCCTTGAAGGATGAGTGACAAGGCTTGACCTCATCCTGAACCTTCCAGTGGATACCGTGAGAATCGGTGCAGAAGACCCTCTTCCGGTTTAGATTAGAAATAGATTTTTAGTCAGATCAGCCAAAGACCATGACGGTGGTAAGTCGTGTTATGCACGCTCCAACTCAATCTGCGCAGGTAGTTTGGTGGGGATTTCGAAATAAAATATGATCTAAGTAAATCAAAGTCTTGTGTTATTATCTAAAAACTACCAATGACACTGGGCTTCTGACAAAGAGAAATCCCCAATGGAAGACCAGACACAAAGTCCCTAGACGAAGTCCAGACGCTAGAAGAGACGCTAGAAGAGATGTTAGAAGAGACATTAGAAGAGACGCTGGAAGAAGAATAATAGAAGTAAGAAAGTAAGGAAAGGGAGTATACAACACATTGAATGAAATTACACAAATTTTGATATAAGTATTTGCTTTTATTTTTTTTATCTTAATTCTTTTTGGTAGTTTTTTTATCACAACTCAAGCCATAAATTTATAACATTAAAGGAACAGTATATGGTTGGTTTAGCTCAGTTGGTAGAGCATCCAATTAGGAACCACAAGATATTATATACTAAATTATCTAGATATTAGTACTGTATATGGATGCAGTCTTTGTGTAACAGTTATTGTCATTGGAAATAGACATGACAACCAGAGTTCAGATCCTGGATGAGGCATTTTTACATAGTATTAATGTTACGTTGTAATACTCACGGTACTAAAACGATACAAGCACCGTAGTCCTCTTTTCTTTCTTGGTACTAAAACTCCGATAAAAAATCATAACACGAGAAACATGTCGTCACAACTCCCAGCCTTTATTAACGTGCTCGTCTAGTGGCTTCTACCAGGGAGGAGGAGAGGCAGAGAGAACGAGAGAGAGAGAACACTACTAGATTCCTGGGGTCTCATCAGGTCTGTGCCCCACGACGGACGCCGGCAAAAAGAGGACGAAGCCTTTCTTCCTCCCCCCACGTCACCACGTGACTTCCAGTCAACACCCGACTTCCGGTAACACCCCGACTTCCGCTTGCCCCTCAATTCTTCGTTCGGGGTCACGCTACGGTCAAAACCATCGCTCTCCTCTTTTGGGTCATCACTATTTTTTAAGCCTTTGTTATTTATTCCTCCTCCTTCCATTAGCAGTTCTAGCTCACACAAGTCATATTGCAACATTAATACCCTTGGGAAAGGTTTGAATCCAACCATTCTCACTCCAGCTATAAGTAAATAGTAACAAAGACTGGGCTTTTTAACTTTGTCACTGCAACTTGTCTAGGAGAAGGGAAACTGAATTCAAACCAATTTTATTCCACTTAAGAATTAGCATTAATGGATCTCTTTTCAGATATATAAACAGGATTTTTGCTCGTATGTATTAAAATAAAACTAAACAGAAATCAATAATACGAAGCAAATATTTATTAAAATTATTTTTTTTCTTTTAATAATCCACTTATTGAATGATTCTCGTAAGGACTACATGTCCACGCTATACTAACTTAGAGATATATGTTCTATCATCCATATTGAGATACAAGCTGTATCTACGATATTGAGCACTATTTACTCATACCACTATTATCAAAATTAATCTGTATAAACATTTTCCTGTAATGATTTTTTTCGTTAGATGTAAACTCTGCATAATTTAAAATAAGTTTATTGCAAATATTGTTTTTATCTCGCAAAAATACTTGCGACCTTGTTATTTACTAAAATTATTATTCACATTTAATTAACCATTGCTAATTCAGTTTATGGATAGTTATTATGGCTGAAGATGTAAAATAATTACATTATTGATTAGTTAGGACTAACTATCAAAATCAAAGATAAAAATGTTTAAATCAATAGATAGCTTAAGTGTAGTTTTGAAAAAAGTTTTAGCTGAATCTTGCTCATAGTGGACAGGTTGGGTTGATACATTCATCAGTCAGTTCATAAGCTTAATAATAAAAATAATTTATTATACACAGCAAATATTTATTTTTTAACATAATCTCCTTCCAAGTTAAGAGGAGTCCCCTGCCTAATATTAGCATTAGTATATCCATGATACACTAATACTGAATAAATGGAAGAAAAGACAAGAGAAACTCATTTAACAATAAAAAATACAATAATATTTAACATATGCAATATACATACTAGTGGAATTACAAGAAAGAATACACAAATATGTCTCATCCTGCTCATGGCAGAGTGCTTGATTACATAGATGCATACACATGTTCGTACATCTCTCTCTCTCTCTCATTATTTATATATATATATATATATATATATATAATTTCCTACATGTATATAAACACAAAAACAAATTTGTATATAAATTCTATATTCATATACTGTGTGTGTGTGATAGAAAAATGAAGAGCAATTCTATTATGACTGTAGTGGGTTCAATCCTAACTGAATGCCCTTACACTTGCCTTGTACCAAACTCAGCTAAACTTTCTAAATACTATATATATATATATATATATATATATATATATTTCATATTTTCTTTTCATAGGATTTATGACTATTAACCTAGTTGAGCCCTGTTGATGGTTTAAATAAAACTGAAATAATTTAGCATCAGCTTTCAAAATGTCAGTCTTTGAGAAATTTCCTTATTTTTTCAAAAACTTATATATACTAGCAAATATATGCACCCTTCGGGTGCAAGTATTTAGGTTTTGATGTAATAAAATATTGTATCAAATTAAAAAACTATTTAGAAAATGATAAACTGAGGGGGTATAATCGAAAAATAGAACAGCTTTAAATCTAACTCTTCCATCATTTTCCGTCACTCCCGTCTTTCATTTTTCCTAATTTATCTATTTAGTTAGATTATGAAGTATTTGATAAAATTACAGTTCTTTCGTTTTGTTTATGGATTTCGTTTAATATTTATCCCCGAGATTTTTGCTCAGATTCGTTGAGAGAAAACCAAACAATTAGAAATCAATAATACTAAGCATATATTTATTAAAATCAAATTCTTAATATCAATATGCAAATTAGCCTTGTCATTCACACTGTAAACCGCTATTTTGTTGAATATATAAATATACTTGCATGTTATTAGTATGTAGATTAATTCAACAGTATTAATAAGGTATGAGAATTTTATCAATAATTGAGGTTTAAATAAAAATAAATTCATGGTGAATGTGACGTCAACAACAAAGGAATTGTGACTTGAATAGTGATTTAGTTTCGGTTACAGACAGACAAACACACAATCTCCATTATAATAAGATTTGTGTAATTTCATTCAATGGTTCTAACACTGAAAAAAAATGATATAATAATATTTTTGGGACAAATTCAGTAGACACAAACAACTAAATATATATATATATATATATATATATATATATATATATATTTGTGTGTGAATTTGTGAGGATGCCAGCTTTTTTCTCCCTTGGAATTTTTCCATTCCCTATAAATGGGATCAATTTTATTTCATGTTACCTGAGTGTCTCCTGGCTAAGTCTCACAATTCCCCCTCCTCCATGGACCAATTTCCATTGCTTATAAAAGGAATGAAAATCATTTTCAGGATTTAGTGTGTGCGTGGCTGTGTGAGTGATCAAAAGTAGATTTTTTTTTAAACTCTTTGTCTAGTATAGTTAAAATTCTGTGTAATTGATCAGATTTGATTGATCAGATTTGATTGATTTAAATTTCAATTATATATATAAATATATATAATATATATATATATTAAATTATTGTGTGTGAGACCAAAAGTAAATTGGAATTCTGATTCTTCTTCACACGGTATCTCCTATTGCACTATTTAAAGTCACCATTTGGCTGTTTGGTAAGTAAATCATACTAATTTGTCTTTTTAAGTATATTTACTGCATAGGTATTTGCTGAACCCATTTGTCACAGGATGTCACACAAAGTTGCCATTATGGAGCATCCAACAAGGATCAAAACTCTTATTCAGTAGCATATTTACTGTTTGTATTGTTCAACATTTAATCATACTCATCTTAAGGTGTCCCGTTGTAGTGTGATAGTTAGCAAACAAGTCTCACAAATCTGTTACTACTGAAAAGCGAGTTTGATCCTCACTGGATGCCCAATATTTGTGACCTTGTGTCAAATCCTACCAGTAGGGTAAATATATATGTATTTTTAAAAATTATACTAATTTTTTTTTTTTTTTTTTTTTTTACCATATTTAGTTTTGGTTTCTTTGTTTTATGATATATCATCTTTGTGGTTTTTTTAATGCTAAATCCATCCTTGTAGAAGAACAGTATTGGTACTATTTAGCCTATAGCTGGGGGAATGATGGGTTGAGCTTATTTACTGTTGTATAAACGTTCAACATTTAATGAAAGGGTTTAGGTAATTTGATAATTATCAAATCGTTTTAAAAACTTTCAATTGTTTGATTACTAAGATAGTAGATGAATTGTGTTATTAAAGTTTCCTTTATCAGTTAAAAATAAAAAAAAACATATTTTTAAAGGCAAAATTTTCTGACATGCTTGGAATTTTTTCTATAATAATATGATGCTCTTTATATTTAAAAATATTTCTTAAATCAAAAATATTCTTTATTCTTCTATAATTATAAGGATATACTTCTGTAACAATTCTTATAGAAGTACAGCTCTTAATAATTTAATTTATTCCCCATATAAATATACACTCATTTTAGCTCAGTCTTTAGAGCATCACCCTCACAACCACAAGGTTCCCTCACTGTCCATCTGGTACTGACAATAAGCCACTCTGTCTACTTAAAGTCATAACAGCCTTGTTTAGATACATTTTCTCTATCTCTAAATAATTTGTAGTGATAAGAGTGATAAGATACTTTTGCCAACTCAGAACATTAATAGCACAGCTTGAATTTGTGTAGGAAAGTGAGAAGCTGATGGTAAGTGTGGCACTCTACCTCTGATGCAAAAACAATATCCTGGATCTAGCTCTAGTGAAAAAAGGGATTAACTCCCTCACTGTCCAGCTGGTACTGACAATAAGCCACTCTGTCTACTTAAAGTCATAACAGTCTTGTTTAGATACATTTTCTCTATCTCTAAATAATTTGTAGTGAGAAGAGTTTATACATTGTATATTTTTCTTGGGTTGATTGATATTAATGACATGTCAATCCATCTAGGGTTATTTTATGCTCAGAGGTTAGTCATATTCGTTGTATGTTCATATTTACATTTTTTGTGTAATTGTTTCTTAACTCTTCGTTTACCAAGTTTCCCCTACGGCTGTACAATATTTTCTTGGTATTTTTTACCTGTATGATGGGATATTTCAAAGTTCACTATCTATTCACCTCAGAATGAATTCTATTCAAATGAAGTCCTATTATTATTGTAATCTGAGTTCTTCAGTTCAATTATAATGGACTAATCATCCTTTTTTGTACTTTTTTTGGGTGTGGTAGGTGAGCTGCTGTGAGCAGTTTAAAGTAAGCAAAGAGTTAATAAAAAGATCTCAACTTTTTGGTGCAAATATTTCAAGGGATGAAAAAAAAAAATATATAGATGTTTTAAAAATCAAACTTGTTTTCTACAGTAAAAAGAAAATGTTTTGCCTTTATGCAGAGATGCTGATAAGTACACGTCCTACGTCCCTGAATCTAAAAGGACATAGTAAAATTGTATCCATGCATCCCAGTGTTTTTCTTTTTTCTTCCCTCACCATTTCAATTCAGTGCAAACAAGTGAAATGTGTGAGAGCAGTTGTCAGCGATTTATAGTGGGATCACATTGATGGGAGAGCCGCTGTGAGTGGTTTAAAGTAGGCAAAGAGTTAAGAATTTGGATGTGGCTAAAATCAAATGAATCAAGTTTTGAGTCCATTTTGGCAATACCAGATAGACAGATGAAACCATACTGCTACCCATGCACCCAAGTACTTTCAATCTATACACAGGGTAGTTCCCCAACACTATCTTTATCACAGTGCTAACACAGTACTGAAATCAATATTAGTCTGACTTTATACACCTGGCCACAGAGCCAGTGTGTGCCACCACTTTCAACTGAAATTACCAATCTACATTCGTGACCATATTACTGTCACCAACTTTTAAAAGAAATAGACCAAGAGTGAATATAATAACATTCACTTTTGGTCTAATACCAAATTATCGGCTATGGTATGAGAAAATAGGAAGAAGAAAAAATAGGCTAAGGGGAATAACTGATAAATTTATTTGCAGATTTAATGAATTTCCATATCGAGCATTCTGTTCAGTAATGATAACATTGTTGATATTGCATCCCACTCTCTTTCAAAAAGTCTTATTATTGCGTTATTGGTAAATGGTTATTAACATGCAAAATTTTACATTGTAACATTTTTGTAATAAGCACATTGATTGATAGGTACTGCTATCCAATGGTAAGTAATATGAGATTTAAAACTTGTATACTTAAATTTAGCAAGGTCAGGAACATAGAGCTAGTGTGTATGCATATATATATATATATATATATATATATATATTGAAGAAATGGATACAACAGAAACCTACTTGAGTTTCATTGCTAGAATCATCAGGGTTAAATCCACTGAATTAATCGAGTTACCGATTAATTGCAGCTGATCACACGTATGTTCATTGAATAAGATTTATCGTTATAGACAAAGAAAGATTCCGATAATAACAGTAAGAAAATTTTTTTTAAATGATAAAAACAAAAATGATATGAAAATGTAAAAATATATTATTAGTGATATTAACAGAAAAAAAAGAAAATTAATTCAATAACACATTAAAATCATTTAATAATTTTTAATAAAAATATCTGATTTTTGTAAGTAAATTAATGTGACAAAGCAAAAGCATTGTACAATCCTCTTAGATAAAACATCTTCTAATGCAGTTTTCAATTTAAAAATAATAGGATCCTGTGCACCTCCAACGATCATGCCCATATTCACCGGTAAGCCACCCTTTATATATTTATATATATATATATATATATATATATATATATATATAATATATATATAAATTGTTGGTACAGGCTAATTTATATAATATATTTAAGGCTATCATGTAGAGTGATCTACACAATGATAATGAGTAAAAGACAAAAAGGAGGAATAGAGTGGAAAAAGTTGTTTTATCAATATAAAACTAGGGCCCTTTCGTCTGGTGCTTTTCAAGTTTTACACTCAGAAATGATTAAAAGTCAAATAGTAAATTAAATATTTATATATATATATATATATATATATATATATATATATGAACTATAAACTGAATTTTGTGTATCAGCAGTACAGATTTTCAAACATGAATATCTGATTACAAGTTTCAAGTGTTAATTACATAATAAGCATATATTGATTGAGTCTCCCTAAAGTGTTGTATGATACAACTGATAAAAATAATACATTAAACTTGATAAAGATATGTCTGCTTATAAGTTTTAAGTGTTCATCACTATAGATATGAAATCATCAAATATCCCTAAAGTATTATATGATACAACTGAAATAAATATGTTAATAGATATTTATAATTTTGTACAGAATAATTTTTATTGGGTAAGCAATGTGTACTTCATAGGAATACACACCATTGGGTGGAGAACGTCAGAAGTCAAAGATGTTGTTGGGCTTTCTTTTTTCTCTATTACATATATATATATATATATATATATATATATATATAATATATATATATAATTCCCGCCTAAATTCATTAATTATTAACTAATTAATTTTCAAAAATTAGGTATGAC
Source organism: Doryteuthis pealeii (assembly GCA_023376005.1). Classification (NCBI taxonomy): domain Eukaryota; kingdom Metazoa; phylum Mollusca; class Cephalopoda; order Myopsida; family Loliginidae; genus Doryteuthis; species Doryteuthis pealeii. Next base: position 69,087,617 of record CM042146.1, on the reverse strand, counting down.
TTCAATTAAGCACATATCCTCCAAAAATTGTCGGCTTAAAGCCATATAAAAATAAACACATTTGTTTGTTTACTTAACCTCATACTGTCATGTAGCAAGTCAATAAAAAGTGGAATATAAATAAGTTTCAAAACAAACGAAGAATGTGGGAATGGCAAGCTAGTGTAATGGTTAGAGACTTCACCTGTCAGCTTGACAGTTGAGGTTTTGAGTAACACACGAAGCAGTCTCCCATGTCTATAACCTTGCTGATGAGACCTAATAGGTCAAAATGTACATTCAGGGATTGACATTTTCTCGATTTGTTTAGCCTTACATTTGAACATATATGACCGCCTAAATTCATTAATTATTAACTAATCAATTTTCAAAAATTAGGTATGACTTCAATTAAGCACATATCTTCCAAAAATTGTTGGCTTAAAGCCATATAAAAATAAACACATTTGTTTGTTTACTTAACCTCATAATTGTTTGTGTATAAGACTTACCATTTTTCCAGATTTTTCAGCCAAAAAGTTAATTGTATGTATTATACATAATAACTATATAATTAACTTTTCATGGACCCATGCCACACCATATATAGAGAGAAAGAGATAGATAGAAATGTAATAGAGAAAGATAGATAGAAATGTAATAGAGAAAGAGATAGCTAGAAAGGTAATAGAGAAAGAGATAGATAGAAATGTAATAGAGAAAGAGATAGATAGAAAGGTAATAGAGAAAGGGATAGATAGAAAGGTAATAGAGAAAGGGATAGATAGAAATGTAATAGAGAAAGAGATAGATAGAAATGTAATAGAGAAAGAGATAGATAGAAAGGTAATAGAGAAAGAGATAGATAGAAAGGTAATAGAGAAAGGGATAGATAGAAAGGTAATAGAGAAAGGGATAGATAGAAAGGTAACAGAGAAAGGGATATATAGAAAGGTAACAGAGAAAGGGATAGATAGAAAGGTAACAGAGAAAGAGATAGATAGAAATGTAATAGAGAAAGAGATAGATAGAAAGGTAATAGAGAAAGAGTAGAAAGGTAATATAAATAATATATAGAAAAATACACACACACACACACACATTTCAGCTGTTATATTCTTTGATCTTTTTCAGTAGTTTGAGTTAACAACTGATATTTCGATATTCCTCTGTAGGCCAAAAGTCAGATATGTTTGGTTTTCTTTTTTTTTCTCTTTCTTTCCTCTTTTACTTGTATATAAATATCATTGTCTTCTTTCCCCATGTGACATACATTAATGATAGGTATCAGTATATTAATATATATATATATCGTTTGTACTCCACATGAATCTTTTGACAGCTTTCAGGAAATACTTTGTCTTATATGTATAATATATATGTACACACTGATGCTGGTAAACTTTTGTAGATTATGACCAAGTAAATATTAATAAATATATTGAATATAAATAAAGCACTGAAGTTTCCGCCTCACCTTTTATTAGTCTTTTGACATTTCAGTACAGACTTAGTATTCTTACCTGTTCCTGCCTCTTAAATAAAAGTCTGCTGCAGAAGATTTATTCAAACAAACAACAACCTTTCTCTTTCACCGATTCCTTACCTGCCTTACCAAATCTATCATTTCTCTTTTGAGTTATAAATGAGGAATTTAGTGATTCTGAATTCTTAGAATTTAAATCGTAGGTCAGGTCAGATCAGAGTTCCAAATTTGTTTTGGCTATTAGGGCACCTCCAGTGGCCAGTATATAATACGATGCTTATATGTATTTACCAACCCCACTGGATGAGCAGGATGCAACACAAGGTCAATTTCTAAGCAGAGTTTAACAGGTTTGAATTCAGTTTTCTTTCTCCTATGCTGATTGCCATACCAAGGTTAAAGAGCCCAGTCTACCCTACTATTCACCAATGCTGGAAAAAAATGGTTGGATCCATAACTTTTCCAAGGGTATTAACACTATGTGAAAATGCAATTAGCCTCAACCAGGATTTGAACTTCAGTCTTCGTATCCATTTCCTACAAGGATAACCATTACTCTACGAGTGCCAATGTTGTTTATAGAATTTACATGAGTGCATGTTATATACAGATAATTAGAGTATCTCTCTCTATCTCTCTCTCTATATATATATATAATATATATATATATATATATATATATGAAGAAAAGGAAGTGAAACCGACGGTATGTAGTATATTAGGAAAGATTGAAAAAACACAGGTTTAAATGAGTTAGGTGGTGAATTTATTGGCTGATGCTGCAGTGTTTCGATCTATTAATTAGATCATCTTCAGGGCATTTGTTGGTATATATGAAGATGATCTAATTAATAGATCGAAACACTGCAGCGTCGACCAATAAACTCACCACCTAACTCATTTAAACCTGTGTTTTTTCAATCTTTCTTAATATACTACATATATATATATATATATATATATATATATATATATAATATTGATAATATAGTTTGTTATATTCCTAAGTAAAGCGTGCCCATTATCATCGATAGAGCATGTATATCTAAATTAGTGTATCAGAGACATGAAGTTAGCACTTGGTAACTGACATATATATATATACATACACACACATTTTGTTTAATCTGACATACAGGCCACACATTGCTTATGGTATCTGCTATTCCTAAGTAGTCACCCAACTAAGTACCCACCCTGTCGGCTGGGGTGTTAGAATGCACCGACTGCACCTCTGCAGAGGGTAAGACTCCCCCAATGGGGCCCCCTGTTGGCCGTGGGTGGCGACCCGTGATGCTTAAGGATAGAACTCAGGTGGATGAGCAGTTCATGACTTGCAATACTCCACTTTGGCCCTATCTTGGGCTAGACGGACTGTCGGAGAGGCCCCCTCTCATCAATCGTCTGGTCACGTCAAGCCCTAGCACCTATATGATTTTCCCAACCCTATTGCCCTTATGGCAAACCCCAACCTCTTTTTATCATATGAGTGCTAGAAGGCGGTGAATGAGGGTCTACATGTCCTGGGAATGACGTTAAACTCTATCTGATGGTGAGGTTCCAGTTTGGAGGTTTGGGGAATGTGGAGTACCCCTTCATCACCATTGCGCCCTGGTCCACTCTGACCCGGAGTGGTAGTACCTGTTAGGGTCCCATTTATGGGTTAAATAGAAAAATGTATTTATAAAAAAATTGTATTATCCATTAAGAATTGATTTATTTCAAAACTTTATCGGCATCAAATGACCCACTGAGGTTGATATGCCGTAAAACAAAACAAACCAAATGTTAGGGTCCCATCTATGATTTAAATAGGAAAACATGAGTTGATAAACAAAATTGTATTATGCATTAAGAATGAATTTAATTCACATCTTTGTCGGCATTAAATAACCCACTGTGGTTGATATGCCGTAAAACAAAACAAACAAACAAACAAACAAACAAACCAACTAAGTACTGAACAAGTATTGCTTAACTTCAATGATCTAACAGGGACAGTGCCTTAAGTGTGACGACTTTAAGTCATTATGCCATTACAGGTGAGTGGGGGGGGGATTTCAGAGGTGAGAGGATTTTGTCTTGAGAGACACAGTTGGGACTTGGATGCTCGAGACACCTGTCTTTATTTGGTAGCTTGGAAAATTATTATCAGGATACATTGCCATTTGGTAGAGACACACAATCCACATCTACCTTGGGTAAGGGCTTCTTGTTTCTTTTTTAAAGTTATGATCTCTCTTTCTGGAAGCAAAATGAGAACTCAAACAGAATTGATCTCTTTACAAGTTCAAAATGTTTTTAATATTCCCCTCCCCTCTTTATCTCTCTCTTGAGTCTTTGTGGGGATGGCATGATTTGAGTTAGATTCATTTTCTGAGCTTAAGTGTTAAGTGTTTGAACGCCATCCTTGGCCAGTTGAAAAGGACTTAAAGTAAGTAAATCCAGAGTTATGGAATCCTTTGGTAAGTGTATAAGTCCTATCCTGCGTAGTGTCAAAGGTCAGTGATTTACTCCTATGTTCCGTCGTCCACGAAGGTTCAAAGCAGTTGTGAGTAGTTAAGATCAGAACTGCCTGTATAAATATTATAACAGCAGTAGAGTACTGCCAGTGATTGGCCAAGAGGTTGATCACATGGTTCTTGACAAGTCTATAAGTAGAAGTGGGCATTTGACACACGCCTTATAACCAAAAAAATCTCAACAAGATTCACCTCTCTCTTTCTCTCCCACCTCCTCCCTGTCCTATGCCAACTACACCTCTGTAGATGTGTAAGACCCCTCTCCATTGGACAACCTGTAATGCCTGGGGATGAGCAATCTGAGAGCCTGATACTTCGTGGTCACGTGACTTGCAAAACTCCACTTTGGCCCATACAATGGAGAGGCTGGACCAGCTGATCAGTTGGCTGATCTTGTCAAGCCATAGCACCTATATGATTGTCCTGACCATATTCTTCAAATTGCTTTTATGAGAAACACTAAAACTTTTCATGTTGCCCAGTAATATACATGAACCCTAGTTGAGAACCATTGCTTTAATCAACAAAAAAAAAAAATTAATCCCAAGTAATAACAATTGTTCTGAAGTATAATTGCTCTATGGACCACTAAAATGGATTTGTTCTATCTATCTATCTATCTATCTCATTGTTGTTTGATATCTATCTATCTATCTATCTATCTATCTATCTCATTGTTGATATCTATCTATCTATCTATCTATCTATCTATCTATCTCATTGTTGATATCTATCTAATCTATCTATCTATCTATCTCATTGTTGTATCTATCTATCTATCTATCTATCTATCTCATTGTTATATCTATCTATCTATCTATCATTGTTGATATCTATCTATCTATCTATCTATCTGATCTATCTATCTATCTATCTATCTATCTCATTGTTGATATCTATCTATCTATCTATCTATCTCATTGTTGATATCTATCTATCTATCTCATTGTTGATATCTATCTATCTATCTATCTATCTATTATCTCATTGTTCATATCTATCTATCTATCTATCTATCTCATTGTTCATATCTATCTATCTATCTATCTATCTATCTATCTATTGTTGATATCTATCTATCTATCTAATTGTTGATATCTATCTATCTATCTATTATCTATCTATCTCATTGTTGTATCTATCTATCTATCTATTCATTGTTGTCTATCTATCTATCTATCATCTATCTATCTATCTATCTATCTATCTATCTATCTATGATCTATCTATCTATCTATCTAATCTCATTGTTCATATCTATCTATCTATCTATCTATCTCATTGTTCATATCTATCTATCTATCTATCATCTATCTATCTATCTATCTATCTATCTATCTATTGTTGATATCTATCTATCTATCTCATTGTTGATATCTATCTATCTATCTATCTAACTATCTATCTATCTCATTGTTGATATCTATCTATCTATCTCATTTTGTTCATATCTATATATCTATCTCATTTTGTTCATATCTATCTCATTGTTCATATCTATCTATCTATCTCTCTATCTATCTATCTATCTCATTCTGTATCTATCTATCTGTCTATCTATCTATCTCATTGTTGATATCTATCTATCTATCTATCTATCTATTATCTCATTGTTCATATCTATCTATCTATCTATCTATCTCATTGTTCATATCTATCTATCTATCTATCTATCTATCTCATTGTTCATATCTATCTATCTATCTATCTATCTATCTATCTCATTGTTCATATCTATCTATCTATCTATCTATCTATCTCATTGTTGATATCTATCTATCTATCTATCTATCTATCTATCTCATTGTTGATATCTATCTATCTCATTGTTGATATCTATCTATCTATCTATCTATCTCCTATCTCTATCTATCTATCTATCTATATCTCATTGTTCATATCTATCTATCTATCTATCTATCTCATTGTTCATATCTATCTATCTATCTATCTATCTTATTGTTGTATCTATCTATCTATCTCATTGTTGATATCTATCTATCTATCTATCTATCTATCTCATATCTATCTATCTCATATCTATATATCTATCTCATTTTGTTCATATCTATCTCATTGTTCATATCTATCTATCTATCTCTCTATCTATCTATCTATCTCATTCTGTATCTATCTATCTGTCTATCTATCTATCTCATTGTTGATATCTATCTATCTATCTATCTATCTATCTCATTTTGTCTATCTATATATCTATTCATTTTGTTCATATCTATCTCATTGTTCATAGCTATCTATCTATTATCTATCTATCTATCTATCTATCTATCTCATTCTGTTCATATCTATCTATCTATCTCAATTTGTTCATATCTATCTATCTATCTATCTATCTATCTATTCTGTCATATCTATCTATCTATCTCAATTTGTTCATATCTATCTTCTATCTATCTATCTATCTATCTATCTCATAGTTGATATATATCTATCTATCTATCTATCTCATTTTGTTCATATCTATATATCTATCTCATTTTGTTCATATCTATCTCATTGTTCATATTATCTATCTATCTATCTATCTATCTATCTTATCTGTTCATATCTATCTATCTATCTATCTATCTCAAGTTGTTCATATCTATCTATCTATCTATTGCTATCTATCTCTGTTCATATCTATCATCTATCTATCTATCTATCTCATTTTGTTCATATCTATCTATCTATCTATCTCAAATGTATCTATCTATCTATCTATCTATCTCA
>CM042146.1:69060897-69075897 GCA_023376005.1 Doryteuthis pealeii | reverse complement strand
TTTTTTTATTTATTATATTATATATATATATATATATATATATATAAACCCATTACAGTTTTTAAATAAACTTTTTAATCCAAAATATTTCTCCTTTGTTTTTTCTCTTTCATTTTTGTTTTTTGGCTATTTTTGTTATGTTTTTTCAATTTCTTATTTTATTTATTCCAGATAAATACAGTGAAACCGAGCCAGGAAAAGAAAGAAAGAAAGCAACAAGCCCTTTAAGTGAAACAGAAGAACAATTATTCAAAATGGCCGCCACCAGCAGCAACAGTGGTTTCCCTTTATTTTTTCTTTATATCACCCTCACAAAGCTTATGGCTAGTTCAGACTATACACCAAACACAGAAGTGTTCACCATAGGAGGAGTCCTTAGCTCACGGGAATATCAACAAATCTTTGAGGAGACAGTGGAACACATGAACCAGAAGTCTTCCATCCATGGAGTCACTTTTAACTCCACTTCCATTGTCATGAATGCCAACCCTATAAGATCGGCATTATCTATTTGTGAGGACTTAATTCCCAATAGAGTCTATGTAGTTGTTGCCAGCCACCCTTTTGAGAGTGAACAATCTCCTATATCTGTATCATACACCTGTGGTTTCTATAATATTCCTGTCATTGGCATATCTTCACGAGAGAGTGTTTACTCTGATAATGTAAGTATCAAAATTTTATGTTTTGGGGGTCGGGAAAAAAAGTTTTTTTTTTTTTCTTCTTTTTTCATTTATTGGGTGGGGGGTGAAATTTTCCTTTCTTATTATCTTAAAAAAACTTGTGGAGATAGCAAAATCATTTTGTGTGTTTTTTCTGAACTTCCAGATTTTTTTGTTTTTGATTGGGTTTTTTTTTTTGGGGGGGGGGGGGTCCAATTTTTTTTTTAAGCAATTGAAGTTGACTTCTTATTTTATCATATTTCCTTCTTTTTGTTAGGATGGAAAAATAAATTATTTGATTTTTTTTTCCTTTCGTTCAGTGGAAAAAAAAAATTTTCATTCTCATTTTTTGAAAAAAGAAAAATTGTTGGAATGGCAAAATGATTTTGTTTTGGGTGTTTTTTCCAAACATCCATTTTTATTTTGTTGTTGGGGTTTTTTTGGGGTTTTTTTTTTTTTAATTTTATTGAAAAAAATTTTTTTTGTAATTAATTGAAATGTACCTTATCTTATTTTATTCTTTTAGTGGGGATTTTTTTATAGTTAATACGAATTTATTATAGAAAATGAAATACTCTATTTGTCCCATAACATTTGTTACATTTAGTGTATGAAATATAAATAAAAATGTAATAACTATTATGGGACAAAGGAAAAGAATAAATTGGCGGAGTCGGCTTAAATTTCATATCAGCCTTGTGGTTCCTTTTCACTAGTGCGAGACCTGGGAGATTGTTTTTACATCTGTGGTGAAGCACCACACCTACAACCAGCTCCCCACTTTAATGCACAGATCTAAGCTGTGCTATTCATGCACTGAGTTGGCAAGGTCCAGTATTGAACCCAGAGTTTTGTGATTCCTAGGCAGATGCTCTACCAACCAAGCTAAACCAGCCCTCTGAATAGAAATTAAGAAATACATAGATAAATAATAAACTCAATGAAGTAATATAGATTTTTTTTTTTTTTTTTGCAGATGTTTTTTTTTTTTTATTTAAAAATTTTTTTTTTTTTGTCAACATTTTTTTCTTGCATGTATTGACTTATCAATGAGATAGATGCTTAACTCTGATTGTAGGAGAAATGACTTACCTCATGGGAGGGAAGTGGGCACACACGTGTTTTGCATGCAAGATATCCAGAAGAGGAAAACATGGCCGCTCTCAGAATCACAACTTATAAAACAAAACTGGTGTTGTGTTCAAAGTAAATCCCACAAGACAAACTTGTGACATATGCAAATTTCGACTTTGCCTACCAGTCAATAAAAATCAGCTTAGTGAAGGGAAGAACAGTTTTGTTTTTGGTGTTCTGACTTTAGTTCACAAATACAGACTGAATTGTATTGAGAGTGAAAAGGATGTCACAAAGGCTTTGCAGGCTCTTATGACCCAAGAAATTACTACCCAGGTAGAGGATTTCTTTGATTCAGAAAGCAACTCTTTTTTTTTTTATACAAAATATTTTGGCAATTTATATGGAATGGATAGATTTGATCTGAAATTGTAACCTGATTTTTATGGTTCTGTCACTAGTCCATCTCTTATCGAATGGGTCATGAAGGTAGAGTGTTGAATACTTCTTTTTCTTCTTATTATTATCATTATATTATCTGGTAGCACTGGTTCCTGCTAGATCACCAAAGTTAAGCAACAATGAGCCTGTTCAATAATTAGATAGGCGACCATTTAAGTAACAGTATGTATTGTAAATTCTAATCTTTTACACTACATTACAAAATGAATTGGTTAACTCATTCATTGTGTAACAGGAACTCGTCTACAAATTGTGAAATTTTATGTATTGACTTTTCAATGAGGTAGATGCTTAACTCTAATGTTTACCCAAAATTGAACAATGGTTTATTCCCAACCCTATTGCCCTTATGGCAAGCCCCAACCCCTTTTTATCATATGGGTGCTAGAAGGCAGTGGCTGTGAGTCTACATGTCCTGGGAATGACGTTAAACTCTATCTGATGGTGAGGTTCCAGTTTTGGAGGTTTGGGGAATGTGGAGCACCCCTTCATCACCATTGCTCCCCTGGTCCACTCTGACCCAGAGTGGTAGTACCTGTTAGGGTCCCATCTATGGGTTAAATAGAAGAATGTATTTATGAGGAGGTTGTATTATCCATTAAGAATTGATTTATTTCAAAACTTTATCGGCATTGAATGACCCACTGAGGTTGATATGCCGTAAAACAAAACAAACAATGGTTTAGAGATGTACAACTCTGGCATCTACTTTAGAATTTAACTCTTTGTCTACTTTAAACCGCTTACAGCTGCTCTGCCACCACTGCATTCCTACTCACAAGCAAAGTACAAAAACTAATGGTTAGTTCCTTATGATTGAGCAGAAGGACTCAGATTGCAATAATAAGACTTTATTTGAATAGAATGAATTCTGAGGTGAATAGATGGTGAACTCTGAAATATCCCATCATACAGGTAAAAATACCAAGAAAATTTGATATAGTTGTGGGGGGAAATTTGGGAGGCAAAGAGTTAATACCTTTGGGGAAATATATACATCCAACTATTCTCCTTCCAGCTATGAATAAATAGTAAGACGTCTAGGCTTTTTAACCTTGGTTAGGCAATCAGTCTAGAAGGAAAATTCTGAATTCAAACCTATTAAACTCTGCTTAAGAAATTGACCATGTGTCACATCCTGCTAATGTAGAGGTATTGGTAATAGATTAAAAAAAAAACCCTTTGCCTTCAAAAACATATAACTGAGAAACCCACCATCTTTGAGCAGCAGCCATATTGTTACAGCCACCATTTTGTATTTAGTGCAGCCATTTTGCAACTTACAGGAGATAACATTGTTTTATTGAACAACTTACTTGCTATCAAATATCTACCTAATAACAACAAAAATCTAAGCACAATGTCTGGCAATGAGAACACAACAAATAATCTTTTATTAATTGGCAGTTCATTGAATAAGAAAGCTAATTCTAACAAAAGTCCAAAAACAACAGAATTTTTTTTTATGGGGGAGGGGGGGGTAACCAACAGCTCTTGTAAAACAATAAAATCAATGTAGAGATGTGTTAGAAAATGTCAGTTCCCCAAAAAGTTTATTGATATCAAAAGCAAAATTTCTAGAGAAGATCTAAGGAGATGCATTTAGTGTAATGTTTATCATTGTAATATTCAAAGTGATAATACTTGAAGATAAAACTCCGACAAAGGTTGATAGACAAAACATTTTATATACAGCAGAAGAATTAACAGGGTACATAATACATAGAGGTGTACATGAACATACATACATAAGTAATACAAAGTTACATGTAAAAGGATAAACATAAAAGCAACAGACATGAGACTAGGAATAGTCCATGCTGTATGAATCACTTACAGTAATGTAAGGGGGGGTCAAAGCCCCAACAAGAAGGGGGTTGACCAGAGTCTAACCCATAGCGTCTCGTAGGTCGAGCAGCGGCAAAGAGAGGGTGAGAAGTTCAAATCAGCCGCTTAAATACGGGAACCAGCGAAACTAAACGGGCAGAAAACTCTCCAGGCAAATACGAAAATAACGCCTACATCATCATCGGAAACAGCAATCTGAGTTTAAATCCTGGACAAGGCTGTTTGTGTTTCAAACAGAAACAGCCTTCCCTGGCAAGAGAACTCTCCAGGCAAATACGAAAATAACGCCTACATCATCATCGGAAACAGCAATCTGAGTTTAAATCCTGGACAAGGCTGTTTGTGTTTCAAACAGAAACAGCCTTCCCTGGCAAGAGAAAAAAAGAGACTGATCCATGCTTTTATCAAGGGCATTAGTGCATATTGAAACACAAATAGCTTCATCTAGGAATTGAACTTGGCTTGACAAATCCATTTCCTATGACCCTAACCATTACACAACATGTGCCACCAATATATTTTGGAGCAGCACTTTTTCATTAATTTATGATTGGTGAGAAAGAACAAAGAGGATTCCCAAAAGCATAATGGTTAACATGCTGTATTGTGAGATTTTTGTAAGGGAGTTCAAACCCCAGTCTATTACACTCACTTTCGGACTAATACCTTTGGGAAAGGTATGAACCCCCTCATACCACCAGCTATAGGTTAAATAGCACCACTTCTGTTCTTCTACAAAGATGGCTTTGGCATTAGATAACCCACAAAGGTTGATGTGCCATTAAACAAAGAAACCAAACCAAAAAGAACAAATAAGGAAGAATGTATTATTTCTTTTTTTTAAAAAGTATTTCTTCTTTATCAACAAGGGAATATCAATCCAGATTGAACAAATATAGAAACCATCCAAAAGGTTTTCAATCACTTTTGGTTCTCCAACCATTTTCAATAATGGTGCAAGAATGGTTGTTTTTAAAGAATCTAAAGAAGGTTAATTTTCATTGTCTCAAGATATTTAAAGAATGATGTGAACCGGATTTTTACATATTTTGTTTTTAAATGAAGTTGATATTGACTACTATATTGTAACAGTCATGATTCAAACAAGAATTGTATTGACCAGACACGTGCCAGATGATTTCACACAACAATCTAGCAAAAAAATGCACCCACTGGGCACAAGTATTTATCATTAAATATTATACTGAATTAGGAAGACTAATGAAATTTAATATGAACACAAAAAAGATTACTTATTTTTATTTTATTCTAATTGATTTCAATATATAATTATACATTTTTTTTTAATTATATACGTTGGAGAATAAACAATATTAGAAATCAATAACACCAAGTAATTATTTATTAAACCCAGTTTTGTTAAAACCAGTATGCAAATTAACCACACCATGTATTATATAAGCATTTATTTATTAGTGATATATAAGACACATTGTAGGATTTTAAACGCATTAATAACATGGGCTGTTTTGAGGCAAATCTAATTCAGATTTTCATAGACATCGTTAATAAATAAGATTTATTTTATGTATTAATGATTTTGACTATAAATTAAATATTCATTGATAAACTTATGCAATTACTCTGGGTATTGTGATGTAAGCAATGATGTAGTTTCAGTTACAGACAGAAAGATACCAAATCTCTATTATAATACGATGAGTGAAATTCTAATTCTCCCATCCTTTTCTCATGTCTTCCCTCCACCTTTTCAATTTATATATACATAACAGTTTCTGTCTCAAAATAAAATTCTGATGAAGCCTCAATAATACACCAAGGCAAAATATTAATTGTTTGTATTTTATCTGCTTTTATGCATTAACTTTTAATTACATAATATATATATATATATATATATATATGTGTGTGTGTGTGTATGTATGTATGTATATATATATATATATATATATATATATATATATATATGAGAGAGAAGAGGAGAGTTGCAGTAATGCTAGTTTTTTTGGCTTTGGATGTCTTGACCAAACCTAAAGCAACTAGCATTATTGCAGATGCGTTGGGTAGGTCATCTTGTTCGGTTTGATGACTCTAGACTACCAAAATAGCTGTTTTATGGTGAGCTTCTTTTTGGCAAAAGACTACAACACAAGCCAAAAAAACAGTTTCGAGATAGTGTTAAGGAGAGTCTGACATATTTTTGTATTCCTGTTGATAATTGCAAGTCCCTGACATCTGCGATATACAAGGGTGCTGAACTGTGTGAAGTAGCCAGGGTGGTCCGTGCAAAACTCAAGAGAGCATGCAGAAAATAAGAAACTCCGCCAGCCAATTTTTGAGATGTGTGGTTAATCACAAGAAATCGCATGAGAGCAATCCGACTGAAATTGTCGTCTCTCCTATGCCACCCTCTGATTCCCATTATGAAAACTTTCCAAACTCCTGCTGCACTAACGTGTGCCAAAGAGCTGGTGGTCTCAGGCATCACATGTGAGTTCACAGATAATGCATATACCATGCCTGTTGTCATCAACAACCTCATGAATGGACAATGAATCAAGGACTGGCATTTGTCTGACAAGACATTGCGATCAACACACACACACACACACACACACACACATATATATATATATATATATTAAATTTTTACTTGAAGGCACTTACAACGCATGTATCGCATAAAATTCGATACTTTTTCTTATAGAAAATGAACTTGACAAGTGTAATCCCAACAAAGGATGGTTCGATGTGTAGAATACCGTACAGACTGTTTCGACTTTATTAAGTCTCATCAGCGGTATATACTAACGATTTCCCTCCGACAGAAATCGAAACCGGGACCTCAGCAGACACAGTGAAACACTAGTGAAACACCTTATCGCCTCGGCCACAGTACACAGCTGACCATCCTAGCGAAATTAAGCTTGTCAAGTGATACTCACGCCTCTACCATAATAGGTAAGGGGGCGTTATTGAGAGAATATTCTTTGGTTCATTCATTGGCATTGCAGTCTTTGCAGACTATATAGTTCTTGTGCCCCTGAAGTTACAGTGCCTCCCATAACTGTGAAGTCCAATGTTCAAAAAACATTCTTGACCTGAGATGACGCATGTGAAGGCTATCCCTGAAGATGTAGATGTGCCAGTGCTTTGTTGCTGCTGCTTTCTTCTGGACATCTTGGCTTCATTGTGTTGTGCCAGGGTGGTTAATTCCTCCTTTAAAAATTAAATCTGTTTTGTTTGTTTATTTATCACTTCTTTTTCTTTATATTGTGGTGATAATATGTTATGTACCCTACCTATGAACATTAATGGGTATGTCCCAATTGTCATAAATACAGGAGAATTATGCTGACTGAGTAGTCTTATACCACTAGCATTAGTTTACCTTCTTCACATCTCTGGCGAGTATTGTATTTTGTAATGTTATAAATATTCCATTTTATTTCAAACCTCTGTTTTGGTTATTTCTCATTTAGTAATCTTTGTTAAGTTACAACATAATGAATAATAAAAAAAAAACAAGTATCATTAATTAAAATATAATTTGAAAAGTAACATCTGGCCATTTTTAATAGTGAAGGGTATTATCTTAAAGGAGTGAAAAAAACATCAAAATAAGCAAACAAAAATAAAGATTTTAAAAAAACCCTGAAGTCCAACATTGAAAGATCAATCAATACTTGTGGCACATGAGAAACAATTCACTCACTTTGTTCTGATTGCTCTACTACAAACATTTTCTATGCAAATTGTTCCTCTGCAATTACAAGACAAATAGAATGTCTATAATTGACAAATGAATTTTTGTTGTTTTTTTTTTTTAATCCAATAATTTTAGTGCACAGTAGATAGCCTCTATTATACAGTGAAAACTGTAATTAGTATTAAAGCTTTCTTTTTATTCACACCTTTCTATTTTCATTCACTCTGCCCCTCTCATTTCCTCTCTCTGTCCTCACTCTCTCTCACTCACTCACTCTCTCACTTTTACTTTCTTTCCACCCCCAATTAGTTATTTCCTTTTGTTTTGTTTTTGTTGTTTTTTTTGTCAGTTCTTTCTTAATTTCTTTAATCTTTTCATTTTTCTCTTTCTTTTCCTCTTCTTTCTTTACTCTTTATTTTCCTCTCCTCTCTTTACCCTTTCTTTTTCTCTTTTCCTCTTCTTTTCTTTTCTTATTCTGTTTTCTCAATCTTTCTTTTGTTTTCTCTCTTTTTCTTTTCTGTCTTGTTTCTTCTCTTTTTCTTTTTTCTCTTCTCTCTTGTTTTTTCCTCTCCCTCTCTTATCTCTTTCTTTTCCTCTTCTTTCTTTCCTTTTTTCTTTTCCTCTTTACTCTTTTATAACTTTTTCCTCCTCTTACTGCTTTTTCTTTCTCCTTTCTCATCTCCTTTACACCCTACTCTTTTTATGTTTTTTTTCCTTCACTCTTTTCACTTTACCCGCTTTCTTACTCTCTCTCTCTCTCTCTCTCTCTCTCTCTCTCTCTCTCTCTCTCTCTCTCATATATCCCTTTTTATTGAACTATTTCTAATTCCCATTCTTTCTCTTCTTTGCTCCCTATCTCATTCTTCTACTATCACCCCCCTCTCTCTCTCTCTCCTTATATCATCCCTTTTCTTTACTCTCTCTCTATGTCATTCTTCTAATATATTTTTCCTTCTCTTCACTACTCTCTCTCTCACACACTCTTTTAATGTCATCCCTTCTTTTTCCTCTTCTCTAATCAGAGATGGTGAGTTGGTTATTCATAGTTTCAGATTTTTCCAATTTTATTTTTATTTTTTATAAAGTACAGTATATGAATAAAAGAAAGAAAAAAAAAATGTAATCAAACAAAGAAATCTCTCCACCCACCCCGCAATCAAATTGCAACTATAAACAATTTCTGCCATCTTTCCTTCTTTTATCCCTCCCCCCTTCCCGCCTCAGACACTTTACATCTTTTCTAATTAAAGAAAGAGAAGAGGAGAAGAAAAAAACAAACAGATTTTCATATATTTTTTCTCTCTATTTGCTTTAGTTTTTTAAAAATTCTTTTCCTTTGTTTCCCTTTTGTTTGTTTGCTTGCCAAAAGGCCTTTAGATTTTTTTTTGTATTATATATATATATATATATATATATATATATATATATATAAATTCTAAATTGTAATTGTTCAATGTATTTTGTCTATATTTCTTTTGTTTCTTTTTTTTCTTCTACAAAATAGAAATTTACTTCCTGTTTCTTTTATTTCACTTATTCCTTTTTTTTTAAGTTCTCACTTCCTACCTCCCTCACTCCCTCCCTCCCTCTCCCACCAGTATGTTGTTATTTCAATAGCTTTTGTAATACCATTTTATTATTTAGATTCAGAGCCTTAGTACTTTCACATGGAAATATAAAGAGCATCACTGATTTGTGAATTCAAACAGACTGTTTATTCAATGTAAGGCCTAAAAAACCATTGTACTAAAGATTGATTGATTGATTTTAATGGTATGTCAACCCACTAGGGTTATTTTATACCTAGAGATTAAGGAATCTTGTTCTCTGTACGTTCATATTTACATTTTGTATGTGTGGTTGTTTCTTAAGATATTTTTTTTTGTACATGATCCTATCAAATACAAATAAATTTGAAACAAATCTCTTTGGCCCATAGATAGGATTGTAATAGGTACTACTACCACTCTGGTTCAGGTTGGACCTAGGAGTAATGGCAATGAAGGTGTACTCTGCACACCCTAGATCTCCCAGTACTAAAGAATCAGGGTTGCTGACTTCAGATGTTAAATCATTTGTAATGTAGTAGCTGTCTCCCATTACCAGTGACTCTGGTGCCCAGATGTGTGACTGACAACAAAAGGTCAGTCATGAGAACTCTCACTGTAAGTACAAGAGACAGATACAAGACTTGGAGATTTTTGAAAGTAGTCGGTCAATTAGTTACCAGAAGAGTGACAAGTCACAACCTAAATTTCAAAGCTAATTGAAACTGCTTATATTGAAGTCAGTTAGCCTACTGTTGGTTTAATAACAGCTGCTGAGTACAACTTAAGCAGTGTCCAAGACAGTTGATATAAATAGGACTCAAGAATGATCCATCCATGAATCTGGGTGATTTGGGTGATTCCATTCCTTGAGTTCTGATTGGCTGTTTGACTGCTTGATTTGAATGACATTGTGGAGTCTTATATATACTCTGTCATTCTACAGTGGACTTTGTAGCTTTCGGGATTGTATTGGGTTACAACCGTTTGCTGCCTTGTCTTCCCAGTTCAAAGGTAATTGGACTTTAATTATTCTTCAGCTTCCTCTCATCGAGAAAGGGGTGGGGTGTATGATTTATCAAAGAATAGAATTCAACAGACTATTTATAAATGTTAATTGAGAGATTTCCCTTTACATTCAACATTTACAGATTTATATCAATAGCAGTATTCTCAGAAAAATCTTCACTAGAGATTTGCAGACAATAGAACTAAATTAACACAAAGCCAAGTTAAACAGGCTTTTCAAAAGGTTTCTGTATGGGGGTGGGAAAATGTCAACTCATCGTGGACACAGGGTTGCATCTCAACCACATGAGTGATGGTTCTTCAGTTTCAGGTAACAACATTCTTTTGTATTTATAAGGTGGAGTTGTGCCAGTCTTGTAATGGTTATCGTCTTAGAAAATGGACATGATGATATGATTCAAATCCTGGTTGCATTTCACACAGCACTAATATGCTGGAGAAAATTATTCTCCCTTCAGCTATGGGTAAACAGTATGGTAGACTGGGCTTTTTAACCCTGGTATGGCAACCAGTATAGGAGAAGGAAAATACTGAATTCAGACCTGTTACACTCCACTTAAAATTTGTTCTTGTGCCACATCCTGCTCATGTGGAGGGGTTGGGTAAATATGTACAGGATGGAGTTGCTAGCCCCACGTCTCCTAGATTTGAATTCAGACTATTTACCCATGGATGGAGGGAGAAGGGGTGGATTCACGCCTTTTCCAAATTGAAATGCAAACAGCTTTCTCTGAGATTTTAACTTTGGTCATCAAGTCTATTTTCTAAGAAAATAGCCACCTTACTCCAAAAATGGAAATTTAAAAAAAAAATGAATTTTCAGTTACTTGGTAAAACAGATTCATGAATTTGTTTGAATTTGAGGGTGCTTTGGGGAATTTGAAATGTCGCCTTAATCTATATACACCCACAAGCACATTGTTTTGTGTTGTGGTTATCATGTTAGGAAATGGAACCGGCGACTCAAGTTCAAATCCTGGATAAGGCTATATTTGTTTCACTTTGAACTAATATTCTTGGGAAAGGCAGGAATCCATCTCTTACCCACCCATCTATAGGTAAATAGTAGGACAGTTGTTCAAACACATCAGTAAATAATAAGAATTGATCAGTACTCCAAGCATACCACTGAATTGATCAGTACTCCAAGCATACCAAAATTAGAATTGATCAGTACTCCAAGCATATGAAAAATAGAATTGATCAGTACTCCAAGCTCTTGCAGTACTCAAGCATACCACTGAAAAAAAAATTGATCAGTACTCCAAGCATACCTGTGAAAATTAGAATTGATCAGTACTCCAAGCATACCACTGAAAATTAGAATTGATCAGTACTCCAAGCATACCTGTGAAAAATTAGAATTGATCAGTACTCCAAGCATACTGTGAAAATTAGAATTGATCAGTACTCCAAGCATACACTGAAAAATTAGAATTGATCAGTACTCCAAGCATATTAGAATTGATCAGTACTCACTCCAAGCATACCTGAAAAATTAGAAATCAGTAAAGTACTAAGCATACCACTGAAAAAATTAGAATAGTGTGTTAAAGGTCCAGTGATATAATCCTATGTTCCGTCGTCCACGAAGGTTCAAGTAGTTATGAGTAGGTATGACCAGAACAGCCGGTATAAATAACAATATCAGCAGCAGAGTACTGCCAGTGATTGGCCAAGAATATGGTCACATGATTATTGCCGAGTCTATAAATAAGAGTGGGCATTTAACACATGCCTTATATGAAAAAATCTCAACATTATCGTTGGTAATAAGAAGTCACTTATATTATTTTTGATTATAAGTTTTTTTATCCCTCATTCTCCTTAGATTTTTTATTTAATAGATTCATTAGCAATCAATTTATGCAACAGGAATATTAGACAGAGATTTAAGTAAATGGTCAGAATTATCTTAGTCAGATTTGGCATTTACTAAAAAATAAACTCATAGATGATTACTCAATTTATTATTTTTAAAAAACACCAATAAAACATCCAAGAAATAATCATACAAGCACTTCATATAAGCATTTCATATTACCTTGTATCCCAAGAACATACCCGCCCTGTCGGCTGGGGCATTAGAATGCACCGACTGCACCTCTGCAGAGCGGTAAGATTCCCCCAATGGGGCCACCTGTTGGCCGTGGGTGGCGACCCGTGATGCTTAAGGATAGAGCCCAGGTGGACGAGCAGTTCATGACATGCAATAATCCACTTTGGCCCTATCTTGGGCTAGACGGGCAGTCAGAGAGGCCCCCTCCAATCAATCGGCTGGTCACGTCAAGCTCTAGCACATAGGATTTTCCCAACCCTATTGCCCTTATGGCAAGCCCCAACCCCTTTTTATCATATGGGTGCTAGAAGGCGGTGGCTGCGGGTCTACATGTCCTGGGAATGACGTTAAACTCTATTTGATGGTGAGGTTCCAGTTCTGGAGGCTTGGGTAAAGCACCCCTTCATCACCATTGCTCCCAGGTTCACTCTGACCCGGAGTGGTAGTACCTGTTAGGTCCCATCTATGGGTTAAATAGAAAAATGTATTTATAAACAAAATTGTATTATCCATTAAGAATTGATTTATTTCAAGACTTTATCAGCATTAAATGACTCACTGGGGTTGATATGCCGTAAAACAAAACAAACCAAAAAAAAAAAAAACAAAAAAAAACCAAGAACATACAACTTATAAGATTTTGAAAGAGTTATTATTTGTATAATCTACAGTTGGAATAAACCAGTGTCAGTTTTTTCAGGATTTGAAATTTTATTCTTGAATATGAATTACATACCTGTATAATTCAATAATGAAAGAAAGTAAACTGCTCTGTATATGTATTTACTCCTCTGCATAAGCAAGATGCTACATAAGGTCAATTTTTTTAGTGGAATTTAAGATTTGAATTTCAAGTTATATTACTCCCAGGCCTGTTGACATAGCGATTAAGAGGCCAGTTGCCCTACTATATATCCATAGTTGAATTCATACCTTTCCCAAAGGTATTAGTGCTATATGAAACTCTGTACAATTCACCAATGAAATAAAGGAAACCACTCTTTTAGAATTCACTAATGAATAAAATGAATCTACTATAACTATTTTTAGGTTAACTTAGCTATGAGTCTTTCTTTGAAGAAAAAAAATTCCTATTGCAAAACAGCAGACATGACAAAGTGTATTCAAAATATATTTTTATATATATATAGATCAGTCATTATTTATCAGAGAAAGCAGTGGGCTATTAACATTATGAACATCAGACAATGATAGTTTGACTATATTGTCATCTCTTTCAGATGAGTACATATTTGCTGATTTTTTTATTAACAATAAATGAAAATCTGTCTGGAAAGTGTCAAGAGTCTTGTTTGAATTGCCCACCATTAAATATGGTGGATTTTTGGTTATGGTACAGGGAGTAATTTGGAACTTTAATTATATAAGTGTATGGGTATTTATTTGGCTTCTCATGCAGACAAAATGTGACTCAAGGTCAGTTTAATGAGGGGATTCTCTGTAGGAAGCAAACCTGGAGGGGGACTTAGCTTCTTTTGGCATTACCCTGAATAAAAATTGGTAAAAATAGTATGATTTTGAAATTGTGCCCTGAGTATGACACTAAACTGTATCAAGTTAGGAGGTTCCAATTCTGGAGTTCTGGAGCACATAGAATATACCCCTTCATTGACGTTACTCCCAGGTCCACTCTGACCTGGAGTGGTAGTACCTGTTAGGATATCATCTATGGGTTAAATAGATAAAAAATGAGTTTTAAAAAAAAATAATACCCAACAAGAATGAATAAAACAAAAACGTCTTCAGCATAAAATAACCCAAGGGTTGACATGCCGTAAAATCCAACCAACCATTTTGAAGTTATCACAACCAAATTTCTTCTTGTAAACCTGATATAATTAGTTAGATTATTATTTTATTGATATTAAAGAATTGGATTATAAACTAATTTGAAATCTCATTAGAATTAATCCCAGATCTGTTTCAGACAATCTGCAAGATGAATTTGTGGAATTTTTAAATGACTCCATTGGGATACTTGCTACACACATAAACTCCCAAAATTGTTATAAAGTGGCTACTTGGCCTCGGTCACCAACCCATCCAGGACAAGGAAGAGTCTGTTATAAAACCACTGCTGTTGAGTGGCTTTACATAATCCCAAGGAAAGGCTAAGGGAGTAAATCCCTAAAAACAAATCCGGAGCAAATTTCAGCATTAAATAACAATTGTCAATTTCTTAAGTGGAGTTTAACAAGATTGAATTCAGAGTTTTCCCTCTCTTTCTCTTAGACTGGTTGCCTAACCATGGTTAAAGAGCCTAGTCTGCCTTACTATTTTAGTCATAGCTGAAAGCAGTAGTTGGGTTGATACCTTTTCCCAAGAGATTTAGTGCTATATGTAATGCAAACAGCCTCATCCAGGATTTGAACTTGTATCACTGACTCCATTTCCTACGACAATAACCATTACACCACACACCTCCACAAGACTGTAGAAAATATACTTTGTAATGTACTGTCTATAAATTTGAATAATTTTACAGTTATCTAACTATATGTACTCTTGCATCTCATAAACTTCTTGTAATGAATTCATTTATACTACAATATTTTAGTGGACAATATAATTTGTAAAAATCAGTACAGTCTATAAATTTTTCTTAAT
>CM042146.1:68833397-69055897 GCA_023376005.1 Doryteuthis pealeii | reverse complement strand
ATATATATATATATATATATATGTAGATCTGAACAGACTGAGATAGAGCAAAAAATACTTAAATGGATGGATTGAAATTGATCTATGGATCTGTACAGAGAGAGAGAGAGAGAGAGAGAGAGAGAGAGAAGATAGATAATTGGATCTGAATATCCTAAGATGAAACAGGTAGACCAATTGCTATTACTCTGATACAGAGATAATAGAATGCATGTAATTTATGTTATCACATATAAATTATGAACCAAATTTAAAGTGCTTTTTTAAAAAAAACTCAGAAACAATGAATGAAACTTAATGTCATTTTTTTCTGTATTATGAAGAAGGATAAAAAAAAAAATCACATGTAAAAATATTATTTGTGTTACAGTCTTTAAAACAGGAGAATTTTATAAATCTGTATCTGTTAAATGTTTGCCCCTTTTTTTTTTTTTTTTTTTCTCTCTCTTAAAGATGCATTCTTTTTAGTGTGATTTATTTCATTGTTATAATTAAGAAATTTATAGGAAAGTTTTTTTTATAGGACTCGGATTGTTTACAGTACCTGTCGTTGCTTAAGTGCTGTGGCATAGTGACTAACATGCTGGGTTGTGACATCATAGTAATCAAATCCAAACTCCAGTCATATTATTACGTTCACTTTCTGATTAATATCTTTGGTATAGGTATTAGCCCCGCATCCCCCATCTATGGGTTAATAAGTACCACTTCTATTCTTTTACAAGGATTGTTTTGGCATTAAATAACCCACAAAAGTTTGTCATTACAAAGAAACAAAAAACAAACTGATAAATACACTATGAAATAAAAAGAAAATGTATCTTTTCTTTGTTGTTTGTGTTAGGTTCAGATCTAATGAAATCTAGAGTTACTCCCCTTGATCAGTAGGGGTTTAGATCGGAACCCGGAAGTGGGGTTCCTGCCATGACACTTTTGGATTGGTATTCATGTGGGCAGATGTACATACAACACAGTTGAGCTAATTAAGTCACTTTTAGGGTAGAAGCATTCTCTACCCTGTGTTAAATAAAACCTTGTTAATTTCCAACAACCTTGTCTTGCACTTTCATTCAGTGCTCCATATTTTATTTGTATGTAAAAACATAACAGTTTCAATCCTTTTTAGAATAAAAAGATTTAATGAACTTTTATGGTGTTTGAATATTTCAGAAGTGTAAAATCCATTCTAATAAATAGACTATAAAATACAAAGTAATGCTAATCTGTGCTTACCAACAATACAATATACAAGTATCTGTATAGAGAATATTTTAAAACAAAGTCTAATTATCGGATGGAAATGAATTTGTTTGAAAGAATTGCTACTTCCTATTTTAAATGATGATTGTAATTCATTTTTTCCTATTTCATCTTCTTTGTTACATTCATGGTATTATATTCTTCCATTTTGTTTCTACTGGGAAAGAAATTACTAACAATGCTTTATTGTTGATGCCCTCAGAGAAAAACACAAAATTCAATAATCAAAAGACTAGAAGAGAAACAAGACAATTTACTGCTTCTCTTTCCTGTAATGTTATGAACTTGAAGGAAAATCCTCATTGAATAAATACACAGGAAAAGTAAACGATGCATAAAAGTTTTATTCACAAAAGAAGAAAATAATTTATTTCAAGTTTCACTTTCACTTTCAATCATATTGCAAAAATTACATTTTCTTTTTGTTGTCTGTCTTTTATTGTTTGCTTTTTTGTTGTTGTTTTTGTGTTTTTATTATTTTTTTTTTGGGGGGGGGGGATCTAGTGGAAAGGGGATAGACTCTCTCACTGTCTAACTGATACCAACAATATACCACTCTGCCTACTTTACTTTATAGTTTACAAGTCTCTGACATTAGTGGACAAGTGTGAGCACAAGACGCTATACAGTCTTCTGATATCATTGATCTCTTTCATTAATATTTTGAACGAACGTGCAATATTTGATACTGCCGGTTTTATTATTTATTTAGGCAGTTTCTTTTAAGAGAACAAATAGAAATTACCTGACAGTAACCATCTTTTCTTATCTTTTTTTTAATTATATATTGGGTTCTTAGATAATTCCACAAGCCAAAAATCATTGAAATATAATGCTAGACATTTGACCTTCATGACCTCATAGGAGAAGTAGTGGCTAATGTGCTGGACTACAACATTGCAGTAAGTGAGTTAAAACTACAGTCATGCTATTACATTCACTTTTGGACTAATACTCTTGGGAAAGGTATTAACTACCTCATCCTCTCCAATTATGAGTTAGATAGTACCACTACTGTTATTCTAAAAAGATGTTGTTTTTTTGCATTAAATAACCCAACAAGGTTGATATGCCATTAAACAAAGAAACAAACCAATGTTCTTCCTGTCATAAAATGCTTTATTTGTTTTCATATTGGCTCAGAAAACTCAACTAGATATTTCCTATCTAAACTTTGTGTGTTCATCTCGAGGTGCATAACCTGACAGTTATTGTCTTAGGGCACAGTGACCTGAGTTTAGATCCTGAACAAGGCTATTTGCATTTACCTTAGCACTAATACCCTTAGGAAAGGTATGAATCTAACTATTCTCCCTCCAGGTATGGGTAAATAGTAGGGCAGACTGGGTTCTTAAACCTTGGTATGACAACCACTATAGGAGAATGAAAACTCTGAATTAGCCTGGTTAAACTCAGCTAAAATGTTGACCTTGTGTTGAATCCTGTTCATTCGGAGAAGTTGGTATATATATATATATGTATATATGAAGTTAATCCCAAAAGGAAGGTTTCCCATGATTTGCAAGTTGTGCATGGATGTCAGAAACATTCTCACTTGGTGTAGCAGGTTTGCAATAATGAAAAGGTTCAACGCTTCCTCAATGACAAAGCAGCAAGCTGGTATTAAAATAACCACAGCACTTACATAAAAGCATTGACAGAAATGGCAATTATGTAGAAAAATAGATACATGTTGGAACTTTAAGGGGAAAGAAAACTCTAAATTTAAACCAGTTGAACTTAAAAATTGACCTTGTGTTACATCCTACCTATGGCAGAGGCATAGGGTAAATACATACACTATTCAAGGTATCACTTTTTCTTGGGAAAAACATGAATCCATCTATTCTATGCCAGATTTGGGTAAATAGTAGGACAGACTGGGTTCTTTAGCCTTGTTACAGCAACTGGTCTAGGAGAATCCAAACCAACTGTATTCTGTTTAAAAAAATTGACCTTGTGTCACATCCTGTCCTTGGTGGAAGGGTTGGGCAAATACATACTTAAAGTGTCCATCCCTTTCAGCAATTCCTTATACAGGGTGAGGATATTTGTCTCATACCCCACTTGTATGGACTGGGCACAAAGCCTCGTTTTAACATGGGCCCACCCACAAGCCAAAGCTGATGGGTGGGAAAGAACAAAAATTGCGTCAATCCCTTAGGCATTCCCTCTCAAGGTGGGGGGGGGCTCAGGCGCTGGGCAATAAACCAAGCCCTGCCGACAAAGGGGCAGGTAATGCCTGGAGGGATAGCCCTCTGGGATCGACTAATAATTGTACTTGAACCCAGTCCAGTGGCCGAAGCACACTGGACTCCCTGAGGGGAATAGGCAAGTCTCAAAGTATAGTAACTGGAACAGATACTACACTTTGATCCCCACCTAGTACAGGTAATTCCTTATACAGGGTGAGGCAAAATGATTGTTGTTGTATTAAATGCTTGTGCAGAGGGGTTAGGTGGCAATGATACTATTTAACCAATAGCTGAGAAGATAAGGGGGTTCATAACTTTCTCAAGGGTATTAGTACAAAAGTGAATGCAATAACAAGACTCTTTTATAATGATTGTCACAGCCCAGCTCATTACCCCCTACAAATGTATCAGATCATTTTGTCCCCCCCCCCTGTATAAAAGAACATGTTTCCATTTAAAGAGGCTAATAGACATTTTGAGTCGTTTAAAAGGACTTGTCATAAAATTTTAAGTTTGTTCCTATTCAAATCATTAAAATATAAAGTGTCTTTATCAGATGCCATTTTATAAATATGATAATAATAAATTAAAATAAAACACCAACAAATAGATAAGAACTAAAACAGCAAAGTGGCAGATCAAAAGGATTAATTAGTTTTTATTATGCTTTTTCTCTGTTGTGAGTCTATCAAGGGGAATTAATCACAGAAATCTCAACAGACTGGATTTTATAAAAGAAGAACAAAAATTTAATGAAATCACACATGTTGCATGACAAATTATAGCAGTTTAAAAGTGGTTTGATATTCATATTTATAGACGGTCATTAATTGGCATATCTGCTATGGATGTCACTGAGGCATGCTGGGTAATAGACTCTTTGCATGTACAAGCAACAATGTCACCATTTTTATTATTAATTTCATTTTTTATTATTAATTTATTATTATCATTTTTATTATTAATTATTATTATCATTTTATTATTAATTATTATCATTTTTATTATTAATTTTATTATTAATTATTATTATCATTTTTATTATTAATTATTCTTATCATTTTTTATTATTAATTTCATTTTTTTCATTAATTTCATGCATGCATTTGTTTCAGGTTTTGTCTACTGTGTAGCAAACTAGAATCAATTGAACACTGTGGGTGGGGAAAGCAGCACCATGATTCTATTCTTTCCTCCAGAGATTTGCTGTAATTCTTGACATTCACACTAGAAGTTCCAATTTTGAAAATTTCATTTGGGTGCCAATCTGAGGATAGTGCAGAGGATTCAAAAAGAGGTGGATGAGTCTGATGGTTACTGTGAAGGTATGGCTGGTTGGAAGCCTCACTCTGATTGTTCTGATTAGAAAGAACTCCCAAGTTTGCGGTTGCATAAGATTATTGTCAATCCCCTGTATTTCTAAAGGGATGGCCCCTTTTCATATCACAGGCGGACTTTCCATGGAATATTACAGAAAGCCCGTGAATCACATGGGACCTGGTTGGGTCTTCAGTTTCAGTTTGGAATCAGGCAGAGAAGATGCACTGCCTTAACTGGAGCTCACTGCATACACGCGTTATGTTAGTTACATGAAATGTTTAGTTAAGTAAATAAAAGCTTAAATAATAATATGGTCTTGTGGTTAATTAATGTCTTGACAACAAGACTGATCTAGAAGAAGGAAGGAATTAAGGACGACCAGCCAGAAGAGACGTTAGAAGAGACGCTATCTAAAAGCTTAAATAATAATATGGTCTTGTGGTTAATTAATGTCTTGGCAACAAGACTGATCTAGAAGAAGGAAGGAATTAAGGACGACCAGCCAGAAGAGACGTTAGAAGAGACGCTAGAAGAACTTAAGATACGAAAGATGAACAGAAGAAGAATAGAAGTAGAATAGAAGTAGAAAGAAGAGTATACAACATAATCTCAGCAAGTCAGTCAGGTTCATAGCCAGAGACATGAAAGTGTCCAAGTTACTTATAAGGCAAATAGTGCATGACAACATTCACTATTTCTCATAAGACGAGAAAAGGCCAATTTTTATCACAGGCTATGAAGGATAAGATAAAAGAATTTGGATTATTTGGACTATTGTCTTCATCTTCATTGTTATCTACACAATGTTTCAGCCAATGTGCACACAAAAGAATTAAATGTTAATATTAATTCTTGCAAATTGTATAAAGACTAGGAAGAATTAATGTTAATATTATATTCTTGCAATTCCTTATTGTATAAAGACTAGGAAGAGTTAAACTGCTTGATAGAGGAAAGCCTAGATGTTAATCTCTCATTTCATTCTCATATTACCCTGCCAACCAAAGTCATTTAAGATGATTTATAGTTTATTACAAAGATAAACTAATTGATTTGACATATTAACAAAGAGGATCAGTAAGTTGTAAATCAATAATGTTTATAATTGATGATAATCACTTTTCTTTTCTTTGAAGTTTTTGTTGTTATTTTGTTGTAGAGATTTATATATATATATATATATATATATATATATTGTCTTCATCTTCATTGTTATCTACACAATGTTTCAGCCAATGTGCACACCGGCCTTCTTCAAGTATTTCTAGTCTGACTCGGAATCTTCTCGAACTCAGGAACCTTCTTATCGTAATTGGAAGTTTTCACAGAGCATTGAACCTAACTTTTTATTCAAACTACAGGGAGAGGGTACATTGTCCAAAACATTGTGCAGATAAAAATAAAGATGAGGACAATAGTCTGAATAATCCAAATTATCAAGCCTCATCTCAGAGAAAGAGGAATAGTATATTGCTAAGCTTTGAACAAACTCAAGCATCTCCTTCAACCAAAGATGTTTTGGTTTTTCTCAGATGAGAAAAAATTCTGCCACGGTCAGATGGTGAGCTCACAAAACAACTATTGGCTTGTTCTGTCCCCACAAGATGTACCGATAGTGAAGCAAACCAAACACCCAGTCCACTTCATGGTGTTTGGGTGGTCAATAGCGATAGTGATGTTATGCCTCCATTCATTTTCCCATAGACTCTATGGCCTACATCAGGTCCCTGCATGAGGCCCAATAGATCACTGAAGTTAAGCAGTGATAAGCCTGTTCAATACTTAGATGGGTGACCATTTAAGCAACAGCAAGTACTGTAAGCAATCTGATATCAAAATGATTTGATTCGGCATTAAATGACCCAAGGAGGGTTGATATGCCATAAAATAACTAAACAACCAACCCTGGTAGTGCTGCCCTAAATTCATCAAGCAACAGGACTCTACACCATGCCACATAAGCAGGAGAATCAACTCTTGCTGTGAGAACATTTCTGCAAGCATATCACCCTTAACATCTGGCCTCATAACTCCACAGATTGCAATTCCTTTGATTATAATGTGTTGAGTATGGTTCAGCTATAGACCAACAAAACTGTGCAATATCAAAGAGATGTCAAAGTTACTTTCATTTTTGCCTAATTTAGATCACAATTTACTTATTGCACCCTGTATATGTATGCGTGTATGTATTTATATATGTATATAGTTTTGGGAGAATATGTGCTTAATTGAAGTCGTACCTAATTTTGAAAGTTAATTAATTAATAATTAATTAATTAGGCGGGAATACCTATTCAAATGTAAGGCTAAACAAATCGAGAAAAATCAATCTCTGTATGTACATTTCGACCTATTAGGCCTCATCAGCAGAGCTATAGATAGGAAGACCGCCTTGTGTGTGATTCGAACCCTGACTGTCAAGCTGACAGGCGAGGACCGTAACCCCTACACCAACCGGACTTTCTTAGATTTTTTGTTTTGTTTAGAAGTAGGTTAAATTCCTCTTATAATGACTTTTTCTACACGACAGTAACTTTAAAAATTAGGTACGACTTCAATTAAGCACATATTCTCCCAAAAATTGTCGGCTAAAAAAGCCATATCAAAACACATCGTCTGTGTATTTACTTCTCATATATATATATATATATATATATATATATATATATAAAGATCTTGTTTTGTAATGTCTAAGTATTTGAAAAAAAAAGAAAATAATTTTCTTTTGAATACTTACTTTTGAGAGTTAAAATATCTGCACTATTTTCTCACTGGATAATATCTGAAAAATATAAAGATGTCAAAGAAATATAAAGCAAGATTAGTGATCTGTGACTTCAAAGAGGACACTAACAATCTTAGAAAAGAATCTCCCACCTGTGTTAAAGAGTGTCTATGCTTGGTATTTTTGATAACAGACTTGCTATCCTGGAGGTTGTAATCTATTGATATAACAGTAGCAATCTTGGTGTGGCAATCAGTCTCGGAGACAGAAAACTCAGAATCCAAACCTGTTGTACTCTTTTTAAAAATTGACCTTGTGTTCCATTCTGTTTGTGGTAGAGGGGTTGGGCAAATAGATACACTTGTCCAAGGCATTAAATTACAGTTGTAGATGCACAATTTAAAATAGATTAAAACAGGAAATGGCTTCACTAAAATCAAGGGATGTAGAGTTTCTTTGTGATTGTGTTGTAAAGGGAAGTAACCCTCACGTATGCAAATGAGATACGTATAAAGGAACAACAGAGGATTAGCTCAGAGTGATGCGAGTTGATCTCCAACACGAACATTGTTTCGTATTCTCAGATTGCAAACACACGTGCGACAAACTTTTCAAGATAAGTAATCTTACCAAGAGACTTTTTTACCTTGCTGGCCGGAAGCCGTTTTTTTTTTTTGTTATTTGTATTATTTGTAATAAATTATTATTACAACCACTCAACCTTCTCATTTATGTATTTCCAATACATAACAGATTGGCTTTTTGAAACAAAGGGAGATAACTGGTTACAACAAAATAGAATATCATAAAAGTCATTTTTTTCTCGGTTTTGGTCTTCATTTAAGCTAGGCAAAAATTGCATGTCTGATAAATTCACTGGAACCACAGATAAGTCATTCACTATTTGTAATTTTATTTAGAATTTAGAATAACAATTTAAAGTGATAAATATTTAAAATTGATTCTCCAGTGAGCAGAAGATCAACTGATTGAATTAAATTTTATTTATATTTTAATATTTAATAATCTCAAACTAATGTGAATAAAAATGTCAACCATGTTTTTTTTTTCTTCTTCATCAATTATTAATGGTTTATTGGTTTTAGTTTTATTTCCTTTTAGAATTATTGTTTCGTGTAGAAAATAATCTCATGGGACAAAATAGTAAAGTATTTCTTTAAAAGAACCAATATATATCAATAAAGGGAAATGAGAAATGTTATATATACAAGGGTAATCCCAGAGGTAAGGTCTCTAAGAATATTTAGAAATATTTTAATATTTTTAAAGTTCCAACATGTATCTATTTTTCTACATAATTGCCATTTCTGTCAATGCTTTTATGTAAGTGCTGTGGTTATTTTAATACCAGCTTGCTGCTTTGTCATTGAGGAAGCGTTGAACCTTTTCATTATTGCAAACCTGCTACACAAATTGAGAATGTTTCTGACATCTGTGCACAACTTGCAAATCATGGGAAAACTTCCTTTTGGGATTAACTTCATATATATATATATATATATATATATAATATATATATATATATACCAACTTCTCCGAATGAGCAGGATTCAACACAAGGTCAACTTTTTAGCTGAGTTTAACTGGGTTAATACAGAGTTTTCATTCTCCTATAGTGGTTGTCATACCAAGGTTTAAGAACCAGTCTATCCTACCGATAGAAGGATGGAGAATAGTTGGATTCTTACCTCTCCCAAGGGTATTAGTGCTATGTGAAATGCAAACAGCCTCGTCTAGGATTTGAACTCTTTGTTGCTGTGTCCATTTCCTATGACAATAACTATTACACCTCAAGCATATATATATATATATAAGTTAAAAGAAAGGAAATGAATCCGACGATATCAGTATAGATAAAAGGATATGAAAACACCACAAAATGCTGTTAAGTGAATATGTTATAAAATGTTTTCATATATAATATATATATATATGAGTATATGGTTTTCATATATATATATATTATATATATATATATATATATATAAGTATAGATAAAAGGATATGAAAACACCACAAAATGCTGTTAAGTGAATATGTTATAAAATGTTTTCATATACATATATATATATATATATATGAGTATATGTTATAAAATGTTTTTATATAGATAAAAGGATATGAAAACACCACAAAATGCTGTTAAGTGAATATGTTATAAAATGTTTTCACTTTTTGTGGTGTTTTTGTATCCTTTTATCTATACTCATATATATATATATATATATATATATATGAGTGTGTTTGTGTGTGTAATTGGTTTGGTTTCTTGTTTAATGGCATATCTACATCCATGGCCTATTTAATGCCAAAAAAGAACAGTATTGGTACTATTTTACCCATTGCTAGGTAGATGAGAGATCTACACCTTTCCCAAGGGTATTAGTCTGAAAGTGAACATAATAACTATGACTGAAGTTCGAACTTGCTTACTACAATATTGCAGTCCAACATGTTAGCCACTACGCCATAGTGACTTCTCCATGTGCTTAATTGGGATATACTCATGGCAAACCTTTATAAAGATCCCCTTGGATATACAATATTGATGGGTCCATTAGGCAATGGATTTATTGTGTTTGATCAGCTTTTAGAAAAGCATTTTTTATTTTGTTTTTCCAATTCTTTATTCGGAGCAATTATTGTCTTGTAATGGTTAATAAAATGGCAGTTGCCGATTATATTAAAAAGGGGGAGTAAGAATCCCAAAAATGCAGTAACAGAAAACAACAAACGCTGAATTCAAAATCAAGCGCCAAAAAGGAAAAGCGTTAATTTTTCAGTAGTTCAGAGAATGACAAGACGAGTGGTCACGCAACAAATCAGCTCCAGTATCAGCAAAGAAAACAAGATAAAATATGAACTATTAATACCACAATATAAAGAAAGGACTATGCCTTCTATGCTGTTATACATGTCTGTAATTCTATTTTAATACAGATTGTTATTTTAATACGACTCTGTTGATTTCTTTCATTGTGTTGAGTTTTGTTTAAAAGTTAATAAGTTGTGTAAACCTATATAAAATATATACAACACCCAGCTTGCTACAGTCTTTTGGCATGAAGTTGATGTTGAGAGAAGTAGAGAAAGAATAAAAAATGAAGTATGTATCCCTCCCCCTGCCATTTAATTTTGCTTTTCTGTAACTTGAAATCAATCAAGCCCACAACCTTGCTTTTTTTGCTTATTTAAAAAAAATTAGGGAGATGCACAAAAAAAATCTTTTATAACTATTTTTGTCTGTAAAATGAGTTCTAGAGCTTCCCTACTCCTAAAAATTGATTTTAAAAGCATTTTAGCCTAAGAATCCAAAAATGCTATGAAAAAGTCTTAAAGTCAACCAATTTTAAATTATTGATGATCTTCTGATTTTTTTCATAGCAAGATCAATATCCCAATGTGGAACTGCATCTATGACAAAAATCTTTTTCTATTACCATTTCAAATATATTGAACATTATTTGTACCTAAAGAATAGTTTGATTTTTGCACAGAATCGACATAACTGAAATTTTGGGGATTGTCTAACTTTATCATAATCCACACTTGGATAAAATTTCCCAAAAATTAAAGTGGGAGGGTGACATGGCCTGGAATCAAATTGAATATATGACGTGGCGTCAAATTAAGAGAATATGTATGAGGGTGAATCAAAGGTAATACCATTTTGTTAAGAACATGTATAATTACAAATACAGGAACATGTATCATACATCAAAATGAAGCTGGTCCTCTGGGGATCACATCCCTTCTCCATATAGTCACCGTTTCTCTCAATATCAATGTTTAACCTTTGAATGAGAGCATGTATCCCTGTTCCGTAAAATTATGTTGACTGTTCTTTGAGACACTTCTTCACTACAGATTTCACTTCCTCGTCATTGGAATGTTTGCCTCTCACGCCCTCTTTTATTGGGCCAAAGAGATGATAGTTGAAGGTGCTAAATCTGGTGATTATGGAGGATGCAGTAAAGTTGTCCACTGATTTTCTCTCTTGTCCTGATGCTTGTGTGTTTGTCGAGCATTGTCATGCAGAAGGAGGACATTGTCAATTAACAAGTTGGCTCTTACTCATCGATTCTTGCTCTGAGCCTCGTTAGGGTCTCAATGTAGACTTTAGTTTTTATTAAAAAAAACTCATGAAATAAAGAAAATGGTATTACGTTTTGACTCACCCTCATAATTTCTATACTTACCTGGATCTGTGTTATCTGCTAATCTTCATATCTACTATTCTGGATTGGAGTAGCTGGGTCTGTTGTTGGGCTGGCTGGGTTCTTTCCGTTCTTCGAGGGGTCTGGAACAACTTAGATTCTCTTGGGTACTTTCATTCTATCTGTTGGCAGTTCTTAATAATTGTTGTACCGGCCGTTCCTACAGTGGAGAATATACACCGGTTCTCACTATAAATAGTGAGACACCGAGTGAAAAGGTTGTACTGTTACCGTTTAGCGGCAAGCTAGCCGTTCTTGTACCTTATTGTAAATACACTTGTCTCATTTTACCCTACCTCGACTTGACTTCTTTTTTTACTGTTGAATTAACATCACAACAATAATGAACACAAGATGCTTTTGTTTTTTCTGAGCTCATTTATTTTATTTCCCCCCAAGTTGGAGATTTGGGTCTCAAACAGACACACTGGCATTGCAATGCATTTCCTCAAAAACCCTCAGCCAGACTCTCACCATTCATCCTCGTCTTTGAAAACTTCCAACCGACCCTTTCCTTTCACTATCTCCTTTTCACTCTAAGCCCTTTTGGCACTTTTTGACCAATCAGAAGCAAACAGGTCAGTCTTTCACATGTCATCCAAATTCCTGTTAATTTTCACTATTACATAACATATAACTCAAATTTTGTGTTTTTCCACATCTTATTATTTTACAGTCAGTGGAACAGGGCTGTGGAGTTGGAGTCAGAAGCAATTAAGCATTCTCTGAAGTCAAAACTGGTTAAACTATACTGACTCCAGTTGAATTTATACTTTATATGGCCCTAGTTTAATCTGTAAAAGTTATAACATGCACACTCCTTATAAATCATATCATAAAAAAAATCATGGTTTTATATTTATGAATTGTAAGCTTGTCTCAGATGTCTAGCATATGAATACCGATTTGTGAGGAGTTGGAGTCAGAGGTGCCAAAAATAGAGGATTTGAATTGGAGGTTTTGTTTTCAACTCTATGATCTTGCAGTTGAGGGTATGTAACACTTTGGCCTTTCTTTTGCCAAATAATTTCTACACAACATAGAAGTAAGCTTCCAAATAATTATCTCCTTGATAATAAAAACCATGACCAATAAGTCAAATACCTTTTGGTCTGAATGTTTTTATCCAATTTATCACTTATTAAACAGATGTGTCCAACACTTTCAGCATTTCCTGATTATAACATTACTCCACAATGCTTCATAAATAACGCCTCATCAATTATACCACTTTCCTTTTCTTCTCCTCACCTCTAATTACTAATGAACATCTTTTTTTCTCATTTTTAGATAACATATTGTCAATTATAATATTATTAATTTTGACTGGTATTTTCTTTGACCCTTCATCTTCATGGTTATCACAGCTTAATGCCTCTATCCCAGCTATGATTAGCAGAATGAGAACAGGATACCCCCATGGATTGAATAAAGGGTTAGGTTCAAAGTTCCGTGATGGCTCCCGATTACGACAAGAAGGTTCCCGAGTTCAAAAGAAATATTTCAGTTTTACTATTTCTCTGAATGTTTGAGATGAGGCTTGATGATTAGTATTATCAGTGTTATTCCGACTATTGTCCTCATCTTCATTGTTATCTGTACAACATTTCAGCCGATATGCCCTCTGGCTTCTTCGGGTATTTCTTTCGAACTCAGGAACCTTCTTGTCATAATCGGGAGCCATCACGGAACTTTGAACCTAACCCTTTATTCAGTCCATGGAGGTATCCTGTTCTCATTCCGCTAATCATTGTTGGGGTAGAGGCATTAAGCTGTGATAACAATGAAGATGAGGACAATAGTCCGAATAACGCAGATAATACTAACCATTTCAGTTTTACTATAGGAATGGAAATGATTTTGCAATAAGAATGCATTGGAAGTGTTATTAAAATGCTTTGAAATTATTTTTTTCTGTATAAATGCATTAGAAAAAGTTTTGATATAGGAATTCATTAGAAAGAATTCTGATTAGAAAAAGTTTTTCCTGCTAATACTTATATCAGATTAGTGTGAGTATGTTCAGCACAGTAGCCATATGTCTTTGATGTTTACATAAATATATAAAGAATTAGATTTAATCTATTGCACCAATAAAAATAGATTGCTTATAAGATAATTATTGTATTTAGATTCTACTAATTGACCTCTGAAAAAAGATAATTTACTGAAATAGAAATTTTCTTTTCATTAAGATTTTATAAGTTTTTATAAGTATCTATTAATTTTGATTAGACTGAATTGTCCAGTTCGATACATAGCATAGTGGATATAAGCGTTGAGTTAATACAGTTCTAAGTGACAGTTATCTCTAGGCTGCTGGTTCAATCCTGGTTTCAATTTATTATTATTATTATTCTTCAATTATTGTATTTAGATTCTACTAATTGACCTCTGAAAAAAGATAACTTTCTGAAATAGAAATTTTCTTTTCATTAGGATTTTATAAGTTTTTATAAGTATCTATTAATTTTGCTTAGACTGAATTGTCCAGTTCGATACATAGCATAGTGGATATAAGCATTGAGTTAATACAATTCTAAGTGACAGTTATCTCTAGGCTGCTGGTTCAATCCTGGTCAAGGGTGACAGTAACATAGAATAATAATTAACACAGCTTAACACCCAGCTAGGGTTAGTAGAAGGAGAACAGGATACCCCCATGGATTGAATAAAGGGTTGGGTTCAAAGTTCCGTGATGGCTCCCAATTACGACAAAAAGGAAGTTGAGAAGGCTCCCAAGTCTAACAAGTAATACCTGAAGAAGGCCGGAGGTCACATCAGCTGAAATGTATTGAAGTCAGTAAGTCTACTGTTGGTTTGAATAACAGCAGCTAACTAAGTACAACTTAAGCAGTGTCCAAGACAGTTGGTATATATAGAAATCAAGAATGATCCATTCATGAATTTGGGTGATTCCATTCCTGGAGTTCTGATTGGCTGCTTGACTGCTTGATTTGAATGACATTGTGGAGTCTTATAAATACCTTGTCATTCTGCAGTAGACTTTGTGACTATTCGGGTTTGTATTTAAGTTACAATAGTTTGTTGCCTTGTCTTCCCAGTTCAACGGTAATTGGAACTTTAATTATTCTTCAAAATGTTGTACAGATAACCATAAAGATGAGGACGAAAGTACAAATAATACAAATTATCAAGCCTCATCGCAAAAATTGAGAGAAATAATTTTGATAGGTTTTTTCTTTAATCTTTTTATTGTTATTAATTTTTACTAATATTTACTTTCATCTTTAATTTTTAGAGAACATTGTCAATCATCATCATTATTACTAATTTTAATTTTGTATTTTATTTTATATTTTTGATTTATTATCAACCATTATTTCACTCATTGTGAGTTTTTCACACCAGCATCAGCTGATGGTCTTTCACTGGAGTCTGAGTGACAAGGATCTCCAGGACTCTTCTGAGTATTCTAGTCAATTTCAACAATGCTCTTGTCTGGATGGTCTCAATTCTTACTCTGATTTCCACTTCCTCTAGACTGGGTATTACACCTAACCGTTAGCATGATATAACCCTGGACGGGTTGATATGCCGTTAAAATCAATAAACCAACCAACCATCTAGTCTGTTTTCTAAACTTTTGGGGTATGTTCCAAGTGTACCAGCTACAATTGGTTTTACTTTCACTCTCATATTCCAGCTTTTTTCAATTCTTTAGCAAGGTCTAGGTATTTTCTATCTTTTTGTTTTCTATCATCTTCACTCCCCATTTTACCACACAGATTCAAACTGTGCTACTCATGCACTGACTTGGCGAGGGCTGGTATCAAACCCAGAACCTTGTGGGTCTGAGGTGGATGCTCTACCAACTGAGCTAAACTGACCCTTCTACTACCAAACTGTTTTAATTTGGACTCGCCTGTCCAAAGAACTTCTTTCCTCTGGTCAGTGGTGTGCACTCTCCATACTTTTTTGGCAAACTGAAACCATTTACTTATGCTTTATTTTTCCCTTTTCCTTTTTTTTCTTTTTCTGTAACTTTTCCTGATAATCTATACTTTATGAGTATCTTAGAAGTGGTCTGCCTGAAAATATTTTATGGTCTGCTAAGCACTTCAGCGAGCTCATGAGCACATTTTTTCTATCCTGTAGGCACTCTACTCAAGATATTTTTCTATCCGATTGACTTTGGGAGTTTTCCAGCTCTGGTTCTATTTTCAAATTTGCCTGTTGATATTTTAGTTTTAGTTTTTGTTGCGTTTGTTTTATTGATTAAAATTTGACAAACACCTGGAATTGCCAGCAGAATAAAAAAAAGTTGATATCAGATAGAATAACATTTATAGTTTATTTGGATATCTACAAACATAAAAGAAATTGACCCTAAGAGAAATTTATATGTATGCGTGTGTATATATATATGTATATATATATATATATATTTGTTATGTCTACATTCTGTGGACATAGGAATAATATATTATAACACAATGGTTGACTGAACATACAGTCAGAGGAAAAATAGAATATATTTGGTCCATGCTTATGTATATGTCTGTAAAAGAACAAAAGAACACATCAGTCAGGAAGATTCAGGTAAGCAATAAAAAATGTATTACCCCTTGAAACCACTTTAAGATAATATCTTTAAGTGACTAGTTTTAAGAGAAAATGGGTCTTGAAAAGTTAATGGTCAGACTAGGAAAAAAGTAATGTACATAATTTTAGGAGAAATTGGAGACCATGAATCTGGCTGAAAAAGTTATGACTAATTTCTGGGTGGCCAAATAAGCTGGATCGGGTTGGGGAGAAGTCTGCATATATTCAGCTAGCTCAAGCCCCAAAGAGCAGATTCAGACTGCCTGGCAGTAGCAGTATATAGAAAATAAACAGACCACATCATTGAAACCAGCAGTCTATTTATAATTAAGCAAACTTTCTTGCCAGCTGATCACATAAATTTAAGTGCCTTCTGCTCCACCACAAACTGCACAAAGTGTTACACCTTCCTCCACCATTAGCACCCTGTCTTCAAACTTTGTTTTTCATGTTTTTCTTATTCTTGTGAACATGTCTCTAGCTCATGCCTTTCGAACTGGCCAGCACAAAATATTACAACGTGGAATCATCACCATTGTGCAATGAAGGTGCATGAGTGCAAACTGGGTATTCTCACAATATCATTTATGTAAGGGAAATAGCTGAAATCCATGTATTATGAATTTAAAAGGATATGACGCAAGCAATTCAAGATAAAGAAAATCAAGAACACCACTAAGAGGTGAACTCATTGGTAAACTGAATCTTTATATATAAGAAATACAGTTATACTGAAAGACACAATGTTTAACACATAATGTGCATATTTTGTTTGTTTTGTTGATTGGTAATGGTTGGCTGGTTGGTTAGATTTCACGGCATGTAAACCCTTGTTGGGTTATTTTATGCCAAAGACATTTTTGTTTTTTTCCTTCTTGTTGGGTATTTGTTTTTTTTTTTAATTTATTTTTCTTTTAAACAAATTTTTTGGAAAACAAATTCTTTATCTATTTTATTCATAGATAGGACCCTGACAGGTAATACCACTGGGTCAGAGTGGACCTAGGAGTAATGTCGTTGAAGGGGTACTCCTCAGAACTCCAGAATTGGAACTTCTTCACTAGATGCTGTTTAACATCATACCCGAGACACTAAGACTCTCAGTCACCACCTTCTTCTATGTAGATGATAAAAAGGATTGAGAGTTTGCCATAAGAGCAATAGTCAGGACAATCATATAGGTGCTAGGGCTTGATGTGACCAGCCAATTGATTGGAGGGAGCCTCTCCAACCAACCATCTAGCCTAAGTAAGGGCCAAAGTGGAGTGCTGCATGTCATGGACCGCTCAACCACCAAATTCCATCTTTAAACATCACGGCTGGTAACCCACAATGAAAAGGTGACCCCAGGGGGGGGATCTTATCTCTCTGCAGAGGGGCAGTGTATTATACAACCCTAACTGAGAGGGTGGATCACTATCTGTCTCCCTTTAAAAGGGCCGGGTTAGCTCAGTCGGTAGAGCGTTCGGCTAGAAACCACAAAGTTCTTGGTTTGATACTGGCCCTTGCAAACTCAGCGTATGAGTAGCATAGGGATCTGTGCAGTAAAGTAAGGAGCTGATGGTAGGTGTGGCGCTCCACCTCAGATGCTAAAAAAAAACAATCTCCTTGGTCTAGTGCTATTGAAAAGGGATAGACTCCCTTGCTGATTGGCTGATACTGACTTTAGGCCGCCCCGACGACTTATATATATATACTAGTGGGTCACTAAGTCTGTAGATCTCCATGTATATATGGCTGGATTGGTAATGGTAATGTTGCATTAGTTTTTTTAAGATTCGGTTCTAGGAAGGATATTTAGTTGTGTCTTTCTCACCAAGCTCCAATATTAGAATTAGTATATCTAATGATATACTAACACTGAATAAATGGATGTAAAAACATAATAAGCTCATTTACACATATATAATAAACATACAATAAGTATTAACAAGTATACACAAACATGTCTTAAAAATGTGTATATATTGTTCTATGAACAAGTAGTATATGAAAAGGGGTGCAAAAATGGTAAATGTCTTACTTGATGTAGATGGCAGAAAAATCATATTGTAAAGCCATGCTGGTTTTACTCTCTCATGGCTTGGTAGGAGATGTGTCACACTGTTCTAAGAACAGGGGTGAAAAATTGTACATCATTCAAAGAACAAAGATAAAAGAGGATGAGAAAGGATTCTGGGATTCTCACATGACCATGAGGTGTGCAAAAGACACACCCACAAAATCTAAGATAATATGGTGCTTATACCCTCAAAACAGATATTATCAGGTATGATCCTTTCAGAATAAAATATTTAGATAAATCCTTAGGGAATTTAAATTATTAGATGATTTTATTGGAAAAAAAATAGAGGTCGGAAAATAAAGATTTAACTCAACAAGTTTTTGTTGAGGGGAGGCCAAAAAGAAGCGAGTCCAACGCCTTCTCGCAGGCTAACCTTTTCTTTGCAAACACCGACTTCTTCTTCATCGTCAAATCATCTAGCAGCTACCGTAGCAACACTCGTTTCTGCACTCCTGCTTCTGGGTGTTTCCTTCTATTTATACACAGGTCTGCTTCTATCATCCGGGCGTCTGTACTTCACATATGGGACTGTCAACTCAATCCCAGTTGCCGGAATGCCCACAGCTATTATCCGGGTATCTGGCATTCACATACGGGACAGTAGCATTTCGATTCCGGTGCCTGCACCAAAGTGTCGCCTTTTCGCATTCTGAAGGACACGGGTTTGATCCTAGGTTAGTCCTACACACCAGGCAAAGCCTAGCCCTCTTCCTTCGAGAATACGGCAAAGTTTTCATGCCTGCCACTCAACTCATGTTCTCTGTCACAGATTTTGAAAAGAAAACACCTCTTCTTACAGAAAATCTCCCCAGAATTATAAAATGATAAGTGTGCTAAAACGAAAAAAATCTTTCTTTTCTTTTTTTTTTTTTTTTTTTTTTTAACTTGGAGAGCTTTGTTTTTATTTTTTTTAAAGTTGTATAAATATATTATTTTAAAATCTGTTATGAAATGAAATTGAATTAAAAGAAAGGAGAAAGATTGGAAATGGTGATATCTATAATTTTTTTTAGGGAAAGGAATTTTCTTTTTTTTATTTTCTTTCTTTTTTACTATTTTGGTACTGTGGAAAGAGTCTGAAGTTAATTGGCCAAAATTCTTGGGGACAATGCAGCAGAAATGATTATTTTTAAATCTGTTATAATTCACTTTATTCAGTTCTTGAATTTTCTTTAAAAAAATCATTTGTTGCATGGGAAAATATTTATATTTCTTATAAGTCCTCAAAGAATTTAAATCATCAAAAAGATTTTGAAAATTTTTGAAAAAATTTGCCCTCAATCATTAAATGAAAAATGCATTAAAACAAAAACACAATATTTTATTTTGAAAAATATTTAGATTGTATTTTGGATTGAAATATACTTAGAGAATATTGTACTTTGATAAAAAGAAAATATTTACTGAAAAATATTTTTTAAATAAGAAATAATTATTACTGTAAACTGTTCATGTTCCTGACACTAATACATTATTCTGTGTACTAGACATGAGACTTTGATGAGTTGTGGTGCACCTGAGCACTGTACACAATAAATTTCATTATTATTATTATAATCTTTTATTTTCAATTTTTCTAATGATTTTTAAAAAATGACAGGTAGCTTTTCTAGTGTGTGTGTATGTGTATATATAATATATATATATATATCGTGTACTTATTTTTGACCTGCTACATATTCATATTTTTGGTTACATAGTTTTAATGCTGCAGAGTTTGGTAATAAATAATACCTAATAATATCCTGGTTTTGAAGAAAACTGACTTTTTATTAAAAATTGTTAGAGTGTGGGGGGGTACTTATTCATTGAAATAATTTAGATAGATATGAACAGATTGAAATAAGCAAAGTTAGATACACCTAAATAGGCAGAGTCAGATGGACATATAGGAACTGCCTGTGATATGGAGATAAGATAAAACTAAGATGGATAGAAAGATAAGACTAAGTTGCAATGGATGAAAAATATAGACCCTTCTTCTTTTACTTTACTATATCTTATAACTGTAAATACTCTTTTCTTTGGTTTTTGTATTTTTCCCCCTTTTTTATTTTCTCTGTTGTTTCCTTCTACCAAAAAAACACACCCTCCTCTCCTTCGTTTACTTCTCGTCCAACCCACTTGAGCATCTCTTCATATGTCAGTGTGTGTGTTTTTCATAATAGCTCTGTCACTCACTTGGGCAGCCATACAAGTTATTGAATCTTTAATGCCTCTACATGCGCTTGCTATTGAACTGCTTTCAATAACACTGTTTTTACATGTCAAACTTAGCTTCTGGCCTGAGGCCAGTGCCATTTCTATCTCAGATGCCAACTAGAGTAATCTCCCTTGTCACGATTACAACTTGTTTTCCACTCAAAGAGGGAAAGAAAGGGTACATTTAGACCATTTGGGGTATTATTTTTTCACTTATCCTCTGCAATTACAGTTGTTCAGAAAGAGTTTTAAGATCTCAAGATTGGGTAAAATAATAATCCTACATAACAAATGTTTATAAGAATACTTATCGCATAAAATCTTGTGTGTATATGTGTAGCAATAGCATCATCTTTACAGATCACTGCCGTCCCTCACAATCCTATAACCCCACCACCAGAACCTTTCGTCTCATAAGCCCTCAAATGACTCATCAAACCCACTGCAGATCCACAAAGTTTGATGCAAATATGACATAGGAAGGATGTCCTTCCCATTGCATCAGATGGATCAGATGATAAAATTTTATGCTTGTGCACCACCATATGTCTCTTAAGATCAGAAGCTAACTTACAGATTTTGTTACAGATTGCACAAGACACATTGTTTGTTCCTGGAATTTGCATGAATTGTCCCTGATGAGATTTCCTATGATTGACATATCCAGCCTTAGAATGCAGAATTTGACCACATGTCTGACATTTCCAACCCTCCATGTTCTCTCCAATATGACAGGTGTATCCCTTTCAAAGTTGACACTTGAGGTTTTTATGCTCAATTCTTTCACTCTCAAAACTGGTACAGCCATCATCCACATGAATTCTCCAGTCAGTTCTCTTCAATGTCAGCTTTTCCC
This sequence comes from Doryteuthis pealeii, assembly GCA_023376005.1. Classification (NCBI taxonomy): domain Eukaryota; kingdom Metazoa; phylum Mollusca; class Cephalopoda; order Myopsida; family Loliginidae; genus Doryteuthis; species Doryteuthis pealeii. The sequence goes on along the minus strand of CM042146.1, from coordinate 69,034,467 downwards.
AGTTGTCAGGATCTATTTTTATTTTTACAAGGTTGCTTTTTAAGTAATCCTTATACCTCTTCCAAGGCTTATTCTGTGGCCTTTTGCCATCATGCAGCTAGCCGTAAAGGAGTTGCTTTGGCATTCTAGCATCACTCATATACACAACATGACATGCCCATCGCATTTGGGCCATTATGATAAGAGTTTTAAGGACTTCTGTGTTAGGTGTGTTGGAATTCCACTTGATGTTTAGAATGTGTCTCAAACATTTCTGATGAAAGTGTTCAAGAATTTTCAAATGTCTTCAAACAATGTCCATGTTTCCAATGAGTACAATAGAATACTCAACACACAGGACCTATAAACCTTCAATTTTGTTTTATGGGTAATGCTGGTATTAGACCATAACCGTATATGTATATACTAATGTACATGAAGATCTATGCTTATATGACATGTATATTTACCAACACCGTAGGATGTGATACAAGGTCAATTTCTTAAGCAGAGTTTAACAAGTATGAATTCAGAGTTTTCCTTCTCCTAGACTGGTTACTTAGCCAATATAGCATATATCATGTATGTGATTATGTATGTGAATTTTTCTTCATGAGTGTGTATGTGTGAGTTTTCCTCCATTAATGTGTGTATGCATACATAAGTTTTCCTCATTGATTGTTAGATTTTCTTTGTGTGTGTGTTAGTTTTTCTTCATTAATGTGTCTGTATGTGTATATACATCTGTATATTTTTTCTTTCACTAATGTGTGCGTGCATCTGTGTGTGTTTTCCTTGATTAGTATGAAGGTGTGTGCATGCATATGTGAGGTTTCCTTCATGAGTGTGTGTGTGTGTGCATGTATATGTATAAGTTTTCCTTCATTAATGTGTGTATGCATGTATTTTTCTCTATGAGTGTAAGGGATGTGTGTGTGTGTGTAATGGAAAGGTTTGAGACCGGTCATATACAGCATGAGCAGTTGAAGAGAGATATTCGCAAGAATAAAGAGGTAGACAATCAAGGGCTTCAAATCGGTCTACTATGTGACCAATGTGGAAGGCTATGTATGAGCAAAGCTGGCCTGATCAGTCACCAATCTGTGCATCGGCGGGATGGACTAATAAAATACCCTGTGCTCCCTGGAAATACTTGTAATTGTGGGAAGGTGTGCAAGACTTTGGCAGGACTAAAGAGCCACTTTCGTGCAGCTCATTGTTGAACATTTTTGAAGCTCACCATTATATTGTTTGAACTATTGAACTTTTTTTCTTTTTTTTTTTGTTTGTTATTGTTATTGTTGTTACTATATCAAGCAATGGCAATACTTGAATATGAGTTTGCTGCCATCATATATATATCTGTATGTTTCCTTTCATTAATGTGTGTATGTGTATGCATTTTTTTTTCTTTCATGAGTTTATTTGTGTCTGTGAGAGTTTCTCTTCAGGAGATGATACGTGCATGTATATGTACTTTCACTCAGTCTCTTGTTCTTATGAATATCTTAGTCAGCATGATCCCATAAATAATCCTAAATTTACAGAATTGGATTTCCACTGAACAGTTAGATGCTCTTTAATTGTTTTTACTACATTTGGTTGTCAGTTTCAATTACACAGCATCAAATAAACAAATAAATAAATCAAAGATGGCGCATGTCCAGTATTTTCAAAACTGATCAGTAATGAATGTTGGGCCATGTGTCTTTAGGAGGGTAATCCTATTTTGACCAAAGACAATTATTCAAATTGCCTTATGAATCTTCTTTTTTTTTTTGTGAACTAATGTTTCTTATTGAAAAAAAATATTTATCAAATTAAAAGCTATTTGGTAGGCAACTAGTCTAGAAAGATAATTCTGAGTTCAAACTGTAGAGAAGAATGTAGTGGGAAATGCCTTCACTTTTCAATGCTGTGTGTGTATATATATATATATATATATATATATATATATATGTATATGTATATGTAAAATGAAACTGGAAGTGAATCCGACCATATGTTGAAAAAATAAATAAAGTATAGAATGGATAAAATAGGATATTTTAATCAAAACACGTGTAAGTAAAATTGATTAAAATATCCTATTTTATCTATTCTATACTTTTTTTTCTTTATATATATATATATATATATATATATATATATATATGAGAGAGAGAGCATTGAAAGGTAAAGGTATTGCCCACTGCCTTCTCTACAATTATATATATATATATATGACTTGATAAACAAACACCAACTTCAACAAGAGATATTTGATATATATTTGATATGTATTTAATAATCAAAACATTTTAAATATTGACAATAATTTTCAAATATTAATAAATCATCCTCATGATTCTTATTTTTCATATCTATTTATTACTACACATTATCAATTTATTTTAATTTCTTCCTAAAATATATAAACTGTAATGAACAAAACTTTTTTTTCATTATTGCCACAAATCTTAATGAAATTTCAATGGCTTAGACACTCATAGAAAACTAAAACAGCCTTGTCAGGATTTTTTCTCAGCTTTTTGTGTCTATTTCAATAGCCATTACATGCATACTTCCTCATATGTATGTATGTATATGAAGAAATATATATATATATATATATATATATATATATAATTTAAATTTTAAAATGATATAAACATCATTAACAATAAACATTTCTGGGATTTCTAAATATTTTGGAGTCCTTACTTTTGGGATTACCTTCATTTATCAGGAAAAAAAGGATTATTTGCTATATTTCGGGAAATCCTATCCCCTTTAACTGGCAATAAAAAATAATTTCTTTTAGTTATTAACATTAATTAAATATATACACCATTGCCATTTTCATAAAATTTATATAAAAAACTATGAAGAACCCACACTTCAAAAAAAAAAAAATATATATATATATATATATATATATATATATATATATATATATATATATATATATATAATGGAGGCACGTGGGCTAGTGGCTAGAGTTGTGGAAAATGGACTCGTCGATTCGAGTTCAATTCCTAGACTAAGCTGTTGGCATTTCACATAGCGCTAATACCCTTGGGAAAGGTATGAATCCATATATTCTCCCTCCAGCTATGGGTTAAATAGTAGGGCAGACTGGACCCTTCAGCCTTGGGTAGGTAACCAGTCTAGGAGAGGGATAACTCTGAATTCAAAATTCCTGAGGTCGGTCGTTGATTGGGTTTGTGACAACCCTTGATGCACCAATTCTTTCCTATCAACTGTGCCAAAAAGTGTGGATAGTCCAACACAAGCCTTCACCACTATAAACAAATCACTGTGTGGGTGTTCATTGTATGAACACTCATACGTCGAAATCGACGGGAGAGTCCATCTTATATATATATATGATACATAAATGTTGGTAAATAAAATTTTTAAAATTGTTAATTTCAATTGGTTTCAGTCTTAGACCATCATCAGAATATGTTTATTTCCAAACTTGATTACATTTGAAGACTGATAGACTTGTGGATGCCAGAGGATTGGCATTCATGTGTGAATGAAAGTTGAACTTAACAGCTTTAAATATTCAATTCACATTCATTTAAAAATATTTTCAAACCTAAAAATAAATTTTTGTGAGTGTGTATGTGTGTGTGTATATATATATATATATATATATATATATATATATACGCATACACACACATCAAATATCAGACATATTCTGCCAAATTAATAACTCAATGCCTGAAGAAGACAACAGATCAGAAACACGTGTCGCGTATGTAAGAAAAAAGAATAAAACATTTTTTCTGAGAACATAATACATTTTGTGGACCTTCTTCTTTTTTATAAAATATTAAATTTTCTCCCGTTGGAACCAGAACAACATTTTATATATATATATATATATATATATATATATATAGTTAGGGTATAGAAGACATAAAGTCAGGCACTTGGTAACTGTCAGTTTCTCACTTAACTTATATATGCACTATCAAACATATTGAGCACTCTTTAATTATAGATATAGTAGACTATATATATATATATATATATATATATATATATATATATATATATATATATATATATATATATAATCAGATTGTATTTTATATATGTAAATGTACACACACACTAAAATATTGTAATGTATCAGTACTTTTTGTCTGATTTTTTTAGATGAGGGTTGATAATTTATATCATTTAAATTTTTAAAACTGTTGTCCTCAACTTTATTGCTATAACACAACATTTTGGCCAATGTGTCCTCCAGCCTTCTTCAGGTGTTTCTTATTGAACCTTCTTGACAAACATGGCAGCCTTCATGACATAATCTGAAGCCTTCACAGAACCTCAAACTGAACCCTTTATTTAATCTATTGGGGTAGGTTGTTCTCATTCTGTTAACCATGACTGAGTACAAGTGTTAAGCTATGTTATTTTTGCCTTTGATCAGGATTGAACATGCAACCTACAGATGATTGTCACTTAGAACTGTATTAACTCAACCCTTATATACACCAACCCCTACACATGAGCAGGATGTGATACAAGGTCAATTTCTTAAGCAGAGTTTAACAGGTTCGAATTTGGAGTTTTCCTTCTACTAGACTGGTTACTTAGCCAAGATTAAAGAGTCCAATCTGCTCTACTATTTACCCATAGCTGGAGGGAGAGTAATTAAATGCATACCTTATATCTGTTGCATTCATATGTCTAACATTGTGTATATAACGTATATAATACTAAAGATGAGGACAACAGTCCCCAAAAATCTAAATAATGCAAATTATCAGTCAGTACTTTAGTTTATATAAATGTTTAGGCATGTACATCTACATCTACAATAAACCAAATTCTTTTACCCTTTCAGAGAAGTTTGTATCATTTCTCTTTGTTTTCTTTTGTAATCCAGATCCACTTATTTTTCTGGAGAAAAAAAACCTTTGAAATTTGTTCCCTAAAGATATTCTTTTACTGCTTCAATCATTTTCAAAGCATTTATTGAAGGAATGAGATTTTTAGCTTCAGGAAGTGAGAGAGACAGAAAGAGAGAGTGAGATAGGTGAGGCTCAATGTCAGGTGGGAAAACCATTTCTTGTGGAGGTATAGACTGGGGGTTGGGGCAGCAACTCCAAGACATAATTGGATGCTGAAATTACAGCTGCCTGTACATTTTGGGGAGGAGGATGAGGTGTATTTGTCTTGTAACAAAAGCTTCACTCATTCATCATTTTAGTTGGATTTTTTCCTTGATAGGTGTTATCATTTAATGCAGTTCGGTAAGTAATTTCTGCCAAAAGTTTCAGATTACACTTGATTATTTACTTAGATTCTTCCTCCTTTTGACAAAATAAAATTCTAGGAGCTCAAAAATTGGTACCATAAGTTTGGATTTCTTGTGGCAATTATGTAATATCAATAAATGTAATTTTATAAAAATGAAAAAACAAGTTTCATTGACAGGTGATATTTATTAAGACAATGCTTATAGCATTTCAGTTTGTTTATCAATCCTTTGTCGGGGCCCTCGTCTATTTAAAAAATAAATTATTAATAAAGAGTTTACTAATAATTTATTTCTGTTTTTAATAATTTATTTTTTAAATAGATGAAGGCCCCAATGAATGTTTGATAAACAAACCAAAATGCTATAGTGTCAGCTTCACCCATCAATGAAATTTGTTTTTGTATTTTTATAAAATTATACAAATGCATACACACACACACACACACACTTTATATATATATAGTGAAAAATTTGAAAAAACACAGGTTCAAATAAAATGAGTGATATTTATTCAGCCAACACTGCAGTGTTTCAATCTGTTTAGTAGATCTTCTTCGGGGCTTTTGTTGATATAAGGAAAAGTAAAATTTATCACAGAATAATAAGGAGACTGTGATAGTTACATACCGTTGGATTCACTTCTATTTTCACACACACACACACATATATATATATATATATATATATATATATATATATAGTTAATGATTGTACTCTAGAAATGAACTTAATATCAGTGAACACGAATTAATACAAGCATTATTTATAGATAAGGGCTAATATTATGGACTCTCTCGTCGATTTTCGACGCATGAGGGTTCACACACACAATGAATACCCACACAGTGATTTGTTTATGCTTGTGTTGGACCATCCACACTTTTAGGCACAGTCGATAGGAAAGAATTGGTGCATCAAGGGTTGCCACAAACCCAATCAACGACCGACCTCAGGAATTTTGAATTCAGAGTTATCCCTCTCCTAGACTGGTTACCTACCCAAGGCTGAAGGGCCCAGTCTGCCCTACTATTTAACCCATAGCTGGAGGGAATTTTGGATTCAGAGTTATCCCTCTCCTAGACTGGTTACCTACCCAAGGCTGAAGGGTCCAGTCTGCCCTACTATTTAACCCATAGCTGGAGGGAGAATATATGGATTCATACCTTTCCCAAGGGTATTAGCGCGATGTGAAATGCCAACAGCTTCGTCTAGGAATTGAACTCGAATTGACGAGTCCATTTCCCACGACTCTAACCACTAGCCCAAGTGCCTCCATAAGGGCTAATATATATATATATATAATATATATATATATATATATTAGCCCTTATGGAGGCACGTGGCTAGTGGTTAGAGTCGTGGTATATATATATATATATATATAAGCCCTTATGGAGGCACGTGGGCTAGTGGTTAGTCGTGGAAATGGACTCGTCAATTCAATATATATATATATATATATATATATATATATATGGGTCTTTTTAGTTTGCTTGAAGCATTGTACGTATGTGTTTAAAATAGAAATTAGAAGGCAATTGACAATGCAATGGAATAGGTGTTGAAAATGATATTTATTTACCTGTTTCCTAAATATTTAAGTACTAAAAAATTTAAAAAATAAGTACTAAAAAAAAACCCAAAAAAAAACCACAAGTACTTCTAAAACCTCTGAAGATGGGATTTATCCCGAAAATATTTAGGAAACAGGTAAATAAACATCATTTTCAACACCTATTCCATTGCATTGTCAATTGCCTTCTAATTTCTATTTTAAACACATACGTACAATGCTTCAAGCAAACTAAAAAAAAACCTTATTTCACTACGCCTGAACGAGGCTGAATTTGCCATAAGAATTAAAAGAATTTCAAAGATCCATATTTGAAACTGCACGTGCGCACACATGAACGGGCTGACGATTCACCACAGAAAAACCCGAATATTTTCAAATATCCGATGTTTCAAATATCCGGCGTTCCTTTATTTAACTTAATAAACAACAAACATTTGAGCGAGGCTGACACTTACGCCATCGCCATAAGATAAGTACTAAAAAAAAAAAAAACACAAGTACTTCTAAAACCTCTGAAGATGGGATTTATCCCGAAATTATTTAGGAAACAGGAAAATAAACAAGTATGACAAACTTTTATTAAAAAGAAAAATAATCAATAAATGTTGTTTGTATTGGTTGTTACAAGGTCCTCTTTATGGCCAATACTTCTGATTGTTTATTCAAATTTATTAAAGTGTTTTTTTCTCTGGTTAGGTATACTATAGGGAAAAACAGGATGATTTTATTGAATTGCTTCAGTCATTCAAAGGGCTTTACAAAAGGTGATGTACAGGGTGCTTGAACAGTCAATTAACTTTGTTATAATTTATGTTCTGACTCCACAGCCCTAATATTGACAGGTAAATTCATCCATAAACTCTACTAGTTCACCATACAGTAGGTCTTTGTCCATCCTCCTGACATGGCCAAGCCAACACAGATGGACATAGATGAGGACAAAATAAGCACCAGTCAGGTTCCCACGTCATATTGTCTCTTTCCCCTAACCTGGATTTCTACACTGCTATTAAAAGTAGTAAAGTCGTCGGGGCGGCCTAAAGTCGGTATCAGCCAGTCAGCGAGGGAGTCTATCCCCTTTTCAATAGCGCTAGACCAAGGAGATAGTTTTTAGCATCTGAGGTGGAGCGCTACACCTACCACCAGCTCCTTACTTTACCGCACAGATCCCTGTGCTACTCATACGCTGAGTTGGCGGGGACCGGTATCAAACTAGGAACCTTGTGGTTTCTAGCCGAAACTGCTATTACCTATCCCATATTGCCCCATGCACCTATTGTATTGTCAACTTTGTCCATTCCCACCTTTTATTGCCCCTTGGACTCTTCCATGATTCCTGGTTTCCCTCTCTTATTGTCCATAGTTATGATAAAGTTACATAAAAAATAATGTCTTATACCAGTCACATGATAAAGGGATGTCTCATTTCAGCTATATAGTACAGTGATATCTCATGCCTATCTATTCATATATAAAGAGCAGTTATGTCCAGAGGAAACTACAAAAATAAAACGATTAACAACAAAGTAAATATATATATATATACAGATTCACTATCACCAGATCTTGCTTTTTGAGCAAGAATTATTAAGATATGATTTATATTTGAAGATATTTAACAATTAAGATATGTATAGAAATAGCATTGAAATTCTATTTAAAACTATCCAGCATTAGTAATTCTCAAAAGTAAACAGATCAATACACCAGTGTTTTTTGCAAGTGAATACCCAGACAATTCTGGGAGAACAGACTACCCCGGTGGATTAACTCTTAACATCCTATACCGCCTCATTCCGCCCGGCCAGAAGTCACATTCATTTTCCTAATCCACTCCAAACGATAACCTTTGTTTAAATATAATATTAAACATATTTAGAAGTCTTTATTTTTAGGGAAATAACAGTTAACTTTAAATGAAAAGGAAATTTTAAACCATTTTTGATAGATCCTTAGAGGAGTGGGCTCTGGACTTAGAAAATTCTCAACAGGATCTTAAGAGTTAAATAAAGGTTCACTTCAAAATTCTGAGAAGGCTCCTTAGTTCAACAAGAAACACCTAAAGAATGCCAGAAGGCACAGTAGCTGAAACATTGTGTATATAGCAATAAATATGAGGATAACAGTCTGAAAAATCCAAATAATACAAAATTAACTTTAATTCAATGTTCATATCTGACTTGGTAAGAACATTTTGAGTCTCCATACTTTTTCAACACACCTCATATGTTGTATTTTGATATTTTATGACAGATATCATGAAACACATCAGAATCCTATGAAAAAAAAAAAATTATTTGAGTAAGCAAATAATTATCACCAGTTACAGAGACAACTGTCCCCTACTCATCAAGGGGAGTAACTCTGATATTTCATTTGGACTAATTCTATCAATGATTTTGAAGAAAATTAAGTTTAATTCAATGTTCATATCTGTCTTGGTAAGAACATCTTTTGAGTCTGTGTATTTTTTCAATGTACCTTGTATTGTGTATTTGCATATTTCATGATAGATTTCATGAACCACATCAGAATCCTCTGAGGACCGAAAAAAAACAACATTTTACTCTAATCATATTTGAAACTAATCAAATACCCGATTCATGGGAGCGTTCTTGATGGGAGTCTGACGTCACGATTTGTGTAGAACTCTCTTATTTTGGAGTTTAAAAGATGTAGAAATGAAGAATTTCATGATAGATTTCATGAACCACATCAGAATCCTCTGAGGACCGAAAAAAAACAAAAAAAACTTTAGTAAGCAAATAATTATCATAAACATTTTACTCTAATCATATTTGAAAATACTGTTTGATTTCTTTGACACTTCTTCTTAAAAATCTTCTTTTTATTTATTAATAAATAATATCCTAATTCTCACTTTTTCTTTTCTCTCTCTTTTATTTTTAGATTGAGAAAACACTTAGAATATTTCCAGGTGTCGAAAATTATACAGATGTCTTGCTTACCTTGAAAAGTTTACAGTCTCGGGTCATCTTATTATATGCTTCGTGAGTATTGATTGAATTTATTATTCTTTGATCTAAACAGTCTCTCTGGAGGCACATGGTGCAATGGTTATCATCATAGGAAATTGATATGGTGAACTGAGTTCAAATTCTGGATGAGGCTGTTTGCATTTCATATAATGCTAATACCTTTTGGAAAGGTATGCATCCAGTTATTCTTCCTCCAGCTATGGGTAAATAGTAGGGCAAACTGAATTCAGAGTTTTCCTTCTTCTAGACCAATTGCCATACAAAGATTAAAGAGCTTAGTCTGTCTTACTATTTTAGCAATAGCTTGATGGTGAATAGTTGGATTCATACCTTTCTCAAGGGTATTAGTGCTATGTGAAATACAAATTGCTTTATCCCAAATTTGTGTTGGCGTTTTCCTGATATAAGGTGTGTGCCAGATGCCCACTTGTACTTATAGACTCGCCGACAACCATGTGACCAACTTCTTGTCCAATCACTGGCAGTGCTCTGCTGCTGATATTGTATTTATATCGGCTGTTCTGATCTTAGCTACTCACACCTACCTTGAACCTTTGTGGACGACGGAACATAGGATTATATCACTGGACCTTTGACACTACGTAGGATTACATAACCCAGGACTTATTCACTTACCAAAGGATTCTATACCTCAGGACTTACTTACTTACTTTAAGTCCTTTTCAACTGGCCAAGGATGGCGGTCAAAATTTAACAATTTGAACTCTGGTTACTGTGTCCGTTTTCTACAATGATAACCATTACACGACGAGTATCTCCAGTTTATATATATGAGGCTAATCCCAAAAGTAAGTAAAGTCGTCGGGGCGGCCTAAAGTCGGTATCAGCCAGTCAGCGAGGGAGTCTTTCACCTTTTCAATACCGCTAGATCAAGGAGATTGTTTTGGCGTCTGAGGTGGAGCACCACACCTACCATAAGTAAGGTCTCCAAAATATATAGAAATTGCAGAAACATTTACATGATTTTAACATTTCAACATGTACCTATATTTCTACATAATTGCCATTTCGATTGATGTATTTTTATAGGAGCTGTGGCAGTTTTTGTGTGTACCCATGTCATACCAGCTCACTGCCATGTTGTTGAGGAAGTGTTGAACCTCGTTGCCATTGCAAAATCCTGATACTATTTGCAGACGTTTTTGACATCCATGCACAACTTGCCATAGACCTTTGTTAGTTGATGATGAATTTCAATCTATTTAATGCTTTTTGCATTTAAAAAAATGAATTACAACATAAACTTTATACTTGTTGGTAGCGTCAATTGAGATCTTCATCAAAAATGATTACTGTTATACCGGCCGTTCCTACAGTGGAGAATATACACCGGTTCTCACTATAAATAGTGAGACACCGAGGGAAAAGGTTGTACTGTTACCATACTGTTACTGTTTAGCTGCATGCTAGCCGTTCCTGTACCTTTATGTAAATACACTTGTCTCTTTTTACCCTACCTCGACTTGACTTCTTTTTTTACTGTTGAACTAACATCACAACAATTACCATGCTAAGACTAATCATTACAGGCACATGCACAACAAACACAACAGTGTTGCCAATATTCACCCTCATATAATAGTTCTTATGTTTTTCATTATTTTGTATTGCATTGATAATTTTGATTAATTAAATTAAATTCTAAATGACCTTTTGTGTTTGTTTTTTTTTTTTATTCAGCAAAGAAGATTCAGAACGCTTATTTGCTGATGCCAATGATTTAGAATTGACTTCAAGAGGTTATGCATGGATTGCCACTGAACAAGCCTTGCAGGCCTCCAATGTACCTGTGGGTAAGTAAAACCACCTACAGACAACTTCTACTTATATTTTATCTATTCAAAAAAAAAAAAAAAAAAAAAAGATTACTTTTAAATAGTTTTTCTTCAGATTTCTGAGATAACGGATCTATATATATTAACTCTTAACGTCCTATACCACCTCATACCACCTGGCTAGACGTCACATTCGTTTGCCTAATCCACCACCAATAGCCTTTGTTTAAATGTAAAATTAAGCATATCTACAAGTCTTTGCTTTAAGGAAAATAAAAGTTCACTTTAAATGCAAAGGCCATTTTTAGCCATTTTTTCATAAATCCTTATTCTGAGATAAGGGATCTATATATTAACTCTTAACGTCCTATACCACCTCATACCACCTGGCCAGAAGTCACATTCGTTTGCCTAATCCACCACCAATAGCCTTTGTTTAAATGTAAAATTAAGCATATCTACAAGTCTTTGATTTAAGGAAAATAAAAGTTCACTTTAAATGCAAAGGCCATTTTTAGCCATTTTTTCATAAATCCTTATTCTGAGATAAGGGATCTATATATTAACTCTTAACGTCCTATACCACCTCATACCACCTGGCCAGAAGTCACATTCGTTTGCCTAATCCACCACCAATAGCCTTTGTTTAAATGTAAAATTAAGCATATCTACAAGTCTTTGATTTAAGGAAAATAAAAGTTCACTTTAAATGCAAAGGCCATTTTTAGCCATTTTTTTGATAAATCCTTATAGGAATGGGGCTCTGGACTTGGAAAATTCTTAACAGGATGTTAAGAGTTAATACGCTAGTATCAACCTAGATGTGTCACATCCTGTCATCATCTCAGATAAATAATGGACCATGTCATTTTGATTCATAAGATAGGAATATTTGTAAAAAAATAAGTTAATTTTTTTTCTAAACTTAAGATAACAAAATTAGTTGATTTCTAGCGGAATATTATACAATCAAAATGGATATTAGGTATTATTTATTGGTAATCTTTCAGTGCCTGTTTTTGACTCAGTGCTAGATCAGGGAGATGGATTTTGTATCTGAGGTAGAGTGCCACACCTATCATCAGCTCCTCCCTTTACTGTACAGATCCAAGCAGTGCTACTCATGTGCTGAGTGGGTAGAGCTGTATCAAACCCAGAACATTGTGGTTCCTATGGTGGATGCTCTGCTGACTGCACATTGAATTCAGAGGGGTTTTTTTTCTCCTAGATTGGTTGCCATACTAAGATTAAAGAGCCCAGTCTGCCCTACTATTTACCTATATCTGGAGAAAGAATAGTTGGATGCATCCCTTTATGAAAGGGATTAGTACTACAAGAAAGGCAAAACGATATCACTAAGGCTAAGGGAGGTAATTATGTAAATTCATTCAAAAATTCAATAATATAGATTTCATTATCATCAAGTCGTGCTGACAGCCCAGATTCCCATAACTCTCTCTCACCACCCGTCCCTATCAATCACTGCTCTTAGCATGTCTTCAATACGGTATCCAGTGTCCATACATAGCTGCTATATGTAAGTTTTCGAAGAGATGATAATCTGAGGCAAACATTATTCCAGTGATGAGAAAGTGTAAGCTGTAGTGAAGAACTGAGTCAAAGAACAGTCAACAAAGTTTCACGGAGCAGGGATACATGCTCTCATTCGAAGGTGGAACATTACTATTGAGGGAAAAGGTGACAATGTGGAGAAGTAGGGATGTGATCCACAGAGGACCAGCTTCATTTTGATGTATGATATATGTTCCTGTGTTGATAATTATACCTGTCCTAAACAAAATGGCATTACCTTTTGACTCACTTATGTGGAGAAGTAGGGATGTGATCCACAGAGGACCAGCTTCATTTTGATGTATGATATATGTTCCTGCGTTGGTAATTATACCTGTCCTAAACAAAATGGCATTACTTTTTGACTCACTTATGTGGAAAAGTAGGGATGTGATCCACAGAGGACCAGGTTTATTTTGATGTATGATATATGTTCCTGCGTTTGTAATTATACCTGTCCTAAACAAAATGGCATTACTTTTTTACTCACTTATGTGGAGAAGTAGGGATGTGATCCACAGAGGACCAGGTTTATTTTGATGTATGATATATGTTCCTGCATTGGTAATTCTACCTGTCCTAAACAAAATGGCATTACCTTTTGACTCACTTATGTGGAGAAGTAGGGATGTGATCCACAGAGGACCAGGTTTATTTTGATGTAGGATATATCTTCCTGTGTTGATAATTATACCTGTCCTAAACAAAATGGCATTACTTTTTGACTCGCCTTCGTAAAATTTTAATGTTATCTTTTTTTTTTTTTCTCTCTAGGCATCATCGGCACTCAGCTGATAAACGGTACAAATGAAGCCGCCCATATTCAAGACAGCATTGCTCTGATTGCTCAGACTTTTATACGTCTACATAAGGAGATGAACATCTCCGAGCCGCTCAATGAGTGCACCGATATCAACATCCCTTGGTATGAAGGCAAAACAATACTCAAGTAAGTTATTTGCTCTAGACCAGTGCTTTTCAACTACTTTTTCTTTTCTTTTTTTAATCTATGGTCCTCTTTGATTCCTATTTTATTCTGGTGGATTGCCCACAGTCATTCAATGTTTAAAATTGCTATGGTATTTTTATAATTAAATATGTTTTCTTGCCTGAACCCCAAAAAATGTTATATGGTCCTGGGGTTCCATATGGGCCCCAGTTGAGAACCACTGCTCGAGATCTGGTTTTTCAATCTTTTTTAACCCATGGACCCCTTTTCCTCATAATTATTTTATTCGGGTGGTTTGCCCACAGTCATTCAATGTTTAAAATTGCTAAGGTATTTTTATAATTAAATATGTTTTCTTGCCTGAACCCCAAAAATGTTATATGGTCCTGGGGGTCCATATGAGCCCCAGTTGAGAACCACTGCTCGAGATTTGGTTTTCAATCTTCTTTAACCCATGGACCCCTTTTCCTCATAATTATTTTATTCTGGTGGTTTGCCCACAGTCATTCAATGTTTAAAATTGCTATGGTATTTTTATAATTAAATATGTTTTCTTGCCTGAACCTCAAAAATGTTATATGGTCCTGGGGGGTCCATATGAGCCCCAGTTGAGAACCACTGCTCGAGATCTGGTTTTCAATCTTCTTTAACCCATGGACCCCTTTTCCTCATAATTATTTTGTGGACTCATAGCCATTCCACAGAAAAAAAGCTTTTTTTAAATATTTTTCACTAATAAAAACATAAAAGAATGAACTTTTTTTAGTTCTAAGCACTTTCAGCCATCAGGTATTATGCAAGATCAACAAGTACCTTTAACTATAAAATCTGAAACCAAACAGTCAATAAAATCTTCTTTGAAAAAGGCCAAGTCTTTCTAAACATAATTAACAATTATAATTCTACTCTTTCTTATAATGATGGGATGTCTTATTTGAATCATGACTATTAAACAATATTGCTAACACTTCAATGGACATTTAAATCAAATAAGTAATAAGTCAGTTTGTACCATTCTTTTATATGGCTCAAGACAATGAAAATTAACATTATCTGAATTCTGTAAAAAAACAAACTTTACCATTCTTAAAAATGGCTAGAGACAATTTCAACATTCTTTTGATCTGGATGTATATTTTACTTGTGTGTGTGTGTGTGTAATATATACACACACACACTGGGTTTGCCGTTTCCATTTTCTACAATGATAGCTATTACATCATAAACATCTCCACACACACACAACACATGTGATTATATATATATTTACCAACTCCTCTGCACGAGCAGGATACGACACAAGGTCAATTTCTTAAGCGGAGTTTAAGAGGTTTGAATTCAGAGTTTTCCTTCTCCTAGACTGGTTACCTAGCCATGGTTAAAGAGCCCAGTCTGCCCTGCTATTTATCCATAGCTGGAGGGAGAGTAGGATTCATACCTTTCCCAAGGGTATTAGCGCTAAGTGAAATGCAATTACCACGTTCACATGTGAATATATATATATATATATACACACACACACACACACACACACACACATACAAATTACATTTAATATATATGTGGATATTGAACCATTCAAAAAGGAAAAAGTAACTGTGGTTTTTGTTTTTTTCAAATCTTTTTCAGATATTTGAAAGCTGGACATTTAGAAAATGGTGTAACTGGCCAAGTGAGTTTCAATATGGAAGGAGACAGATTAAACCCTGTCTACAACATAATGAATGTTCAGCAGACACGTACAGTCGCTGTTGGGATCTATGGAAGCAGAAAGGTCAGTGAATTTGTTTGTTTTTTTCTCTTTTTCCTATCAAATATGCAATTCACTTCATGATGTAGATAGCATAAAATCTTTGTTGCTTCATTCAAAATATGCAGATGTCAAAGTTCACAAAAATAGTAAGATTTGATTTTAGTCCGGCTTAAAAGCGCAGTAAGTACAAACCTGAAAGCCAAACTTTTTAAAAACTTATTTTTCCAATGCAGATATCTTAGGAGAACAAGAAAAGTTTTACTATTCTGTCCAAAGACTGGCGCATTTACAAAAACTTTTCTGTGTGTAAATTATTACTATTTGATAGTAATACCTAAAACTATACACCTGTGTGCTAATTATTTGTATTAGATAGGAATACTTGAAACTATACATCCGTTTTCAAATTATTAGTATTAGATAGGAATACTTGAATCTATACACCTGTTTTCTAATTATTAGTATTAGATAGGAATACTTGAAACTATACATCTGTTTTCAAATTATTAGTATTAGATAGGAATACTTGAAACTATACATCTGTTTTCAAATTATTAGTATTAGACAGGAATACTTGAAACTATACATCTGTTTTCAAATTATTAGTATTAGATAGGAATACTTGAAATTATACATCCGTTTTCAAATTATTAGTATTAGATAGGAATACTTGAAACTACACCTGTTTTCAAATTATTAGTATTAGATAGGAATACTTGAAACTATACATCTGTTTTCAAATTATTAGTATTAGATAGGAATACTTGAAACTATACATCTGTTTTCAAATTATTAGTATTAGATAGGAATACTTGAAACTATACATCTGTTTTCAAATTATTAGTATTAGATAGGAATACTTGAAACTATACATCTGTTTTCAAATTATTAGTATTAGATAGGAATACTTGAAACTATACATCTGTTTTCAAATTATTAGTATTAGATAGGAATACTTGAAACTATACATCTGTTTTCAAATTATTAGTATTAGATAGGAATACTTGAAACTATACATCTGTTTTCAAATTATTAGTATTAGATAGGAATACTTGAAACTATACATCTGTTTTCAAATTATTAGTATTAGATAGGAATACTTGAAACTATACATCTGTTTTCAAATTATTAGTATTAGATAGGAATACTTGAAACTATACATCTGTTTTCAAATTATTAGTATTAGATAGGAATACTTGAAACTATACATCTGTTTTCAAATTATTAGTATTAGATAGGAATACTTGAAACTATACATCTGTTTTCAAATTATTAGTATTAGATAGGAATACTTGAAACTATACATCTGTTTTCAAATTATTAGTATTAGATAGGAAATACTTGAAACTATACATCTGTTTTCAAATTATTAGTATTAGATAGGAATACTTGAAACTATACATCTGTTTTCAAATTATTAGTATTAGATAGGAATACTTGAAACTATACATCTGTTTTCAAATTATTAGTATTAGATAGGAATACTTGAAACTATACATCTGTTTTCAAATTATTAGTATTAGATAGGAATACTTGAAACTATACATCTGTTTTCAAATTATTAGTATTAGATAGGAATACTTGAAACTATACATCTGTTTTCAAATTATTAGTATTAGATAGGAATACTTGAAACTATACATTTCAAATTATTAGTATTAGATAGGAATACTTGAAACTATCTGTTTTCAAATTATTAGTATTAGATAGGAATACTTGAAACTATACATCTGTTTTCAAATTATTAGTATTAGATAGGAATACTTGAAACTATACATCTGTTTTCAAATTATTAGTATTAGATAGGAATACTTGAAACTATATCTGTTTTCAAATTAGTATTAGATAGGAATACTTGAAACTATACATCTGTTTTCAAATTATTAGTATTAGATAGGAATACTTGAAACTATACATCTGTTTTCAAATTATTAGTATTAGATAGGAATACTTGACTTGAAACTATACATCTGTTTTCAAATTATTAGTATTAGATAGGAATACTTGAAACTATACACCTGTTTTCAAATTATTAGTATTAGATAGGAATACTGGCCGGTTTAGATCAGTCGGTAGAGCATCCGCCGCAGAACCACAAGGTTCTAGGATCAATACCAGAAATCACCAATTCAGCACAGCTTGTATCTGTGTAGTAAAGTGGGGAGCTGATGGTAGGTGTGCCGTTCCACCTCAGATGCATAAACAATCTCCCTGGACTAGCGCTAATGAAAATGGGAGAAACTCCCTTGCTGTCTAGCTGATACCGATAATAAGCCACTTTGCCTACTTTACTTAATTGATATCATATAACAGTGGGAAAAAAATTCTTTTTTTTAAAATAACTACACAAAAAAATATAAATGTATGATATACACAATTCTATAACCTTGAGGCATGAAATAATCCTAGACAGAAATTTTCTGAATAATCCTCAGTCCTACAATGACATTGATCATACCTCAGTCCTACAATGGACATTGATCATACCTCAGTCCTACAATGGAAATTAATAACACTTCAGTCCTACAACAGAAATTAATAATACCTCAGTTCTAAAATAGAAATTAATAACACTTCAGTCCTACAATGGAAATTAATAACACTTCAGGCTACAACAGAGAATTAATAATACCTCACTAATATAAAAATTAATATTACCTCAGTCCTACAAAAGAAATTAATAATACCTCAGGAATTAATAATATTAGAAATTAATATTACCTCAGTCCTACAAAAGAAATCAATAATACTCAGAGAATTAATAATACCTCAGTCCTAACATAATAATACCTCAGTCCTAATACCTTAGTCCTAATATAAAATTAATATTACCTCAGTCCTACAAAAGAAATTAATAATACCTCTCAGTCCTAGAAGAGTTATCATTAAAATCAATCATTTCCACAAAAGTTTTCAAAACAAAATCCTGCTTGGTACAACACTATTGAAAAAAAGAAGCTATCCAGTTTATATCCTGAAATGAAATATTTTCATTACATCATATATTCTTCAACAGTTATCTTTACCATTGTTTTTTGGGTTTTTTTTTACATAATGTTTCAGCCAAATGCAAACTATAAATGGCTGATATTGGCTATGATTATTGCTTCTTTGCAAATTTTAAATTCTACTCGTTATCTTTTTGCTTTCAGAAATCACAGCCAGGAGAAAACCCGTTGGCTATTGCTGATAACATCAATATTGTGTGGCCAGGCAACACTTATGAACAACCAGAAGGACTTCGAAGGACAACCCACCTCAAGGTCAGTTTTTTTTTTAAAAAGGGGGAAAAATATGTTCTCAGATTTTGCAATGAATGATATAAGATTGCTACACAATTAGAAATTAATAACACCTCAGTCCTAATATAGAAATTAGTAATACCTCAGTCTTAAAATGGAAATTAATAATACCTCAGTCCTAATATAGAACTTATTAATACCTCAGTCTTAAAATGGAAATTAATACCTCAGTTCTACAATAGAAATTAAAAACCCTGTCCTACAATAGAAACTAACAATACCTCAGTCCTATAATAAAAATTGATAATACCTGTCCTAGAATAGTTGGTTGAATCAAATTTAACAGACCTAAATTCCACCATCGTATGTCACCCCGCCGAAAGAAAAAGAAAATCAGGGAATTAACCAAATTTAATGAATTTTCAGTATTGATATATTAATGAATAAAAGATATAAGGCACTAGTTTTTTATTTAAAAACTTTTACATTTTTTCAGGTCAATTAACTTTGAACTACATATCTTTGAGACATAACCCAGATTCTTAAAGATACATAGTTCAAAGTTAACTGGCCTGAAAAATGTAAAGTTTTTAATAAAATAACTGGTGCATTATATCTTTTATTCATTAATATATCAATACTGAAAATTTCATTAAATTCGGTTAATTCCCTGATTTTTTTAAATTTTTTTTTTTCTTTTTTTTCAGCAGGTGACATACAATGGTGAAATTTATGTCCATTAAGTTTGATTTACTAAGCTTATCTTACTTTAGCACAAGGCCAGTAGAATGAGGTACCCTGTGAGAATCAAATTCACTAACCATGGTCCACTAGTCTAAATTGATAATGCTGGAACTTGCATGTCCTGCTGTGCAAGCAACAGGGAATAGACATTGATGAAGTATGTGTCTCATGGCATTGGGAGCTGTGAATCACCTTAAACAATTCTTCCCAACCCACTCACCCTTCCAATTTTTTTTCTTCTTCTTCCAAAGTTCATCATAATGGCAAATAGTATAGTTGAGGTAAGCCTGGTGAACTGGAGGGTTTCTCATATGAAATCCTCAATGCCAACAGATTCTTGAAATATTTGTTGATACTTTCTGGGATTTTCAAATCATAAATTAAAATTTTGCCACTGGCCTTGCACTCAGTCCTTTTTTCCACAGGTAAAATCGTTCTAATTGCAATTTTTAAAATTTTTTTTAAAATTCCAAGTAAATCGGAACACCAAAATTGTCTTTTTCACATATTTGAATATTAACAAAAGTTGCCACATAACAAAAACAGAGGCTCACAGACTTTTTTCACTAATAAGATATTTTTCTTTTAAACAAAGGCTCTGATGAAGGTTTGTTAACAAACCAAAACACTGCAGTGTCAGCTTATTAAACATCACTCTTCAATGAAACTTGTGTTTTTCCATTTTTTTATAAAATCAAACACACACACACACACATATACACACTTACTGATAAGTACGTGTCCTGCGTCCCAACACACAAAAATCTAAAAAATCATATCCATGCATCCCAGTGTTTTTCTTTTTTCTTCCCTCACCATTTCAAGCTAATTCAAGCTAACTGTAAATACATTTCAGTAGTTTCTTTGAAACGAATTACACAGGATAGGTTACAAGGTAGGAGTTAGACGGCTTTAGTTGGGATCCATAAATTTTCCCAGAGACTCATTCAAAGCAAATATGTGCATCCCAGAACACACTAAATCGAAAAGCTATCAGCATCAATATATATATATATATAATATATAGGCATATAAAATTAACAAAAGACATGTCTCCTGTTTAACAATAAGATTAATTTTGAATGCCTATAACACTTTTCCTACCGATTTTCCTCTTTCCAGCCCCCACATCCCTTAATATATTTCTGCGAGTTCCCCTCCTAGTTAGTCTCACTACTACTAACTTGAAAAAAACTGGAACACAAACATATCACCCCTGATGATGGCACTTTGAAGTGCCGAAAGTACTTGGGATAAAAACTTTGGTCTAATCCACAGATTCCATCCAAATATAAAAAAGTTGGCCAGAAAGCTCACTATGATCGTTAATAAAATTGTTAAACAGATGTGTCTTTTGTTTAATTCTATGTGTGTATATATATATATAAACAAGTTTCCAAAAATCATCAGTGAAAATCCAAAGTAAGTTTTGACTCAGCCTGGTAACTTGAAATATTGTAAAACTTTTGATTGATTCTATTGTTTACTTTTAGTTTTCTTTTCCCATGGGTCACAGATTTATTTATCTATCTAAAACAAATGTTTTCTTTGTTTTTGTTTTATGTTGTTTTTTTTTTTTGTTGTTTTTTTTTTTGTTTTTGTTTTTTTTTACAATTCATGATGCTGAACTTCATATTTCACAAAAATATTATATTAAAAATCTGGTTTGGCACCATGTTCTTGTCTTGAAAGTACTTTGAACAAAGACAAGAATCGAGGAATAGACTTGGCAAGTGTCCATTTGGCATTGGCCAACAACTTTAAAAGCGTCACGTTGAATATCTGTTGATGACATTCATTACAATTGATGTCTCAGCGAAAAGCTTCCAATTCATTCATAGCACGTAATTCAATCTAAGGGAGATAACTCTTCTAATCATTCTTGCCTCCCGTGTAAGATAAATTAACACCCCCTTTTTATACATGACTGTAAATAATGTCTGTGATTTGGATTTATTGCTTTCTTACCGAGATAACATAATTTACCAGAGGAGCCATTTTGCGCTATTTTCGCCCATATCATTTTCAATGGTATTAGATTACTTACCAGTTAAATTGATGGCGGAAAATAATGGAGAAACTCTTTGATTAGAAGAAGAAAAAAATCTGTATTTATATTTGGCTGTTTGAAGACGTGGACTTCTCTTAAAAAAAGAGTTTTGTCGAAATAAATTTCTAATAATCCAACATGACCAATTTTTAAGTTTTTCCTTAATATGGAATTGTAAATATTGCTTGTATGAAATTATGTAATTGTCATGCATTGAACTCTCCAGAGGACTTGTAAGAATCTTCCTATGTGTATATTTTAATGAAAAGAACATTTTTATATATACATTGTATATATATATATTGAAGGAGTTTTACTCATATGGATATATTTATTTTATTATATATATATATATATATATATATATATATATATATATATTGAGAGAGAGATAGGTAAAAGTATTCAATTGACTGGTATGTTGGGATAATTCTATTTGGTATCATCAATATCTCCTGTACATCCACAATGCATGCTCATGTTGATGCACACTTATAGATTTACAAAAGGATTTTTACAAATCCCTAAGAGAGCTCAATATATAATAATTAATAAATTAATTATATACAGAGCAATATTTACACTTTCAATAAGAAAGAAAAACTATTTTTTCGACCAGAACTCAGTAAATGAGCTTTGTCTCATATGTATAAGAAAAAGAAACTCCTGAACAGAATCATTCCCACTACTAACTCATCTGGTCTCTTGAATATTTATTTACCAATTAAATTGATGGAAAAATAATGGGGGAACTCTATGATCAGAAAAGAAAATCACTTTATTTAAGGCAGGAGTTTTTTTAAAGCATTTTCGATCAACCCCTTCATAGAAACGATGATCACTTGTCACCACACCAATAAACAAATAAATAGATAAGTAGGTAGGCATGCAGTTTCCATGTACAATAGTGAAGGAAACTGCATACCAATACTTGGAAAGACTTGTTCTGTATTTCCACCCCCACCCCAGGGAGAAGGAAGAAATAAATACATGCCTTTCTCAAGAGAATTAATACAAAGTAAAATGCAAATGGGCTCATCTAGAGTTTGAACCATCTCTTCACAATAACCATTGTACCATACACACTTTCATATATATATATATATATATATATATATATATATAAAAATGGAATTGGAATTGAATCCGACGATATGAGGAAGAATGAATAAAGAAAAGAAAGTACAGAATGGATAATAATTAAAATAAAATTTCCTCTGATGAAGGTCGAATTTTCTTTGTGGACGGAATATTTTTACATTTTTCTATTATTATTATTTCATTTCATTTGTTTATTTAATAATAATAATAGTTTGAATCGTGTACACATAGATAAACTGACCGAAACACATGTGTAAGTGATAGTGATTAAATTCATCTTTTATTATCCATTCTGTACTTTCTTTTCTTTATTCATTCTTCCTCAAATATATATATATATATATATATATATATATATATATTAAGTAAATAGCAAGGTTAGTTGGTGTTGGGAATTATTCTAAGCTGTGCCTTTTTTAACAATGGAAAGTTAAAATTGCAATAGTCAAAGTTGAGAGCTTAATGTACAATAGTTCAAGAATTATATACAGAGCAATACATTTAGCAAAGAAAAAAGGCTTAAATACCAGTCATAGTAGTCATGAATTTATTTCCACCAACACACACACACACACACACACATATATATATGCTTCATCAGACTATGAATTTTATTGAAAATAAGTAATTCAATAAAATTTGCAGTCTGATAAAGCCTATATATATATATATATATATATATATATGTATGTATGTGTGTGTGTGTGAAAATGGAAGTGAATCCAAGTATGTTGAAAAAAGAAAGAAAGGAAAGAAAGTATAGAATGGATAAAATAGGATATTTTAATCAATTTTACTTACACATGTTTCAGTCAGGAGTTTATCCATGTGTACATTATTCAAACTATTATTATTTTTAATAAACAATACATTTTTTCTATTATTATTATTCATTTCATTTGGTTATTTAAAAATAATAATAGTTTGAATAATGTACACATGGATAAACTCCTGACCAAAACACGTGTAAGTAAAATTTATTAAAAATCCTATTTTATCCATTCTATATTTCTTTCCTTTCTTTCTTTTTTAACATTATATATATATATATATATATATATATATATATGTTGGTAAAATAAATTTTAACTGCTAATATCACCAATATTTAAGCTTTTTCTTTGCTAAATGTATATATATATATATATATATATATGTGTGTGTATGTGAGAGAGAGAGATGGCTGTTGGATAACTGTATTGAAAGTGTGATAAGATAAGGAATAATAGCTTTATATATAATCATCATCAGGTCACCAACCACCCTATCAGTCATTGCCCCTGGCAGGTCTCTGCACAGCATCCAGAATCTGCACGGAGCTGATTGAATAGGTTTTTGTTGGTTAGCCTACTGGTGTGTCGATGTGTTGATGTCCACAGCAGTGTCCAGCATACATAACTGAAAACCAAACCATATATATATACACTCCATGTATGCTTCTTATATATTTGATGAATATGGCATGGCCTATATATTTAACTAATACTAATAACTAAAACAAAGTGTTGAAAAAAATATAATGTACTTACAATTAAAGATAATCTAAAAAGAAACTAGAGAGAAAAAAGAGTAAAGGATTTGGGAATCCTATCCAATTCAACTGATGATGATGAATAAAAATATATATATATATATATATATCCAAAAATCTTATTTCCTTCGCCAAAGAGCATAAGGCCCGGGTTTGTTATTATTTACTCAATGTCCCCTTACCTCATATGGTAGAGACATACCAGTATCATTGACAGGTTAATTTCGCAAGGATTTTCCTTGCTGTATCGTGGCCGAAGCAGTATGGTTTCTGACTATCCTGCTGAAGTCCCTGTTTCGATTTCTGTCGGAGGGAAATCATTAGTATACATCGCTGATGAGACTTAATAAAGTTGAAACAGTCTGTACGATGTTCTACACACAGAATGATTCTTTACCGAAATTCACTTGTCATTATTATCTTCTATAATTATTGAATTTTATGCGATATATGCATAGTAATTGCCTTCAAGCAAAAAATATAATATATATATATATATATATATAACTCTGTGTGTGTGAGAGAGAGAGAGAGAGAGATGTTGGGTCATTCAATAAATAAGGGGATTTTTTTTTTTTAAAGTAAGATAATTTTTTCAGAATTTCTTCACTAAGTGTAGACTCTGCATTGTTTGGAATTGGTTTATAGTAAAAATTATTTTAATCTTGCAAAAATATTTGTTTTGAGACTATTTAAAATGGTGACAAATCAGAGTGTTCCAGTCTTGAACAGAAGACTTTTATTAAATTTTTGGTGGCTGAGAAGTGCAAACCATATTAAATTTACACAACATTATTTTTTTTTTTTTGGTAATTTTTATATTTATCTTATTTTCAGGTTGTAACAATCCAAGAGGAACCTTTCATCAAAAAACGACTCATACAAAGAGGAGAGAATTGTGAACCAGAAGAGGTTGCCTGCCCTCATATAAATAAGACCTCAGGTAAATAATTTTATCTTTTTGCTTCTTGGCAAATAGAAGAAGCACTATGTGCATCACCATATTTGTGATGGCTTGACTGTGAAAGTAAGCTATATCTATGGTCCAAACTAATTGTGTAATAAACACTTCTGTTTTATACCACTACATGATTCCCTAACCACTAGGCATAAAATAACCCTAAGCAGATTGACTTGCCATTAAAATCAATCAATCAATCTATTATGTTTATAGTCACCTGCATTTTGACACACTACTATTCTAAACTTGTGACTTTGAAAAATATCAATATATTGGAATGCTTGGTGATAGAGAAGATATTTTGTTAAGTCCCCACTCACTATTATATATTATTATATATATATTATAATATACATTATTATATCTAATGTATATTCTAATGTATTGATATTTTTATATTTTAATTTTATATTTTTATATTTTATTCCGATATATTGATATTCTTATATTTTATTCATCCAAATGTTCAATATAGCAGATTTAACTATACAATTTACATGTTCAGCTAGTATATATAATATATATATATATATATTAGCTGAACACATGAAAATTTCATAGTTAAATCTGCTATCTTGAAAATTTGGATAAATAAAATATAAGAATATCAATATATCGGAATAAAATATATATGTATGATATATCTGCTCCCACTGATAAGATAAAGCGTATGTGGGTGTTAAATATGGAAATAAATCTGACGATATATAGAAATGTAAATAAGAAAAAAATTTATTTGTAGATGATGAAGTTAGTAATAACACACCTGCAATATATATATATATATATATATATATATATATAAATTGCAGGTGTGTTATTACTGGTCGTGAGATACACTAATCAATAGACTTTCTCTGGCCAACCACCTGCAACCACTGGCACGCTGCCATGCAGTTTTGTCCCTGTCCCTCAAATTTCATTGGTAGTATCATTTGTTCTAAGAACGAGCAGTCAGCAGGTAAATTTTCTCCTCCTTTATATTCTATTGCACCTGCCAAATATTTTATGGCATCCTTACAGCTTTTATCCCCAGTGTTCTTCTGATTAGCTTATGGGGAGTGCCACTCACCTTCAGGCAACTCCTACCCCATAGCATTAAGAGATGGTAGGGTCAGAGTCAACGTCTGATGCCAAAGACATCAAATAAAGAGAAATGTCAACAGAACTAAGCTATTTTTGGCACCACCTTCCTTTACATCTTTTTTAAAAAGAAAAACAAATAACCTTGTGTCAAACCTGCCCTTAGCAGGAAAGTTAGGTAAATACTCTATAAACTTTAACATTCTGAACAGACTAAATGTATCTTGATGTTACTCCTCCTATACAAAACCAATATCTTCATTACATTGACCGTCTCAAACATAAACTGTTTCATTAAGTAAGGGACTAGTTTAGTAGTTATATATTAGCAAAACTGATCCCCCATCTCTAATGATAAATGCAAATGTCAGTTTCACATTTTTTTAAATTTTACTCCAAGAGGCTGTAACCCAACATATCATACCATTTTGGAATCGGGCTGACTCGGTGAGCAAATTAAAAACATTCTAGGGTGAATCTAGACCCACAATCAAATTTTTGATTCCCAGGTTTTAATTAGTGCAATTGTCTTACATGATTTTTTACAACAATTCTTTTTTGTACAATAACAATTTTTATAATTTGGAAATAAATTTTGGAAAATTAATATGTCCTCAATGCATCAAGAACCCTCCACAGGAGCTAACTTAATTGCCATTTAATAGGGTGGCTTTTAAGGTAGTTTAAAATGAATCAAAGATTAATAAACAAATTTGCAGATGATGCAAAGCATTCTTTTATAATTCAGCTAAAAAGTATAATTATCTCACAAGCAATTGATAGTTATTTTTAGAGCAACCCCAACCAAATTTAGGCTTGATTAATGGAAATAAAACTTAACTAATATTGCTAATATCATAGAAAATTATTGTTGGATTTTGTGTAAAGTATTCAACTCTGTTACAAGATGAATGCAAGACTAAAACTAGAGTTTGGTAGGTGGCTTATATGGAGCTTTGGATTGTTCCATTATGAACTCAGGCAAGTTCATTTCCTGAGTTCTGACAGGCTGTTGGATTTCAGGGTGAGTAAGAACATGGATAAGTACCCACTCTTCAGCCATCACTTTGCATTATGCCAGCAGCATGCAAGGACTTTATTTAAGTTACAGCTTGCCTGTTGTTCTCGTCTGCTAACTCGACAGTAGTTAGAACCCCACTGCGACGGTATCATATCATATTGTTTCTATATCTGGAGGATAACTTCTACACTAATATCAGTGATATTATTAATATCAGTCATAACAATCTTAAGCGGAGTTTAACAGGTTTGAATTCAGAGTTTTCCTTCTCCTAGACTGGTTACCTACCCAAGATTAAAGAGCCCTATCTACCCTACTATTTATCCATTGCTGGAGGGAGAATAGTTGGATTCATACCTTTGCCAAGGGTATTAGTGCCATGTGAAATGTAGATAGTCTTGTCCTGGATTTTAACTTCCATTTCCTATAATGATAACCATTATATCATATATGAAGCATCTCATAGCTTTTACTGAAAATCGAGTGACATAAAATCCCTTCAAAACTGTTTTAATCAATTATTATTTTATTATACTATATAACCTATGACCAATTGAGTCATCTATCTATCTATCCATATATAAAGTGCAGTTTGTGTGTGTATGTGTGTATGTGTTATATATATATAATGTGTGTGTGGTTATGTCCAGAGGAAACAATAAAAATAAAACAATTAATGACAAAGTAAATATATATACACATTCACTATCACCAGATCTTGCTTTTTGAACATAATATAGATTTGATTTATATTCATGAAGATAATTAAAAAATAAAATTTAAATGATAACAGCATGGAATTGTTTTGCATTTAGTATTTTAGATAGGAGACATTGATTTTTCTTTTCAAAGTATCTGGTTCAACGCAAGGTCCTTTTTTACATAGGGATTTTAATAGGGCATTTTTTTTACCCACCTCTACCCAGGTGACGCTGGGTAACTGCTTCTAGTAGGTCATATAAACAATTGTCCATGATGTATTGATGGTTCTATTTATGAAGAAGTAAATGATTATAATTAACATTTCATAGTTATTTCAGTTATGTGAAGAATTTGAATGATTAAAAAAAATGACATTGACAATTTATCAAATATTAATAAATCATCCTCACGTTTTTTATTTTTCACTTTTATCTATTATGCCTCCACAAATGCGCACACATACACACAAACATATATATATATATCACTTTCATGATCTTAGCAAAAGTGTCTAGTAAAACGTTTGACTCACTCTAGTAAATAGGAGGCATTACTTTCAGAGCATCCCCTCTGAATGTGTTATATACCCTACCTATGAACATTAATGGGCACGTCTCAATCTTCATAAATACGGAAGTATTATGTTGACTGAGTAGTCCTCTACCACTACCAATGGTTTACCCTTCTTCACGCTACGGTCAAGTATTGTATTTTGTTAATGTTGGGTCATTCCATGTCAATTCACCGGGGTGTAATTTGGGACCATGTTTATGTGGGCGCCGCTCAAGACACATTTGTGTAATGATTTCAAATGACATGGAATGACCCTGTTATAAAGATTCCATTTCATTTCCAACCTCCATTTAGTTAATTCTAATTTAGTAACCTTTGTTAGGTTACAATAGTATGATAGAATTATTATAGAATTATTATCAATTTTTGTTTTAATGTTTTATTTTATCCTTTTTTTTATTCAGGTAACATAACCGAATATTGTTGCAAGGGTTACTGTATTGATTTGTTGGTAAACCTTTCTGCAAGAGTCAATTTTACATTTGATGTTCACATGAGTGCGGATAATACATATGGATCCTTTGAAAGAGTAAGTAAAACTTAAGCCTTTCTCTCTCACATGTCTTTATAATTGTTTGCTGGTTGATAAGTCAAATTCAATATGAATGAACTTGTGTCAGTAAATGTTTACATATTTTTCAGACCCTACTGCATCTTTGGCAATAATGATTGTTTATAGATATCATCACTTATCTCTCTCTCTCTCTCTATATATATATATATATATATATATATATGTATATATATGTATAATATATAGAGAGAGATATCATCACTTATAATATATATATATATATATAGAGAGAGAGAGAGGGATATCATCACTTATATATATATATATATATATATATATATATATATATATATATATCGGGTAACTCCATGTAAAATTATCCAGCCCTTTAATTTTTCTGAAATTTTGTCGAAGTGTGGATAATGATAAAGTCAGCCAATCCCCAAAATTTGAACTTCCAATTCCAAAAATGGTGGAGTTATGTCGATTTTTACCTCTCCAAATTTGAGGGGGAGGTGCGAAAATATCAACTTTTTGTAACCTAGTTTTGCCTGTAAAATCAGTTCTAGAGCTTCCTTAATACTAAAAATTTTGCTCAACGTATCCAAAAATGCTAACAAGAAAGTCTTAAAGTCAACCAATTTTAAGTTATTGATGATTTCTGATTTTTTTCATAGCAAGATCAATATCCCGATGTGGCACTGCATCTACAACAACAATTTTTCTATTATTATTTCACATGTATTGAAAATTATTTGTACCAAAAAGTAAGAGGAAAAATACGGTTATGGGGGGGAGCCTCTTAATTCTCCAAATTGTAGGCAAATTGTTCGGACGAAAGAAGACAAACACACAATGGAATTTAACACTTGTATTGACAAATAGTACAAGAATATGTTGCAAATTTTGTTGGCATTTGCTACAAGACTTACCTGTGAGGTGAAATACTGTTCATTGGAGAAGTGGCACTAGCAAGGGTATTCTGATCACTGTGGTTGTAGAGTTCTGTAGAGACATGTCTGTTTTGTCGGTTCTCGTCCGATAAGTAAAAGTAGGGGATGCTCTTTTAGAAGCTTCTTGCCTGGATAACTGTTCTTTTAAATGACAGTGGATGGGGCCCTTCTTAAATTGACTATTTAGGCCCTCAGCCTTCTGATAAGTATGCTGTCGAAACGGCCTTTAGTAGTATGCTATGAGACAGCCTTAGAAAGTATGCTGGTTAAGGGTAAGGTGATGGGAGTGCTTATTTTAGCGACTTGCTTTGGTGACAATCTCCAGATAAGTGATGGGGTTTGGTCTTGGCGCCAACATCATATGTTGGCTATCTGCCCTCTAGCGGCAGGAGGAGGATAGTTTGATAAAAAATTTCCATGGGAAGGGCATGTATCGCATAAAATTCGATACTTTTTCTTATAGAAAATGAACTTGACAAGTGTAATCCCAGCAAAGGATGGCTCGATGTGTAGAATTACACTGTTTCAACTTTATTAAGTCTCATCAGAGGTATATACTAACGAGACAGAAATGACTTCAGTAGTTGAAACACTAGTGAAACACTTTTACCACAGTTGACCATCCTAGCGAAATTAAGCTTGTCAAGTGATACTATATATATATAATATATATATATATATATATATAAAGTAAAGTCGTCGGGGCGGCCTAAAGTCGGTATCAGCCAGTCAGCAAGGGAGTCTATTCCCTTTTCAATAGCGCTAGACCAAGGAGATTGTTTTGGCGTCTGAGGTGGAGCGCCACACCTACCATCAGCTCCTTACTTTACCGCACAGATCCCTGTGCTACTCATTCGCTGAGTTGGCGAGGAATGGTATCGAACTAGGAATCTTGTGGTTTATAGCCGAACACTCTACTGACTGAGCTATCCCGGCCCTATATATATATATATATATATATATATATATATAATATATATATGTTAAGGTAGCATAGACATGGAGTCAACCACTGGTTACTGACAGTTTCTCATCTATACGATGGTGGCCTCTTCATGCCCAGTATTAATTTAAACCTGAAATTGCAAATTCTAGAGAGAATGCAGGTGCTTCTTTGGGTATCTGTAGCATTTGACCAAACATGGACCACCCTAGTTGCACCACCCTTGTTGATAGCTCACATGACTTTCAGAAACATTTTTTCATGCTCAGAGTTGCCGAAGCATGGAATAAGCTGCCTACGTCCAATGTGGGCTGCCGAAACACTGCATCTTTCAAAGCCTCCGTGCTTCCTGTAGTCCACTGACACTATACCTGATACTCCCATCCACACACATATGCACGCATACATGTATATTGCTACTGTATGCTGTTCATGTTTCTGACACTAATACATTATTCTGAGTACTATACATGAGACTTTGATGAGTTGTGGTGCACCTGAGCACTGTACACAATAATTTCATTATTATTTATTATTATTATGTTACACATCTTGTACAGAGCCTTGTTGCTGATTGGCCATCAGTATCCGGTCGGAGTTGTCAGATGTTTGTGGTGGTAGGCATCAGTTTATCCATAGCTA
The DNA here is from genome assembly GCA_023376005.1 of Doryteuthis pealeii. Lineage (NCBI taxonomy): Eukaryota > Metazoa > Mollusca > Cephalopoda > Myopsida > Loliginidae > Doryteuthis > Doryteuthis pealeii. Next base: position 69,002,517 of record CM042146.1, on the reverse strand, counting down.
CATTCAAATAAATTTTTTTTTTTTAAGTTTTAATTAAATCTACACCCTATATTTAACCAAATCTCAGAAAAAAAAGACTAACTGGTCTATTCAGTGTTGTTTTTTTTTTCTTAAATATATTTGTAAACAATGCTTTAGTCAGTATTATTTAGATTATTCAGACTATTGTCCACATCTTTATTGTTATCTGTACAACGTTTTAGCCAATGTGCCCTCCGGCCTTCTTCAGGTGTTTCTTGTCAAACTTGGGAACCATCATGTTGTAATTGGAAGCTTTCATGGAACTTCGAATTGAACCCTTTATTCAATCCATGGGGGTAGACCATTCTCATTGCATTAACCATAACCAGGTATGAGTGTTAAGCTGTGTTAATTATACTATGTTACTATCACCCTTGGCCAGGATTGAGCCTGCAGCCCAGAGATGATTGTCACTTAGAACTGTATTAAATCAACACCTATATCCATTGTACCATGTGTCCAAAAATTCAGAGAAAATGTTTAAATCACTGACCATATGACTTTAGGCACCCCATCTGCGATCTCGATTCATAAGGACATGTTTTTCATTTACACCGTCAAAATCCGGTTGTTCTTTAACAGACGATTTTTAGAGTTTTTTTTTTAAATTATAAAACTAACCCCTAACACTAACCCCTAACCCTAGCAAAATATTTTTTTAAATAAATACTTTTAATATTAACTATGGACAACAACATTAAATAAGTAAAAAGAAAAGGTGTATTTAATATAAAACGTGTTCTTTCATTAAATTAACAACAACATTAAATAAGTAAAAAGAAAAAGTGTATTTAATATAAAAACGTGTTCTTTCATTAAATTAACAACAACATTAAATAAGTAAAAAGAAAAAGTGTATTTAATATAAAAACATGTTCTTTCGTTTAATTAACAACAATTAATTATTCCTGTGTAAAGTTGTAAAAATGCGTCTAAAAATCGTCCGTTAAAAAAAAAACGGATTTTGACGATGTAAATGAAAAACATGTCCTTTTGAATCAAGATCGCAGATGGGGTGCCTAAAGGTCATATGGTCCAAATCACTTTTTGATTACATTCCTGGAACTATGTAAACATCTTAAATGATGACCCCCTTCCCCCAAATTTCATTAGATATTCAGAATGGTTGGCACATAATTGAAGATCAAAATTTCCAATTTTACAACTATTTCTTTTTCAGCTTTAATCAACATAAATCAATTTGCTAAGGTGCGGACACTTAGTCATAGGGGAAAAAGCCAAAATTATTTGATTACATTAGTACAGCAGCACATCTCCTTTTCTTAAAGCTTTTATAAACAATCTTGTCTCTTTTTGTTTTCTTTTTTCTTTTTTCTTCAGAGCCTAAACTTACATATAATTTTTTTTCCTGTGAATTTCTTAATTACAACAATTAAATAAATCAAATGAAAAAGAGCATATCCTAAATCTAATCTATAGACGAACTGGTCTATTTAGTAGTTTATTGTAAAAATATATTACTTAAATCTTTTTATAATAATTTGGAAATTCTTAAGATGCTTTTTTAAAACTCTAGTATAGTTAACTCAGTTGGGCAGTTTATAGCAGTTACCTCCCTTACATCATGTATCTGGGATAAACTGTATAACAGATGAAGGCAGTTATGAATATCCACATAAATAAAATCAATATATATATATATATATATATATACCCAATCTCTCTGCACGAGCAGGATACTACACAAGGTCAATTAAGTGCAGTTTAATATAGATATTTATATAGTATCAATTAGGGGCCTAGAAAAGGGAGCCTAAAAAAGATTCTAACTAACTGCAGTCATTTGAATTATTTTCCTAATCTTCATTTACAAACCTAAGCCATGATATGTGTGCATATATATATATATATATATATATATATATATAACAGAAAAATTACAGAAACACGCACAACCTATGTATATATATATATATATATATATATATATATATATATATGTATATCAATATATGTATTGATCAAAGCCTGAAGAAGATACCAGAATATCTGAAACACGTGTTGCGTATGTGAAATAAAAAGAATAAAACATTTTTCCTGAGAACGATACATTTTGCGGACCTTCTTCTTTTTTATAAAATATTACATTTTCTCCCGTTGGAACCAGAACAACATTTATATATATATATATATATATATATATGAGTCATCCACAGTGTTTCAACATTTACGTCTCATCAGTATGGCCCAACTTTAAGAGTTACTTCTAGCCGGGAGCAAAACCCAACTGAATTTTCGTCTGTCAATATATATATATATATATATATATTATATATTTGTAACAGTATATGGTTATCACTAGCTCACTTGGTGAGTTAGTGATGGGCCAATTTTTTTTTTTTTTTTTGCATTATTATTAATGGAGAGCTCAATATCAGTAATAGAGCCTTTATAAAAGTCACAAAAATTCCTATGTAATTTATATATGAGGGTCAGCTGAAAAGTTAATGTCATATATATGTTGCTGACTTTTTACCAATGGGATTCAAGCACTGCAACTTTGATGAAAAAAAAAGAACTTTTCAGCAGACTCTTGTGTGTGGGAGAAGTGTAAAGGACCAGGTTAGCTCAGTCGGTAGAGCGTTTGACTAGAAACCACAAGGTTCCTAGTTCTTGTGCTGTGTGTGTGTCAGATGCTAAGATAATAGCGCTAGTGATAGAAGTATATATATATATATATATATATATATATATATATATATATATATATATAATCAATGTAATTACATTGAATTATCCAAAGACTATATTGATTTTCAATATCAAAAGCAAGGATAGAGCAAATCTACTCTCACAAAAAGAGAAAAAACTAAACTACCTCAGACACCTTTGACTGCATCTAATTAAATATTTAAAAGTAAAAAGTAGAATTTTTTTCCTTTCTCTTTAGAGAATACAGGTATAAGAGCATCAAATTATTCTTGTTTGGCACAAGTCTAATGACTGCTTACATGAAACTACAGTTGCTGATGTCTTTGACAGGTAATAGTATATATATATATATATATATATATTATATACACACAATATATGGGAAAAGCTTAACAACCAGTCATTTGGTTTATTAAAAATTTATGATAAACCCAATGACTAGTTGTTAAGTTTTTCCCATATATTGTGTGTGTGTTTATATATATATATATATATATATATATATATAACACACACACACACACTATATATGACTGGTTGTTAAGCTTTTCCCATATATTGTGTGTCTATATTGTGTGTCTGTGTAATATATATATTGTGTGTCTGTGTTATATATATATATACATACATACACACAGACACACAATATATGGGAAAAGCTTAACAACCAGTCATTTAGTTATTATAAATTTATGATAAACCCAATGACTAGTTGTTAAGTTTTTCCTGTATTCTGAATTATAAATATTGCTCTGTATGATATCATATAATTGTCCTACATTGAGCTCTCTTGGGACTTGGAAGAAATATCCTATATGTCTATGTGTGTGCATATGTATATGAGTGTGTATATAATATATATATATATATATATATATAGCAATCTACAGACGCGCGTTTCAGGGTTTCACGCACATTATATATATATATATATATATATATATATGTGCATGTGTGTATGCATGTGCATTTGTATTTAATTAAAAAGACAAATTTGAGGTTTTATTGATTTGAACAATTTAAGCATAAAATACTTAAAGAAAAAAAGAAGAGCAAAATTAATGAATTAAAATAAGAAAAAATTAATTGGTGGTGGCATCATAGTGTTAGTATTAAAAAAATTAAAGACAAAATGAAAAAAAAAATTAAATTTTGCAGTTGTAGTAATAGAAAATAGTAAACATTTTAAGGGCCAATACTTCTTATTACTCATCCAACTTTTTATGGTGTTTTTTTTTAGGTTATTTCTACTTATGGGGGAAAATGGGATGATTTTATTGAAACAGTCATTGCTTCAGTCACTTGAAGGGTTTTACAAACTGTGATATACAAGGGACTTGAATCGTACCTGAATATGTTCACTCGGTTATAATTTCTTCAATAATTGCAATGACTTCCTCAATTGTTCTGAGTTAGTTCTTAAGTGCTAAAACAGTAAGTTTCCTATTCTTATACATAAGTTTGTTGAATAAGTTTGATACTCTTCAAGCTCAAACTTCTCTGGCTTATTCACTGCGAATGAAGATATCTTGTGTTTAAAACCCTTTTCTGTCACCTGAATTAACAATGTCAACAGAAGTAATAAGTAAAAATAAAATGTTTCAACACTTGAAGTAAGCAAGCAAGCATTGTGATATGATGACATCAGAATTTAAAAGAATAAACATTCTTTTAATTATATTTAAAACAAAATAAAATTACGAGAATAGGAATATTTATAGAAATTCAAATATGCATTGAATTATACTGATATGTAAATAGGTTATAAAGAGTTAAAAAGTTTATACGGAAAGAAATTAAGTTCGCAGTTGAGAAAGTTTATGTGGAGAAAAATTAAAAGAAATAAACATTTCAAGACATAAAGCATGTTTATATTTTTTTAATATTTTCTTATATATATATAGGTGCAGGAGAGTCTGAAGAAAATCTGTACCTGTTTATTGATACAAGTCATTCATGTTGAACATGACTTTTCAATCAGCAAAAATCAGAAATGTTTTTTTAATTTATTTTCTAAAATTTGAATTCACTTCTTGGGTGGGCTAATACCCTTTCAACACCCATTATACAAATCTGTGTCATTTAGGTTTCAAAAAGTACAGGGTGGTCCAAAAATGTTATCACACCCTATATATATATATATATATATATATAAGAGGTAAAATGATTACATAATACAACCTGAAATTCTAGAAAATAATTTAATTTTTATTAAAGATTTTTTTTTTAGTGGAAAAATAATTGAATAATTTATATATAATTAGAACAAAATATAATGAAAGTTAAAACATTATGTGTAAGAAGGCTTTCGGTCCACCCGGTATTATACAGTGCCTTGTGGACAAATGTATAAATTAATCTAAATTATATGCATTTAAAATTGGAGGTGCGTGGTGTAATGGTTAGAGTCATAGGAAATGGACTTGGCAACACGAGTTCAAATCCTGGACAAGGCTATTTGCATTTCACATAGCGCTAATACCCTTGAAAAATGTACGAATCCATATATTCTCCCTAAAATAGTAGAGCAGAGTGGGCTCTTTAACCTTGGGTAAGTAACCAGTCTAGGAGAAGGAAAACTCTGAATTCAAACCTGTGAAACTCCACTTAAGAAATTAATGTTGTGTTACATCCTGCTTATGCAGAGGTGTTGGTAAATATATATATATATATATAATCCAAAAGTCCAGAGAAGAAATCTGTCGCAGTTTGAGAGCTCAATGTGTGCTCTTAATGTTAGTCATCTGATGAGTCAGGAGAGTTAGACACTTTGTCTAAGCTCCCTGAAATAGACTATAATGCTAAATCTCTAAATCTTTTGTTATTTCTTTACTTATATGCATTTAAATGTAGACATTATAGAAGCTAATTACATGAGTTTTTGTTTCCTCCAATCTCCATAAAGGAATTTTCATCAGTGTAGATTGTTATTCCATTCACTTTTCCAATACATTTTGGTCAATGTATTCTTTGACATTCCTCTATTGTCTCCAATCCCATTTCCTATGATGATAACCATTATGCTAAATTCTTCTCCTTGTTTGAAGTAGCCCTGTTGATTTGGCCTTTAGAATACACTGACTGCACCTCTGTAGTGGGGTAAGAGCCCACCACCACCACCAATGGGGTCACCTGTTGGCCGTGGGTGGTGACCCACCAAGCTTAAGGGTGAAATTTGGTGGCTGAGCAGTCCATAACTTGCAACACTCCATTTTGGCCCTTACTTAGGCTAGACGAGCAGTCAGTGAGGCCCCCTCCAATCGATCAGCTGGTCACGTAATATATATATAATAGCATATAAATGATTGTCCCAACCCTATTGCCCTTATAGTAAGCACCAACTTTTTTTTATTACATATGTGCTAGAAGACAGTGGCTGAGGGTTTTAATGTCCTGGGTATGATGTTAAACTATCTGATGGTGAAGTTCCAGTTCTGGAGGTCTCCTAAACTAGGCTAACCTACCAAGACTAGAGATCCCAATCTGTCCTGCTATTTACCCATAGCTGAGAATCCATGCCTTTCCCAAAGGCATTGGTTTGAAGATATATATAGGGAGATGTCAAATAGCATCAAACAGAATAGGGGGGTGATGTAGTGGCTAACATGCAAGACTGTCTTCAGTCATGCTATTATGTTCACTTTCGGACTAGTACACTTAGGAAAGGTATGAACCCCCTTCTCAGTTGGTATGGACATTAAGCCACTCCAACAAATTTACTTTTTTTTAGAACCACTACTGTTCTTCTACAAGGATGGCTTTGGACTAGTACACTTAGGAAAGGTATGAACCCCCTTCTCAGTTTGTACGGACATTAAGCCACTCCGACAAATTTGATTTTTTTAGAACCACTACTGTTCTTCTACAAGGATGGCTTTGGTATCAAATAACACATGAAGTGTTGATAAGCCATTAAAAAAAAAAACAAAAAAAAATCAGTGTATATAACCAGGACAATGAGTTGAAATATAGATTTGTCCTTGGGGGATTATTGGCAGCAATAGTTGCATTATATTATTGTCAAAGAATGTTGTATACTCTTTCTTCTTTACTTACTCTATTCTTCTGGCCGTCTTTGGAATCTTATAACATCTTGTCTTGGTCTGGAATCTTCTAAGGTCTGGACTTTCTTGGGGACTTCGGGTCTGGTCTTCTATTGGGGATTTCTCTTTATCAGAAGCCCTGTGTCATTGTTAGTTTTTAGAGGTAATAACACAAGACTTCGATTTGCTTTGATCTTACTTTATTTTTAAATCCCCAACAAGACAATCTGCGCAGATGAGAGGACGCGCGTATAACGTGACTTACCCCTTCGAGCTCGCTGCTACCTTCTAACTGACTGAAACTTACTTACTATCTAAACCGGAAGAGAGGGTCCTCTCTACCGGTTCTCACGGCTATCCCTGGAAGATAGGGTTAGGACTGAGGTCAAGCTTGTCACTCAATCTTCAAGGCCATCAGCTGCACTTAAAACGCCATCTTGTTTCTACACTATTGCACATAAATATTAGGTATCTAATAATTATGTAACAAGAAGACAAAATTAAAAGGGAGCAACATTTTAGTTGTCATTTTCTGGAGGATTTCATAAAAAGCCTTCATTCATGTTGTGTGTAAATTATGTTATATTAGTTATGGGTTAAGTAGTATCACTACTGTTCTTCTACAAGGATGGCTTTTGGCATTAAATAACCCACAAAGGTTTATATAATATTAAAAACAAAGAAACCAAATCAATCAGGTGTCCTAGGTATGACATTAAACTGCATCTAATGGTAAAGTTCCATTTTTTAAACTCTGGGGAGTGTGGAGTACCCCTTCATCGCCATTACTCCCAGGTCTACTCTGACCTGGAGTGGTAGTACTGTTAGGCTCCCATCTATGGGTTAAATAGAAAAAAAAATTGAGTTTAAAAAGAAATTGAGTTTAAAGAAAAAAATTGAATACGCATCAAAAATGAATCAACAAAACGTCTTCAGCTTAAAATAACCCAACATGGGTTGACATGCCGAAAAAAATCCAACCAAATCAACCAGGATTTGTACTTGTTGATTACAATTTTCAATGCCAGTAACTGTGATGCCACCCACACATCTAGAAGAATTTGTGGAATAAGAAAAAAAAATCTTCATTTCAGAAAATGTATATGTATTTTAAGGTTTTTCAACATAATTACATATTTTATTTTGTACTTCAGCGTAATGGTTCCACAGAAAAGAAATGGAATGGTATGATTGGAGAATTGGTTTTGGCAGAAGCTGATATGATCATGGCCCCTTTGACAATAAATCCTGAAAGAGCTCAGCACATAGATTTCTCCAAACCTTTCAAATATCAAGGACTCACAATTTTAGTGAAAAAGGTAAGTTACATTATTCATTTTTTACGAGCATTTCTTTCATTTTTTTTTTGGTCACAACTCTTAGACTGTTATTCTATGATTGTCCAGGTCAGCTACATTACCAATTTGGCCACAAGACCAACTGGTTGTTTCCTTTTAGACTGTTATTCTATGATTGTGAGATAAAAATTGAAAAAATATGGAAATTTTTTTTTTTTAAATGTTTGATTATTAAAAGATACTTAGATTTTAAATTCCTTTTCATAAAGAATTTGGTGAAATTATTATTTTTTTAAACTATTCTTTTTAATAAATAAATAATGAATAAAAACAAAAACGTCTTTGGCATAAAATAACCCAAGTGTTGACATGCCGTAAAATCCAACCAACCAACAATAAAAAATCTTCTACCTTTCACCTCCAATTGTATTCAATGTTTAAAATGACAGACATTTTCTGTTGTGACATTATATATGCATGCATCAATATCAAGACTGTTCTGGCTGTTACAAGAAGTATTGCATGCCTCCTGTGATTTATGCCTGTCTGTACCTTACTTTTCAGACATACTTTATAATATAGTAAAGACACAGAACAACATTTATCATATGATATGGAATTGGCTACCCAAGTTCAAATCCTGGACAAGGCTATGTTGGGGTTTCACTTTGAGCTTATTCCATTAAGAAAAGCATAAATGTATCTCCCCTTCCCTCTAGCTATGGTTGAATAGTAAAGCAGACTGAGTTCTTTAACTTTGGCTATATACTGACTGTATCCTCTGCAGAAAGACAAGACCCAATCCCCCCCAAAATCTTGTCCTGGCCATAACATGAAACTTGCATCTGGTAATTGTCACAATTTGTGTGGCCATTTTAGGGCTGTAGTTGAATGCAATTTTACAGTGGATATTCTTTGTGGCATAAATGTTGATCCTTTCTTGAAGTAGAAAGGTGTAGTATCAGTTTTAATCCTTGTCTTTTGATCTGTCCTCAAAGTAGAAAGATGTAGTATCAGTTTTAATCCTTGTCTGTTGATCTTTCCTCAAAGTAGAAAGATGTGGTATCAGTTTTAATCCTTGTCTGTTGATCTTTCCTCAAAGTAGAAAGATGTAATATCAGTTTTAATCCTTGTCTGTTGATCGTTCCTCAAAGGTTTTAATCCTTGTCTGTTGATCTTTCATCAAAGTTGAAAGATGTAGTATCAGTTTTGATCCTTGTCTGTTGATCTTTCATCAAAGTAGAAAGATGTATCAGATATAATCCTTGTCTGTTGATCTTTCCTTGAAGTAGAAATTTGTATCAGAGTTGATCCTGTTGGTAATTTCTTTAAGCAGTCCATCTAGCAAGTATTTTAGGACAATTTATCAATGCTGTTAAATTAGTAAATTAAATACATGTTTAGGTGTTTTTGATTGGTTAATTCAGCTACTGCTGTTTTTGGAACAGTTTATAAATATAAGTTGTGGTCTTTTGCACACCTTATATCCCAAATAATCCAACAATCCTGGAGCACTGAAGAGTATTGAGTATCACATTTGTATTGATATTACTCCCACTATGACCAATAGTGGTTGAACCTGTTAGGGTCCCACTTATGGGTCATATAGATCAGTTTGAAAATTATTAGTGTTAGATAAGAATATTTGAAACGATAACACTGTGTGCAAATTATTTGAATTAATAATAGTTATTTGAAGCTCTAATTGTTTCCAAAGGATTATTATTAGTTAGTTGAAATTGTATGCATATTATGTTAGTTGGTTATTTCATATTTGTGTTATATAACAATATCAAATCTCTTTCAGTTCATTTAATACTGAATCAAGTCAACTTGATAATCAAAGGACTCAGATTGCTTAACTCGTCACTCAATTAAGTATTTAACAGGCTCATGTATACATAACTTATTAGTATTAGATAGGAATACTTGAAAATATATAACTGTGTGCAAACAAATGATTATTACTTTTGAATAGAAATAGTGACTTGAAACCAGATAATTACGTACATAAAAAAGACTAATTTCAACATTAGGTTGGATATGATGTAAAACAAATGAAGCACTTGTTATTGACCTTTATTGAAGATTTAATCACTTTTTTTTCTAATTCCTTTCTCTCTGTTCATTTGCTCTTTTTTTTTATTATTATTACACACTCTTTACATGTTTGTAACACACACTGAAAGTGATCCTAAATTCTTAATAAAAAATAAGCATCAGACCATGAAAATAATTTTTTTTTAAAGTTTGAAGTAATTTTTTATTGTAGACATATTACCACACCCTTTTAATACTAAGTGAAAGGTGTGTGTGTATGTATATATGTATATATATATATATATATATATATATATATATATATGTCTTGCATATATAATTTCAAATCTATGAAATGCAATCTTTTTTAAAACTTAGCTGTTCTGTGTGTACATATATATATATATATATATATATATATATATATATATATATATATATATATAAAATTTCTGAAATGCAATATTTTAAAGACTTTTTAAAAAAGTTAGTCGTTCAGTATTTATTTCAAGTTCTCAAATTTATATTTTATTTTCCCACCAGGGGGCGCACCAGATTTTATTAATAATATTAACCAGCATGAAACCCACAACTGGTAAAACTAGATTGTGTTTTCACTAAGATATTTCATGTTCACTTCACACAGATATTCTTGGAAAAAGGCACGAATCCAATCCTCCCTGGGGTTTATCAATTCCAGACAACCAAACTTTCTCAGGTTGGGATTAGAATGTAGTATCTGTTTATTTCCCCAGGACATGTTGTTTTTTTTGGACAGAAAGCAGAAATGAAATGAGTGTCAAGCGCCATACTAAGAGTCCCCACCATACAGCAACTCCTTTAATCCATCAGAGAATCCTCATTGTGTAGTAGCTAATGTGCTGGACTGTGATGTGATATTAAGCAGGTTCAAACTCCAGTTGTGCTATTACATTCACTTTTGAAAAGCTATGAATCACTTCATTCCCCCAGCTATGGGTTAAATAGTACAACTACTGTTCTTCTACAAGGATGACTTTAGCATTAAATAACCTATGAAGGTTTGATATGTCATTAAACAAAGAAACCAAACTGAAACCAGATTTCTTGAACTATTGAAATCATATTGAAAAGCCATTAGACTGTTGATTTCTCTAAGGATTATATATATTTAGTAACAAACCAAATTCTGTCAGGAAGTAGAGACCCCATGGCATAATGGCTAATACACTGGACTGTGATATCATAGTAAGCAAGTTCAAACTTCAGATGCATTATTACATTCACTTTTGGACTAATACCCTTGGGAAAGATATGGACCTCCTTATCTCTCTAACGATGGGTTAAATAGTACTACTACTGTTCTTCTACAAGGATGACTTTAGCATTAAATAACCTATGAAGGTTGATATGTCATTAACTCTTAACATCCTATACTACCTCATTCCACCCGGCCGGAAGTCACATTTGTTTTCCTAATCCACCCCAAATGATAGCCTTTGTTTAAATGTAATATTAAACATATTCAGCTGTCTTTGATTTATGGGAAATAACTGGTAACTTTAAACGAAAAGACCATTTTTAGCCATTTATTGATAAATCCTTATAGGAATGGGGCTATGGACTTAGAAAATTCTCAACAGGATGTTAAGAGTTAAACAAAGAAACCAAACTGAAACCAGATTTCTTGAACTATTGAAATCATATTGAAAAGCCATTAGACTGTTGATTTCTCTAAGGATTATATATATTTAGTAACAAACCAAATTCTGTCAGGAAGTAGAGACCCCATGGCGTAATGGCTAATACACTGGACTGTGATATCATCGTAAACAAGTTCAAACTTCAGTTGCGTTATTACATTCACTTTTAGACTAATACCCTTGGGAAAAGTATGGACCTCCTTATCTCCCTAACGATGGGTTAAATAGTACAACTACTGTTCTTCTACATGGATGGCTTTGGCATTAAATGACCCATGAAGGTTGGTATGCCATTAAACAAAGAAATCAAACTTCAATGCACTAAAAGAGAAAGATCAAAGTAATGGGACAACAGCATTACACTAGTCGTCCCAAAGATTGGGACTATTTTTGGCCTTTTTCCTTTGTACTATGTTTAAACCCTCCTCCCACAATAATGGGATATGACACAAGGTCTGTTTAGCATGGAGAGCTCCACAGAAAGTATAGCTCCTGAGGGGTAGGAGCAAAAATTGCTTCAGTTTCATCAGCATTTCCATTCGGGAGGGCTTCATGTGCCAGGCAATCAACCCAGATCTTATTCCTTTTTGGCATTGGGGCAAGTGCTGCCTGGGGGGGGGGGAGTCATTAGTATAAAAAAACATAGTTAATACTGTGCATGGTATAATGGTTACCGTTGTAGGAAATGGACATTATGAACCGAGTTCAAATCCTAGACGGGGCTGTTTAAATTTCACATAGTGCTAATACCCCAGGAAAGGAATTAATTCAACTCTACCTCCAGCTATGGGTAAATAGTAGGGTAGACTGGACTCTAAAACTCTGAATTCAAACCAGTTAAACTCTGCTTAAGAAATTGACCTTGTGTCACATCCTACTCAATTGGGTTGGTCAATATATATATAGTTAATACTTATACTTTGTACTTGAATGAGCATTTCCTACCCATCAAACTGACATGTTGCATACCACACCCAGGGAATGTATTTATTTGTTTAATGACATATCAACCTTCACGAGTTATTTAATGCCAAACCCATCCAAGTAGAAGAACAGTACTGGTAATATTTAACCCATAGTTGGGGGGATAAGGGGTTCATACCTTTCCCATGAGTATTATTCAGAAAGTGAACATAATAGCAGTACTAGAGTTTGAATTCGATTAATACAAAGTCGCAGTCCAGCACATAAGCCACTACACCATAGGGACTTCTAGTCTTTAGATTTTATGCTTGTCCATTCATCCAATGGTTTCACTCGGAACATTTTAATCGTATCTATCTATCTCAGTCTATACATATCTGTTTGGTTTGATTTCATGGCATATCCACCTTTGTAGGTTATTTAATGCCAAAACTATCTTTGTAGAAAAACATTAGTGCTACTATTTAACCTATAGCTGGGTTCCTAGGAAATGTAGTTAAATACTTGCATGTTACAAAGATTACATTTGGATAAAACCACTTCCCCATAGCCACCTTACCTGTCTAGGAAAGAGCTACAAATAAACTGTTACACCTATTGTCAATCTTGACAAGGACCAGTATATATATGATATGATATGTTATGGTTCCTTTCATTTTCTGATCTGTGACAAATTGAGTGTAAGTTGAAAGCCTGCCTCCTGCCCCCCACCCCCCATTTTTATTCTCAAGACCAGGATCAAATAACTTTTACAGTGTCATGTCTCTCTGGTGAAGTTTTTTTTATTCTTTTTCAAATCATTAATTCACTGAAACATAAGGCACCCCCCCTTCACTCCACTTCACACAACCCCACCCACCACCACCACCCCTGCCACCTTCAACACACGCCACCCCTCCTCTAGGTGTGAAGGTCAAGATTTTGATTACCATTTGCATTTTTTTCCAATGCATTATATGGAGAGAAAAAAAAAGCTAGTCTCGCAGATCCATTATTACTGAATAGGGAATTTGATCCTCGCTGGATGCCCCATACATGTGGCATTGTATCAAATCCTATCCGTGGTATTGGGTTGGGTAAATACTTAGTGTGTCCCATTGTGGTGGAATGGTTAGTAAGCTAGTCTTGCAGATCCATTACTACTAAATATGATTTCACTCCTCACTAGATGCTCCATACTTGTAACCTTGTGTCAAATCCTACCCATGGCAAATGTGTTGGGTAAATAATGGCATTCCACCATGGTGTAATAGTTAGCAAGCTAGTCTTGCAGATCTATTATTACTGAATAGCAATTTCAATTTTTGCTGATTACCCCATACTTGAGACCTCAAGTCAAAACCTACCCATGGTGAACAGGTAGAGTAAATTTTTTTGTTTTTGTTTTAATCTAGCCTAAAACTGTAATCATGAAAGATAATAGATAGTTGTGTGATGCTAGCACCCCTTCAGCATTCTACCAGATGGACTGGCTCATAACTTTAAATAGTCTATGATTAAAGTGGATTAATAAGCTGAATGATATTCGGACTGACCTTACTGCGTTTGGCTATAACGCATTTGACCTTCCTCTATTCTTTGTAAGTTTTATCTTGTTAATTGTTTATATTTTTGCATATATCCGTTAGTACCGGATACTAGTGCTGAATAAATATATTAAGCACTCAATTTCTTGTGTGTATCATTCCACCTCGATGATACAACATTATGGTACTTGTTCACTTTGTGGGTCCTCCTGTGGAATGAAGTTGATGTCCTGGATTGATGGTTTCTAATTTTCAAGCAAAGTCAGCAAAATGGCTTCCTAATTCGGGGGTGGGAGTGGGGGGGCTAAGCAAGAATTCAGGCAAAATATGTAAACAAGATTGATTAATCCACCCACCTCTTCCTTACACAAATCTTGACTGACATATTTTTACAAAACAGGATCTAAATTTCACATTTTGTATTAAATGAGTCAAATATTTACTAACTTTGATGGTCATACAATCAATATATATATATATATATATATATATATATATATATATATATATTTTTTTATTTTATTTTATTTTTTTTTCAATATACTGTGAATTTTAGAAATAGATTTTGGTTAGTCACCACCCACCACCACACTAAAAATTTAATAAACGATGACATCTAAATTATACTGTTGAATCTTTGCTACTGCTTTACAATTAGTCAAAATTTACAAATTGAATATCTATTAATGTGATTAATTAGAATGGTAAAAAGAGGGGGGGATGGAAGAAGTCTGAAAATGTCAGCATTCTTTAGGGTGAAAAAAAAGAAGAAAAAAAGCAGCCCCCTCTCCCTCCTAGTTCTTAAAATGAGAATATTCTCCCACAGGAAAAAAGTGTCCTCTCCTGTTTGGGATGGGTAAGCAAAAAAATATCAAGTTTCTTCGAGATTGTTTCTCAAATCTCCTGGCATTACCAAAAAATGTGGAATAATTTTGGGTCTTTGATATATATATATATATATATAATATATATATATATATATATATATATATATATATAACGGTATTTAAGCCTTTTCTTATATATATATATATATATATATATATATATATCACATGACAATGCACTGGACAAGGAAATTAATAGAGCAGGAGGGGGAGGGACAAAGTTTGTTTGGACTTGTTTGTTTTTTTTTGTTTTTTTGTTTTTGTTTTTTTAAGCAAACTTTATACCAGAAAACCTGGATTTGATAGAATGTTTAATAAAATCAACACATTGTTTACTTGACTTTATTCTTCTGTTAAACATTAGCCAAGTTATTAAAACATATTCCACAAGATGAATTAAACCGGCACCCATTTACAAACTGGTCTTCATCAGTCACTGCCCCCACCCATTACTTTTTCCTGTCCCCTTTTATGTTGACTTCTTTTTTGTTTTGCTATTATTTCATTTTTTTTTTCATATTAATAGATTTAACATTCATTATACCCTCTCTAAATAATAATTGTTCCCCCAGCCATAAATAATGGATTGAACAGCCACTTGTTTAATAAGCTTATACAATAACATGAATTCATTATTAAGATTAAACAAAAGTATGTTAAATTTAAATTAGGTGCTGCCTATATAAGACCACCCATATTTATGATCTCTTGGGTGGTAATTACTAGAATTAATGAAATTTTAGACACAAAATTATTTTAAAATGCCTGTTGATCAGCATCATGGAATAATTAGGTTCACAAAATACTAGGGTGAGTCAAAAGTTTTGAAATATTTTAGTAAGATGAGGCACAATTCATCAGCTTTTGGTTCTTTTGCAGAGGAAAGTCCCATAGTTTAATATTACAGTCAAGTATGCTGAAAGCACCGGTGCCTGCTAGATCACTGAAGTTAATCAGTGATGTTTAATAATTGGGTGACCACTTAAGGAATAGCAGGTTCTGTAAGCAACCTTAGTCCTTTGTTTATCAAAAATGACTTGATTTGGCATTAAATGAACCGAAAAGGGTTGATATGCCGCAAACCAACCAACCAACCCATAGTGTAATGGCTAATGTTCTGGACTATGACATCATAGTAAGCACGTTCAAACTCCATTTGCGTTATTACATTCACTTTCAAGCTAATACCTTTAGGAAAGGTATGAACTCACTCATCTAACCCATCTATGTTCTTTACTACTTTTCTTCTCGAAGTAAGGCTTTAACATTAAATAACCAGATAACCCAGTTCTTCACTACTATTCTTCTTCAAGGAAGGCTTTAAAATTAAATAACCCAAATAACCCAGTTCTTCACTACTATTCTTCTCCAAGAAAGGCTTTAACATTAAATAACCCAGATAACCCAGTTCTTCACTACTATTCTTCTCCAAGAAAGGCTTTAACATTAAATAACCAAATAACCCAGTTCTTCACTACTATTAGTTTTCACTACTATTCTTCTCCAAGAAGGCTTTAACATTAAATAACCCAGATAACCCAGTTCTTCACTACTATTCTTCTCCAAGGAAGGCTTTAACATTAAATAACCCAGTTCTTCACTACTATTCTTCTCCAAGGAAGGCTTTAACATTAAATAACCCAAATAACCCAGTTCTTCACTACTATTCTTCTCCAAGGAAGGCTTTAACATTAAATAACCCAGATAACCCAGTTCTCACTACTATTCTTCTCCAAGGAAGGCTTTAACATTAAATAACCCAGATAACCCAGTTCTTCACTACTATTCTTCTCCAAGGAAGCTTTAACATTAAATAAACCCAGATAACCCAGTTCTTCACTACTATTCTTCCCCGAGGAAGGCTTTAACATTAAATAACCCAGATAACCCAGTTCTTCACTAGTATTCTTCTCCAAGGAAGGCTTTAACATTAAATAACCCAGATAACCCAGTTCTTCACTACTGTTCTTCTACAAGGATTTCTTTAGCATTAAATAGCCAATATAGATTGATATGAAAGTACTAAGTGTTCCCTGTGAAACTATTAGATGAATTAACAAACAGAAAATCTAAAGATGGGGAATTGCTGTGGCATAGTTGCTAATGTGCTGAAACCTGTTTGAACTTTAGTCACATTATTATGTTCACTTTCGGACTAATACCCTTGGGAAAGGTATAGACCTCTCTCTATGAATTAAATGTACCACTACTGTTCTTGTACACGAGATGCCTTTGTTGTTAAATAACCCATAAATGTTGATATGCCATTAAACAAAGAAACCTGATACTTTTGCCAAGGTTGTGAAGGTGACAAACCACACTGAACTGTGAGTTGCCAAACTCGCATGATGCTCTCCGAGTGCTACTCACCAAATTGCCTCTATGGCTTACAGCACAGCCTTAGAATCCATTGATTATAGGCCTACCTAACCTTGGCTGATTGACACAGTTTCTTGCAACCCAATTGCAATTTCTTGAACCATCTGGTACTTTGATCAACCGTGTCTTCACTCTGACTTGCAGTGGTGACAAACCACACTGAACTGTGAGTTGCCAAACTCGCATGATGCTTCCGAGTGCTACTCACCAAATTGCAGTGGGTGTATCTTAGGGTCCTATTTGTGGTTAAAATACATGATTTTGCAGTTGACTTCACCCATGCTCATGTCACTCGTGCTGACCAATCTGGTTTGTTTAATTTCCCTATCATCAACACTGGTAGGTTTCGGCATAATTCGATTCGTTTTAATGCAATTAATTCTTGGAATACTGTTCAGTCGTTATTTTTTGATAAAGAAAAGATGAAGCTTGTTTCAGTAAATGTTGTACCGGCCATTCCTACAGTGGAGAATATACACTGGTTCTCACTATAAATAGTGAGACACCGAGTGAAAAGGTGGTACTGTTACCATACTGTTACTGTTTAGCGGCAAGCTAGCCGTTCTTGTACCTTATTGTAAATACACTTGTCTCTTTTTACCCTACCTCGACTTGACTTCTTTTTTTTACTGTTGAACTAACATCACAACAGTAAATTATTTTGTCCTTAAAACACTTTTGAAAAATCATTTTATTGCCTCTTATAAACAACAGATTTGCATTTAGATTCTCACACGGCTAATTTGTCTCATGATATATATGTATATGTTTACGTTGTGTGTTTCATGTATCGTTTCCTGTGAGCATCCAAGGGTGGTCATGTCCATGGGATTAGCTTCATGCTATTAGGCATGGCCTCCCTTCAATAGTAGTTTAAACCAATAAAGTTTTTCTTTTACTTATATTTTTTTTTTATAATTTGTACTACTATTGATTAATAAATTTCTTATTTCTTTCTTTCTTTAAAAAATGAGTTTAAAAAAATGAAAGGTAAAACAAATGTCTTCAGCATAAAATAACCCAAGGGTTGACATGGCGTAACATCCAACCAACCAACTAACCACAGGCAGGATGTGACCCAGTCAATTTTTAAGCAGAGGAAAGCTGGTTTGAATTTAGAATTTTCCTTCTCCTGCAATCAGCCTAGTCCAGGATTTGAACTTGGTTTGCTAATTCTATTTCCTGCAACAATAAGTTATGCTAAGCATGCCTCCTAAAATCCCTCTGCCATAAGCAGGATGTGATACAAGATCAATTTTTAAAGTGAAGTAAAGCTGGTTTGAGTTTTCCCTCTTCTAGACTGGTTATCTAACCAAGCCTGAAGAACCCAATCTGCCCTATTTAACCCTGAGGTGGGAGTAGATGGATTCATGACTTTCCCAAGGGTATTAGCACAAAATGAAATGCAAAGAGCTTAGACTAAGATTTTAACTCAGGCCATCAATTCCATTTCCTTTTATGATTATAATTGAGCTTAGCTCACCTCCATTAAACAGAAGGAACTTTTAAACTTTCTAACACCTTCAAACTCCTCCTCTCTTTCCCTCTCTCTCTCTTTCCCTCTCTCTCTCGGCTCTTTTATATCACTGTCACTGTCCCTCTCTATTTTCTTTTCTTCTCTTTCTCTTGTTTCTCCCCTGCTCTGTTTCTCCCTCTCTTGACTCCCTCTCTCTCCTCAGAGTTCCCCCCTCTCTTGTCTCCCTCTCTGTCCTCAGAGCTCCCCCCTCTCTCTTTCCTCTGTACTTCTCTCCCTCTCTGTCTCTCTTTTTTTTGCTTCTTTTCAATTTCTATGGCAATGTCCCTCTTTATTCTCCTCTCTTTTTCTCTCTCTCACTCTTCTCATTCGTTTTGATTGTATCCCTGTCCCTCTTTTTTTCTCACTTCTCATTCTCTTGCTTTCCATCCCTCCATCCTTACCCTTTGTCATTCCCTCCATCATTACCCTTTGTCATTCCTTCCATCCTTACTCTTTGTCATTCTCTCCATCCTTACCCTCCATTCAAGGGTATTAGAATAATTTCAGAGTTTGCTGGGAATTGGTCTCAGGAATTATTTTAGAATAGAAAATATATCAGGAACAAATTCTAATAAAAATTTACTGACCTTTGAATATCACCATGGAATATTCAAGGATGACTTTTGACAATCTATTTTAGACTCAGAATACACTGATTTATAAAGGAATGAGACTATCCCCCCTGCAAAAAAAAAAATATGGGTCTCTGTAGCATAGTGGCTAATGCACTGGACTGCAACCTTATGATAAGCAAGTTTGAACTACAATCATGCTATTATGTTCACTTTCAAACTAATACCCTTGGGAAAGGTATGAACCCCTTTATCCTCCCCTCAGCTATGGGTTAAATAGTACCACTATTGTTCTTCTACAAGGATGACTTTGGCATTAAATAACCCATGAAGATTGATATGCCATTAAACAAAGAAACCAAATCAAACCAAAAAGGGGTTGTCCTGGATATGACACTTAACTGTATCTGGTGGTGAGGCTCTAGTTCCAAGTTTCTGGGGTGTGTAGAATACCTGTTAGTATCCCATTTATGGGACAAATAGATCTATTTAAAAATCATTGTATGCAGAAAAAAACAAATGTAAATATGAATGCACAATGAATGCGACTCTTAACCTTCAGCCATAAAATAACCCTAGACGGGATGACATGCCACTAAAATCAATCAATTAAATGTGAGCTGGAATACTTTTAATTAATTTTGAAATATTTGCTAATCAGTAAGATAATAAATATTATAGATTATAATTTTCTAGTTATTACTTATAGAAAATCTTTACTAATTTGGTAATAAATATCATAAACTATAATTTATAAGTTAAAATCTTGACTAATTAAGTAATAAATATTATTAATTACTAATTATCACTCATTAAAAATATTTGCTAATCAGATAATAAACATAAATTATTTTTGTTCTGACGGGACCCCACAGTCCCAGTGATGTAAGACTAACATGCGGGACTGCAATATTGTAGTAAGCGAGTTTGACCTCCAGTCACACTATTATGTTCACTTTCAGACTAATATCCTTGGGAAAGGTATGAATCCCCTCATTCCCCAGCTATGGGTTAAATAGTCTAGCTTGATCGGTAGAGCATCTACCTAGCAACCACTAGGTTCCGGATTCGATACTGGCCCTTGCCAACTCAGTGTATGAGTAGCACAGCTTGGATCTGTGGGGTAAAGTGTTTGTGTGTGGGGGGGGGCTGAGGGTAGGTGTGGTGTTCCACCTCAGATGCAGAAACAATCTCTTTGAGGTAGACTCCTTTACTGTCCAGCTGATATCAATAATAGGCCACTTTTAATAGACTTTACTTTTACTACTAATTATATAACGAATACTATTTTTTGTTAGTACTCATAAAGAAATTCAATATGTTATAATTTCTATAAGATGATAAACTTTAAATTGACTATTGCATTGTAATAAAATGTAATAAAACAATCAAAGAAAATGTTAATTTAGTTTTTATTGTTTTGAGTTTAATATTAATATCTAAAAAAAGAAAACATGTTTTTACTTAACCACCCTGCACAAGCAGGATACAACACATGTTCAATTTCTTAGTGGAATTTAACAGGTTTCAATTAAGATTTTTCCTTCTAGACAGGTTGCCATATCAATGTTAAAGAGTCCTGTCTACTATTTACCCATAACTGAAGGGAGAATAATTGGATTCAAACCTTTCCCAAGGGTATTAACGCTATGTAAAATGCAAACAGCTTAATCCAATATTTGAACTTGTCTCGCTGTGTTTATTTCCTATGACAATAACCATTACACCACAAACATCTCCATAAACATAAAAAAGTGAGTAATTAAAATAATTGCAAGTTTATTGCAATATTCCAAAGAATATTATTTATTTATGACATTAAACTCTATCTGATAGTGAAGTTGCAGTTCTTGAGTTCTGGGAATGAGGAGTACCCCTTCATCACCATTATTCCCTGGTCCCATCTATGGGTTAAATAGAAAAAATGTGTTTATAAAAAAAATTGTTGGCATTAAATGACCCACTGAGGTTGATATGTCATAAAACAAAACAAACCCAGGTGTCTTCTTATCTAGAGTGATAGTGTCTGTTAGGGTCCCATTTATGGATTAGATATATCACTTTGAGATAATGTTTTGAATAATTTTTAATTACATTAGTCTTCAAAAAAAACTCATATTGTGATTATCTATGAAGTGGTATTTTTTTTATTCATTTTTTTTTTTTTTTTTTTACTGTTGTTCTTATCCTCATTGTAAAATATACATACACAACATTTCGGTAGATATACACTCCAGCCTTCTTCAGGTGTTCCTTGTAATCCATTGAGGCAGACTACTGACTACACTACTGACTACACGACAAGTGTTCAGACTTTATCTGTCTG
Organism: Doryteuthis pealeii; assembly: GCA_023376005.1. Taxonomy (NCBI): domain Eukaryota; kingdom Metazoa; phylum Mollusca; class Cephalopoda; order Myopsida; family Loliginidae; genus Doryteuthis; species Doryteuthis pealeii. Next base: position 68,980,630 of record CM042146.1, on the reverse strand, counting down.
AGTCTAGTAATGATTCAACATTTTTAATAATTTGAGTGATGATTTCCCAAGTTGAATCATTGCTATGCTCAAATAGACAAAGTTTTGACACTTGTTGCAGAGTCTAAGCAGTCTGCCCTAATGGCTTACAAGAAACACCTGAAAAAGACCAGAGAGTACATTGACTGAAATGTGATGTATGTGTATTTCACAATAAAGTTGAGAACAATGGTCCGAAAACTCAAAATAATACATATCAAGCCTTACCTCAAAAGTTCAGACAAATAAGTATGAAGTGTTTACCTGTTTAAAATGAATGTGAACATATATTTTTGTACTGTATATAAATGGAGACTAAAATTGTTAAACTGACTTTGGCATTAAATAACCCAACATGGTTTCATATGTCATAAAAACAATCAACCAAATGTAGTTTTTACCTGTTTAAAATGATTGTGAACATATATTTTTGTACTGTATATAATGGAGACTGAAATTGTTAAACTGACTTTGGCATTAAATAACCCAACATGGTTTCATATGTCATAAAACAATCAACCAAATGTAGTTTTTACCTGTTTAAAATGATTGTGAACATATATTTTTGTACTGTATATAAATGGAGACTGAAATTGTTAAACTGACTTTGGCATTAAATAACCCAACATGGTTTTATATGTCAAAAACAATCAACCAAATGTAGTTTTTACCTGTTTAAAATGATTGTGAAGATAGATATCTTTATATCATGTAGAGATTAGTATCCAGCTATGTTGCAAGCTGAGTATGTTCTGAGGATCCAGAATTGGTAGGTGGTTTAAATAGCAGGTTGGACTATTCTACTTGTTTATTTGGGTCAAGTTCACTTCCTGGATCCTCATTGGCTGTTGGTTTTAAGGTGGACATCCATATAAACTGAACATTTGACTGTTTTCAGTCAGTACAGAGTGTATTCAGTTACATTCTCTTTTTTTTGTCTGGTTACTGGACACTTGTAACAGCCTTCCCATGGGGGTGAGTATGATGTTTATTCTACATATCATATATAATTGGAGATCAAAATTTTGTGTGTTTGTTTAAAGTTACTCTTTTGCCTTTAACTGAACCAAATGCTCATTTACTAACGATGGCTTATATTATTTAATGCCAAAGTCAGTTTAATAATTTTAGTCTCCATTTATATACAGTACAAAAATATATATTCACAATCATTTTAAACAGGTAAACACTTCATACTTATTTGTCTGAACTTTTGAGGTGAGGCTTGATATGTATTATTTTGAGTTTTCGGACCATTGTTCTCAACTTTATTGTGAAATACACATACATCACATTTACTAACGATGGCTTATATATTTTTATTTTTATTTATTTATTTATTTTTTTTTTTTTTTTTTCAGACCCGCAAAGACTCAAGTTTAGCATCCTTCCTGCAGCCATTTCAAGACACCTTATGGATTTTAGTTGGACTCTCTGTCCATGTCGTGGCATTGGTTCTCTACCTCCTCGACCGGTTCAGCCCATTTGGTCGTTTTAAGTTGGCCAAAAGCGATGACACAGAGGAGGATGCTTTGAACCTCTCAAGTGCCATGTGGTTTGCTTGGGGTGTATTACTCAACAGTGGAATTGGAGAAGGTATTCGTCCATTTCTTTCTTCTTTACATTTTCTGTACTATGAGTTAAAAAAAAAAAAGAAAAGAAAAACACTCTTCATCTATTATTCATTGATTCAGTTGCACTATTTTCCTTATTTTTGCCGTCTTTTTGGCTATTGTACTCATCAGTTATCATTCTGTCTGAATTCCTGAGACTTTTTTGGGACCAGTTTTTTTTTTTTTGTATTTGCTGTCAGCATCACAACGTTTCTCGGTAATTTATGAGGAAGTGCGTCCCAGGTCTCCTGCCTCAAAAACCGCTACCCGGTGACTATCAAAATAACAACCCCAGCTCGTCGTAATTCTTGTTTATTTATCGTAATTTTTGTTTAGATATGAAGATGGATATATAGTTTTGAATAGACTGAGATAGATAGATAGATAAACAAACAAAATAATATAGATAGATATGAACAAATGGAGATAGATAGATATTTTCGACAAGTAAATGTATTTGGGGGGGGGGGGTCGTTTCTTTTTTTGTCGTAATTCTTGTTTATTCAAACTAAAAACAAGACATTAAACAAACATGAATAAAAAAAATCTTAGTATTTAAAGTAATATAGATAAATATAAACAAATTGAGATAGATAGATAGATGGATAGTTTTGAATAGACTGAGCTGGGTCATTATTTTGATAGTCACCGGGCAGCAACTCTTGATGCAGGAGACCGGGACGCACTTCCTCATAAATTACCCACTTATTTGTAAAGTAAGGTCTGAATTGAGATGTTGTTACTATTATACATTGATTCATTTATACCAGTTTCATTATTATTGTTGTCATCACAATGTCTCGCTCATTATACATTCAGGTCTTTTTGTCTAAATTTCTGGGATTAAGGTTTTTTACTATTATACACTGATTCTTTTGAACTACTTTCAACATCTTTCGTCTCAATCATGTTTCTGGCCACTGTACCCTCTCTGGGTTTCTTTATATAGAATTTATATTGAATTGCTTTCATTAAATACTGAAGAAAACCCTTTATTTGATCCACTGTATTGAAGTCAGTAAGTCTACTGTTGGTTTGAATAACAGCAGCTAACTAAGTACAACTTAAGCAGTGGCCAAGACAGTTGGTATATATAGAAATCAAGAATGATCCATTCATGAATTTGGGTGATTCAATTCCTTGAGTTCTGATTGACTGCTTGATTTGAATGACATTGTGGAGTCTTATAAATACCCTGTCATTCTGCAGTAGACTTTATGACTATTCGGGTTTGTATTAAGTTACAACCGTTTGTTGCCTTGTCTTCCCAGTTCAATAGTAATTGGAACTTTAATTATTCTTCACACTGGAATATGCTAATCTCATCTATATACAAGGTGACCATAAAAAACAAGCCCCACGCAAACTTTTTAACACAAATCGGGTCCCATTTGGGGGGGGGGGCACCCTATACTTATCATACTTCCTAGAGAATTTTAAACTCGTCCAACAAGAATCGTCAGTAGAGTTTAACAAAACATCTATAGTATTTCAAGATATTTTCATGTAATTTTGGTAAATTTATCTTATAAAGTAAAAGTGTTATTTTTGTTATTGTATAATTTAGATAGCAATTCGCCCATCACACTAGGTGTATTAATATCCTTCCCTCAAGTCAGCAGATTATCTATTATTTACCTTGCCCTCTCAGTGGGGCTTAGAATAGACTATTTCCCTTGCAGAGGGATAAGAAATCCCCAAAAGAACTGTCCTGTGTATAGCACTAAAGTGCATTTGATGGTGATGCTCCAGTTGTGGATATCTGGGGTGTGTGGAGTACCCCTTCATTGGCCTGGATTGGTAGTACCTGTTAGGGTTCCATTTATAGTCAAATAGATCTGTTTAAGACAGAACACAAAAAATGTTTGTATGAATGTACAATGAATGCAGTTAAAATAACCCTAGACAGTATTGTGTTAATATTGCATTTATTCTAAGGCTACAACAACAACAAATAAATTAATTAAAACTTAGTTAAATTCTAAAGGTTTATTATTCAACAAAACAATGACTAACAATATAAATGTCCTTCCTATATTTAGAGTCAAGTTTGAGAGACCTACCAGTCTGATGGAGAGGGAAATTATAGATATCTGTTATCTTCTATTCAAGTTAATCCTCTCAGAAATAAATTCTGTTTGACATGTTGTTGAACTGGTCTGTAGGTTTCTGTTCAATATGGTCACCAAAACTACTGGACATGTCATGTGATTGCTATGTCCAATCACAGATAGGCTCTCCCTCTCCTAATTCCATACAAAAAAATAGACATATTTAACTAACCCAACAATAAGTTCACATCCTCTTAAAATCAGTCCTTCATATTATATGCAAATATCACACACTGTTCAATTTTCTAATACTATAACTTGAAAGAAGCTTTCTACCAAAGTTCTATATGATTGAAGGTGCATGGTCTAATGGTTAGTGTAAATGCAAGATAATTATCTCCCTTGTTTTGTTCGGCCATCTGGGTACAGGCACCGTTTGACACCGGTAAAAGTCACTTGTTTGCGTGGCGCTGCTTTTCGAATTTCATTTAGCAGCAGGATTTGAAGACTGCAAGAAGGTAATTACGTGCTTGGAACTTTTCCTCCTCTTTTTCGATTTTAGTAGTTGTATTAGAGAAACTACATAGTCTATTTGTATTCTATTGTAGTTTCATGTTGAAGACCGTTGCGAAACAGGAGGATAGGTGACAACTCCCGTATTTACCTAAATAAAAGCGTCTTCATCAGTCGGACTCTGTCTTTATTCATTTCTTTGCTGGGTGTTGCCGTTAGAGTCATAGGAAATGGACTCGTCGACCAGAGTTCAATTCCTAGACGAAGCTGTTTGCATTTCACATGTCGCTAATACTCTTGGGAAAAGTATGAATCCAAATCTCCTTCCTGCTATTTAATCATGGCTAGGTAACCGGTCTAGGAGAAGGAAAACTCTGAATACAAACCTGTTAAACTCCGCTTAAGAAATTGACCTTGTGTCACATCCTGCTTGTGTGGAGGGGTTGGTAAATATATATGTTTGCTATGAGTCTTGGATAAGTTGTTGTGGGATGTTTAGTCCTTCAAATACCCTTGTTCCCAACCCTATTGCCCTTATGGCAAGCCCCAACCCCTTTTTATCATATGGGTGCTAGAAGGTGGTGGCTGCGGGTCTACATGTCCTGGGAATGACGTTAAACTCTATCTGATGGTGAGGTTCCAGATTTGGAGGTTTGGGGAATGTGGAGCACCCCTTCATCACCATTGCTCACTGGTCCACTCTGACCCAGAGTGGTAGTACCTGTTAGAGTCCCATCTATGGGTTAAATAGAAAAATGTATTTATAAAAATAATTGTATTATCCATTAAGAATTGATTTATTTCAAAACTTTATCAGCATGAAATGACCCACTGAGGTTGATATACCGTAAAACAAAACAAACAAACAAACAAATCAAATACCCTTGTAAATTAGACTTCTTATATGCAGGCAAATAAGACAGTTAACTTTTTTGTTTCCCTGGAATTAGCTGGCTAGATGAAGGGAGATAACCTGACCTTAAATTCAGGGCTGTGGAGTCAAAATACAAAATCTTTGACTCCTCTTTAAGTAATTAAGTGATTATAGCCTACAAATAAATATAAAACCAACATTTTTTATAATCTATTTATAAAGAGTGTGCACTGTATAACTTTATAGACTAAACTAGGGCCTTTATAAAGTGTAGATTCAACTGGAGTCGGTCTGTATAGTTTTGCCAACCCTGACTCCAGTAACCCCTTAATTGCTTCCAACTCCATGACACCCACTCTGACTCCACAGCCCTGCTTAAATTTATAAAAGATTTTAAGCCCTTTCACTTTTGTTTATCAGAGAAAATTTATGTCTTAGTTTCAATATCAATTTCAAAGTTATTGGATATTCTCAATGCAATGTTGTGATCAAACATTTTCTACTTCATTTTCACTCATTTTGAAAACATTTGTTTTTACCAAAAGAAAAAGTAGTTTTTGTGTAACTTATTCTTACTGGTATATGACCAAAACATCTTTGCCAAAAAAAAAAACATAAAAAGAAATAAAATAAAAATAAAACACTTACACCTCCCACCATTGCTAAACTCTTTATCACTTTATTTTACCAACCCTTCCTCTTTCACTTTGGGGTATGGTTCAACATCTCCAAGTATCTGTTAATGGGTGTCTTTTCAAAACAATTTTTTAATCCATTTTTAAAATATTTATTCATTTTTTTTTTATGAGAGGAAGGGTTTGTCTTGTTCACTTTAAGACTGTCTTTTTCTCATTATAAACGTTCCATATGTACTCCATTTAGTAATGGTGGCTACACAACACACACATACACACAGATATAAAGAGAAAGAAATGAAAGAAAAAAGAATCCTTAGTTTTCCAAACCACTAAACACTATGAAAATCCAAACAAAATGATAAAGAATAAAAAGAAAACTCTCAAAGCCTGACTCAGCTACAGTGATCCACACACCTGCCAGTTCCCACCCTCCCACATTCCCCATGGGTCTATTTGGCTGCCCAGTTTTATATTGACATTTGCACTGTTACAATGTTTGAGTTGACTTGGTAGATTGCCAATGGCAACAATTAAATAATACCTAGCAATATCTAATACCAAAGTAAACTAAGCTTACAAAACTTCACTACTTCATAGAAACTGTTTTCTCAAGTGTTAAGATGAAGTACTTTCCTCATTCCATACATTATTATAACAGTTATCTTCATCTTGCTTGCTTAGCCTTAACATAACCCCAGACAGGTTGATATGACGTTAAAATCAATCAAACAACCAAAACTTATCTTGTTTGTTTCAAAAACAAACAAGATGAATTTTGGTTGTTTGGTTGATTTTAACGTCATATCAACCTGTCTGGGGTTATGTCAAGGCTAAGCAAGCAAGATGAAGATAACTGTTATAATAATGTATGGAATGAAGAAAGTACTTCATCTTAATATATTATAAAATTTGAAATTAATTTTTTTTTTTATTTTGTGGAGGAAATACAAGGCGCATTGAAAAATTATCTGCACTCTTGTTTTATGGAAGCTGAGCTCATCGTGGATGATTTGATAGGCAGAACCATAACTAACCTGCAGAGAACAAGTTACCTCATCGATGCTCACCATTACTATCTCTTGAGCTTGCTGAATCTTCCCATTAGTGGTGGTGGTTGACAGACTTCCTGCTCCCTCTTTATGCATCACGCTTGTCTGGCCACTTTTAAACTTCTCTATCCACTTATACACACTTTTAAGTGGTAGTGCATGTCCTCATATTGTGCTAAAAGTCTCTGATGAATTTGAGCCCCTGACACTCCTTCTGACCAGAGAAATCAGGTCACTTACTTGGTGCATACTGTTAGTGGAGCGGCCATGTTACAATGCAAGCAAAAGAGCATGATCAGGCTCAAACTTTGACTATGTGACCATAACAGTGCCAACTATAAGCATGCATGTGCAGAATGCAGACAATAAAAAATATATGTTATAGTGAAAGTGCAGATAATTTTTGACTCTCCCTTGTACATAAAAAAGATCCAATAAGCTTTTAACTGCATTAGCATGGAGATAGCAAACCTACAGTGAAACAATCCAACAAAGTCTGGTGGTATTGTGAGATACTGCTGTGATGCTCTGGGATAGTGGTAATGATGCTTTGGCCCTAAATCCATGCCTGAACCCAGAATCATCATCTGTTGAAGGCTTTATTGGAAGCAATACTGGTGGGGGGGTAGGGGGGTCAAACAGCAGTCATTGTATGAATTTATAACTCCTGAGTCTGAATTTAATTGGACCAATCACCAGGTGAGATTTATCAAATCATCTGTGTGTGTGTGTATGTATATATACAGTGGTGAAAATAATAAGACAGCCAATAAATTTGCTCATAACTTTAAATAGAGAAAAATGAGTTTTTAAAATTTGTATAAAAATTGATTTAAAAAAAATTAAATATCCTTTAAGAATAAATAAAACAAAATGTTTTAAGCATAAAATAACTCGACAAGGCTTGACATGCCATAAAGTCCAACAAACGATTTTAAACCACAGATATTATCCTTAATATATTCTCTAAGCGATTGTATTACTCCCATGTCCACTTCTACTGATAGTGGTAGTACCTGTAAAGGTCCCATCTATTGGATAAATAGAGGAAAATGAGTTTTACACAATTGTATAAAAATTTAGATCAAATAATTAAAAAAAAAATATCCTTTAAGAATACGTCAAGCCCTAGCACCTATATGATTTTCCCAACCCTATTGCCCTTATGGCAAGCCCCAACCCCTTTTTATCATATGGGTGCTAGAAGGTGGTGGCTGCGGGTCTACATGTCCTGGGAATGACGTTAAACTCTATCTGATGGTGAGGTTCCAGATTTGGAGGTTTGGGGAATGTGGAGCACCCCTTCATCACCATTGCTCACTGGTCCACTCTGACCCAGAGTGGTAGTACCTGTTAGAGTCCCATCTATGGGTTAAATAGAAAAATGTATTTATAAAAAAATTGTATTATCCATTAAGAATTGATCTATTTCAAAACTTTATCGGCATTAAATGACCCACTGAGGTTGATTTGCCGTAAAACAAACCAAACCAAACCAAACCTTTAGATATAAATAAAACAAAATTGTCCTCGGTATAAAATAACCCAATAAGTGTTGACATGCCGTAAAATCCAACAAACAACCCCAAACCATAGATATTATCCTTAATTTATTCACTATGCAAATATACGACTATATTACTCCCATATCCACTTCTACTTGTATCACCAAACCAAGATAATGAAACTAGAAATCAGTGCATAATCAATGTTTTTATTTGGGTTTATTTTTTTTTAGAATTATTACAAAAATAAATATTTTGAAAAAAAAAGAAGCAATTATTGACAAATAACATAGATTATGATGAGTAGAATTATTAGCAATGATACATTTTGCAGTGGAACATTTTCAAAAAATAAATCAAACATTTCAATATTATTAGCTTGAGCTGATGGTAGGTGTGGCGCTCCACCTCAGATGCTAAAAATAATCTCCTTGGTCTAGCGCTAGTGAAAAGAGGATAGACTCCCTCGCTGTCTGGCTGATACCGACATTAGGCCGCCCAACGACTTTACTTTTTTTTTTTTTATATGTTGTAAAAAAAAAAACAAGATTGTTGTATTACTGTATACAAATATAAAGGTAGATGTCTTGTTTTGGTTGAAAATGAATCAAGCAGACATAGACTAAAATATTTTCAGGTTTTGATGATAGCAGGTTTGAATTCCAAGAAAAGTTTTTGAGGCAATAAAATGATTTAATTTCTCTCTCTTTCTCTTTTTTTTCTTTTAAATAAAAAAAATAGTAAATATGCTTCTTTTTTTTTTTTTTTTTTGTTGCTTTTTTTAAAGTTGAAGGCAAAATTGCTGTGGATGTGGCTTGATTTTTAAGGGCACTGTGGCATTTTGCTTTGGTGTGGCATTCTAAGCTCAGCGCTCTGTGTGTATGTGTGTATATATATTATGTATGTTATATATATATATATATATATAACCATACGCTAAAAAATTACTGGTTTTAACATCTCAACCATTTCACGACTGGTTTTTAACATCTCAACCATTGAACTCATCTGATGATTGGATTACCATGAAACTTCAAGTTATGAGTGTAAAACCATAATATTACCATTGATTATAAATCTGCTCTGCTTTATTAGCATTGAGCACCTTTTCATGCCAATACTTTTCTCATTTTTTCATTCACTATTCATTATATATATATATATATATATATATATATATATATATATATATATATATATATAATATATATTCCTTTTTTTATGATGATACAGTATTTAACAATTCATGATCTTAAATTGAAAAAAAATAAGTAAAACCATTTTTGCAAATGGAATAATATGAATTGTTGACACACACCATTTTTAGTCATGGTGTTTGTGACTTGATTTGCAGTCTGACTCCTGTCAAAGACTGGAATCTCAACACCCACCCATTCTAACATTTCTTTGAAAGCATTAATTCCTTGCCTCTTCCCCATAACTTATTTCTTCAAATACAAAATCTGATACTCTTACATTTTTGCATTGTACAAGTAAATAATGAACACTAAATAAAAAAGCAGACCTGTATGTTAGTAATAAACAAGGGATTTATTTAATGCAGGGAAAACCAATGCTTCTACCTAAAAGAGTTATGTAAACTTAAAGCAACTAAAATAATGTATCCTGTAATTCCATGTGTCATGGCAGATCCTCCACTTCTAGTCTGTGTTCCCACAATGCACCTGTCAAGGGAAGTCACTCAGCCTTATCCATCAAGGAGAGCAACTCTAAATATCTTTTCATTAGGAGGACTGGTCCCAACAGATACAGACACATTCCTATTATCAATAAGTGATTGGAATAGCTACCTAGCTATTACAATTACTAACCAATTCCTTACATAAAGTAGCATAGTCGACTCCCTCAATACAACCCAGGGTTTCATTAGGAACCCAGGTTCCCTTTGCTGAAAAAGTTGAAAGAAAATACTAGTCAAAATTAAAAACTATGATGATTGACCAACATTCATAATTTAAAAAAAAAATGCTATTAACACTACTAATTAAAGTTGGTGAAGTGGCCTATTGTCAGTATTAGATTGACAATGAGGGAGTGTATCCCCCTTTCACTAGGTCTTAACCAGGGAGATTGTTTTGCATCTGAGATGGAGCATCAGACCTACCAACAACTTCCCACTTCACTTCACTTAAAAGTGATTTGTTGGTTTAAAGGTCACTGGTTATTTATAGTGCATGTTCACAGGTTTTCTTTTTGAGTCCCTTATATTTGGTGATCGAGCTGAAAAGGAATTAAAGTAAGGAAAAGGAGGAGGCAAAGACAAAAGGTAGTTTTAAGATTCAGGCTTTATTCGAGGGTCATAGCTACCTCAAGGAGAGGAAATTTCTTCCTGTCCAGTAATAGTGTCTGATCCCAGTTGAGGCCTGAGTCTGAATGGCGAGAGATTATCTTGGTGGTAGCTAGTGGGTCTTTTTTCCTGCACATACTCAGAGGGTTTTTCCTGTCTGAAAGCTCATGGGAAATTATTATTTATTTTTTAAATTTTAATTCCCACAAATATTTATGGAAATCTAATTTTTTTAGTAATAACCATAGATGGGACCCTAACAGATACAACCACTCCAAGTCAGACAGAATGACATTAGTCTACTTAGTTTATTTTGTATTTCTTACAAATCTGTAGGTAGGTGTTAAAACCCAGATAAAAGGCAGGATCCTAAATGCGATCATACATTCTTATCTTGATTGATTTTAGCAGCATGTCAACCTATCTATGGTTATTCTATACATAGAGGTTAGGGAATCACATTCACTGTATGTTCATATTTACATTTTTTGTGTAGTTGTTTCTTAAGAGGTTTTGTTGCACATTATCCAATTGAATATGAATAATTTTTAAACCAATCTATTTGACCCAAAGATGGGATCCTAATAGGTACTACCACTCTGGGCTAGGGCTAGCCTCTCTGCAGGGAATACAGTTGTTATGTTCTAAGTCCTGCCAACAGGAATGTCTTGGAATATTGCCATAAAGATAATGTTTCTATCTCTTAAAAGTCACTATCTAAAATTTTGAGAAGGCTGATGAGAATTCATTGGACAATTAAACTCCTTTTTGTTTTTCATATGTTTCGATCAGTAAATTCTCTGTCAAATTCTGTCAGCATTATTTTTGGTCACAGAATTTTCTCAATTTTATTTTGGGTCAATAAGTTGACTTGATTTCATTTTGGGTCAATAAGGTGTCTTAATTTTATTTTGGGTCAATAAGTTGACGTGATTTTATTTTGGGTCAATAAGTTGATTTGATTTTATTTTGGGTCAATAAGGTGTCTTGATTTTATTTTGGGTCAATAAGTTGATTATTTTTTTATTTGGGTCAATAAGGTGTCTTGATTTTATTTTGGGTCAATAAGTTGACGTGATTTTATTTTGGGTCAAAGTTGACGTGATTTTATTTTGGGTCAATAAGTTGATTTGATTTTATTTTGGTCAATAAGGTGTCTTAATTTTATTTGGGTCAATAAGTTGATTTGATTTTATTTTGGGTCAATAAGGTGTCTTAATTTTATTTTGGGTCAAAAAGTTGATGTAATTTTATTTTGGGTAAATAAGTTGATTTGATTTTATTTTGGGTCAATAAGGTGTCTTGATTTCATTTTGGGTCAATAAGTTGATGTGATTTTATTTTGGGTAAATAAGTTGATTTTATTTTATTTGGGTCAATAAGGTGTCTTGATTTTATTTTGGGTCAATAAGGTTCTCGATTTTATTTTGGGTCATAGTGGTGTCTCAATTTTTATTTTGGTCATAGTGGTGTCTCAATTTATTTGGGTCATAGTGGTGTCTTAATCTTATTTGGGTCATAGAGGTGTTTTAATTTCATTTTGGGTCATAGAAGTGTCTTAATCTTATTTGGGTCATAGAGAAGTTGTAATTTTATTCTTAGTCAATGAGATTCTTCAATTTACTTTTTTTGCAAAGTTGCTTCAATTTTAGTTTTGTTTACAGTTTCAATGCTGTAGAATTTTATTATGAATGATGCTCAATAACTATTTTGAATGTGTAATATTCCATAAGAGGTTACTAATATTTATTGTGAGACTCAGTATTCTGTCATATAACTGCTGGACTTTGGGAACATAACCTTCATGGATAAAAGGTGGGCAGACTATTGTATATGAATTAACTACATGTATATGCATCTGTGTTTCAGGTACCCCCCGCAGCTTCAGTGCCCGTGTTTTAGGAATGGTCTGGGCAGGTTTTGCCATGATCATTGTTGCCTCCTATACAGCTAACTTAGCTGCTTTCTTGGTGTTGGATCGACCGGAAGCTTCCATTTCTGGAATTGACGACCCACGAGTAAGTATATATTTTCAGAAATTCTGTTTTCCCTGCAACTTTCAAAATAAAAGGATATGAGATTAAAGCCCAAGCAAATTATATTTATGTATTTTTATTCTTGTAATCAATCTTCTAAGAAGAAATAACCATTTTTTATTCTTTTCCAACATAAATAATTAGGAAGCAACACATACTTTCCAGAAGAAACATAACATAATGAACGGAGAAAAAAGAATTTTGAAATGTATATTAGAAAAGCTAAATGGTATTCTTTTTGAAAATTTAAAAAAAAAAAATTTCTATTCATTGTCTTAGACCATCAGTGAAATGTTATTTAATGATAAATATATTATTATACTAAAGCTAAATGAATCAATGATTGTTTGCTAAAAGCCTTTTTCCTATTTAGTTTAATAATACAAAATATATACCAAAGTATTTCTTAGTTTTGGGATTAAATTATGTTTGAAAAAAATCAATTTTATTTGGTTCTGATTAGTAGTAATTTGCAATTAAGTAAAGAACTCACCCGCTTTTTACTTCACATTCTGCCTGTCACTTTCCCCCTCTCTATATATATCTTGATTAACTACTCCTTATATATGTTAGTTTTCTCTGTGATTGTAAAGAGAGAGATTAGAGAGTGTGAGTGATAGATTGAACTTTCCGCTTTATTCATATGTTAATTTTCAGCAACTAATGACTGGCTTATATATAAGTTTTGATTTAATTGCAAATTTTAGCAAAATGATTTTAATTTTTTTTTTTTTTTTTTTTAGTAATATCTGCATTATTCGGACTATTGTCCCCATCTTCATTGTTACTTGTACAACGTTTCGGCCGATATGCCCTCCGGCCTTCTTCAGGTATTTCTTGGCCGAAACGTTGTACAAGTAACAATGAAGATGGGGACAATAGTCCGAATAACACAGATAATACTAATCTTCAAGCCTCATCTCAAACATTCAGAGAAATAGGTTTTTTTTTTATTCTCCGGTCTTATTTATTTTTTAATTTAATTAACTTTCTTCCTGATCTCAATTATCTACCCAAATCTCAATAGGTGACTCAACAGGTCCATTCTGTTGGACATCTGCCCTATCAGTTGAGGCTGTAAACCAGCTGCACTTCTGCAGAGGGTAACCTCCTCCCCAATGGGGTCACCTGTTGACCGCGGGTGGTGACCCATGATAAGTAAGGGCCAAAGTGGAGTGTTGCATATCATGGACTGCTCAAACACCAGGATTCCATACTTAAGCATCACATCTGCCCTATCAGTTCAGGCTGTAAACCAGCTGCACTTCTGCAGAGGGGTAACCCCCTTCCTCCAATGGGTCACCTGTTGACCGCGGGTGGTGACCCATGATAAGTAAGGGCCAAAGTGGAGTGTTGCATATCATGGACTGCTCAAACACCAGGATTCCATACTTAAGCATCAGGGGTTGCTACCTACAACCAACAGAATCCTGGTGGCTGAACAGTCTAACATGCAACACTCCACTTTGGCCCTTACTTGGATTAGACAGGCAGTGAGAGGTCCCTTCTGATCAATCGGCTTGCACAATTGGGAAAACAAAAATGTTATTTATCATGTAACTTGCAAGTTCCAAATATACAAATTATATAATTGTTTTGATGAAACTATTAAATGTTTGAAAAATATTGTTCAACTAAAATTTAAAATTTACTCCAAGCCAAATCAGTTGCTAGCTTAATTGCCACCTAGTAGGTCGTCTTTTAAGCTAGTTTGTTAAATATCCCTCTATTAACTTACCTGTCAGGTGAGCCATTCACCTGTCTTTGGACCTGTTTATCTGTCAAACAAGGTATTTTTTATATTAATTAATAATCATGTTAGTTATCATTTTTTCACCATAAAAACAAATTAATTTTTTTCTTCCTTCTTTTTTTTTTACCAGTAAGATGACTTGGATTGTATAATAGTTAGCAAGCCAAGAAAGCCATTGTTAGTGACTTTGATTCTCACTAAGTGCCCTTTATTCCTGACCTTGTGCAAAATTAAACTCATTTTAGTAAATGACAACAATTTATTGGCAAAAGAATAAAAATTTATTTTACTATTGATCGGATAAAATAAATAATTATCTCCCTTAGATAATTTACATGCCCATTAGGGGCCTGTATGGTGCCCCATGACACTCTCAAAAACTCTGTCTCAACCTCTTTTACCTCTGTTTTTTGAACAGTAGAGACATTGTCTCAGACAGTGCCAAAGAATAGTAAAGCTACATGATTATATTATTTACATTTGTCAAGTAAGACTTTTCCATTTTGTATCCCTTACACATACTGATTGTTTATGGAACAATATGTGTATAATTCTACCATTTTAAGATCGTTAAGCTTCTGAGACAAATTATTTTCATTATTCCATATAGTTTTCAGACTATTCTCTTCATTTTTATTATTTTCAAATTAATTTCTTACTGTTTTTCAAAGTTCATTATTTCATATATTTTTCATTATTATCTTCATTGAGTGAAGGCAGTTAGAAAAATAATTAACACAACTCCTACCCCAGCTATGGTTAGCGGAATGAGAACAGGATACCCCCATGGACTAAATAAAGGGTTAGGTTCAAAGTTCCGTGATGGCTCCCGATTACAAGAAAGTTCCCGAGTTCGAAAAGAAGGTTCCAGAGTCCGAGAAGAAATACCTGAAGAAGGCGGACGACATATCAGCCGAAATGTTGTACAAATAACAATGAAGATGGGGACAATAGTCCGAATAACACAGATAATACTAATCTTCATTTTTATTGTTTAAAAACATAGTTAGGGTTAGTTCTGTTATATCCTAAGATGTTAGGAATAACAAAATACAATAAAACAGTTGAATATATTTTTTAAATACAATATTCGTTATTATTTTCTCACACTAACCAGAAATACTGCAGGATGGGTTGGATAAACAATTAACTGTCAACAACTTGTGTATTCATCAAACAACCATGTTATTATTTGATACTTTTTTCATTGAAGAGTCAAACATTCATTAGGGGAGAAAACTCTCACCTAACAAATTCAAACATAATGTACATATAAAAATTCATTAATTTATGCATGTACACAAAAAATTTTCTTATATAATAAGAAATAATGAATGATTTTTTTTTTTTTTAAAGCATGACAAATATTTATTGACTAAAAAAAACCTCTCTCAACTCGGAACTTCAGCTGAAGAGTAGACAAAAATTCTCTGCATATTTTTTTTTCTTTTTGTTGGAATTCAATTCACCAAGAAATCAAAGCATTGTTGAATCCTTGACACACCCCTCCCTGCCCCCTGTCTTGCTCTTTCCCTCTGTTTCAAAACAATACTTGAAATGCCAACTCTGTTCCATATTTAAACCAGAAATTCCTTGTAGTCTTTGTGATTTGTTGGAATCGGTTATTCAACCTAATTCCACTGGATTTCTTTTAGTTTTTATAAAGTTTGTTCTAAAAACAACAATAAATAAACAAAGCAACAAATGCTAGGATTGCTGCTGAGCAGCCCTACCCCAAGGCCAGAACAGAGGTGGGGTCAGGTGTGTCAGTTGGTATGGGCCTATAATTTTCAGTGAGGCTATTCTTTATTGTAGAGTGTATACATACATACATACATAACACACATATATATATATATATATATATATATATATATATATATATAGGAGAGAGTGAGAGACAGACATGCATGTGTAATGGGATAGGGGGCTATATTCCCCATCTGGCCTGGGCCTATTACCAACTTTGCACAGATCTGGGTGGCCCCAGTCAACTTTAAAAGTCTTTTATATAATGATTTATAAATAACCTGTAAATTGCACCTACAAGATTATTTTAAGACCCTTAAAAAGTTTGCAGTTTGTTTATCTCATTAAATCCAACCATGCTTTATGTATTTACCCAACCCCTCTACACAGAAAGCAACAAATTGTCAATTTCTTAGCAGAGTTTAACATGTTTGAATTAAGAGTTTTTCCTTCTCTTAGATCAATTGGATGAGCCTGTTCAATTTGAGTGATCACTTAAGCAACTGCAGGTACTGTAAGCAGTCTCAGTTGTTTGTTTATCAAAATGACTTGATTTAACATTAAATGTCATGAAAGAGGGTTTATATATATATATATATATAATATATATATTATATATATACACACACACACACACACATATCAACCCCTCCACATGACCAGGATATGACACAAGCTCAAGTTCATGTGAGAAAAAGAGAGAGAGGGAGAAGGAGAGAGAGTGTGTGTATGGAAATGTGTATGCGCATGTATATATATGTATACTTATGCATATATGTAGGTATATGTATGTATGCATATGCATGTGTACATTTAATATTTAATAAATAAATAATAGATATACAAACAATTACAACAAAAACAAATTAATAATTACAACTTTAACTAATAAATTTTACACACACACACACACACTTTCTCGTCACATACTCAAAATAAAAACAAATAAAAAATAAACAAATAAAATAAACATGCACACACACATGCGTGCGCCCACCTACACACATACACAAACGCGCACACAGACGCCCAAATAAAAAATGATTAATCTACTCACATTTCCATACACACACTCTCTCTCCTTCTCCCTTCTCTCTCCTCTCTTTTTCTCACATAAACTCACACACAATGTAAAAAATGTTCGACTTCAAAACCGTTTATCTTAAGCGTCTCATAAATTTTTCTATTTCTAAGAACGCTAACTTTCCATTCAAAACATTGTAAACAAACTGATCACAGTCTCCTTATTATTCTGTGGTAAATTTTTACTTTTCCTTATATCAACAAAAGCCCTGAAGAAGATCTACTAAACAGATTGAAACACTGCAGCGTTGGCTGAATAAATACCACTCATTTTATTTGAACGTGTGTTTTTTCAAATTTTTCACTATATTACATATATATATATATAATATATATATATATATATAGGTCTATTTATACATAAAGAGTGCTCAATATCATTGACAGCATGTTTTTCTAAGTTAGGGTAGTGAAGACATGAAGTCAATGGCACTTGGTAACTGACAATTTCTCATCTTTGCAATTTTCAAAAAAAGGACTTGATTTAAAAATTGCATGAGCAAGAAACTGTCATTTACTAAGAGCCGTTGACTTCATATTTTCACTACCCTAATTTATATATATATATAAACATAATGAGAATTTTAGTGAATATATAATCTGGTAGCAAAAGTGCAAGCCTAGATTTTTTGTCCAACAATCTTCTGCTCTACCCTAGAGACAGGACACACAAGTGCTTAACTACACAAATTTCCGTCTTGCAGAAGGATAGTGTAACTGGCATTACAGACCTTTAAGCAAATTTTAGCTTCCTTTGCCATTTCTTTCCAGCTGGAACCGGTTGATTCTGAAGTGTATTCAAGAGTTTTCATCAAAGAAGGAAGAAATTAGGAATTTCTTTCATGTGATAACCAAAAGAGTAACAAGCAGGAAATACAAGCAAATCCCTGAAGGAATTGGTTTAGTTGTTTCTAAGTTGAATAAATACCATTTCTTAACTTCCTTGAAATGTTGGTGGGAATGTACCGTTGTGTAATGAACAACTTTTTAAGACTAATTTTTCACCTCAAAAACAAGGGGTCATTCATTACACCTAGGTCTAACCTTGCCTTAATTTCATCCAAAGTTTCCCCCACATAGCATATTCCAGTGTTTATAGTCAAGTCACGTTGAAAGCACTAGTTCCTGCTAGATCACCAAAGTTAAGTGACAATGAGCCTGTTCAATATTTAAATGGGTGACCACTTAAACAATAGCAGGTACTATAAACAAACTGATATGAAAAATTACTTGATTCAGTATTAAATGACCTGAAAAGGGTTGATATGCTATAAAGCAAAACAACCAACGAACATATACCAGTGGTTATCACCCAGGTCCTTATAACATTTTTTTGAGGTCTAAAAAGTAGTTGGTGGAGTGGCCTATTGACAGTCTCGGACAGATAGTGAGGGAGTCTATCCCCTTTTTGCTAGCACTAGAACAGGGAGATTCCTTTTTTCTTTTTTTTCTTTTTTTCTTTTTGCTGAGGTTTTGTGCTACACCTACCGTCAGCTCCCCATTTTACTGCACAGATCTGATTACCCAATCTATGCTACTTACTCATACGCTGAGTTGGCAGGGACCAGTATTGAACCAGGAACCTCACGATTCCTAGGCAGGTGCTTTACCGATTGAGCTAAACTGGACCCATTTAGGTATAAGTCGTCGTCGGTGTATGTATGTGTAGGTGTTGACAGGAGATTATCTCTTATGAATTCGTCCCTACTTCTTTAGCAATGTCAAGCATATCTTGTTCATCTTACTTTGATGGTTTGTGTGATAGGAGGCAAGTCGCCATACAGCTGCTTTGCAGTGATGCTTCCAAGATTTGTTCAAGACAGCATAATACAGATTTAAAAAAAATATTTTTTTGTTTTTCCTGAAGCATTCCATTTTAAAATTAAGTTGAAGTGATTTATATTTTCTTGTCAGGAAAGTCATTTTAGATTCGTGAAAGTTTTTAATCCTTAACATTTTGTTTACGTTTTTTGTTTTTTTTTCAGCTTCGGAATCCCCAAGAAAATTTTAAATATGCCACAGTAAAGAAGAGTGCTGTGGAGATGTATTTCAAACGCCAGGTGGAGTTGTCCACAATGTATCGTACAATGGAGAATCGTAATTATGACACTGCTGAAGAAGCAATACAAGAGGTTCGACAAGGGTGAGTCATTCAATTTTTGATGGTTAGATTTTTTTTTTCCAAATTCTTTTCTGTTGAGTACTATGGTGATAGGTAGGGCAGTTTGGTGTCAATATTCAATAAAAGTGTTCAAACATTTAAAGACCATAAATCAATCAAGCACATGGCATAGAAGACAAAACTCTTGATTAAACAAACAAAATTGTATTAACAAAATGTATACAAAAAGGTAGCATCGAATACTGGGCGAGGTTCCGCCAAAAGTTCTTTTTTTAGAGTTCAAATGTAAAATGTAAGCTGGTATTTCACAGTTCAAAAGTGAGAAAGAAAAGGTGAAAGTTCAAAGTCAACTCAAAAGCAGTCAGGCATAAGTTGAATGAATCTAAGGTTTATCTCCGAAAGCATAGGTTATTCAAAGAGAGAGATAGATAGATACCTTCAGCATGTAAGCGAAATGTTCTTAAAAAGGGTGACGTGAATTCTCTTAGACAAGTGAGATCTTTCTGGTTAGGATCCGAAGGGCTGGCTTTTTTATAGTCCAGCATAGGCTCCAAAAAGGGGTCTATTTGATAAATTTTCTTATTAGGCGGGAACGCCTCTGATTGGTTGAATTTTACGAATTTTATTTTAAATTTTATTTTTACTAAGATGCGCAATTCCCATGTGCAAACTACCTATTTTTGTCATTCGACTTCTGTCTGTCGAAGTATGAACTTCCGGCTCGCCACAAGACTTTGGTTTTTTTCTCCTTTAATTTATAAAAGGCAAATTCTGTAAGAAAGATTATTCTCATTAGATGAAACCATAAAATTACTTGCAAAAAGAGTGAACTCGGCATTAACCCAACAAGGATTGACATGCCATGAAACCAACCAACCAACCTGTTACAATTTGTGTGGCCATTTTTAGACTGTAGGTGCGAGCAGTTTTACAGTGGAGATCCCTTGTGGCATAAAGTTTGATCTGTGTTAAAGAAGTCTTGTCCATTCGTGCATGTTAAAGAATCCTTGTCCGTTTGTCCACACATCCCACGAGCAAATTGAGCGACAATCCAGCAATGTCTTTAAATAGTTAACCAACCACATATTCAAACGTTTTGATTGGCCAATTCAGACCACGTTGTTTGGCACAGTCTATAAATTCAAGTTGTGATCTTTAGCACATCTTATATTACAAAATATTCAAACCCAACCAACATACCTTTGCCCAACTTAAGAAAAAATAATCAAGTGGAATGCACACATATTACTGTATCTCCAATATTAACCAATTATTGAAGTCAGTCAGTTAGTCAACAATTGGTTTGCCTGGCCAAGCCTAACCATGCAGTTACTAGTTCTCCAATGAACCCACTATAACAGCTTAAATAATTACTGCCACTACTGCCAGGAAGAGTCCATTAGGCTGAGGAGGTGTTTGACTGTTCCACTGTCCAATAGTTAACAATCTGTAACAGTCATTTCCAGACTGCAGGTTCAATCCTGGCTAAGGATGAAAGTAACACAGAATAACAATTAACAGTATTCTACACCAATGTGGAGTGATGCAATTTTATTTAAGGGACAACTCACCCTTTTTATTTAAGGGACAACTCACCCTTTTTATTTAAGGGACAACTCATCATTTTTATTTAAGGGACAACTCACCCTTTTTATTTAAGGGACAACTCACCCTTTTTATTTAAGGACAACTCACCCTTTTTATTTAAGGGACGACTCACCCTTTTTAAAATACTTAAACATGTTTTGGCAGAATGATCAGATGTTTCATTTTATTCCACTTTATGAATTCTGTGAGTAGCTTCAGTAGCTTTGAGACCTAGTTTAAGATAATGCCTGAAATTTGCCAAAGTCTGAATATTTATTTCTTCCATTATAACATTTGAAACAAAAGATACATCTGAGTTGTATTGATAATGATATGATATGTGTGTAATAATAGTAATAATAGACGATAAACCATGTATTAAGAAAATGCAGTAAACTAGCACAATGAGAATACAAAGCTAGGCACAACTGGGTTGGAAAGGTGATCAAATGGGAATTATGCAAAAAACTAAATTTTGACCATACAACAAAATGGTATGTGTATAAACCAAAATCTCTTCTTGAGAATGAAACATAAAATTCTGTGGAACTTTGAGATTAAGATGGATTGCCTTATCCCAGTTAAAAGACCAGACCTAGTATTGATTAACAAGAAAAAGAGAAATTGTAGATTTTTTAGTTCCAGCAGATCACAGGGTGAAGATGAAAGAAAATGAAAAGATAAACAAATACATAGACCTTGCTAGAGAATTGAAAAAAACTGTGGAATATGCAGGTGAAAGTGATACCAATTGGAGTTGGTGCACTTGGAACAGTCCCCAAAAGTTTAGAAAACAGACTAGAGGAACTGAAAATCAGAGGAATAATTGAGACCATTCAGAAGAGTCCAGGAGACCTGATGAGATTTGTTGTCACTCAGTGTCCAGTGAAAGACCACCAGCTAACACTGGTGTAAAAAACTCGCAAGAAGTGAAATAATGATGGAGACTGGGAAGGATTGAAACTATCAAGACTACAGCACTGTTGAGATTGGCTAGAATTCTGAGACAAGTCTGGTAGAACTAAGGAGACTTGCTGTAACTCCGACTCCAATGAAGACCACCAACTTGCAATAGAAAACTCAGAAGTATTTGTAATAGTAGTGATGTGGTAAATAATCTTTTAGTGTGGACATAAAATAATCTCTGAAGTAAAGGTTAGCAACAAACAAAAATAGTTTTAATACAGGGGAGAGTCAAAAATTATCCACACTCTTCTTTTATGGAAGTTGAGCTCATTGTGGATTTGATAGGCAAAACCATGACTAATCTGCAGAGAACAAGCTACCTAATCAATGATAACTCGCCGGTTTTGCCATTACCATCTCTTGGGTTGGCTGAATCTTCTCATCAGTGGTGGAGGTTGACAGACATCCAGCTTCCTCTTCAAGTGTCATGCTTTTCCGGCCATTATAAAACTTCTCTATCCACTCATGCCTACTTATACATGATAGTACACTGTCCCCATATTGTGCTAAAAGTCTCCGATGAATTTCAGCCTCTGACACTCCTTCTGACCAGAGAAATTGGGTCACTGGTTCTGTTCTTCCTTAGTGCATACTGATAGTGGAGGGACCATGTTTACACTGTAAAGCCTCAAACTATAAGCATGCATACGCAGAATGTGCGGATGATTTTTTACTCTCCCTCGTACATATAAAAAAAATTGCCTTTTATGTGATTATAAAACAAACCTATTTATTTACAATCAATTTTTTTTTTCCAGAAAACTGCAGGCTTTTATTTGGGACTCTTCCCGATTAGAATTCGAAGCGGCCAATGACTGTGAACTCGTCACTGCTGGTGAATTATTTGGGCGTTCTGGATATGGTATTGGTCTACGGAAACACAGTCCTTGGACACAGGAAATCTCACTGGCCATTTTAAGCTTCCATGAAAGTAAGTGTTGTTATTTTTGTTGGGTCAGTAAAATGGTTATTCCTGTATATAGAGTGAGTGAGGGAGAGGCTCTGTGATTGGATATACCAATCACGTGATAGCCAAGAGTTTTGGCGCAATATCCAAAAAGTGGACAGACAGATTCCACCCGCAGTACCACGAGGCAACGAATTCAGGGCTCAAGGAAACCACCCTAAGATATCTTCTCCAACGCGCTGGTAAGTCCCTTAAACTCAACTTTATATACAGGAAGGACTTTATATTGTTGTTTGTTGTTTTATGCCTAGCCAATAAATTGTTTGAATTAAAGGAAATTCTTTTTCATGAAACTAATTCTACACAAGTATAATAATGTGAGATTCAAAGTCAGATGTAACTGGATTTTAATAGAATGCAAGGAAAGTGAGTATTATGGATCACTGATTGAGATTTATTATTTAACCTATTGTTATAACTAACAAATATATGTGCCCTCCAAGTGCAAGTATTTAAGTTTTAATGTTATGAAATATATATTAAATTAGAAAAGCTGATGAAACTAAATAAGAATGCAGATAAAAAAGATTTGAAACAAAGGGGTATAATTAAAAATAGAACAACTGAAACTTACTCTTCCTTACTCCTGTCTTTCATTGCTAAATTTTCCTAATTTAACTATTTAGTTAAAATAGGAAGTAAAGAATAAAATTACAGTTATTTCTTCTTGTTAATAGATTTCTTTTAAGGTTTATCCCTGTGATTTTTGCTCATATTCATTAAGATAAAACCTAACAGTTAGAAATCAATAATACTAAGCACATATTTTTTATATAAAATTAAAATTTTGTTGTATATATAAATACAATTGCATGTTAATAGTATGTAGATATAGCTTACAGTATTAATGATGTGAACCAAATTTATTAATAATTGTGGTTTAAATAAAAATAAAACCATGGAGAATGTGACGTTAATAACAAAGGGAATTGTGACTTGAGTAGTGATATAGTTCGGTTACAGACAGAAAACACACAATCTCCATTATAATAAGGAGCAGAAAGTGTTAGAATCCTTGTTGCCATGATTCAGTTGTTCACAGAATCCAGTTTGTAATCTTCTGTAATATATAGAAGTCCAAGTCTGTAATTCGCCTTGTAATATGTGTTATTGACGCAGCACTCATGGTTGTGTTTTCCATATTTAATATTTTAGTTTGTCCTTAATCTTACTTGTAAGTAGCACTTGTAGTTCATCTGTACTTGGTTGATATGATGTTTCCATTCTCATTATTTAGGTACTATATATATTTACCAACCCCTCCACATGAGCAGGATGCGACACAAGGTCAATTTCTTAAGCGGAGTTCAACAGGTTTGAATTCAGAGTTTTCCTTCTCCTAGACTGGTTACTTAGCCAAGGTTATTGAGCCCAGTCTGCCCTGCTATTTACCCATAGCTGGAGGGAGAATTGGATTCATACGTTTCCCAAGGGTATTAACGCTATGTGAAATTCAAACAGCTTCGTCCAGGAAATTGAACTCAGATCGACGAGTCCATTTCCTATGACTCTAACCATTAGACCACGTGCCTCCTATTTAGGTACTATATGACACAGGAGATGTTGAATTTTTCAACAAATCTTTTGAAAGTTTCAGAAATCATGGCCAAAACCAAATTCAGGAACTGGCCATTCTCACACAATAGAGAAATCTTCATATTGATCAACTCTGTGCAATTTTAGGATGTTGGAACCAGGACTTGCTGGGAACAATGACAGATATACACATTTATATTATTGGATTTTACATATTATATTTTTTTCTTCATATACACATATATATATGTATATACACATATATATATATAGTTTAATTGGAGTCGTACCTTACCTATTATATGGATCACACACAATATATATATACATATATATATATATATATATAACCTTATACATATATATGCAGGTATAAACTTATATATGTATATAGTCCAAACCATTTAACAAGTTGTTTGACAACAAGAGTATCTTTCTAATAGTCATATGTATGTAATGAAATTCTATTTCATTTGCACTTGTGAAATCCTATAATTGAAAAAAGTAAATGAAATTCAATGGATTATTTCCCAAGAGAAATAAGAAACACAGCAAAAAATAGTAAATTGCATTATATAAATTAGTGTATAATAGCAATTTTAACTAGAAACAACTTTTGCTGTGTCCAAATGGTTTATAGAAATATATATTTGAAAGACTAACACGTCTAAAATTCATCAGCTTTGATTAAATTAAGATGTTTCATGACTAAGCCAAGAAATAGGATAGTTTGTCATAATTTCTAAATTATATCTGAAATTTATTGAGAATAAGAAGATATACAATTATTTTTTAGATGTATACGCTTACATGCCTATAATATTATTAATGAATACATATAAGTTTGTGTGTGTGTGTGCTTCACCAGCATTGCAGTCTCGGAAGAAATTACTGTGACTGAAGGCTAAGGTTTGAAAAACAGCCCCGACCACAGATGTCACATGTGAAGGCTGTCCCTGAAAGTGTTGGTGTGCCAGTGCTCTGTTGCATTGCTTTCTTCTGGACTCTTGGCTTCATGGTATTGCGTCAGAGTGACTTCAGACATGAATAGTCCACAATGGAGAGCCTGCCACCACTGAGGGTAGTCCTGAGCCCCCCCCAATTGTATGTGCTTATATATTGTTATTCATGGAGGTGCATGGTGTAATGATTATTGTCATAGGAAATGGACAGTGAGATGGGTTCATATCCTTCATAAATCTGTTTGCATTTCACTTTTTAACCTTGGTATGGCAACCATTCTAGTAGGAAAAGTGAATTAGAACCTATTAGACACCACTTAAAAGTTGACCTTGTGTCACATCCTGTTCATGCAGAGTGGTTGGTATATATATATGGGTGTATATATATGGGTGTGTGTATATATATATATATATATATAATATATATATATATATATATATATGGGCCGGGTTAGCTCAGTCGGTAGAGCGTTCGGCTAGAAACCACAAGGTTCCTAGTTCGATACCGGTTCTCGCCAACTCAGCATATGAGTAGCACAGGGATCTGTGCAGTAAAGTAAGGAGCTGATGGATAGGTGTGGCGCTCCACCTCAGATGCTAAAAACAATCTCCTTGGTCTAGCGCTATTGAAAAGAGGATTGAATCCCTTGCTAACTGGCTGATACTGACTTTAGGCCGCCCCAACGACTTTACTTTATATATATATATATATGTGTGTGTGTGTGTGTGTAAAATTTGGCAGCATTTCTTCATTCAGACATATTTAATTAATTCTTTGCCTACTTTATGCCACTCACAGCACTCTCTCACCTTTGCAATCCTATTGCACATGTCAACTTGTTTACACTGAAAAAAGGACTTTATATATTTTGAAACAACCCATCATACAGGCAAAAAATACCAAAAAGAATTTGGTACAGCAGGGGAGGAAATTTGTAGGCAAAGAGTTAAATAGAATAGACATCTGTCTATATATTCTGCTTTCAATCCTTTCAAGTCAGTGAATGGATGCTACAGTATCAGGCTGAAATTGGCTAATGAATTTGCTATAACTAATATGTTTCCAAGTACTTTCAGCCCCATCATAAACCATCATAGGGGGATGTGTATATATCTTCTGTAGTATCCTGGAATTATATTCCAAGTACACATTTGCTCCAAAGACATCAGCGGAAGTGAACACCACCTATTGTATGATTCTTATGATAAATAGAGCCACCATATTGTAGTTTACACGTGTTGTCATTGGGTGAGCCTTAAGAGTTAATATTTGAGAGAACCAGAAGATATTACACCTGTTAATAATTAATTTGGTTCTTACACACCTTGCCCAAATTCCCTAATGACACCCTGCAATTTTAGGCAATATAAAACAGATTTGTTCCTCGTTTAAATACTTATGAGCAGTACTTTCTATTGGCTCATAAAAATATAGGCATTAAAAAAGAAACATACTTGACTGCAAAAAGTACCGTTTTATTACCAGGAGACAGAATTAAGTTGAAGATTAAGTCTGCTGAATTTAGGAAGTTTTGAAATATTACAAAAAAATGTTGGTAGGGATGGGTTGGGGGGTGATAAACCTCTGAAAATCTGGTGTGGATTAAATAATTAAGTTTCCAACTTATATCAGCTGCATCCATGGACCTTTTAATTCACAGATGTCAAATGTATTGCTCTTTTTTCTTCTTTTCTCCCTAACATGTGTCAAATTAAAATGGCATAATCATAAACATATGGCACTTCCTGGGGGGGGGGGTAAAAACTTTTCCCATTAATTGTCAAAACTCTTATTTAAAATTAAAAATGAAAGTGATGACAAAAGTTTTATGCAATTTGCTTTTGTTTATTTTTTCTGTATTTTCTATCTTGCCCCATTTAGAGAACTTGAAAATTAACCTTTTTATTTGCTGCTATTATATTCAAGGAAAGGAAAAAACGTGTTAGTAGACAAGATAGACAATGTGTATATAAATGATCATGTAATCAAAGCAATGTGGCTCAAAATACAGCTTCACTCGGCAGGAATGGAAGACCACTACCCTTTTAAAGATTACACTTTCCAGAAAGCTGTCAAATGGCCACCATGCAAGAGGAATGCCACAAAAGACATACAAAGTCAACTCCACTTCTTATGTAATCAACCGCCGACAATAGACAACCAATTGAGCCACACAGACAACATTGATTTAAAACCATCACCAAAGCCACCTCACTCTTTAAATGCATTGGAAATAAGGTTATTATAGTAATGCTCTTTTGGAATGGTGTCATCTTGTTACCATTTGGTTGGTACCATGTGACCTGGAAAGTCCCAAAGATTGCCCTTTTCTGCAAGCTGTCCAATAGCCACTGTATCAGAGGTGCACAATGAAAGAGATACCTGGACAATCTTAAAAAGGTCCTCCCCTCCTGTGAAATCAACCACTGACAGTAGACAGCCCAAGCAGACAATATTGGTGGTAAACCATAACCAAGGCAACCTCACTCTTTGAAATAATCAATAGGCTCCAAAAAGAGAAGCATAAACCACAATGCTACAATGGTACCAACAATTTTTGAGACCTTCCCTGCAGCCGCTGTGGAAGATCCTGCTACTTTGCATAGGCCATATAAGCCACAAGAGTGACTGCACAAATCATATATTGCCTTCATAAATCTTTGTTTGAGAAGGCAAGAGCTATATATGTAACTGTAACCCATTAAAAACAGCACATTAAATTAGATTTGTATTAGAATAAAGCAATTTACAGTCTAATTTGCAACTGAATCATCTAAATGGTGGAAAATGACCTACAAGCCTCATCCAGGATTTGAACTCCTTAACAACAATTTCCAAGAAGTGCCCCTCTCTGTAATGGACTCTTCCAATGATGTAATAGAAATTGAAATTTATTTTAAAATTGAAAACCTCATAAGTAGTGATTAATAGTGTCAGTGATACTATATGGCTGCACCATTTGGACTCTATTGAAACAATCAGAGAAAAACCTAAATAGGAATTTTAGAAAGATGCTACATGCTGCCTTGAATAAATCCTGGAAGCAGCTCCCAATAAGGGAGCAAATGTATGGCCACTTGCCTCCTATCACACAAACCATCATGGTTAGATGAATAAGACATGCTTGACACTGCAAGGACAAGATCATAAGTGATGTTATCCTATGAGTACCTGCATATGGACACACCAGTGTGGATCAGTCAGCAAAAACCTACATCAATTATCTCTGCACAGAAACTAGATACTGTGCAAAAGTCCTACAAGGAGTGATGACCAATAGGGATGGATGGTGAAGAAGAGTTGTGGAGATCCATGCTGTTGGCACAACTTAATGATGATGATGATTTATTGTCTACATTGTATTTTCATAATGACTGTTATTCAGATGATTTCTCTCTGAGCAAGTGTTTCACTTGATCAAAATAAAACATAAATTCTCATGTATTTTTCTTTTTTTCAGGTGGATACATGGAAAAGCTGGATTCCAAATGGATTCTTGTTGAGACCCATAATTGTCCAGAAAGGGACTCTTCCCCAGCCACCTTAGGCCTGACCAATATGGCAGGTCAGTTACTTTATTCACTTTTTCTTTTTTCTTTGATAGTATCTTTTTTTTTTTTTTTTTTTTTTTTTTTGTCTTTTTTTTTTTTTTTGCTTCCTTTGATTTTTTTTTTCATCAATATATCTTTTTTTTTTTTTTTTGATTGTCTTTTTTTTTCTTTCTTTATTAGTGTCTTTTTCTTTTTTTTCTTTTTTTCTTTTCTTTAAAAGTTTTTTGTTTTTGTTTTTTTTTCATAGTGTCTTTTTTTTTGCTTTCTTTGTAGTGTTTTTTTTTGCTTTAGTGTCTTTTTTTGTTTTCTTTGATAGTCTCTTTTTTTTCTTTAATAGTCTTTTTGTTTTTTTTTTGCTTTTTTGACAATGTTTTTTTTTTTTTGATAGTGTCTTTTTTTTTTTTTTTTTTGATAGTGTCTTTTTTTTTCTTTAAAGAATAGAATTTAGATGATTTAGATGAAATGGAGACATCTCCACACTGAATGGTAAACCTCTCAAATTGGTAGACCAATTCACATATCTAGGTAGTAATATCTCATCTACAGAAATTGATGTCAATGTATGCATAGGAAAGGCATGTGCTGCTGTAGAAAGATTATCGATCATATGGAAATCTGATCTCTCTAAGATAAAGCAAGAATTCTTCCAAAACTGTAGCCATGTCAGTGCTACTGTATGGCTGCACCACTTGCAAATGCTTAGAGAAACCAACCAACCAACCAACCAACCAACCTTATAGCAACCAATTCTGCAGTACAGATCCTCATTTGACATTTTTGGAGCTGGAAGATGTGATATATAAACATGATTTAAACTTTTCTAATTTGAATTATTTCATAACCACTTTCTACATCAATTATGAGATCATTAATTCTATTTATCTAGAATGGTAAGAATTGAGTAGGAATAATTCCTCAGGTCAAGTGCTGCCTGTCAGTTGGGGCTGTAGAATACACCAACTGCATTTCTGCAGTGGAGTAAAAACCCCTCCAAAGGGGGCCACCTGTTGGCCATGGATGATGACCGTAATGCCTGAGGAAAGTATCCTAGTGGCTGAGCAGTCTGTGATCTGGGTACTAAGTGGTCTTGTGAAATGCTACATTCCACTTCAGTCCTTACTTGGGCTAGACAGGCAGTCGGAGAGGCCTGAATTGATCAATTGGCTAGTCATGTCAAGCCCTAGCAATTATATGATTGTCCCAATTGTATTCTTCAAATTGCTCTTAATGATAAACACCCACTTCTTTTTATCATATAGGTACTAGAAGGCAGTGGCTGAGGGTTAACCAGCAGTATTTTTTAATAATGAAATTAATGGAAATTATTTCTACCAATTTATTAATACATATGAAGTTAATGAAAATCATTTCTATAAACAAATCATATATTTAAAAAGATAAAATTTAGCATTAAATAACCTACAAAGGTTTATAATACTATAAAAACAAATCAACAAATCAAGTGTTTACCAACAGAAATTTCACTGACTGTAATGTAACCGGACCTAATGTTAAAAAAAAAAAAAAGGAAAAGCAACTTGCTTCATTCTTTTAGAATGGTGTCATCTTGTTACCATTTGGTTGGTACCATGTGACCTAAATTCTCTTTGACAATTGCCACTGGGTTGTAGAATTGGATTATATGGGTCAAAAGTCAAACAGGATCACTTTCATCCTTCCTCATCCAATATTTCATCATGTTATACCAGATTTAAGATGAAAAGGATTAGTTGTAAATAAGTATTTGCATGAACTGGTATGAACAGTCATACAAGAATTTGAAACTGTTCTGTTTTTGTTTTTTTGGGGGGGGTTCTGGTGTAAAAAAAAATAAAGTAATCAGGGTGGCCTAAAGTCAGTATCAGCCAGACAGCGAAGGAGTCTATCCTCTTTTCACTAGCGCTAAACCAAAGAGATTGTTTTTAGCATCTGAGGTCGAGTGCCACACCTACCATCAGCTCCCTGTGCTACTCATACGCTGAGTTGGTGAAGGCCGGTATTGAACCAGGAACCTTGTGGGTCCCAGGCAGATGCTCTACCGACTGAAATGATTAAATCTGTTTTGATATCCTAAGTGCAACAATCTTGTAAAATCTTTTAGAAGCATTGATTGATAGATGAATAGAAATATGAAACACTTGATCAATTATTCACATTATTTAAATATCTCTGACTATTATCCTCATCTTGGTTATTATATTTACAATGTTTCGGCCAGGTTAGCTCAGTCGATCGAGCATCCACCTGGGAACCACAAGGTTCCTGGTTTGATACCAGCCATCACCAACTCAGCATATGAGTAGTTCAGGGATCTGGGCAGTAAAGTGAGGAGCTGGTGGTAGGTATGGCACTCCACCTCAGACATTAAAAAACACAATCTCCTTGGTCTAGCGCTAGTGAAAAAGGGATAAACTCTCTCACTGTCTGGTTGATACCGACTTTGATACAACAGATATAACGGTTGAGTTTATACAGTTCTTAGTGACAGTCATCTGTAGTTGCATGTTCAATTCCGATTACAGGTGACAATAACACAGAATACTTAACATAGCTTAACATTGTATTTAGTCATGGTTAACAGAATGAGAACAATCTATCCCAATGGATATTTCAGATTTAGATTCCAACAATTTTGGTAAGAAGAATTTTCTTTTCTTCTTGCAGGTGTGTTTATGATGGTTGCTGGCGGGATAGTGGCTGGGGTTCTGCTAATCTTTGTCGAGATTTTATACAAACGACATCGAGGTATGAAAGAGAAAGAACTCGAGTTGGCAAGAAATGCTGCAGACAGGTGGCGTGGAAATATCGAGGTAAGTTTCAACTTCCATCAAATCTTATGTTGTTCAGTTCACTTCTGTCTTTCATTTAAAAAAAAAAAAAAAACTTTTTAAGATCTTTTAATATATATATATATTATATATATATTTGAGTTTTCTGTATTTTTATTGTTATTTTTTAATATTTTTAATATTTGCTCTTTTTTTTTTTTTTTTTTTTGCATTAATTCTTCTATCATTGCTATTGTAATTCATGAGTAAGTCTTGTTTTTACACACATTTTTAATTAATTTCATTTTTTTTTTTTGCAAGAATTCATATCATTTCAATTATAAACACACACACACACACACACACATATAATTCATCTTTATGTGTGCACACACACGTATATATCATTCATTTTCTTTCCTTTTTCCATTTAGATGTTTGCAATATATATATATATATATATATATATATATATATTGTGTGTGTGTCATCAATTCATTATATATTTTTCTAATTATATATATTCAATTTTTTTTCATGACAGCTGTTTCATGTCTAATAATTGTATTGAATTTGAAACAGTTGTCATGGACTAAAAATAGAAAAAAGAATATTAATAATTATAATTAATATTCAATTATAATCAATGTAGCTCTATTTTTTTTTAAATATTGATCTCTCTACATAAAATAACACTTTATGAAAAACAAAAAAATAGTATATATATAATATACATACATACATATATATATATATATATATATATATATATATAAGATTTTTGGATGTTTGAAAAAAATCTTATTTCCTTCGCTGAAGAGCTTAAAAGCCCGAGTTTGTTATTGTTCACTCAGTGCCCCTTGCCTCATATGGTAGAGACGTCTCAGTATCATTGACAGGTTAATTTCGCAGGAATTTCTCGGTGCTGTATCATGGCCGAAACAGTATAGTTTCTGACTATCCTGCTGAAGTCCTGGTTTCGATTTCTGTCTGAGGGAAATCATTAGTATATATCGCTGATGAGACTTAATAAAGTTGAAACAGTCTGTACGATATTCTACACACTGAGTAATTCTTTGCGAAATTCACTTGTCATTATCTTCTATAATTATCGAATTTATGCAATATGCGCATTGTAATTGCCTTCAAGCAAAAATATAGATATTAATATATATATATATATATATATATAATTTCATCACATGTTCGCTTTCAGTACATTTTTTTCTTTTTACACTTTTCTAAAGAAATAATTTAACCTCCTTGCCTTTGATTTTCTGCAGACCAAATTTATCAATCATTGTTTTTTATTTATTAATAAGATAGAATTGGTAGAGCATCCACCTAGGAACCCCAAGCTTCCAGGTTCAATACCAGCCCTTGCCAACTCAGCGCATAAGTAGTACAGCTTGGATCTGTGTGGTAAAGTGATCCAAAAACAATCTCCCTGGTCTAGCGCAGCGAAAAGGGTATAGACTCCCTTGCTGTCTGGCTGATACTGACAATAGGCCACTCTGCCAATTTTACTTTTCCCTCTCAACAATAATGGTCATCTACTGTCACATTTCAGGTGATAAGGATGGTGGAGGGATTTGTTGGGAGTATATCATACTGTCAATCCTATTCTAGAATAAATAGGCATTCTACCTATAAAGACGGTACTGCACTGTTCATTGTGTTTCCTTAATATCCAATCTCTATGAAGTTCCAACTTTCAAACATCCTCATGATGACTTGATCCAGGAAAATGCAAAGGACATGTGGATCCAGGGAGGAAAGCAAATGGCACATTTACAATGCATTTCTATAATAACAACATTTCCAATGCATTTCTATAATTGCAATGCATTTCTATAATTACCTTATTTCCATTTCCAATGCATTTCTATA
The DNA here is from genome assembly GCA_023376005.1 of Doryteuthis pealeii. Classification (NCBI taxonomy): domain Eukaryota; kingdom Metazoa; phylum Mollusca; class Cephalopoda; order Myopsida; family Loliginidae; genus Doryteuthis; species Doryteuthis pealeii. The sequence goes on along the minus strand of CM042146.1, from coordinate 68,947,090 downwards.
ATAACCTTATTCCAATGCATTTCTATAATTACCTTATTTCCAATGCATTTCTATAATTACCTTATTTCCAATGCATTTCTATAATAATCTTATTTCCAATGCAATGCATTTCTATAATTACCTTATTTCCAATAACCTTATTTCCAATGCATTTCTATAATAACCTTATTCCAATGACCTTATTTCCAATGCATTCTATAATAACCTTATTTCCAATGCATTCTATAATAACCTTATTTCCAATTATTCCAATGCTAATAACCTTATTTCCAATGCATTTCTATAATAACCTTATTTCCAATGCATTCTATAATAACCTTATTTCCAATGCATTTTCTATAATAACCTTATTTCCAATGCATTTCTATAATTACCTTATTTCAATGCATTTCTATAATAACCTTATTTCCAATGCATTTCTATAAAAACCTTATTTCCAATGCATTTCTATAATTACCTTATTTCCAATGCATTTCTATAATTACCTTATTTCCAATGCATTTCTATAATAATATTATCTACAGTGGAATCCCATGTCTATAAGTTTGTTTTTTGTTTGTTTGTTTTTAATGAGGAAACCACATGACTGAAACAGATGAATATTTTCCTGCTGGTTGTTCAAATACTGATTTTCTAGGTTGGCAAGCTATTCTCACTTCATGTGCAACACTCCACTTTGGCCCTTACTTAGGCTAGACAGGCAGTCAGAGAGGACCCTTCCTATCGATCGGCTGATTGTGTCAAGCCCTAGCACCTATATGATTGTCCCAACCCTATTACCCTTATCCCTAATCCTTTTTATCATATATGTGCTAGAAGGTGGTGGCTGAGAGTCTGCATGTCCTGGGTATGACATTAAGATCTATCTGATGGCGAGGTTCTAGTTCTGGAGGTCTGCAGAATGTAGACCCCCTTAGTCAACATTGCTCCCAGGTCCACTCTGACTCGGAGTGGTAGTACCTCTTCTGGTCCTATGTATGAGTTTAATAAAAAGATTGAGTACCCATTAAGTATGAATAAAACAAAACGTCTTTGGCATAAAATGACCCAACAAGGGTTGACATACCATAAAACCAAACATTCAAACCAAATTAACACAATCTATTCACTTTATAATTGTACTAAGCCAAACTAAAATAGTTTATTTTCTTATCAGCAAGACAATATGTTTACATATTCCTTGTATTATGGACTAGAGAGTTATAACTCACTATGATACAGGTAAGTAAGTAAAGTCGTCGGGGCGGCCTAAAGTCAGTATCAGCCAGTCAGCGAGGGAGTCTATCCCCTTTTCAATAGCGCTAGACCAAGGAGATTATTTTAGCATCTGAGGTGGAGCACCACACCTACCATCAGCTCCTTACTTTACCGCACAGATCCCTGTGCTACTCATACGCTGAGTTGGCGAGGGCGGGTATCGAACTAGGAACCTTGTGTTTCTAGCCGAACGCTCTAACCGACTGAGCTAAGGTAGGATTTATTAAATAAAAACAAATAATCATTAGAATAAATAAAATATTTTTTTATTTATATAGTGATACATCAAATATTAAAACATGGAAACAGATGGTGAAATTTCCAGGGTGCATTTTGCATATGAACAAATATATATAGAGAGAGAAATATAGAAATGTTTTTACTCTAGAAAACACTGAAAATCAGGAAGAAAGTCATTGTCACATGTCATTACTAACAGAATAAAGCTATGATCTTATTATAATGGAGATTTGGTGTCTGTCTGCCTGTAACTGAAACTATGTCTGCTTACATCACAATATACTCAGGAAAGGCATAAGTTCATAAGTGAGCATTTAATCTATAGTTAAAATCATTAATACATATGTAAGGGCAGTCTCTCTTGTCTGAGGGTTTTGGTGAATGTCAGGAGACGCTATTTTGGTCATGTGACACAGGAACGCATGGAGAGAACGCTCTTCTTCCGATGCACTGAACAAGCCTGGACGTGCTTGTCATCTCTCTCCAGCAGACACCTACGGTGCACATCAGACACTACAGCCTCTACTTACAGTAAGTGGTTACCACTTTGTCTATTAACACTATTGTGTATGTTTGGACACTTGTGACATTAAATAGCCTGGGGAACTTTGTTCCCCTAATATGTTATAATAAAGTTATATAGTGTAACTAACGCATTTGTTGTTTTCCTAACTGAAGTATTCCACATTGAGTACATATCCTTTAAGTAGCCCAACGTTTTATAAGAACCAGAGTTAACACTCTGTGGACATCTTATTAACCGCCCTGTCGGCTGGGGCGTTAGAATGCAGCGACTGTACCTCTGCAGAGGGGTAAGACTCCCCCAATGGGGCACCTGTTTGCCGTGGGTGACGACCCGTGATGCTTAAGGATAGAGCCCAGGTGGATAAGCAGTTCATGATATGCAATACTCCACTTTGGCCTTCTTGGGCTAGACAGGCGGTCGGAGAGGCCCCCTCCGATCAATCGGCTGGTCATGTCAAGCCCTAGCACCTATATGATTTTGCCAACCCTATTGCCCTTATGGCAAGCCCCAACCCCTTTTTATCATATGGATGCTAGAAGGCGGTGGCTGCGGGTCTACATGTCCTGGGAATGACGTTAAACTCTATCTGATGGTGAGGTTCCAGTTTGGAGGGAGGAATGTGGAGCACCCCTTCATCACCATTGCTCCCTGGTCCACTCTGACCCGGAGTGATAGTACTTGTTAGGGTCCCATCTATGGGTTAAATAGAAAAATGTATTCATAAAAAAATTGTATTATCCATTAAGAATTGATTTATTTCAAAACTTTATCGGCATTAAATGACCCACTGAGGTTGATATGCCGTAAAACAAAACAAACCAAACCAAAACATCTTATTAATAGAATAAATCTCATTTATTAACAATGTCTCTATAAAAATTAATATACTATAGAAATGCATTTAGATATCAGGAAGAAAAGGATTGTCAGTGGTCAGGAATTCATGTTAGTATATTGATAATTCCATGTTATAAAAATGTTTCTCTTATTACAGAAGAAAATATTAACTGAAAACTTAACCTGTTTGAATGAGAAACTGATTCAAGAAACTCGTCCTTTCATCTCTATGGCAACCAATACAAAGTAGCAATGCTTATCTGTAACACAGACATGTTGTCTTAAATAATTAGTTACCATGGATATTGTCATTGGTCAGAATCTCAGCCAAGGTTATCCATAACAGCCAGATCAACAAAGATTAGTGACTATGCTGTGGCATGTTATTGACTGGGGTAGTGGCTGTCCACTTTAAACTATGATTTCAAATCAGCAGCTGATTGTTGTTTTGCCTCTTCTGATTATGTAATCATTTACTAAGCTTAGCGTAGTTTGATACAAGGCCAGAAACATGGAGTACTCTGTGATAATCTTTATGGCCAAGTCACACTGGTTCTTGCTAGATCCCTGAAGTTAAGCAGCAATGAGCCTGTTCAGTACTCAATTGGGTGACCCCTTAACAGCAAGCACCGTAAGCAAGTCCTTTGTTTATCAAAAATGCCTTGATTCAGCCTTAAATTACCAGAAAAGGGTTGATATACTGTAAAATAAAAAAACCAACCAACCAACCAACCAACCAGATGTCCTGGGTATGATATTAAACTGCATCTAATGGTGCAGTTTCAATTTTGGAGCTCTGGGAGTGTAGAGTACCCCTTCATCGCCATTATTCCCAGGTCCACTTTGACCTGGAGTGGTACTACCTGTTAGGGTCCCAACTATAGGTTAAATAGAACATTTTTTTTAAATAATTGAGTTTTTAAAAAATGTTGAATACCCAACAAGAATGAATAAAACAAAAACGTCTTCGGCATAAAATAACCCAACAAAGGTTGACATGCTGTAAAATCCACCAACCAACCAAAACAATCTAATATCATGACAAAATGTCTTGTCATTTGTATGCCACAATGCTTGACTGAGAAATTAATAAGTAAGTGGACTCGAGAGCAAATAATTTATCTTTCCTGGGCAGGAACAACAACAAAAAACTGTTACCCTGATTGACACCCTTGACAGACACTAGTGCAGGTGCATGTAATAACATGAATTTAGAATAAAGTAATGGCTTAAAATGAAAATATCTATATAACAATGCATTCCCTTGTCTGTTCGCTACTTCTTCTGCAGATAATTAGAATTTGTTATACAGAAAGATTCTTTTGTATTCTTATAACTTGTCTAATATGTAAACTTCCTCTATTTAATTCACTTTATCTCTCTTAGGGTTGACCTCAGCTGCCAACAATAAATTCATGTCAAGATGCTGACTGTTAAAAAAGCCCCAAAACACAATCAACACAGCATCCTGTCTCAGCAAAATCCTTTTTCCTGTCTCTTCTAATAAAGTCTAGATCTACAGAAAATCAGTTGACAAAAGATCATAGATGTTATTGTTGCTTTGTGAAGGGTTCTAAGTTGCGGTTGTCCATAATGATATTGGTGATTCTATTTAGAAAGGTGTGAAGGGTTCTAATTTGTATTTCATAATCAACGGTTGTCCATAATGATATTGGTGCTTCTATTTAGAAAGGTGTTAAGGGTTCTAATTTGTATTTCATAATCAATGGTTGTCCATAATGATATTGGTGCTTCTATTTAGAAAGGTGTGAAGGGTTCTAATTTGCATTTCATAATCAATGGTTGTCCATAATGATATTGGTGCTTCTATTTAGGAAGGAGTGAAGAATTCTAAATTTGCATGTCATAGCTATTACTATTTTATTGAGAATTTGGAAGATTAAAAAATGATGATTAGAGAGAATGCAGATCTCACAAATGGTTTTAAAAAGGTACCTCCCAAATGAAGAAATACCAATAGAGCCAAACAATTTTTAGCACTGCCCTCTACTGTGCATCGATGGGGGGAGGGTGTGGGGCTCTGCCTAAAAAGATTGTCCTTGTATTGAAACCTGCCTATGGTGGAGAGGTTACATAAATACTGTTTGTGGCAGGAACAAGTTGTGTTTTGGCAACACAATTTTGAGTATAACCTGAAAGATGGTGTTGGCCATTAGAGTAAGTAAAAAAAGTAAAGTTATCAGGGTGGTCTAAAGTCGGTATCAACCAGACAGTGGAGGAATCTATCCCCTTTTTACTAGCTAGACCAAGGAGATTGTTTTAGCGTCTGAGGTGGAGCGCCACACCTACAATCAGCTCCTTTACCGCACAGATCCCTGTGCTACTCATACTTTCTTTAAAAAAAAAAAAGACAAAACTTTATAAATAAAATATTCTGAATGCAAGAAAAACAGAACTTATTGTCTGCTGTTGGTTGGTTGGGTTTTATGGCATATCAACCCTTGTTGGGTCATTTAATGCCGATTATAGTCATTTTGATATTCAGTTTTACTAACAGTACCTACTGTTGCTTAAATGGTCACCCATCTACGTATTGAACAGACTCATCACTGCTTATCTTTAGTGATCTAGCAGGAACCGTTGCTTTCAACATGACTTGACCGTAAGCTCCTATATAAAAAAATCTAACAAAGACATCTCGAAACATCTCAAAATATTTTACACCCCATTAAGTGCATCCAAATTTGTTATATGGTAACCTTGGTTGCATTAACAATCACATATGAGAATAATTATGCTTAGTATTTTGATTAATGTTTGAAGGATACAAGCCAAAACCAGAATATTTTTCCAGATCCCCTCCCCACACATGCACACAAATCTTCTTCCTTTCTCAATTCTATTATTACCTTTTATTTTCTGTTTTTTAAATTTTTTTTTTTTTTAAATCTGTTATTTATGGCAAGCGTCTCCAGATCTAAATTCATAAAATATGTTAGACTTAATTTATTTTTAGATTCTTACATTCCATAAATTTGTTTTTTTTTTTTTTTTAGTAGAGATTTCTTTTAAACATGATTTAAATATTTGCATATTTAACCTTTGCCCAACGAAGAAATTCTGAAAACCAAATTAGGCCATTTTTGCAATTTATTAGTAATTGCTTTATCTTGGCTACAAAATAAAATTCTAAATATATATATTTTTTCTTTTCTATTGTGATGTCATTTTCTATATTTATGACTGTGTGTTATTTTAAGTTAAGAGTTACATATATATATATATATATATATATATATATATATATATATGTGTGTGTGTGTGTGTGTGCATATTTGGGCAGCATTCTTTCATTTATACATGTAGAATTAAACAAAAGACATGTCTCCTGTTTAACAATTTTATTAACAATCTTTTCAAGCTTTCTGGCCAACTTTTTTACATTTGGATGGAATCCGTGGATTAGTCCACCAAAGTTTTCATCCCTAGTACTGTCGGTACTTCGAAGTGCCATCATCAGGGGTGATGTGTTTGTGTTCCAGTTTTTTTCAAGTTAGTAGTAGTGAGAGTAATTAGGAGGGGAACTCGTAGAATGTGGAGGCTGGAAGGAGGTGAATTGGTAGGAAAAGTACTATAGGCATTTTAAAATATAAGTACTGCATTAAAAATTAATCTTATTTAAGGATGGTTTGTATTGTTTGATGTATAAAGCTTCTAGTATTTGGAGTTTTAATTTTGTTTAATTCTACATGTATATATATATGTATGTATATATATATATATATATATATATATATATATATAAAGAATAAATTCATCTTTTTGGAATAACAAACCTCTGGGTTATGAACATCTGCAGTATATGTTGACTTGGAGGTTAAAATATTTACTCATATTTTTTTTTTTACATCTTTTCATATTATTATTTTGTTGTACCTATGTTAACAAATGGTAGCAGAGCGTAGTTCTGATCTACGGAACTCTGCGTTATGAATACATTGCAGTTACTGTGGCTTGGAGGTTAAAATATTTACTCTTATATTTTTTATTTTTTTATTTTTTACATCTATTCATATTATTATTCTGTTGTGCCTATGTTAACAAATGGTAGCAGAGCGTAGTTCTGATCTACGGAACTCTGCGTTATGAATACATTGCAGTTACTGTGGCTTGGGGGTTAAAATATTTACTCTTATATATATATATATATATATATATATATATATATTTTTACATCTTTTCATATTATTATTTTGTTGTGCCTATGTTAACAAATGGTAGCAGAGCGTAGTTCTGATCTATGGAACTCTGCATTATGAATACATTGCAGTTACTGTGGCAAACATTTATCATTTCCATTTCATTTTGCTGATTTATTGTTTTAATTTTAAGCAAATTTTAATTTTTATTCTTTCTGTTTTACACTCATTTAGAACTGGATAAAATATCTGAGCTGTTTGTGATGATTCCTATGGAGAAAAGTTCTTGGTATAACCAAGATGGGAATGACCTTTTTTCTTAATCTTCATTTTTACTGAATTTAAAAATCAATTTTTTTTTTTTTTTGTACGAATGCAGAATAGCATGCAAGAGATAATATCATTAGAATCGCATTTTATGTATAAATAGTATTAGATTACTGAAACTCTCAAAGTAGCCTAACCCTAACATTGACACTAAAACTAACGCTTACCCTAACCCTAATCCTAGCATCTCAAAGGTTTCAGGTATTTCCGTGAAATGTAATGCTTTTTATACGTAATCTAATGATATTATCTCTTGTGCGCTATTCTGCATTAGTACCTATTTTTCTATTTGAATGGAATAAAGAAAGCTAAGAAATGATATGCCAAGTTATTTTGAAGGAAGATATTTCATAACTCTTGGTCATTTCCTTCTTTGTCAGGCTGAGAACTTTTCAGCACCCCCTCTCCCTCTTCATAGAAAACACAAAGTAGTTTCATGAGTTCTAAGAAAATAGAAAATTTCAAACCTTTTTTTTTTGATACATGTCATTTTTAAGTATAGAAAACTGTGGGTGACTCTCTAATACCTTGGAAGTTTTTTTTTAATCATTTATTGAATGATATTGAAGGTATAAAAATCTTGCTCACTTTGCAAGATTTGGACATGGATTGAATTGTGTTTGTGTGTGGGGGGGTCGTTATAATTTGATCTTTGACCTTTGACCTCCACTTACAACAGGTTAACTGAACAAATCACTATGTTACCATGGAGATCAGGCCTGGACATTATTATTGTTTTTTTTTTTTTAAGTATCAGTGTGCCATTTAATAGACATTCAGAAGATTATGTATTAACACAACCAAAGTAACAAAATTATTATTTTAGCCCTGTTGGTGGGGTGTTAGAATGCACCGACTGCACCTTTGCAGAGGGGTAAGACTCCCCCAATGGGGCCACCTGTTGGCCGTGGGTGGCGACCCGTGATGCTTAAGGATAGAGCCCAGGTGGATGAGCAGTTCATGACATGCAATACTCCACTTTGGCCCTATCTTGGGCTAGACGGGCGGTCAGAGAGGCCCCCTCCGATCAATCGGCTGGTCACTTCAAGCCCTAGCACCTATATGATTTTCCCAACCCTGTTGCCCTTATGGCAAGCCCCAACCCCTTTTTATCATATGGGTGCTAGAAGGCGGTGGCTGAGGGTCTACATGTCCTGGGAATGACGTTAAACTCTATCTGATGGTGAGGTTCCAGTTTTGGAGGTTTGGGGAATGTGGAGCACCCCTTCATCACCATTGCTCCTAGTCCACTCTGACCCGGAGTGGTAATACCTGTTAGGGTTCCATCTATGGGTTAAATAGAAAAATGTGTTAATAAAAAATGAGTATCCATTAAGAATTGATTTATTTCAAAACTTTATTGGCATTAAATGACCCACTGAGGTTGATATGCCGTAAAAAAAAAAAAATAAAAAATTATTATTTGGTTTGTTTTGTTTTACATTGAACAAATCTTTCAGCATTTTCATAATTTCTAACATAATGCCACCTCTGTCCTATAATGTTTGGCTAGCAAACAGTGTGGTTGCTTTTGATATTTCAATGTTTATTTGTATCACCATCAGAGCAATGGTTAATTCCATTTCAAATCATCCAGAAAAAAGTAAAATTGTCACCCATCCCCTTAAAGTTTTCTGAAATTTTGTGAAGGTGTGGACTATGTTAAAGTTGCACAATCCCCAAAATTTGAGCTTCCAATTCCAAGAATTGACTGAGTTATGTTGATTTTTTTTGCTCTCCAAATTGGGGGGGGTCTGGAAAAATAGCAACATTTTGTAATCTATTTTTGTCACTCATGTGAGCCATTGAATAAAGGTCTATATGAAGCAAAATAACTGTCAGAATGCAATAGAAATAATTTTTTAAAAAATGCTTTATTGATACCGGAGTATAAAGGTGAATGAACTACAACTGCCTTTCTGTTTATGTTGCATACTCATACACATATACCCATGTTGGGTACATACACAAGTGTTCTTTTACTGGAGAGAGGGAGAGAGATAAACACAGATAGAGAGATGCATAACTTACTTCTTGGCCATTCGTGATCTCTAGTCATTTCTATTTTTCTGTTCTTGCTGGTTGGTCGTCTTTGATTCATTTCTTCTTCTAGGTCAGTCTTGTTGCCAAGACATTCATCAACCACAAAACCATATTATTTATGTAAACATTTATTTACTTAACTAAACATATTCCTCTAACTAAACACAACGCGCGTGTGCAAGTGAGCCCCAGCTAAAGCAGATACATCTTCTCTGCCTGATGTCCAAGCTGAAAACTGAGAGCCAACCAGGTCCCACGTCACTTCACATATTTCATGGGCTTTCTCTAATATTCCATGGAAAGTCCCACCCGTGATATGAAAAGGGGCCATCCCTTCAGAAATACAGGGGGTTGACAATAATCTATGCATAGATTATGTAACATTTAAGCTCAGTAGCCAAGACAGGTGTAGTTCCTTCACTCCTAACCCCCACAGATCTGTTAGGTAGACAGAAATGTTAAGAACCCCTCAAAATATATTATTTTTAAATACTAGAAGTGGGTGGGGAAGCTAAAAAAGATGGGTGATTCAATATTTTGTCAATAACCTGTTTTTTTTAGGGGGAGATGGGGTGTTAATTAGTGATTGTTTCATTGATAGATTTTATGATTATTCCCAGCTGCAAATAATGTTGTTATCAACTTTTGATCTTCTCATAAAGAAGGCAATGTTAATTTTATTGCAAATTGAGCCACCCATCTAAAAGTTTGATAATTATTTTCCTCAAAAATAAAATTAATTCATCTGCAAAAATAAGCTATTTACCTCACAAAATGGAATCTTCAATCATTTTTTTAAATTTTTGCCATACATATATATATATGAGGAAAAATGAGTAAAGAAAAGAAATGTAGATGGATAAAATTAATTTAATCGATATCACTTACACATGTGTTTCGGTCAGTTTATGTGTGTGAAAATATTTCGTACACATAGAAGAATCAACCTTCATCAGAGTGTAAATGTTCACTTTGATGAAGGTCGATTCTTCTATGTGTGTGAAATATTTTCACACACATAAACTGACCAAAACACATGTGTAAGTGATATCGATTAATGTGATATCGATTAAATTCATTTTATCCATCTACATTTCTTTTCTTTACTCATTTTTCCTCATATTGTCGGATTCAATTCCTTTTCCATTTTCATATATATATATATATATACATATATATATAATGTATGCATAAACATTTGTGAAAAACATGAATTAAGTCAAAAATTGACATTTTTGAAGTTGATGCTATAGTGTTTTATTTAAACCATCAACAGGGCTATTAATCATATAAAGAAAACTGTAGACAAGCAAAAGCTTGTAAGCCTTTATTTACTTGTCTACAATATTCCTTTTATATTATTAAAGATTAATAGCCCTGTTGATGGTTTAAATAAAACCGAAACACTATTGTGTTGGTTTCAAAAATGTCAATTTTTGACTTAAGTCATATTTTTTTATAAATTTTTATACATTTATACTATCGAATTTATATCCCATTTTATATATATTAAAATAAATACTTATATATATTTCATGTAATTTCCATGGCTAAACGCAGGGCCTTAGCTGAGATTTATAAAACACCAAGCCAGAGAAAATCACCAAAACACAAAAGATCTGTAGATGAATCATGTTTCAATCCCCACTTTCAAAGCAACTTATAATTAAGTAGAGAAATATTACATACATAAAAATGTTCTAAAAAATGAATGGACTTCAATATGTGCGAGAATATAATAGCAAAATATGAGTCCAAAAAAATGTGATAATGTTGTAGAAAATTCTGAGCCCCAAAGATTTGAAGGTGCTCAATATGTGCGATAATGTAGTAGAGTGAGTATATAAAATAAGTAAGATCATTGTTAGTGAGCTCAATTCTCACTGATTGTCCTTACTTCTGGTTTGGTGCTAAACTAAGCTAGTTATTTACACAACCTGTTTGTCAAGGGTAGCATGTGACCCAAGGTGCCAAGCATGGGGCATCCAGCATAATGGATCAGTGAGACTAGCCTGGTAACCATGATAGGACACCCATCAGTATATTGCTACAAATATATATTAAAGCTGAATGAATCAACTTTTGTCTCCTAAAGGCATTTTTACTGTTTAGTTTAATGACTCGAAAGTTATACTAAATTATTCTTTATTTTTATGATTGAGTTATATTTGAAAAAAATTCCATTTTAATTGTTTTAATTAGTCGTAATTTGCAACTAAGTCTAGAATTGACCCATCCCTACTTTACATTCTACCTATCAATTTCCCTTCTCTATGTATCTCTTGATTGCCTTCTCGTTATATATGTTAGTTTCTCAGGGAGAGTAGACAGAGAGAGAGATGGGAGAATTTGAAATGTATTTGTAAGTTAAATTTCATAAGCAGCAACCCGCAGCTTAAATTAGGTCAAAACTTCCCCTTTTTAGAAATCTTACAAAATGATTTTAATGTTTTGTCCGGATGTATTTATTTTTAAAAAATTTATTTGCTTTGCAAACTCACTTTTCCCTAATCTCAATTATCTACCCCGAACTCAATGGGTGACCCAATGGGTCATGTTTTGTCTAGTGTATATATATATATATATATATATATATATGTACAGTTTTATTTGGTTTTTTGTTCAATGTTTGCTCTCTTCTATTTATACAACAATCACATTGATGCAAAGTTGTTCTGTTTTCTTTTTTAACTGAGTGATTAATGTTTTAAGAACATCAAGTTTTCAATGAGAACAATGTGTGTCCTAAAATAAAATCTAAATGTTTTGCCATCAAAAACAGCTGCAATGACTCTAACTCCTGCTAGACTGTTCCACATTAAATGAACAATTATAAATAAGAAATAAGAAAACAACAGTTTTTTTTTTGTTTTTTTTTAATATAATGCAATATTTTTTAACTCTTATTTTTAGATGAAGCATTGTGAGCCATTGTTATTATTATTAATTTTGACAAGTATTTTCTTTCATCTTCATTATTTAGTTCAATGGTTCTAAACTAGTAAAGTCAGCAGAGTGGCCTATTGTTGTTTTCAGCTGGACAGCAAGAGAGTCTATCCCCTTTTTACTAGTGCTAGACCAGGGAGATTGTTTTTGTGTCTGAGGTGGAGCACCATACTTACTATCTACTCCCCGCTTTATGACACAGATCCAAATGTGTTGAGTTAGCAAAGGCCAGTATCAAAGCTGGAACCTTGTAGTTCCTTGGCAGATGCTCTACCGACTGAGCTAAAACAAAAAATTCATTGGCCATACTTTGCAATTAAAAATCTTACATCCAAAAAGAATATATAACATAGTACACACACATATAGCTTGATATGTTATCGCAATATAATAATTATAATTTTTGGAATTTCTCTGTTGTATTAGTTTGAGTTATTTTATTAGATATTATTATCCACTTAACAGATTAAATTGCCACATTTACAAGATCTTTTTAATAATTTCAAGGATTAAGCATCTTGAGAAATATTCCTCATATACAGAATAAATGCAATGTAGAGGTGCCTACTTGAATATCTTTGAGAAAATTTTAAAGAACATATTTTAATGGCTATTTTTTTGTTTTATTTTGTGCAAACGGTTACCTCAAGTATTATCTGCGTTATTCAGACTATTGTCCCCATCTTCATTGTTATTTGTACAACATTTTGGCCGATATACCCTCTGGCCTTCTTCAGGTATTTCTTGTCAGACTCGGGAACCTTCTTTTCGAACTCGGGAACTTTCTTGTCGTATTCGGTAGCCATCACGGAACTTTGAACCTAACCCTTTATTTATTCCACGGGGGTATCCTGTTCTCATTCCGCTAACCATAGCTGGGGTAGGAGTTGTTTAATTAATTATTTTTCTAACTGCTTTATAAAGAAAGTTCCCGAGTTCGAAAAGAAGGTTCCCAAGTCCGAGAAGGTTCCCGAGTCCGACAAGAAATACCTGAAGAAGGCCGGAAGGTATATCGGCTGAAACGTTGTACAAATAACAATGAAGATGGGGACAATAGTCCGAATAACGCAGATAATACTAATCTTCAAGCCTCATCTCAAACATTCAGAGAAATAGTTACCTCAAGCTTTTCTCTATTCATTTGTAACTGAAAAGTGAGCCATACTTTCAATAAACTTGGCTTGTTGCCTCTAAGTAGAAGCATGAAAAAAAGTTATACTTACTGATGATAAAATTCCACATTCACCAGATCAAATTTGGCCATTTTTGTTTCATAATATTTCAAATTTAGTAGAAAGTACCAATGATTCTTAAGGATGGAATTCTGGTGACTGATCATGCAGCACTTTTGGTCCTTTTGGGCTAGATGAGTGGTTGGAGAGGTCCTCTTCCATTAGCACCTATATGATTGTTCCAACCATATTGGTCTTATGGCAAACCTCCAACCCTTTTATCATATATGTGCTAGAAGGCACTGGCTGAGGGTCTTAGTGTCCTGCTAAACTGCATCTAGGATGAAGTTTCAATTCTGAAGCTCTGGGGAGTGTGGAAAAACCCTTCATTGCCATTACTCCCAGGTTCACTCTATAAACTTAGAATGATTCAAATTAGTGAATTAAATATAAAAATAAGAGATTATAATAGAATAATTTATTTAATTAAAAGAAATGTAGATATATTTATTTAAATAAAAATACAGTTAGCTCAGTCGGTAGAGCGTTCAGCTAGCAACCACAAGGTTCCTAGTTCGATACAGGTCCTCGCCAACTCAGCGTATGAGTAGCACAGGGATCTGTGCAGTAAAGTAAGGAGCTGATGGTAGGTGTAGCGCTCCACCTCAGATGCTAAAACAATCTCCTTGGTCTAGCACTATTGAAAAGGGGATAGACTCCCTCGCTGCATGGCTGATATCGACTTTAGGCCGCCCCGTTGACTTTACTTTACTTATTAGAATAAAAGGATGTTGTTCAGAAATAGTATCAAACAATTTGTAAAATTTGTTTTTATCAAATACGATAAATGCAAAAAATTATCTATTGGTTTATTTACAAATATTTGAAGTGGAACTTACCGGTGATGAGTTAAAATGTGAACCTTTGATTAGCTTGATGAGTTAGGGTGCTTATTGGAGACTTGATCCAAATAATCTATGATAGCAGTTACAAACTCTTATTGATTGCTAACTCCTTGGTGCCCAGGCCAAATCTCTAGTCTCCTTCCATATACTTATTACAGTCAAGTCACACTGAAAGCACTGGGTTCTCGTTAGATCACCAAAGTTAAGCAGTGATGAGCCTGTTAAATACTTAATTGGGTGACCACTTAAGCAATGCTATTCATGTGCTGAATTGGTGAGGGTTGGTATTGAACCTGGAACCTTGTTGTTCCTACACAGATGCTCTATCATCTGAGCTAAAAAAAATTATATGAATAATGACTTTTAAATTCACAATTGTTTCTACTGATTAATCATTTTGATTGAATTTAACTCAGTTCGTAGAGTGTCCAATTAGGAACCACAGGGTTACTGGTTCAATACCGTCCCTCACCAACTCAGCATAGGAGTAACACAGGGATATATGCAGTAAAGTAAGGAGCTGATAGTAGGTGTGGTGCCCTACCTCAGATGCAAAAACAATCTCCTTGGTCTAGCGCTAGTGAAAAGAGGATAGATTCCATCGCTCTCTGGCTGATACTGACTTTAGGCCACCCCAACGACTTTACTTTTTTTTTACTTTACTTATTCTTACAAAAAGTTTAAAAACAAAAAAATCTTCCATGAAAAAAAAAAAAAAAAGAAAAAGCGAAAGACTTTTAAAAAATATTTTTGCAACTAAGCTAAGTATATTAAAAAATTTTTTTTTTTAATTCTTCAGCCTTGACACTCATATTCTCCATCATCCAATGACCACAATAACTTTTTATTGCTGCTCTTGAAAAAAAAATTTTTTCTAAGGAATGTTTTAGATTAAAATTCCAAAGGCTAATTAAAGTAATACAATAATGTCTGTCCGTCTGTCATTGACTGTTGTTGTTGTTGTTGTAAATAAATATAGAATATTAGCACCAACATCATTCTAAGTGGTTGGCATAATCCCTAAATAAATTTGTCTCTATGCTCACATTGCAGACAGTGTCTGTTTTTTTTTTTTTTTAAATCATAGTCTTCATGCCTACCTATAAAAAGGGAAACATTTAAGAATCTCTATTATCCGATTACTGAAATACCAACCCATTTGCAAGAGCAGTATGTGACACATGGTCAATTTCTTAAGCGGAATTTACCAGGTTTTGAATTCAGAATGCTCCTTCTCCTAACTGGTTGGTTTCATTTCTACCTATAAAATGGGAAACCTTTAAGAATCTTTATTATCCGATAAATGAAATGAAAGTAATTTTATTTTGTTCTTAGCATTGACTACCAAATATATTTACCAACCCTTCTGCAAGAGAATATTTGAAATTATATTCAAATAGATATTTGAACCCAAGCCGATAAGGTGCTAACAAGTTTCACGGCTACATTGTGTGAATAGAATAAAAGACTATAATAAAACCATAATCTGGAGTCTGTCAGTTTTATTACACAAGTAAAAATCAGTTGGATTCAATATTGTGTATTTAGCAATCCCTCCATATGAACAAGATGTGACACATGGTCAATTTCTAAGCGGAGTTTAACAGGTGCGAATTCAGAGTTTTCCTTCTCCTAGACTGGTTGCTTTCATGCCTACCTATAAAATTAGAAACATTTAAGAATCTTTATTATCCGATAACTGAAATGAAAATGATTTTATTTTGTCCTTAGCATTGACTACCAAATATATTTACCAAGACCAGGATGTGACACATGATCAATTTCTTTAGTGGAGTTTAACAGGTTTGAATTCAGAATGTTTCTTCTCCAAGACTGGTTGCTTAACTAAGGCTAAAGAGCCCAGTTTATCTTACTATTTATACATATATTTAGACCAGGAGATTGTTCTTGGGAGCGCCACACCTACCGTCAGCTCCCCACTTTACCACAAAGATCAGATTACCCAATCTGTGCTACTCGTACGCTTAGTTGGCCAGGACCGGTATCAAACCAGGAACCTTGTGATTCCTAGGTAGGTGCTCTACCGACTGAGCTAAACCAACCCCTATTTACTTTCCTCATTATCATGTCACACTATTAGCACAGATATCTATGACACTCTCTCGCCAACCATCCCTATCACTGATTGTTCTCGGGAGGTCCTCTGCATCCAGAATCCGCGCAGAGCTGGTCAATGTATGTCTTTTCTGGATGGCTCACACTGGCGTGCCCATATACTAACTTCCACAGGAGAACATCATTTATGAGTTCATCCTTGCTTCTCCAGCAGTGTCCTGCATGTCTTCTTCATCTCAATCAATGGTTTGGGTGATATAGGGCAGTTGACCGTACAGCTTTTTTCTTGTAGAGTGTTATTTCTACGTTTTGTTTAAGATCGCACACAGCATTCTCATGCAGCTCCTTCTAGTTTATTCTCTAGTCGCTTCGTTGGGGTCCAAGTGGTGCAGCTGTATAGTAGCACTGATATGACAATGGCTTGGAAGAATTGTCTCTTTAGCTTGTCTATAGGTTTCCCATATGGTTGATAATCTATTTATAGTGGACCATGCCTTTCTATGCGTGCATTAACATCACTTTCTGTGGAAGAGATATTACTGCCTAGGTACGGGAATTGTTCCACAGAGTTTAGGATTTTACCATCGAGAGTGGAGATATCTCCTTCATTTTTAAAAGACTTACTTTACTATTACATATATTGATATGTTATTATATATAATTGCATATTTGCAAATCATGGTCACTTACACAAGTTGCTTCTTTTGATTACAATGTTCATTTTATCATTCTCTCTCTCACAAATGTATAAAACAAAAACGTCTTCAGCATAAAATGACCCAAATGGGTTGACATGCCATAAAACCCAACCAACCAACTAAC
Source organism: Doryteuthis pealeii (assembly GCA_023376005.1). Classification (NCBI taxonomy): domain Eukaryota; kingdom Metazoa; phylum Mollusca; class Cephalopoda; order Myopsida; family Loliginidae; genus Doryteuthis; species Doryteuthis pealeii. Next base: position 68,929,779 of record CM042146.1, on the reverse strand, counting down.
CAGTTAGAAAGAATTTGACTGCACATGTGAAAAGAGAGGTAATTTATGAGGAAGTGCGTCCCGGTCTCCTACCTCAAAAATTGCTATCCGGTGACTATTAAAATAATGACCCAGCTCAGTCTACTCAAAACTATCCATCTTCATATCTATCTATCTCAATTTTTCATATTTATCTATATTACTTTAAATACTAAGATTTTCTTTTATTCATGTTTGTTTAATGTCTTGTTTTTAGTTTAAATAAACAAGAATTACGACAAAAAAAGAAGCGACCCCCCCCCAATACATTTACTTGTTGAAAATATCTATCTATCTATCTCCATTTGTTCATATCTATCTATATTATTTTGTTTGTTTATCTATCTATCTATCTCAGTCTATTCCAAACTATATATCCATCTTCATATCTAAACAAGAATTATGACAAATTACGATAAATAAACAAGAATTACGACGAGCTGGGGTCGTTATTTTGATAGTCACCGGGTAGCAATTTTTGAGGCAGGAGACCGGGATGCACTTCCTCATAAATTACCAAAACAGACACTCTGTCATGATGTTACTTAATCACTAATGAGATACCATTAACTAAAGTAAAAAAAAAACCTCTTGGCATTTTTGCTATGCCTGTAAGCATGGCAAAAATGCCAAGAAACATGTTTCTCATGTTGACAAAGGCACAAGGAACTTGTCTTCCTACTCCTTCACAACAAAGTCTGGTTCCTTCAACTCTATTTATTCATATCTATGTCTTTTCCTATTTATCTATCTATCTCAGCCTATTCATATCTTACTCTCTCTTTCTCTCATAAAGGTTCATTCTCTGTGCTCCAAAAAATGTCACTGTCTCAATGGTCATTGACTCAAAACAGCTGTCTGTCACTTTGGTGTCATTATGTACACAACAACATATGCATATTCATATGGTGTAATGGTTAGAGTCATAGGAAATAGACTCATTGACCCAAGTTCAAATCCTGGATGAGGCTTACATTTCACATAGCGCTAATACCCTTGGGAAAGGTATGCATCCAACTACTCTCCCTCACAAAATACACACAAAGTAGTGCAACTTGGGTTTCCAATTCTATTTCCGGATTTGAGAATAATCCCTACATTCTTTTTTATTTGCAAATGCATAGTGTTATTGTTACATAATTATTAATAATGATAAAGAAAAATCCCCAATGGAAGACCAGACACGAAGTCCCCAAGACAAAGTCCAGACGCTAGAAGAGACGCTAGAAAGAGAGTATACAACATTATTCTCATGATTTTTTTACTAATACTCAACTTGTCATTACTAATTCACTATATGAAATTTTTATGCAAATATAAAAACTATGGGACAGAGGTAGTATAATACTATAAGATTTATTTATTTTTATTTGTTTATCATTTTGCTGATTTGTCTTTGGGAAGTAGCATTCCAGTTGATTTTTTTTATTTGAGGTTATTGTTATTTAATCATATTAGTTAAATAGAGCTGTGTAAATGGAGTTCAAAACTGTTTGAATTATGCAAATATCCTCAGTGGTTAAAAAGTTATGTTCAAAGCAAAATACCATTTTAACTCGCTATAAAAAATAATTCAATGGATAAAAACACATAAAAATTACATATTTAGAAAGATTATTTTCTTTCCAACAATATAAATATTTTTATGTTTGGACCAGAAATACATGAGAAATTGTGATTTAAACCGATTAAGGTCTGAATTTGTCAATGTCCACCAAAATCAACGCAAGTGCTGGGGTTGCTAGGGGAAGTTGTATCTATCATCAAGAAATGAAACAAAATCTTAATAATCCCAAAAATCTTACTTCCCTTTCACAGATGGAGTGGTAGTACCTGTTAGGGTCCCATCTATAGGTTAAATAGAAAAATGTGTTTAAAACTAATTAAGTACCCATCAAGAATGAGTAAAACAAAAACATCTTTGGCATAAAATAACCCAATGGGTTGACATGCGATAAAACCCAACCAACCGTTTCACAGAGCACCCACAGTACATAAATAAATTCAAAGAATGATTGTGCAACATCAGGTGCCATTGAATATTGTGGTTTCTTTTTTTTTAATTATTGACATTTTCTTTTTATTCCGTTTTTTTTTCTTCTTCTTTTTGTTGTTGTTTTTGTTTAAAGTTTAAAACCAAAAAAACGTATAGAATTTTCACTTTTCAGAGTTCTTGTGTCTGTGAATCTGTTCTTTGCAGAAGAGAAAGAAATTGCGCCAATCCTGGCGGATCCTTCAAGAACTGAAGTCTTCAAATCAGTCGGTTTCTCCTTCTGATGTTGATTTGGTAAAGTGCAGCACTGTATACTTACATACATTATATATATATATAACTAACATCTACATACAATAACTATCAGTTTCTCGCTCTCTCTCTCTCTCTCACTCACAGAATTTGCATACACACAAACACTCACATGTACCAGCATATGCAATGTATATGTATGTATTTTTACATACATATTTATATATGTATATATTTATGTATGTATGTATGTATATATATATATATATATATATATATAATAGGTGTCTAAAGAGTAGCTGTTTAAAAATTTAATTCATTTCTATTTTATTTAATTGTTATAAAGTGGATATTATTATTAAGTAAAATTTGATATATATATTTACCAACCCCTCCACATGAGCAGGATGTGACACAAGGTCAATTTCTTAAGGTTTTAATTCCGAGTTTTCCTTCTCCTAGACTGGTTACCTAGCCGCAGTTTAAGAGCTGAGACTGTCCTACTATTTACCCATAGCTGGAGGGAGAGTAATTGGATTCATACCTTTCCCAAGGGTATTAGCACTATGTGAAATGCAAACAGCTTCGTCCAGAATTTGAACTCGGGTTGACGAGTCCATTTCCTACGACTCTAACCATTACACCATATGCCTTCAAGCTATTGCAGACCTTAATTTGACATATAGGTGAACAGTAACATTTATAGTTTTTATTTTGGTTTTATTTGTTTAATGGCATAAAAACCTTCATGGGTTATTTAATGCCAAAGCCACCCATGCAGAAATACACTAGTGGTAATAAGTAAGTAAAGTCGTTGGGGCGGCCTAAAGTCGGTATCAGCCAGTCAGCGAGAGAGTCTATCCCCTTTTCAATAGCGCTAGACCAAGGAGATTGTTTTTAGCATCTGAGGTGGAGTGGCACACCTACCATCAGCTCCTTACTTTACTGCACAGATCCCAGTGCTACTCATATGCTGAGTTGGCGAGGACCGGTATCGAACTAGGAACCTTGTGGTTTCTAGCCAAACCTCTACCGACTGAGGAGGCACATAGTGTAATGGCTATCATCATGGGAAATGGAGTAGCCAAGTGAGTTCAAATCCAGGATGAGGCTGTTTGCATTTCACATAGTGAAATGTATGAATCCAATTATTCTCCTATTCAACTATGGGTAAATAGTGGGGCAGACTGGGCTCTTTAACCTTGGTTAGGCAAACCTGTTAAACTCTGATTTAAGAAAATAAAGGGAGATAACTCCTTATTCCCCAAAGGTATCAAAAAGGAGTAGGGAGTTGCTTTTTAGACACCTTATATGAATATGTGGATTTTGATCAAAGAGTTTGAAAACTTTTTTAAATTTTTTTTACATTAACTATGATAAACATTTTAAAGCAATTCTTTTATTTTTATTTATTCATTTATAAATATGATCCTTGTTTCATGGATTGTTTGAAATTAATCCAAAATGTTTCTTTGTATTTTAACAATATAAAAAAAAAAAGCTTTGATAATATTGATCAAAATTCATATGAATATATAAAAATTATTCATATACAAGGAGCATTCGGAAAGTAATATATTTCCATGTAAACTACAACAGATACAGAAAGAACAATGAGACTGTTTGGATAGAGCAAGTTTTCAGTTACAAAACACTGTTTTTGGAGGCATGTTTTGTAATGGCTCGAGTCGTAGGAAATGGACTTGCCGAATCGAGTTCAAATCCTAGACAAGACTGTCTATGTTTCACATAGCGCTTATATCCTTGGGAAAGATATGCTTCCAGCTGCTCTCCCTCCAGTGATGGGTAAATAGCAGGACAGACTGGGCTCTTCTACTTTGGCTATGCAACCAGTTTAGGAAAAGGAAAACTCTGAATTCAAACCTGTTAAATTCCACCTAAAAAATTGACCTTGTATCACATCTTGCTCATGCAGAGGGGTTGGTAAATATGTACAAAACATTGTTATATCTATGTGGTCATCATCATTGCCTTTACATCCGCACCAGCAGAATGAACCCACTTTTCCATAACAGGGATTATCGGAAAATATTGTCAACATAATCCTTGTGCCCGCAATAAAATGGTTATTATCATGGACCCGATGACACAAGTTCAAATCAGGGACAAGCCTGTTTGCTTTTCACATAGCACTAATACCCTTGGGAATGGTATGAATCCACCTATTCTTCCTCTAGCTATGGGTAAATAGTTGGGCAAACTGGGTTCTTTAACCTTGGTTAGACAACTACAAGGTTCCTGGTTTAATACCAGCCCTCACCAACTCAGCGTATGAGTAGCACAGGGATCTGTGCAGTAAAGTAAGGAGCAGATGGTATGTGTGGTGCTCCACCTCAGATGCAAAAACAATCTCTTGGTCGAGGATAGACTCACTTGCTGTTTGGCTGATACCGATATAAGGCCACCCTGACGACTTTACTTTTTACTTAGACAACCAGTCTAGAAAAAGGAAAACTCTGAATTCAGACCTGTTAAACTCCGCTTAGAGATTACTATGTGTCACATTCATGATCATGTGGAGGGGTTGGGTAAATATATATGTTGGGCACTAATACTCTTGGGAAAGGTATACATTCAACTACTCTCCCTCCAGCTATAGGTTAATCATGGTGTGTTACCGGTCTAGGAGAAGAAAAACTCTGAACTCAAACCTGTTAAATTCACTTAAAAATAGCAGGAAGTTTCACTCTCTACTGTCATATCACCAACATAAACTTTCTGATATTGCAGAACAACAAGATAAAATAGGAGGTATTATTTTTTGGAGCACCCATGTTACAATCACATGTTGGCTCTTGCTAATCAAGAGTGAAAATGCATAGCCAACAATGGTTACTCTTTGGGAAAAAAAAATGTATTGTAAATATTTACTCAACCCCTTCACTATGAACAGGATGTGACACAGTCAATTTTTAAGTGGAGTACAACTGGTTTGTCTTCAAAGTTTTCCTTCTCCTTGACTGGTTGCCTAACTAAGGCTAAAGGACCCAGTCTGCTGTAATATTTACACAGGGGGAGTCCCCTTAGTATAATGTTAACGTTGCTGAAGTGAAATATCATAGTAAACAAATTCAAACTTGTCATGCAATTATATTCACTTTCAGACTAACAGGCATGAACCCCCTTATCCCCCATCTATGGGTTAAATAGTACCACTACTGTTCTTTTACAAGAATGGATTTGGCATTAAATAACCCACAAAGGTTGATATGCCATTAAAAAAAGAAACCAAACCATTTACCAATAATGTCAACATAATCCTTGTGCCCACAATAAAATGGTTATCATCATGGACACGATGACACAAGTTCAAATCAGGGACAAGCCAGTTTGTTTTTCACATAGCACTAATACCCTTGGGAATGGTATGAATCCACCTATTCTTCCTCTAGCTATGGGTAAATAATTGGGAAAAAGTTGTTTGTAGCTGAAAACTTGCTCTATCCAATGGTATTTTTGTGCTGCTTTTATCTGTTATAATTTCCAAGAAAATAAATTCAAAGCTTTACTTTTTATGTGTCCCACATACATACATATACATATACAGACATATATATATATATATATATATATACATACACACACACACATACATATATTAATTCATTCTGTGACAGCTTGTGTGGAGGCTGCAGTGGCTGTATCTTATTAACTATTAATTATCAATACACTTATTAGTAATTTACTAGGAATGGGTTGGCATGCAGAGTAAGATTTTTTTTTTAAATTATGAACGGTAGAAAAAAAATAACCAATGCTTGGTCCTGAATTTTTTAAATTTTTCATTTCCTTTTTTTTTTTACATTTTATTTCTAATATTATTTTCTCTCTTTTTAACATTTTTATTATTATTATATCTACACCTTCTGCTGCTACTGCTAACAATGATGATGATGGTTCTGATGCTACTACTACTACTATTATTAATACTGCTACTGCACAGAGTTCGCTTCCTGTCAAAAACATCACCATTTTTATTTTTATACAATATTACATGCATTTTTTGGTAGATTAATTTTTTCACTTTTGTTTTGTTTTTACCTTAACTACACAGAACCAAAATTTTTTTTTTTTTTTTTTTTTTTTAAGGGTGGCATATTCAATGCTTTATAAATTGATTTTATTTCTTTGTTTTTGTTTTCACAAAAAAAAGTGAGAGATTGACTAATATTTGTACACAGTGCTTTATGGTAGCCAGAAATCTTATTTTAATTGCTTATTATTGATTGCTATTTTCAGATAAAATAAAATATCCTGACCATGGTAGTGGTTTGGGAATAGACATCTTGCCTATGGCAATGGTTTGGGGATAGATATCCAGCATATGACAGTGGTTTGGGATAGATATCCAGCATATGGCAGTGGTTTGGGAATAGACATTCTGCCTTTGGCAGTGGTTTGGGAGTAGAATTCTGCCTATGGCAGTGGTTTGGGAGTAGAATTCTGCCTATGGCAGTGGTTTGGGAATATACATTCTGCCTATGGCAGTGGTTTGGAGTAGACATGCTATGGCAGTGGTTTGGGAATAGACATTCTGCCTATGGCAGTGGTTTGGGAATAGACATTCTGCCTATGGCAGTGGTTTGGGAGTAGACATTCTGCCTATGGCAGTGGTTTGGGAGTAGACATTTGCCTATGGCAGTGGTTTGGGAGTAGACATTCTGCCTATGGCAGTGTTTGGGAGTAGACATTCTGCCTATGGCAGTGGTTTGGGAGTAGACATTCTGCCTATGGCAGTGGTTGGGTAGGGCCATGCCTATGCAGTGGTTTGGGAGTAGACATCCTGCCTATGGAATTTCAGATAAGCATAAAACATCCTGCCTATGCATATAGTGGTTAGGGAATAAACATAAATTAACCTAGGATAAAAATAATATATATATGAATATATCAATAGATACCTTGGTTTGGATATAAATTTAAATCTATTTCAACATTTTTTGTCTCATGAGACCGATTTTTGTTGTTTTGAAAATATTCAGAATCTCAATAACATACTAGACAACAAATTTGAATGTATAATCAAACTAAGGTATCTATTCATTTATATATAATACTCAACATATGTAAAAATATATAGGCAAATCTTTATATGTATGTTTGAGTTCTCAATTTTGGTTGATCCTATCAAGGAAACACTTGATATCATCATATATATATATATATATATATATATACAGATTTGTGGTTGGAAAAAAAAGTTAATTACATAATTCTCATGTATAATAAGCACCCCTAATTTTTGGGTTGAAAAATCTATGAAAATAGTGCTAAATTATGATAATTTCAAGCAATAATCTTATAGAAATATAAAAATTGATATTGGAAATGTCAGAACAAGTGCTGTTACAAGCTAACAAAAAACGTACATCAATCAGCTCTGCATGGATACAGAGGATCTGCCAGGAGCAATGACCAATAGGGATGTGGTGAGGAAGAATCATGGAGATCTGTGCTATTGGCATGACATGATGATAATGATGTTGTGCATTCACTGCTTAGAATATTGATTCTTAGCAAATCCTAGACAAGATTCTGACTTTTTTTTTCTTTCCGTTTCCCACCTCCAAGAAATTATCACATGATTCCACTCTAAATCTTCTGTCAGTCTAGTTTTGTATTTCCAATTTAAACTTTGAACTTTTCATTTTTCTTTCAATGTCAAAATTCTGACAGCTTGAAACGGGTTTATTTCTATTCTGAAGGGTTACAGAAAATACTTTTAGATATAAAAGCAAATTCCATCCTGAGACAAATATCTCAATTTTTTCCAAAATATAGCACGAGGTGTGCTCAGGAGTAAAAGAGTATTTACTAAGATAGAAATGAACTATGAAGTAGATTTATTCCAGTAAGTTTTCCATTGGTCGAAGCACCTCTAAACTCCACTTTTTATCTCATGTGAAGCTGTATCATTGTATTTCTTTCAATTTCTTTTGACGTCTTTCATATCCTTAAATTAGGTTTTCAAAATTTGACTTATATACAAGTCTTTTGAGAAAGGCATGCATCCAACTATTCTCCCTCCAGCTATGGGTAGAACAGACTGGGTTCTTTAACTTTGGTTAGGCAAACAATCTAGAAGGAACACTCTGAATTCAAACCTGTGGAGGGGTTGATAAATATATATTAGCACTGGCTTGGCTAAGACATCATCACTTAATTATAAAATTTGCTCAGCTGTGTGTTTAGATTCAAAACTTTTGAAAATTAGAGCTTTTTTTTTTTTTAAATCTAAATCTAATATCCTCAGTTTTGCTTCTCATAGACCAGTTGCCATACCAAGGCTAAAGATCTGAGTCTGCCCTACTATTTACTCATAGCTGGAGGAAAATAGTGCTAATACCCTTGGGTTGGGAAATGTATGAATCCAATTAAGTGAAAAAATGCAAACAGCCTTGTCCAGGATTTGGACTTTGTTCAGCATGTCTATTTTTATTATAATAACAATTACATCATAAGCATATGTAAGAGTAACACAACACATTATAGTGATTTTTTGTTTGTTATAGCAATAAACACTTTCCTAGATAGAAATATCTATATCATGTGTCACTGTTACAATAGGAACCAAACACTTACAGGTTGTCTATCTTGTTTTTTAAATTATGAAGTTAGATTAATTATGAATAAACCGTGAATGATTATCATTCACCACAAATTGAAAGTTTAGTATATTAAAAAATATTAAGAGATTATTAAAAAAATATAAAGAACTTGTCTTTTAAACAAGAAGGTTTGAAATTGAATCTGAATTTGGAAATGCCACTCCCACATTCTCATCACAGTTGCCAAAGATTTTCTCTTGAAAAAACCAAAGAATTTTCAAATGTATATAGATAAGTAATTCTCAAGACAGTGACTCATGGAAGGGATGGCTAGACATTGAGCTGTAAGAATAACAAATTACATGAAATAGACAAGAAAACTTGAAAATAGAAATTTGTCAGATATTCATTCTTCTAGGAGATAATTTAAATGATTGGAATTACCATATAAGGAGGTGGGTGTGGTGTTAATGGTTACCAATGTAGAAAATGGAATTTGTAGTCTGTTGTCAGTATCAGCCAGACAGCGAGAAAGTCTATACCCTTTTCACTAGTGCTAGACCAGGGAGATTTGTTTTACGTCTGAGGTGTGGTGCCACACTTACCATCAGCTCTTCACTTTACCACATAGATCTAAGCTGTGCTGCTCTTATGCTGAATTGGTGAACCCAGAACCTTGTGGTTCCAAGGCGGATGCTCTGTCGACTGAGCTAAATCAGTCCCTTAATTAGTTGTAATAAAAAGTAGATAAGGCTGTTTCAAAGACTGAATAATCTTCATTCTAATTGGGTATAATTTTAGTTCAGGTTAAAAGTGTGGTAAGGATAACCCCTAGCCAAACTTTTTTAGACCTTATTTCTCCAATGCAGGTATCATTGGGGATCGAGAAAAGTTAAGGGTAACCTGAAACTAAATATTTTAGACCTTATTTTTCCAATGCAGGTATCATTGGGGAATGAGAAAAACTTCAGGTTACTCTTACCGCACTTTTAACCTGGATTAAAAGTATACCCAATTAGAACAAATTAAAATAAATATGTCAAAGAATATATCCAAAACTAAGTTAAAAAAAATAAAAATAAAATTTTAAAAAATACCTTTTCATCTTACTTTTGTTATTTCTAACTGAAATGATCTGTAAGTTGACAGTTAATAGTTCTTTGGTGTTTGAGACACAAAAAGTTAAAGAAAAATGGGGGTAGGATACATTGTAACTATTTAAAGCAAAATAAAAAGTTTTTTTTTTTTGTTTTTTTAATTGTTTCAAAAAATTTGATATTAATTGATATATATATGTATTATCCAGCTCTATAACTCTTAATAGGGTATATACATACCCTTTGTACATATACAAATCTATAATAAAATGATATAAGGTATATCAAAAAATGTGATATTAATTGATATGGACTCCGAAAAATCAATATTATTTCATAATCTAATAACTTGAACATTTCTTGTTCAAATTTTAACATCATGTGTAGAAACAACTCAAAATTCTGTGTTTAATGTTTATAAGAGTTTTCTTTTCTGATAAATGGCATTTCTATACATGAAAAGAAAAAAAACATGAAAGATTGAATTTTGAATTGTTTTTACAAGTTGTTAAAATTTGAGATCATTTGATTTAAAACTGGTTAAATTATTAGATTACAAAATGATATCAATTTCTTTTAAATACTAAATACTATTTTAAAATAAATGACTTTTAAGGCAATTTGTTGGTTAGTCTAAGTTTTTAAAGTTTGCTTTTCTCTTTTCTTTTTTTTTAGGGGGGGTGTAATGAAAAAATTCAGCAGCAGGTCACATTCTATTTAAAAACAAAATGAAAAAAAAACAAAAAAAAACAAACTCAGAAATAAAATAATAGTTGATTTTAAGCTGTGATGTTAATTAACCAAAGTCTTTTAATTTTAATTTTTATCTTTTTTTCCTTTGTTTCTGCTCCAAAATGAATATATAAAACATTAGAAAAACAAAATAGACTATAGTCAATTAGAGGTAAGTAAAATTTAAAAAAAAAAGAAAGTAAAATGCATACATGCATGCACACACACACACACACACACACACACACACACACACACACACACACACACATATATATATATATATTATATATATATATATATATATATATATTCAAATAAAGCTAGGTAAAATAAAGGAAAAAATATTGTAAAATATTAGTTTTTGTAAAAAAAATCTCAATAAAAAATAAAATAATTGTTAATTTTTAAGTTGTATTGTTAGTTAACCAAAATTTTATTTTTTTATCTTTTCCCTTTTGTTTTTAGTCTAAAATAAATAAACAAATATACAAAATAGACGATAGTCAATTAGAGGTAAGTAGAATTTTTAAAAATGTAAAATACGCACACACACATTCAAATAAAGATAGGTAAAAAAAAATCCCTTTCATCTTCTTCCTTTTGTTGTCATAGAAGAAGAAAAAAATATTTAATTAGGACTTGTTGCTTCTCAACTCTCAGCTGCCAAAAACCATTTACTTTCTTATCTTTAGACATATCTACTTAATCTGCTGACAAACTAAAAAAATAAAATCCATCAGGGATTGCCATAAAGTAGAATCTAGCAAAAAGGATTTTAAACTGTTTTCTCTTTTACTTGTATTTTTGGAATTTTCTAATATCTTAAAGTAGAAATCTCATTTCTTCAATTTGATGCAAAGCAACTGTATGGCCACTTGCCTCCTATCACACAAACCATTCAAATTAGACAAACAAGATATACTGGGCCCTGCTGGAGAAGCAAGGATAAGCTCATAAGTGATGTTATCCTATGGTCACCTGCACATGGGCACCTGCATATGGGTCGGCCAGCCAAAACCTACATCAATCAGCTCTGCACAGACACCAGAATCTGGAGGACCTACCAGCAAAATATATAGTAAAGGGATGATGTCTAGACGTCTAGATTACCATCTAGATGTGTCCAGCAACTTTTTAAAAAATGGGCATTGATTTGTCTAGATGTCTAGAAATAATCCCTTTTGTACATAAGTTGCTCAGTTGTGCACATGTCTAGACAGTAATCTAGACGTCTAGACATCATCACTTTATTACATAAAATTTAATGCCAGTTTTTGGTGAAATACAGCAGCATCTTCCATACTCATCAGATCTAGCCCCACATATTTTTCTTTTATTTCCTAAACTGAAAATTTATTTGAGGATGTGAAAGGCATTAAAAGAAAGAGGAGGGATCAGAAATAGGAGGGATCAGAAAGAGGAGTTTCAGAGGTGATTTAACTAATAGAAAACTGGTTAGATCAGTGATTCTTAACCGGGGACTATATCATTTTTTTTTTGGGGGGGGGGTCCAAGCAAGCAAAAAAATATTTAATCATAAAAATATAATAGGATGTCTAAACATTGAATGGATATGGGGAGGTTCACCATAATAAAAGAGAAATCAAAGGCATTCATAGGTGAAAAAAAAGAAGAAGAAAAGTTGACAACTACTGGGTTAGAATAAGTTTGGGTAAATCTATTCATAATGGAGATTTGGTCTTTATTTATACTAGCAAATATATGCACCCTCCGGATGCAAGTATTTAAGTTTAAATGTAATAAAATATTAGATTAAATCAGAAAGGCTAATGAAACTAATTAAGAATTCAGATAAAAAGATTTGAAACGAAGGGGGTATAATCGGGAAATAGAACAACTGAAACTTACTCTTTCATCACTTTCGTTTTTCAATGCTAAATTTTCCTAATTTAACTATTTAGTTAAAATAGGAAGTAAAGAATAAAATTACAATTATTTCTTTTTGTTAATGAATTTTTTTTAGGATTTATTGAAGAGATTTTTACTCATATTCATTAAGATAAAACCAAACAATTAGAAATCAATAATACCAAGCACATTTTTATTAAAATCAGTTTTTTTAATATCAATATGCAAATTAGCTTTACGTTTACACTGAAAACTGGTATTTTGTTGTATATATAAATACAATTGCATGTTATTAGTATTTAGGTAAGGCCAACAGTATCAATAATGTCAAACAGTTTTATTATTAATTGAGGTTTAAATAGAAATAGAATCATGGAGAATGTGACGTAAATAACTAAGGGAATTGTGACTTGAGTAGTAATATAGTTTCGGTTACAGACAGAAAAACATACAATCTCTATTATAATAAGATGTAATCAAAATTGTGAATACATAGAATAAAGAATAATTAATAAGATAAATAAAAGCTGTTCCATATAATTCAATGTTTGAATCCTTTCCATTGTAATAAATAAACTATATAAACTATAAAATTAATTAAAAAATCATTTGCAAAATTTGTAATCAATTTTTAAAATTATTTTTTTAATCTTGCCCTTTTTTCAGTAACAAGAAGTTAACTAAAAGTTTATAAATAAATAAATACTTACGATTTTGTGTAAATATATTAAGAAAGAAAAAGAGAGAGTAAGGGAAAGATAGAGAGAGGGGGGTAAGTGAGCAAGCAATAAGACTAGTATGTGTCAATCAAACATAATGAAAAAAAAGGAAGGAAAGAAAGAAAAAAAAAGAGTAGGAGAGTTAAATCAAGATTATACTTTTTACATATTTAACTATTTGCAATAGCTCTTAAGTAAACACATCAAACATTGTAATAATTGAATTATCATACTGTGATATCTCCACAGGTCCTGCTAGTATATATTTTTAGACTAAGATAGTCTCCAACCATCTTCTGGTGACAGTTTAGAGTTATACTCTTCTTTTCCTCTTTTCTGCTTGCTTACCTTTTTATCCTGCGGTGTTTATGGTACACAGTGTTGCAGTTAGCTTTCTTTGTCAATTTGTAATTAAATTAACTAATTACTAATCAATCAATCAAAAAATCACAAACTGTTAAAAAAAAAAAATTTTTTTAATAGATAAATAAAAGTATGACAATGTATTAACAGTGATGCTGATAGCTTTTTTAATTTTTGCTTTGAATGAGTCCCTGGAAAATTAATGGGTCCCAACTAAAGTTCTTAATAGATTGTAGGGTTTTTATTTATGCTCTGGGGAAACAACTTAAGCCAACTAACTACTACCTTGTAACCTATGCTGTGTAATTTGTCTCTAAGAAACTATTAAAATATATTTACAGTTAGCTTGAAATGGTGAGGGAAGAAAAAAGAAAAACACTGGGACACATGGATAGGATTTAACTGTGTCCTTTTAGATTTTTATGCATCATCAAGGATGCAGGACGCATACCTATCAGCATCTCTGTATTAATCTAAGAGCATATAAAAAACTTTGGTTGATGAACGAAATTATTTTTCAAATCCTTTCACTTCCCACAAGAATATAATTTCTTTTGTCTGATGCTTTTGTTTTATACTAACTGCATGGAACTAAAAAACCAAATTATTTCAATGGCATCTGTTGAAAACTTTTGTTTTGAAGCTTCAATAAAAGATTTTTTAAAACATCACTAACACATTCAATTTTTCTTTTAATAACCTGATTGGATGGTAGAGCTTTTGTTTTTAGCTGTTATTTATTATTTGCGTTTTCCTTTCTTTCTTTTTTTTCTTTCTTTTGTGATATTTTTAATCAAATTAATATTTAATGAATACTCAGATTTTGATGTATGATGTTAAGAAAAAAAAAGAAAGAAAATACAAAATGAATTCAACCTCAGTAAAGAGAGAACCTGCAACAACATGATAATGCCCAAATTTAGTGTTTTTTGCTAAGAAGTATTTAACTTACCAATGAAAACTGAAAATTGTAGCATGCCATATTATGACCTTGTTTTAGCTCAGTAGATTGTTCGACTAGGAACCACAAGTAAAGTAAGGAGCTGATGGTAGGTGTGGTGCTCAACCTCAGATGCAAAAACAATCTCCTAGGTCTAGTACTAGTGAAAAGGGATAGACTCCCTCACTGTTTGGCTGATACTGACATTAGGCTACCCTGTCAACTTTATTTCTACATATATATATATATAGGATAGTGAAGCCTGCCAATATTTCTATAAATTTGGAGTCTACTGATGAGTTTAATGTAGAGTCTACCAGTAGGTAAATCCTACCCTATATAATGCTACTACTATTTCTATTTCTACTACTCATCATGACTTGGCTTTGAGAACTGAACATTAATGGGGTTGTCTACATTGGCTGCAGGCATGTTCGTGGCTGATATGTCCTACACAGTACAAGCAGGCACAGTCACAGTGGATGCAGCTGAAAGTCTGGTCAGGGTTTGATGGCATTGTGTTGTGGTTCTTCCTACTATGCCTTTTGCCCTTGGGGGTGGCTTTAAATGAGGAGACAGCATAGTTAATGGTAAGATGTCAGATGTGATAGGTACCAAGGGATTTTTTTCCAGCAGTCCTTGTATCACTTCTTTGGTGACCCTCTGTTATGATGGGTGGTAGTGAGTTTGCCACTACTACTTCAATGATATTAAATAAAACAAATGACTTAGATTAAAGTAGAGTTATATATAGATTGAAATAAATGTCTAAAATTGGGGCTTAATTCTTTGCCTACCAAATTTCCCCCACAATTGGTTCCCTATTACAAAATGATCAAGTACCAATTTCAAGATTGTTTCACAGACAAAACAAAAGATAGCAGGGATGTTCATGTAGTGATTTTTTCAGTGTAAACAAGTGACACATGTCAGAGCTGCGGCCAACAGTTAACAAAATAATAAATAAATAATGAATTCGGGGCTTTAATAACTTTGCTGTGGTTTCTAAATCCACAAAATTCATTTTGTATTTATTTCATGCTAAAATATTGTTATTTTTCTAAAAATGTAACCATATAGTAAAAATATAATTATTATTGTTATTATCATTATTATCATTACATTTTTTAACAATGTTCTCATTGTTTTGTAATTCTACATAAAATAAATTTCAAATTATCTAACTTACCAAAATCAAGGTAACAGCAAAAATTAAGTTTTAAATTAATGGGCAATCAAAAAGGTGATCTACAATTTTTCAGAATAAAAAATGTTTATAGCTGTGAGCAGAATTGCTATTAGTCATACCAAAATCAAACATAAAAGTGTTTATAATTAATGATGTTGGTTTTCAGTAATATTCTGTGATATTAACTCTTTGCCTACCAAATTCTCCCCACGGCTGTACCAAATTTTCTTGGTATTTTTTTACCTGTATGATGGAATATTTCAAAGTTAACTATCTATTCACCTCAGAACTCATTCTATTCAAATGAAGTCCTATCATTATTTTTGTAATCTGAGCTCTTCTACTCAATTATAATGAACTATCAATTTTTGTACTTTACTTTGGTGTGGTATGCGTAGAAACAGGAGAGCCATTGTGAGTGGTTTAAAGTAGGCAAAGAGTTTTTAAAAAATGTTGATGGAAAGATTAAAACTTTAATCAGGTTTAACAAAGTTTGAAAATATTTATTAAACCAATTTTCATTTAAAGCTTGACTAGATTAAGACATTATTTTTTCCATATTTTATTTTTAAAAAAGGCAAGAAAGAAAACAACAAATTCTAACCTTTTTTTTTTCTTTCAGTTTAAACAAACTTTTGTGACTCTTTGAAAATAACTGAGAAATAATCAGTAATTATATAACTTAGGTCTATTTAATTCAGATATGTAATTTTAAAACATTACTGTTAAAAATCAATGTTGTAATCAAATGTGTGTGACTTTAAAAACAAAATTTTAATTTCAGTTTTTTTTTTTTTGTCAAAAACTAAAGAATGTTTAAATTTAATTTAACAGTTTTTCTTTCTAAATTTGTAATTTCATAAATAATTTTTGATGATTTATTAATGTTTCTGAATTTCAAAATTGATTGAATAACAAACTTGTTTTTTTTAACAGGATGGTAAGTATATATTCTATATTTCATTATTTGTTTATATCGAAAGAGATAAGAAATTTTGTGTGTTTTTTTTTTTTTAAGTCTGATTTCACTGGATAAAAAAAAATCTATCCTCAGAATTGTCCAAGGAACCAGGTTTTTAAGATATACACATGAATTTTTTGTTGCTTAGATCATTTTGGTAAGATGGAATTATAATCTAACGCAGCGTTTCTCAGCCGGATTTACAAAATGGTTCCTAAGGGTTTTGCAAGAAAAAGTGAGATAAGCTAATGCACTTTTGAATTTTTATTTAATTTCATATACGTAATATTACTAGACACGCACAATATATTCTTGGTTTCTCTGAATGTTTGAGATGAGGCTTGTTGATTAGTATTATCTGCGTTATTCGGACTATTATCCTCATCTTTGTTGTTATCTGTACAACGTTTCAGCAAATGTGCCCCCGGCCTTCTTCAGGTATTTCTTGTCGGATTCAGGAACTTTTCGAACTAGGAAACCTTCTTGTCGTAATCGGGAGCCATCACGGAACTTTGAACCTAACCCTTTATTTAGTCCACATGGGTATACTGTTCTCATTCCGCTAACCATAGCTGGGGTAGAGGCGTTAAGCTGTGATAATTATTATTCTATGTTACTGCTGTCCTTGACCAGGATTGAACCTGCATTCTAGAGATAACTTTCACTTAGGACTGTCTTAACCTAACTCCTTTATCCACTAGGCCATGTGTCCAGTCGGCCAAAATGTTGTACAGATAACAATGAAGATGAGGACAATAGTCCGAATAACGTAGATAATAATATTCTTGGTTATTGTAATATTGACATCATCTTATCTAACTTATCAAACAGAATATAACTATTTAGATTTTTTTTTTTTTGTGAATGAAAACTCCCTGATGAAGTATTATAAACAAACAGTATGAATTTTTCTGAAAATTTGACAAGTATTAATTTTTCCTTAAACCAGTTATTCAAAAATATATAATATGATATTTGCCATGTGAATTATGATAGAATTAAAATGAGAAAGATATGGTATATAATTTTGTAAGACAGGTAATTTATTTTAAGGGTTATGCAAGTGTAAAAAGGTTGAGAAACGCTGATATAAAGACACACCTTTATCTTCTGGTTATTTAAATTTTAATAATTTAGAAATCTCTAATTTTTTTTTAAGAGTTGTATAACATGCGTATTCTTGAACAAATTACAAAGTCAATTGATGTATAGAAAAATGATTTTGTTCAAATATCAACAAATATTCATTCTCCTGGATTAATATTCATCTTCTCCAGAGTAATAAATTTTCTAAATGATTGCTCTACTAATGTTGTTAGGTCTGTGTTAAAAAAAAGAAAACAAGAAAGAACTACACAAAAAATGTAAATATGAATGTATAATGAATGTGATTCCCTAACTGCTAGGCATAAGATAACCCTTGAGGAGTTGACATACCATTAAAATCAATCTACCAAACTTTCCATAATAAGAAAACATTTAATTTAAGCTTAATTTGTATAAATTATTAGTATCAGATAGAAATACTTGAAACCATATAAGTGTGCAAATTATTTGTATTAAGAGTAATTACGTGAAGTTGCAAAACTCTTTCTTATTCTTCTGTTATTATAATACCTTGATTATTTCTTCTATCTTCTATGCTGGCAGGATTTCTCTAGTCTTTTGTCTGGGACTTTTTAGGTTGAATCTATCTCTGGTTTTATCTTATTTTCCCCGTGTTCATTTGTGAGAACTAAAAATGCATGAAATAGGTTCACTGTCCAATTTCCTACTTCAACTGTGTTGTGGAGAAAATAAACATTACACATTAGTTTGCTACACACCTGGGACTACTCTGATTAACTCTCATGGGGCTGGGTAGTAACATGACTAAACCACCCAATGAGAGACCTGCTAATTGGTCAGCTAGGGGTCAAGTGTTGTTTATCACACTGACATGAACCCTTGCATGAATTCTTACTTTTAAATGGTTATTTTTAATTTCTACACTTATATAATAAATATGTTGGCCTATTCATTTTGTAACGCAATTGTTTACACATGATTATCATTAGTTGCCTGAAACCATTACTTGCAAAAGAAAAAAAAAATCACTTTGGTATAGAGTAACTCAACAAGAGTTAACATACAATAAAATAAACAAACCAACCAAATCAAACCTTGACAATTCCCATGCCTTTATAAAACGAGTGTATATTTATTTAAATATGTTAGGTCAGATCTAACGAAATCTAGAGTTACTCCCCTTGATCAATAGTGGATTGATGGGAACCTGGAAGCGAGGTTTCTGCCATGACACTTTTGGATTGGGGTTCATGCTGGATGGACACAGGCACAACATATGTGAGCTAATTAAATCACTTTTAGGATAGAAGCATTTCTCTACCCTGTGTTAAATAAAATGTTAATTTCCAACAACTTGGTCTTGCATTTTCTTTGGCATAAATGAACTCAACAACAGTTGACATGCAGCAAAACCAACCAACCAACCAACCAAACCCTGACTATTCCCATGATCCTCTTGTACAAGCCTTTATAAAAATGATTGTATATTTAAATAATTAATCATTAATGTGTATAGGATTATTATTACAGTGTATCACAAGTGTTTTCATTTCATTTTTCTGTCAACTGAGATTTTATAGGAATCTCTTAGGAGCTACTGTAATTTTTTAATACTTATGCAATTGACCCTATCCATTAAGAAAATGAGGTATAAGCTGCTGGAGACAACCTTAAGAAATAGATTTTTAACTTCGTTCTGGTGAGGAGGAAGATGGCATGCCCTGGCAGATACACTGACTGTATCCTCTGCAGAAGGGTGTGACCTAAGTATGACACTAAACTATATCTGATGGTGTGGCTGCAGTTCTGGACATCTGGGGAGTGTGAAGTGGTAGTACTGTTAGGGTCCCATATGTTTAAAAATTCAATAGGAATACTCAATGCCATACAACTGTAAATTGTTTGTATTAAGAATACCTACTTGAAGTTATAATTGTTTTCTAAGGATTATTATTATTTACTTGAAGCCATATTACTATGTGCAAACAAATGACTATTATCAAATAGAAATGATTACTTGAAACCATATAATTATTAGTATTAGATGGAAATACTTGAAATCACATAACTGTACACAATATGGTTTCAAATCCAAAGATTCCTATATTTGTACATAAAGATAATGATGCTTGATATCATATGGATGGAAACAACTGCACAAAGAATGTAAATATAAATAAATAATGAATGCAATTCCCTAACCCCTAGGATTAAGATAACCTGAGACAGGTTGACAATGTTAAAATCAATCAATCACCAGGAAGGCAGGAATCAATTCAAGATAATTGTGTATTCATTTTTTCTACTGGTGCCAGAGATTGGTATTTAACACCGGATAAAGGTCAAGATTTTAAATGCTGATTTTCAAAGCAAGTTCTCCCCATTTAGAAGCTTTTTGGCATTTGATCTTTTGAATTTCCTTTAGCCTAATATTGTACTCAGCTGAGCTAAAAAACAAAACAAAAACAAATTAATGTTGTATATTGTACAAACGGAAATAGAAATTTCCGGTTAAATTAAACAAAGCAAAGAAAAGACGACAAAAATGACAAAGGACTTTTTTTCCGGGTAAAGCGAACAAAAGAAGGATGGGTACAATAAGTTCGGAAATAGATTTACCCGTTATCGTATCGTCAATACAAAAGCCAGAGGGCAGACCAGTTAGACGGTCAGATAGGAGATGGCGAACAGAGCACAAGGAGCGACCGTCGACACGGACCATCCCTGCCAGCAGGCAGTGAGGTCGTCCACCCCTTCCACGTCACCAACGCTAGTCATCACAGCAGCAGTAGTAGTCATTGTCACCGCTCGCCACCCACCAGACAGGAGAAGAAATAAACGCAAGTTTTTACTATACAGCATGTGTTGTGATTTCATTAAGCGACCACTACATATATCGTCTAGGGTTAGTGACAATACCCGCTACGATACGTACGCCGATTTAGCAGCGTGAGTTTGAAGAAGCCGCTATATAACATATATAGAATTTGATGCCAGTATATAACATATACGATTTAGTGCCGGTAAAGAAGGTGCTATGCAACATTAAGATTTACTTATTATCTAGTAATATTTAGTGGTACCAGACAAATTAAGACTTACTTATTATCTAGTAATATTTAGTGGTACCAGACAAATTAAGACTTACTTATTATCTAGTAATATTTAGTGGTGCCAGACAAATTAAGACTTACTTATTATCTAGTAATATTTAGTGGTACCAGACAAATTAAGACTTACTTATTATCTAGTAATATTTAGTGGTACCAGACAAATTAAGACTTACTTATTATCTAGTAATATTTAGTGGTACCAGACAAATTTATATTGTAATTGATACTATTTTAGATTTACTTAAAGATGAGTTTGTTTCTTTGTTTGTTTTTTTGTTTTTTTTAAAAAAGAAATAAAGAATCTAGTGTAAAATGTATTGACCTTTGGCAGAAGTTCAGAAAATACATTAGTTGTGTGCAATAAGATTTAAGATGAAAGAAACAAAAGACATGTAAACAAACATGTTCTTCAAGAACTGACAGGCGCGAAAAAAGTAAATAAATACAACAAAAAGTACTTTACATATAATTTTGTCTTTGATTCTCTTTCCGTTTTTTAATTTTTTTTCCGCAGTTCCTTTATCAAAGCACTATACCTACAGCATTATTAACAACGCATTAAGGGCTGGTTTAGCTCAGTCGGTAGAGCGTCCAACTAGGAAACACAAGTTTTCTGGTTCGGTACCAGCCCTCGACAACTCAGTGTATGAGTAGCATGTGGATCTGTACGGTAAAGTAAGGAGCTGATGGTATGTGTGGCGCACTACCTCAGATGCTAAAAAAAACAATCACCTTGGTCTAGCGCTAGTGAAAAGGAGATAGACTCCCTCGCAGTCTGGCTGATACCAACTTTAGACCACCCCAACGACTTTACTTACTTGTACCGACACCATTAACAACGATTCTGTAAAATCTCTGGAGAGTTTTCAAATATAGAGCAAATCCTTTGACAAAATTTTTTAGAGTTTTACTTAGTTACCACCTAAAATTACAAGTCATTACTTTATGAAAACTGGAGTCGTATTTCACAATTATTTATTGACTCGAATTTCATATTTGAGATTTGTTTTTTTTTTTTTGTTCTTGTTAGTTTTTTCCGTTTTATACTTGAAGTATGCTTGAAATTGAAATAATGAAGGTTGTCAGTTTTTATTCTCTTCGATCAGGGAAGGGGGGGGCCTTTTCAGGTTTGAAGGCCACATTGAAATTTATAGTCAACTAATAAGGTTACAGTCCCATCTATGGGTTAAATAGAAAATCTGTTAACAAAAAAAATTGAGCTTAATTTTTTTTTTTTCATTACAAACTATCGCAACGGATTTTTCAAAACTTTGCCGGCATTAAATGACCCATCGTGGTTGATATGCCGTAAACCAAAAACAAAACAAACAAAAAATAATAAGGTTACACTTCTCAATAATTTTTAGCAGGTTTACACTTCTAGTCAATAACTTTGTTCAAATTTAATTAGTATACTTAAACCCGGCCAGAAGACCAGATTTGGTTTTGATTAATAAAAAAAAAAAAAAAGAACTTGTCTTCTTTATGAAGAATCAAGGCCATACATACCACTATATTGTTAAGATTGGCTAAAATACTCAGAAGAGACTTGAGGAAACTTGCTGTCATTCACACTCCAGTGAAAGACTAACAGCTAACTCCCCATCTATGGGTTAAATAGAAAAATGTATTTATAAAAAAATTGTATTATCCATTAAGAATTGATTTATTTCAAAACTTTATCGGCATTAAATGACCCACTGAGGTTGATATGCCGTAAAACAAAACAAAACAAAACCAAAAACCAAAAACCAAACCAACAGCTAACACAAGTGTGAAAAACTCACAAGGAGTAAAATAACTATTAATTATACAAATACTTAAATGAAAAACTTGACTATCCTCTTAATTATTTTTTTTTTTTTTTAAATCGCTTTATAGAGGAACGATAGTTGGTTGAGTATATCAGTTCCTCAAACAGTAAGAACAATTCACGACAAGTGATAACAAGGATATTCTATTGCCTGAACAAACTTAATAGAAGAGAATACAAAACATGACAGATACATAGAAGAGCTTATATAGGTGTATGGAATGGAGGCACGTGGTGTAACGGTTCACATCCTGGACGAGGCTATTTACATTTCACATAGCGCTAATACCCTTGGGAAAGGTATGAATCCAATTATTCTTCCCCAGCTATGGGTAAATAGTAGACAGATTGTGCTCTTTAACCTTGAATAGGTAAGCAGTTTACGAGAAGGAAAAATCCGAATTCAAACCTGTTAAACTCCACTTAAGAAATTGACTTTGTGTCATATCCTACTCATGCGAAAGGGTTGGTGTGTGTATATATATATATATATATATATATATATATATATATGACCGAATAGGAAATTACCTATAAAAGGCTAAGTATAAACACGTTTGAGACACGGAATGATGGGGGCAAAGCCTCCCTTCCTGTCCTGAGGGACAGGAGATACAACTGGCGCGTATTCTTCTCTTGAGATTAGCAGGTAAAAGGGAACCCTTGGCTTTGGCGCTTCAACTTTTATAAAGCTGCTCACTACGCCAACTAGTACATACTGGTAAACACGGAAGGTAATTACCTCTTGTGTCCCATAACATCAAATAGAGGTATCAAAATAGAGCTGTAGCAGATAAGGAATGTAATCCCTACAGCATTGGGAAATCAGGTTTTAATGTGGTGGTATGCAATTTTAATTAGTCTTTTGATAAGGCTGTAGAAGAATACAATGAAGAAAGATGCCACAGGTTCCCCACTACTAACCAGGACCCTTTTTTCCCCAGATGCCTTGGTTGTCTGGCAGGATAAGATGAATGTGTTCATTAAATCCATGATAGAACCCTTGGCCCCTGGCAGATATTCAGATCAGAGTATTTTATAGACGATAATGATGTAGAAATGGGGATTTTTTTTGTATGTGAATGTCCACTTGTATGTATTTACCTAACCTCTCAGCCAGTAGCAGGATGCGACACAGGATCAATTTCTGAGTGGAGTACAGCTGGTTTCATATTCAGAGCGTTCCTTCTCTAAACTGGTTGCTTTACGAAGACTAAAAAGAACCTCAGTCTACTTACCCATAACTTGGGGGAGATGAGATGGATTCATGTCTTATCGAAGGGAATTAGTATTTTAAATCCTAATAATATTCGTCTTATTCAAAATGAACCTAAATCCTTGAATATACGCATCTCTTCTCCGTCCTCCTCCAGCTATGAATAAATAGTAGGGCAGACTTGGCTCTTTAGCCTTGGTACGGCAACCAGTCTAGGAGAAGGAAAACTGAATTCAAACTATTTGTAAGTAGAGCAGTCAGTGGCCTATTGTATAATTCAGACAGCAAGTGAGTCTATCCCCTTTTCACCAGCGCTAGTGATATTGTTTTTGCGTCTGAGGTGGAGCACCACACCACCATCAGCTCCCCATTTTACCACACAGATCCCATTTGCTGAGTTGGCAAGGTCCAGTATCGAACCCGAAACCTTGTGGTTCCAACGTGGATGCTCTACCGACTGAGTTAAACCGGATTGTACTCCGCTTTAAAAATGACCTTGTGTCAGAACATTCTGTTCATAGCGGAGGGGTTGGGTAAATATACGTTACAGAACAGAAACTAAGGACAATGAAATCTACAGCAGAATTTTAAATAAAACAAAACAAAAAACAACTGGGAGAGAGGGAGGATGAGAAATAATATTAAAATACTTGTTTTTGCTCTGTTTGATACTAGAAGCGGCTACCCAGCATCACCTGGGTAGAGGGGGGCAATTAAAACAAAACAAAAAATGTGGTGTAATAGTTAGCAAGTTAGCCTCTCAGATCCATTATTATTATTATGTATATTTTAAATTTTAGATATCTTCGTAAATATAAGTCATATTTTTTGCAGAAAAAGCAAGAACCCGTGATAATTAATGTACACACACACATATATATATATATATATATATATATATATATATATATATAGTTTCATTCGGACACACACACACACACATGCTTCTCCCTCCCCTCTCACACTTCCCAATTACTTACCACCCTCTTTGTTGACTCATCTTCACACCTGTCTTATTTCAAACTACCCCACCCATACCCGCTTCTCTGGGTTCACATTAGTTGTTTTTTAGCTTTCTGTCTCTAAAAGAAATACACGATCCTATTGGCATGCTTGGTGGTAGGGAAGATAGTCGAGTCCCCCCCCCCCCCGTTAAGAGCTTAATATTACTCATCGTAAAAAACAAAAATTGATCTTGGGTCACGCCCTGGCCATGGCAGTGGGGTTAGGTGTAAGTTAGAGATACCCAATTTTCGTCTGCTAAAAATTTTAAAATTAATTAAATCTATTATTTAAGGTCAGACTTTTGTCTAAAACGATAAGTAGTAACATAATGACCATCATTAAAAAAAGAAAAATATCATTACATATGCAGTTTATTTTTAATACTTTTAAAACGATTTGTTTTGGTCAATTTTGTTCGCGTTCGCCATTTTGGCTCTTTTTAAATGGTATAAAGGGTGTTGTTTACAAATTTAATGTAACATTCGCGATTGTAAAAAATTTACCAAAAATCAGGGAATTATCCGATTTTAATGAAATTTTCAGTATTGATTTATCAATTAATGAATTTTATAATGCATCAGTTATTTTATTTCAAAACTTTAATTAAATATTTTTGCTATGAAAAATTAATATATAAAATTCATTTAAAATAAAAAATATTCTGATGTTAAGTTTAAAATGTTATATTTTTAGATTCTATAAATAAATATCTATTTAATGCAAAACTTATTTTAGTCAAACAAAGTATACGTTTTGAAGAAAAACTCTATTGAAAATGTAGCCCCCCACCCCCCACCCCTTTTAAGCAGAAAAAATATCGATGTATAATTTTTTAGATATTAGCCAATTAAATTTTAGATATTAGCCAATTAAATAATTATCGAAATGAGTAAAAAAGGAATCTCAAAAATTTTTTTTTTTAAATTCTATTTTCCGATTTTCGCTACTTATTTTCTTATAAAATATTCCACTTAAAAAATTACTTTTTTTTCTATTTACAACTTCGGTCGTTTATCTTTTTATTTCTACTGTAATTAGTATCAAACAAGGGCCAACTCGCCAATGTTTTACACCCCCAAAGTAAAGGGGATTTAAAATTAAGTGACCTGAAAAAAATGAGAAAATTTTGAAATAAAATAAATTATGCATTATAAAGATCATTCATTGATAAATAAAGACTGAAAATTTCATTAAAATCCGATAATTCCCTGATTTTTGGTAAATTATTTTCTGTGTAAAGTCATTTTGTCAAAAACGTATTTTAAGCCAATTTTGGGTATACCTAGTAATAAAAAAAAAATTTTAAAAGTAAGTAGTCGTCGGCCTGGCCTAAAGTCGGTATCAGCCAGAAGGCGATGGAGTCTATCCCCTTTTCACTAACGCTAGACTAAGGAGATTGTTTTTAGCGTCTTAGGTGGAAGCCACACCTACCATCAGCTCCTCACTTTGCCGCACAGATTCCTGTGTTACTCATACGTTGGGTTGGCGAGGGCCGGTATGAACTAGGAAGCTTGTAGTTTCCAGGGGGCGCTCTACCGACTGAGAAAGCGCAGTAAGGGTAAACCGAAGACGAACATTTTAGACCTTATTTTTCCAATGCAGCTATCATTGGGGAACGAGAAATTTTTGGTAAACTATAATTTGATTTCTTAAATCAAATTTTTATTTTCTCGTTTCCCAATGATACCTGCATTGGAAAAATAAGGTCTAAAAAATGTTAACTTCGGGTTACCGTTAATGCTCTTTTAACCTGAATACTAATAAAAAGTTTTTGTTTTTTTTTAGTCGGTAGAATGGCCAATTATCAACCGGGCAATGAGAGGTTCTTATCCCACTTGACCAGGGAGATTAGGGATTGTTTTGTTGCGTCTGAGGTGGTGCACCACACCTACTCTCAGCTCCCCACTTTACCACACAGATCCAAGCTGTGCTACTCATGCGCTGAGTTTGTGAGGGCCGGTATCGAACTCACATTGTGGTTTCTAGGCGTAATGCTCTGCTAACTGAGCTAAAACGGCCCTTGAGTCGCAAAATAAAACCTAAATTCCAATTTTTTTTAAATATCTGGAAGTATCTATTTTTAGGGACCTGATTTAAATCCCTACAAAATGGGAACTTTCATAAAAGCATACACACAATCCCCAGCTATTGGATAAATAGTAGGGCAAAGTGGACTCTTTGGGATTGTTATGACAATCAGTCTAGGAGAAGGAAAACCCTTATTGGAAGCCTGGTAAATGTGAAAGATTTTAATCGAGACCCCAATATCTAAGGACCAATATTAGCATATTAGTGATATACTAATACTGAACACAACGGAAAGAAAAACCAACTCATTTATACATACGAAAAACATTTAATATTATATATGCCCTATATACTTACAAGTGGTATTAAAAGAAAATAATACACAAACGTATCCTAACAATTAGAATTATACACATATTGTTCTATGAACAAGCAGTATGTGAAAGGGTTACAAAATGGAAAAAAAATGTGAAATATCTACTGTTCAAGAACCAGATGCGAAAAGAGATCGAGGATTGGTTTCTGGAACTCTAATGTGACCCCCTCACTACACACATGCAAATTATTAAGGGAGATAATTGTTTATGTACCCTTACAATCCTTTTTTATTTGCGTGTAGAGGGGGTGCGTGTAATGTTTCATTATCTTTCTTATCGTGCCTGATGTTTCCACCAAATTATTGTCTTAAATTAAACTGCGGCCTTGTGACAGATATCTAAATAAATATTTACAACCTTTCTAAAGACTGAAATAGTTTCATATTTCCCACAAGCTTTAACTTTCAGTGTAGAGGAGGGTCACCAAACTACGGCCCGCGGGCCGAATCCAGCCCGCGAAGGCATTTTATCAGGCTCGCCGACGGTACTTGAATTTGTTTTTTCTCAGAGCTTACGTTCTTGCTAGCAAGTATTGAATATAATAATAATGTGGCCCGCGCTCGTTATTTTTTCAATTACCAAGCCCACCGTGCAAAAAGTCTGGTGATCCCTGGTGTAGAGGGATCTTTGGGATTTAGATTTTGGCCACATGAAACGCACCCCCCCATATTATATTCTATGTACAATAATTCGCCAAATACTATATTCTATGTATAATACGCACTACTAATGTTTATTGTTATCCTCTTCATCCCCACAATATTCCCATCCTTACTAAACTCTACTGTTACTACCCCCTCCCTACAAATACCCAACAGACATTATCCCCCACAATATCGCCACCCAAAACAAATAACACTACAGTTACCGTCCCCTTCCTACATCAACAATTGGAGGAAACGGTGACAGTAGAGTTTGGTCAGTGTGGGTGATAGTTATTACAAAGTACTTTCATAACCTGACCAAACTCTACGATTACTATCTCCCACAATATTCCCCACTCCCACCTGTGACCAAATTCTTACAGTTAATATCCCCACGGTATTTCTGCCCCTGGTCAGAGTATACAGTCACTATTTCCCACTATACCCTCACCCTGAACCAGTCCCGACGCTACCTCTACCCTAACTAAATTCTTACAATGACTATCCCTTACCCCCCCCCCCAGACTAAACGTTGTAGCCTCTACGTATCAGCCGTTAGATTTTCCTTTGTATTGTAATCAGTTGTTAATTTGATCACTTGTTGGCGTTTCTTTTACTGCCAAGTACCTGTTTGGGGGGTAGGGGTGAGGGCAGTTGTTAAGGGGTAGGGTGGGGTGGAGGGCAGTAGTTAAGGGGGTGGGGTGCGTAAAGTAGCGGGAAGAGATCGGTGCCAAGTAATCACTATAAGAATGTCATTGAGAAGTTTTCTGTGGCCCTGTGAATCCATCCATCCATCATATGTCATGTTTCCAACGGAACGTATTTTCTCTCTCCGTTCCCAAGGGTCTCTTTTCCTCTCTTGACAAATCTGGACCGATGTTAGTTAAACTTAGTAACAATAGAATTGAGAGAGAGAGAGAGAGAGAGAGAGAGAGAGAGAGAGAGAGAGAGAGAGAGAATTGGTTGGGGCTGGGGACAAAAGAGATCTGCTGTATTGCCGCGGAGGGGAAATGATATTGGAGAAAGGGGAGAGATTTGACTGTTTTGGGAATGATAGGAAAAATTACAAAAATAAAAGTAAACAAACAAACAAACAAACAAAAAAAGACACTTGCTTCATAGATCCTGACAAAGAAACATCCAGTAGTTTCGGTTTCTGTGCCGGTAAGATAGAATAAATCACGTGATCCCAGGGGGCCGTCCACCAGGCAGTACCTCCCCCCCCCTTGAAATATTAGGAGGCGCGCTTTGCTTAATGGTTATTGTCGTAGGAAATGGAATCAATGACCCGAGTTCATACTCTGGCTGTTTGCGTTTCACTTGGCTGATACCCTTGAGAAAAATATGAATCTACCTCTTCTCTCCCCCAGATATGGGTAAATAGTACGCTCTGTAGCCTTGGTTAGGCAACCAGTATAGGAGAAGGAAAGCTCTGTATTCAGGACAGCTGTACTCTGCTTAAGAATTGAACTTTTATCACAACTTCCTGATCATAACGGAAGGGTTGAATAAATTCATACATTGGAATATGTTGATAGATATTACCAGATCAACATAATTACTCCGCCCTGTCGGTGGGGCGTTAGAATGCACCGACTGCACCTCTGCAGATGGGTAAGACTCCCCCAATGGGGCCACCTGTTGGCTGTGGGTGGCGACCCGTGATGCTTAAGGATAGAGCCCAGGTAGATGAGCAGTTCATGACTTGTAATACTCCACTTTGGCCCTATCTTGGGCTAGACGGGCGGTCGGAGAGGCCCCTCTGATCAATCAGCTGGTCACGTCAAGCCCTAGCACCTATATGATTTTCCAACCCTATTGCCCTATGGCAAGCCCCAACCCCTTTTTATCATATGGGTGCTAGAAGGCGGTGACTGAGGGTCTACATGTCCTGGGAATGACGTTAAACTCTATCTGATGGTGAGGTTCCAGTTTTGGAGGTTTGGGAATGTGGAGCACCCCTTCATCACCATTGCTCCTGGTCCACTCTGACCCAGAGTGGTAGTACCTGTTAGGGTCCCATCTATGGGTTAAGTAGAAAAATGTATTCATAAAAAAAATTGTATTATCCATTAAGAATTGATTTATTTCAAAACTTTATTGGCATTAAATGACCCACTGAGGTTGATATGCCGTAAAACAAAACAAACCAAACCAAACCATAATTACTTAAGCTTTGACTAATCTGACGTAAACCCTCCAATAAGGTTAGGAAAAGCACCAATCACAAAAACAATCTCATTGGTTTAACGCTGTCCGGCTGACACCGACAATAGGCCACTCCGCCAACTTTATTTTATGTAATGTGGGCGATTTTTTTTTTAAGATAACATAGTCTAACACAAGGTCACAGTTTTGGTGTGACCAACGAGACAATATTTTACTTCCAATGTCAAATGTTATCAATATATATATTTATATATAATGATAATATAGCTTCCTATATCTATAAGTAAAGAGTGCTCAATATTATTGATAGAGCATGTATATCTAAGTTAGTGTAGCCTTCCCATTATGTCCCACAAACTAAACTAGCCCTTCCACCTTGACTCAGGTGTTTGACCCTTCCCATGATGCGCACAAAACAACATATAAGAAAAAATATGAGTACAAATAATTCACTTGGTTTGAAATCGCATCGGCGAGAAACTGTCAGTAACCAAATGGTACTAACTTCATGTCTTCGCTATCTTAACTTACACACACACACACACACACACACATATATATATATATATATATACTGAAGCTGAGTGAATTACTGATTGTTTGCTAAAAGTTTTTTTTTCCTATTTAGTTTAATGACACAAAATTCCTATCAAAATATTCCTTAGTTGTAGATTGAGTTATATTTGGGAAAAAATCAATTTTAATTGGTTCTAATTAGTCGTAATTTGCAATTAAGTTAAAAACTGACCCGTCTCTCACTACACATTCTGCCTGTCACTTACCACCTCTTTATGTATATCTTGATTGCCTCCTCGTTATATATGTTAGTTTATCTGTGAGTGTAAAGAGAATGTGAAATATATTTGTATGTTAAATTTCAGAAGCAGCGTAGAATTAGGTCAAGCGTTCCCTTTCATAGAAATCTTACAAAATTATTTTAGAGGGAGTGAGAGTGTGTGTGTTTTAATTCTCGGGTCGTATTTATTTTTTTAATAAATTTCATTCGCTTTGTAAACTCACTTTTCCCTAATCACAATTATCTATCCATTTCTCAATGGGTGACCCAACGAGTCACGTTTTGTCTAGTGTATATATATATATATATATATATATATATATATATATATATATATATTAGTGTGTGTGTGTGTACTAATAAAAACATATCATTATAACGAACGTTCTTGATAGGTATTGATTGTATTTCACCGTCATCAAATTTGCAAGACACATATCTAATTTGTTCAGCTAAACCTTGGGAAAAGTAATGTCTCTGTAATTAGTCTATAAGTAATGTTATATTTAGTCTTGAAGAAAAGGTAAATTTTAAAGATTTATTGTAAGTGTAGGAACATAGAGTATTTGATGCCAGTGGAACTCAATATATTTAAAATAAAGTAAAAAGTAAGTCAAGTCGGCGGGACAGCCTAATGTCGGCATCAGCCAAACAGCGAGGGAGTCGACCCTCTTTTCATCAGCGCTAGATCAAGGAGATTGTTTTTCAGCGTCTGAGGTGGAGCGTCACACCTACTACCAGCTCCTTACTTTACTGCATAGATCCCTGTGCTACTCATATACTGAGTTGGCGAGGGCCGGTATCGAAGCAGGAAATGTGTGATTCTTAGGCGGACGCTCTATCGACTGAGCTAACACAAAAGTTTCAGCGTGCGCGTGACCATTTTAATGTACATATACGCACACAAATGATAAGTTGTAAATTAACTGGTTTACTCTACCTTACTGTTACTGATTCTGTTAATATGACTGCATTGGGACGAATTTTGACCCAATGAGTAGCACAGCTTGTGTGGTAAAGTGGCGAGATGATGGTAGGTGTGGGGCTCTACCTCAGATGCAAAAAAACAACTTCCTTGGTCAAGCAGTATTTGTTTGAATCAATTATTTGGTTCTACAAAAAAAAAGCGCTCATTGTAGAAAATGACCTTTAAATTCCACTATTTTAGCCACAAGGTTCCGGGTTCAATACTGGCCCTCGCCAACTTGACACAAAAAGTAGCACAGGTTGGACCTGTGAGGTACAGTGGTGAGATGATGGTAGGTGTGGCGCTCCATCTCAGACACAAAACAATCTCCCTGCTCTAGTGCTACTGAAAAGGGGATAGACTCCCTCGTTGTCTGGCTGATACCAACAATAGGTTACTCCATTGACGTTTGCAACTACTTTTACTATTTATCTTCCAATAACCTGTTTATTTATTTATTAAGATAAGATATTTCGTTGATAGATTTTCTAATTGTTTTGACAGTTTCACATAGTCCTAATCTGCAATTTCACATAGTTGGATTCGTACCTTTCCCAAGTGTATTAGGACTATTATCCCTCCAGCTATGGTTATATAGTAGGGCAGACTTGGCTGTATATACCATTGGTATGGCAACCGGGTTAGCTCAGTCGGTAGAGCGTTCGGCTAGAAACCACAAGGTTCCTAATTCGATACCGGTCCTCGCCAACTCAGCGTATGAGTAGCACAGGGATCTGTGCGGTAAAGTAAGGAGCTGATGGTAGGTGTGGCGCTCCACCTCAGACGCCAAAACAATCTCCTTGGTCTAGCGCTATTGAAAAGGGGATAGACTCCCTCGCTGACTGGCTGATACCGACTTTAGGCCGCCCCAACGACTTTACTTTACTTACTAATACCCTTGGGAAAGGTACGAATACAACTATTCTCCTTCCAGCTATGAGTAAATAGGAAGGTAGACCTTGGTATGGCAACCGGTCTAGAAGAAGGAAAACTGAATTTAAACCAAAGGGTCTCTCTTCTTGTTGGTCAAACTACTTTGAGAGCCCCTCATCCTCCCACCTATATCTGGTATTGGGGGTTGGAATATTTTTTAAAAAAAGCTAGTGTTGTGATCAACCTTGACCTTATCACAACACTGGCGACGTTAACTTTATTAGAAATCGAACCACCAACCTAAAAGGTTTACTAATTCTTTCTCTAAATTATAAATATAAAAGAGTGCTACATAAAACTGGTTAAATATTGACCCTGTGTAGCTTCCTGCTCGCTGCGTAGTGGATGGGGAAATACATATATCATAAAACCGAATCTTCAAGTTTTCCGTTCAAGTTTATTTTATTTTATTCATTCATTTATTTATTTTGTTATAAGATTATATTTCATTCACTTTCTTAGGGAATTATTAAACACAGTAAAATTCGTCGAAAAATCCGTGTTTTTTTTTTTTTCAATACAATTTTGAACCCCACCCCTGTTTGGAAAAAGATTACAAAAAGTCAGGGAGACAAGCCAAGATTTGACCTTAAATAATCGATTTAATTCATTTTCATTCGTTTTTAAAATGATTAGCAGACGAAAAATTGGGTATCCCTTTATTAAACATATACATTTTTATTAATTCCCTAATTTTAAAAATAGAAATCGACGATCTCGGGATGTCACTTATTAGATTTAAATTTATGCAATTATTCTTTTGAATTTTAATGACTGCGACTAGTCTATTAAGATATTAATATTACTAGCAAAAAAATAAAACACCTTCCGGGCGGTATAAAAATTAATTTTTGAAAGATATTGCCTGAGGAGGGGGGGGAGTAAAAAAAATGCTATGTCAGAGGGTTTGTATCATTACCCCGACCGCAGGGGGGTCCAAATTTGTGAGTTCAATCCTCATTGGATACACTAGTTTTTACGACTTTGACCACATCTAATATTTTAGTGGCTAAAACTATTTAGGTTAATGCATGAGTTTTTGTTGTTTTTTCGCGAATAAACCAGATTTCAACTGTATTCAGTCACGTGATTGGGGGGGGATTAGCGCTGGGAATTTTTGCACACCTAATAAATAAATATACACATGTGAAACTTCCTGTTTTTCAAAGTATACGCACGGCCTTGTCAAGCAGTCTGTTTTCATTTTATTTCTTTCCCACATTACACGACGACGATGACGACGAAGGAGATCCCCTCCCCACTGCCTAGTGGCTGCCCTACACCGAGACCTACGTATACTACGTATATTAGAAGGCGATGCCTACACCCACCCTACTGCTTGCATGTCACCCCCCAGACGAAAGGGAATTGATGCAGGTCGGGGTGGAGCGACCCATTACCTTGAACTTCTTTGCCTGTCCTATAAGTCTTTTTTTCTTTCCTTCTTTACTGAAAAAAAAAAACTCTCTTCTGAGTTTGTGTGACTGTTTCTGTTGTAAGCAAAGACGATTTTGGGATGTAGATTTTGGCTTTAATACGCACATATATAAATAAACAAAAAGAAATCTGGATGATCCCAGTGAATAGAAAAGTTGCTGATTGTTTTCTACAGATGACCAATGCTACAAAAATAAATTTCAGCAAGAATATTATGAATATTAGGATTAAGCAATTTTTTTTTACACGTTGTGTAAGATCAGCTCACGTGATTATCGCTGATCCGGTGGGTGAGCCAAAATACATTGCATGAACCCAGCCTCACCCCTCAATTAGGCCCCTTCACCTAAAAGAAACAGAGCTGGTTTATTGCTTAGTGCCTGGGGTGGACCAACAGGGAAATGCCGATGGGAATCATGCGTATTTTTTTCTTCTTTTTATTTACACTGGTCACCGCATGAGCTTCAGTTTGTGTGTGGCTCCCCACATTGAAATTGTCGTTGTGTAATGGTTAGCAAGCTAGTCTCGTAGATCCATTACTACTGAAAAGTAGTTACCACCAATTTTCCCTGTGAAATTTACCCCCCCCCCCATATTTAACACAATGAAACTTGCATAAAGGTTAATATTAGGTATATCCAAAATCCGTTTTTGACCAAATGAATTTAGCCCCCCCACACACACATACATACAGAAAATAATTTACCAAAAAATCAGGGAATTATCGTATTTTAATGAAATTTTCAGTGTTGATTTATCACTGAATAAACTTTATAATGCATTATTTATTTCATTTCAAAACTTTCTGATTTTTTTCAGGTCACTTAACTTTGACCCCCACCCCCGCTTATTTTGGGGAGTTGGTTAGTTTTCTGTACTAATTACAGTATGAATAAGTAAGTAAAGTCGACGGGGCGGCCTAAAGTCTATCCCCTTTTCAATAGCGCTAGACCAAGGAGATTGTTTTTTAGCATCTGAGATGGAGCGCCACACCTACCAACAGCTCCTTACTTTACCGCACAGATCCCTGTGCTACTCATACGCTGAGTTGGCGGGGGACCGGTATCGAACTAGGAACCTTGTGGTTTCTAGCCGAACGCTCTACCGACTGAGCTAACCCGGATAAAAGACCGAAGTTATAGTTAAAAAATTACGGGGGATTATCTATAAGAAAATAAGTACCGAAAATCGGAAAATAAAATGTAAAAAAAAAAAAAATATTAAAAAATTTTTTTGGAGATTTCCTTTAGAAAAATTATACATCGATATTTTTTCTGCTTAAAAGGTGGGGGGGGGGCTAAAATAAAACTTTAAATAGATATTTATTTCTACAATCTAAAAATATAACATTTTAAACTTAACATCAGGATTTTCATATTTTAAATGAATTTTATATATTAATTTTTCATAGCAAAAACACTTAAAGTTTTGAAATAAAATAACTGATGCATTATAAAATTCATTAATTAATGAATATATACTGAAAATTTCATTAAAATCGGATAATTCCCTGATTTTTGGTAATTTTAAAAAAATCGCTAATGTTACACAAATTTTGTAAACACGCCATATTTCAAGAGCTTTAATGGCCGAACGCGATCGAAATTGACCATTAAATTCGTTTTAGATGTATTAAAAATGAATTAATTGTATAATATTATTTTGCTTTTTTGCATAATGATGGTCATTATGTTACTACTTATCGATTTAGACAAAAGTTTGACCTTAAATAACCGATTTAATTCATTTTAATTCGTTTTTAAAAAACATTAGCTGACTTTAGCAGCCGATTTTTGGGTATACCTAGTTAATATTATCTTGAAAATTTTTTGTCCATTCGAAAGAAGAAACATTTTTTTTCTAAAAACTACTGATGATTTAAAAAAAAATTTTTTTTCAGCTTACGGAAATAATGACAATTATGAACGAAAAACAATGTTTACATACAATATTTTTTTTATTTTTAAATCATCAGTTTAAAAAAAAATGTTTCTTCTTTTGAATGGTCCAAACATTTTGATGATAATATTAACCTTTATGCAAGTTTCATTGTGTTAAATATGGGGTGGGAGGTAAATTTGACGTGTCAAATTGGATGTCAATAATGGTTAGCAAACTAGATTAGCAGAGCTTTTCTAGTGTCCATTTCCTACGACGATAACCATTACACCACTGGTACCTCTTATTTATCGGTCAAGCAAACAAGAAAGCAATAACTGGGAAATGTGAAAGAGAAAGGAAACGTAAGATTGGTATATCCCGTTTGGTGTAGCGGTTATGGTATCGGCCTGTCAGCTTGGCAGTCCGGTTTCAAATCACGCACAGGGCGGCCTTCCTATCTATAGCTCTGCTGATGAGGCCTAATAGGCCGAAATGTACATACAGAGATTGATTTTTCTCGATTTGTTTAGCCATACATTTAAATAGGCATTCCCGCCTAATTCATTATTAATTAATTAATTTTCAAAATTAGTACGACTCCAATTAAGCACATATTCTCCAAAAAATTGTCGGCAAAAAAGCCATTCCAACATACCTTGTTTACATATATATATAATATATATATATATATATATATATATATATGTGTGTGTGTGTGTGTGTGTGTGTACTTCTAAGTAGTGACACAAATACAAACCCCGCAGGCTCGTTGGGCCAAAAAGGGTCAAATTACGTGTCTAAATAAAAAGAAATTAAATAAAAACCAAGTTATAAAAGAACTTTATTTGCTGAAGAGCGGGGATTCCGACCCTCAAATGATATCTCTTTATTATCGAGGGTAGAAACGAGACCCTTTACGAGGGTCTTAGTAGAGATAGCTGCCAAATCAGAGAATTTAAAGCCAAAACATTTGTAATTATGCAAAGGCTCTATTCATGGTGTAATGGTTAGAGTCGTAGGAAATGGACTCGTCGACCAGAGTTCAAATCATGGCCGAGGCTGTTTGTATTTAACATAGTGCTAATACCCTTGGGAAAAGTATGAATTTAATTACTCTCCCTCCAGCTATGGGTAAATGGGCTCTTTAACCTTGGCTATGTCACCAGTCTAGAAGAAGGAAAACTCTGAATTCAAATGTTAAACTCCACTTAAGAAATTAACCTTGTGCCACATCCAGTGCGGAGGGGTTGGTAAATACATTATCGGAAAACCGATAGTAGAATTATCTTCCCCTGCCGGTAGGGGACGAATCGCCAACATCGTATGTTGGCGGCAAAACCAAACCCCAATACTTATCTGAAGGCTGTCGACCTGAGGAGTCACCTTAACACGGGCTCCACCCACCGCCCACTTCCAAGGGCCGTTAACCAGGTGAGTCGCTCAAAAAAAGCACCCCCCAACTTTTACTTATCCTAAGAACTTCCATCGGAGAGACATCTCAACAGCAATCCAAATGACGGCGAGTAGAAATCCCTTTCTAGCGTCAACTCACCAACGAACTGTTAATTTCACCTCTCAAGATAAGTCTAGTAGCAAAGCCAACAAATTTGCAGCAATTTGTGTACCTTTATAATACAAGTGTTTTAATTCCATTGTGTTGTTTGTCTTCTTTTATCCGAAATAATTGCCGACCACCGGGAGAATAAGAGCTCACTATAAACCCCGTAATTCCTCTTAATATATACACCAGACTCATCTTGTGTCCTGGTTGGTAAATATATATAATGATTAGCAAGATAGGATAATAGACTACTATCAAGAATTTCAATTCTCACTGGGTGCTCTAAACTTTTGGCCTTGTGCTAAATTTAGCCAAGCTTAGTAAATGAAAACTAAAAGTATTTACGGTAATCGAAGGGGCTTTTATTTCCCCGTAGTTGTTGGCAAAATTGTCCGACAAAGAAGAACAAACACAAAAGTAAAATGCAGACACTTGTATTACAAAATTTACAAGGGTTACAAAATTCAAGGGTTTACAACAAAGGGGTTTGCAAATTAAATGGAATTCGCGACCAGACTTATCTGTTCTAAGAAGAGTTCTTGGTGTCGTGGTGATAAAGGTGTTCTGTCGTTGATAGGAAA
The DNA here is from genome assembly GCA_023376005.1 of Doryteuthis pealeii. Taxonomy (NCBI): domain Eukaryota; kingdom Metazoa; phylum Mollusca; class Cephalopoda; order Myopsida; family Loliginidae; genus Doryteuthis; species Doryteuthis pealeii. Next base: position 68,891,485 of record CM042146.1, on the reverse strand, counting down.
ATGGCTCTAAGAAGCTTCTCGGGTCGCCACTCGTTCTTCAGTCAGTATGCTATTATACCAGCCAGAGACAGTATGCTGAAATAAAGCCTTAGAAGTGAGCTGGTTATGTGGGCCCTGTTCAAGTAGATTATTCAGTTCTCAGTATGCTATTATAACAGCCAGTGACAGTATGCTGAAATAAAGCCTTAGAAAGTTTGTGAAGTTTTTTAGAGAACGGTGATACCGCGACTACCCTTAGTGCGTGCTTTGTGATAAGTAGCCCTGTTTTGGGGCTAAGTGAGAGAACGTTTCTTTGACGTCTCTCTCTAGTAACGGTTCCCTGATAAGTACGTCCGTCCCGGACGAGGGCCCACAGACGAGAGGTAGAGTTTTGATTCTGGCGCCAATATACCATTGGCGATTTGTCCCCCTAGTGGCAGGGGGAGATAATTCACATGGAATTTCCGACAAAACTTCTGAGCATGCAAAATAAACAAGATAAATCGGAGATTTGTCAACCGCCCTCCATTCCAAGATAGCACTTTCCCAATGCATCTATGTGGAATAGGAGCACAGACATGTCCTGATGCCTGCAGTTTGGTTGATGTCTTCAAGGTATGTTATGACTAAAACCTCCTTACAAAAAATCTTAATTACAGTTTGCAATTTGCAGGTATACAAAGTAAATACAATGGGGCTGAGGATCTGTATCCTACCCCAGGCAACACCTGTGGATACGTAGAAAATAAGATTGAGAAGAGATATTGAAATCAACGTTCAAAATAGAGAAAATTATGGGGAGTGGGGAAATGAAAAGAAAACGGCGTGGAGGATTGGGGGGGGGGCGAACGACCAACTATTAAGAGTTGAATCTCTGAATTTGTGCTTGTTCTCACACATCGTTCCGTGCCTACTTTGGTCGTCCTTCCCCTCCTCTCTCTCTCTCTTCTCTCTCAGCATGTTTGGTCTACTTTGGCTTGACAGCAACGAGTCTCAGCTGTGTACAATGAATGACCGCCCGCCCTCACACGTGGTGATGCAAATAGAACCGTTCGCACAAACTAGCAAAAATAACTTGTATTGCCCGGTTGTGCAAAATATTAATTTAAAAAATAAAATAAAATAAAACAATAAAACAAATAGCCTTTTTTTTTTCAATCCCTCTCTCCTCTCCCCGTCTGTCCGTTTTTCTAGAATATACAAACGAGTCGGTGCAAACAACTTGTGGAAATAATCATTCACCCGGACGTATAAAATTATAAACTAAAGAAATTGGTACATTTTGGTATTATGAAAACAATCCTATTAGTAAGTCCGGTGTGGAAATTAATACTATATCTGAGTTAGGGCAGATTTTTCTTATAACAACACATACACACACGGCTATAAAAACAAGGGGATATAATTCAGTACTGCAACATGCCTTTAGACATGTTGCAGTACGGAATTTGTTAAAACGAATTAAGGCCTTAAGACTAAAAAGGAGAAATATATCACCATCTTTGGAACGAGTTATATACTTACCAACTTCTCCGCATGAGCAGAATGTTACACAAGGTCAACTTTTAAACGGAGTTTAACATCTTTGAATTCAGTTTTCTTTCTCCTAGACTGGTTACCTAGCCAAGGTTAAAGAGCCCAGCCTGTCCTACTATTTACCCATAGCGGGAGAGAGAGTAGTTGGATTCATACCTTTCCCAAAGGTATTAGCTAGGGATACCCAAAATGAGACTAAATTGCATTTTTGACAAAATGACTTTAGCCCCCCCCCCCCCCGGAAAATAATTTACCAAAAATCAGGGAATTATCGGATATTAATGAAATTTTTAGGGGGGGGGCTACATTTTCAATAGAGTTCTTCTTCAAAACATATACTTTTTTCGAAAAAAATAAGGTTTGCATTAAGTAGATATTTATTTCTAGAATCTAAAAAATATAACATTTTAAACTTAACATCAGGCTTTTCACATTTTAAATGAATTTTATATATTAATTTTTCATAGCAAAAATACTAAATTAAAGTTTTGAAATAAAATAACTGATGCATAATAAAATTCATTAATTGATAAATCAATACTGAAAATTTCATTAAAATCGGATAATTACCTGATTTTTGGTAATTTTTTTCAATCGCGAATGTTACATTCAAATTGTAAACAAGTACTTTAAAACCCTTGAAAAAATCGTTAATGGCGGATCACGTCGAAATTGACCAAAACAAATCGTTTTAAATCTATTAAAAATGAACTGCATATGTAATGATATTTTTCTTTTTTTAATGATGTTACTACTTATAATTTTAGACAAAAGTTTGACCTTAAATAATAGATTTAATTAATTTAATTAGTTTTAATTTTAATTAGTTTTTAAGGGGCCGGGTTAGCTCATCGGCTAGAAACCACAAGTTCTAGTTCGTCAGCGTTGAGTAGCACAGGGAAAGCTGCTGATGGTAACCTCAGATGCTAAATAATCTCCTTGGTCTAGCGCAAGTGAAAGGGGATAGACTCCCTCGCTGATTGGCTGATACCGACTTTTGGCCGCCCCGACGACTTTACTTTTTTTAGTTTTTAAAAAGCTAGCAGCCGACAAATTTGGATATCTCTAGTATTAGGGCTATGTGAAATGCAAACAGTTTCGTCCAGGATTTGAACTAGGGTCGACAAATCCATTTCCTATCACTCTAATCATTACACCACGTGCCCCCATAGCTTACATAAAGGGCCGGTTTTGCTCAGTCAGTATGAATAAAATAACCCAGAGGTTGACATTCTGTAAAATCCATTCAACCAACACATCAATGTTTGATATAACAAGACAACTCGTGTATGTAGTTTCCCAACCCCTCCACTATTGGTAGGATGTGACACATGATTAATTTTTAAGCACAGTGAAGCTGGTTTGAATTTGGGTTAGCTCAGTCGGTAGATCGTTTGGCTAGAAACCACAAGGTTCCTAGTTCGATACCCGCCCTCGCCAACTCAGCGTATGAGTAGCACAGGGATCTGTGCGGTAAAGTAAGGAGCTGATGTAGGCGCTCCACCTCAGACGCTAAAATAATCTCCTTGGTCTAGCGCTAGTGAAAAGGGGATAGACTCCCTCACTGCATTAGGCCGCCCCGACGATTTTACTTACTTACCTATACTGGTTTCATAATCAAAGGCTAAAGAATCCAGTCTACCTTATTATTTACCCATAACTGGAGAGAGAAAACAGATGGATCATCCATGAATTTCCCAAAGGCATTAGTGACAATACATGTAACAGTTGTCCATGATGATATTGATGCTTCTATCTAATGAAGAATTCTAATTTCTATTTCATCATTATCTCCATTACATTGAGAATTTGGAAGATTAAAAAAAAAGTTGTTCTGGATGAAAATTATCATTCATTTGTATTATTTAGATTTTTCAGAGTGCTGTCTTCATCTTTATTGTTATATACACAGTGTTTCGGTCGCTGTATCTCCGACCTTCTTCAGATGATTCAGACAAATAATTATCATTCCGTTGCAAAGTAGACTTGACATTTCTTTATACTCAAAGTTAGAATATTTAGGTGTCTTGCTCTAATAAAAATCTCAATATGATGATGATGATATATTATAAGAATCGATTATATGCATATATATATATATATATATATAATATTATGGATTTGGACTCATAACTTATAGTTTCATGGTTATGCAATCCTCAGATGAGTCAAATGGTTGAGATCTTAAAAACCAGTAGTTCTCAACCATTTGACTCATCTGAGGATTGCATAACCATGAAACTTTAAGTTATGAGTCCAAATCCATAATATTACTATTGATTATAAATCTGCTCTGCTCTGCTTTATTAGCATTGAGCACCTTTTCATGCCAGTACTTTTCTCATTTATTCTCTATTCATTATATATTATAACGTCTATGCCCATCCCAGAGCAGCACACTATCTGCAACACTAGAGACGACGAATGATTTAATGGGTTCGTTTAATAAAAATGTATATTATATATATGTATACATATGTGTGTGTATATAATATATATATATATATATAATTATAGTATATATATATATATATTTATTTTAATTGTCTAAATTATCCTACCCTTGATAACACAGGTTACATAGGCAGCTCCAGTTATTGCATATAATATTTCTGTCTATGCCGGCTGCCATAACTGACTTGGTATCAAGTTCTCTCAGCAGCTCAGCTAATTTTTCTGTTTCAAGAAATAGAATTAATTGACACTGAAGCAGTGACACCTTGTTTCCGTCTCTGTTCTCCTCTTTTCACAGAGACCAGACTTTTGGCTCAACTTGATCCGAACTTGGTGAACTGGGGGGACATATATTGAGCCAGGAAATAGCCATTGAAATCTGTAATTGCAGATGGAAATCAGCCACAAGTAACACTGGGTGGATTGGGTGTTTGCCTTACGATGACGATAATGATGATGATGATGATGACGTCAATTAGGTTAGTGGGTGATGAATGACAAATAAGTGAAATAAATCATTACTGGATACACAGGGTGGATTGGGGGGGAGGGAGGAATGGGGACACAGGAGATTGAAAGGAAAGACATTTGGACATTCAAATAGAATAAGGTTATAACACATATACATGTGTGTGTGTATGTATATATATATATGTATATATATATATATATATATATATATGCATATATATATATGCATATATATATGATATATATATGCATATATATATATATATATATATATATGCATATATATATATATATATGCATATATATATATATATATATGCATATATATATATATATATGCATATGCATATATATATATTATATGCATATATATATATAATATGCATATGCATATATATATATATATATGCATATGCATATATATATATATATGCATATGCATATATATATATGCATATAATATATATATATGCAGCTCAGTCGGTAGAGCGTTTGGCTAGAAACCACAAGGTTCCTAGTTCGATACCAGTCCTTGCCAACTCAGCGTATGAGTAGCACAGGGAACTGTGCGGTAAAGTAAGGAGCTGGCGGTAGGTGTAGCGCTCCACCTCAGATGCTAAAACAATTCCTTGGTCTAGCGCTATTGAAAAGGGGATAGACTCCCTCACTGACTGGCTGATACCAACTTTAGGCCGCCCCGACGACTTACTATATATATATATATATGTGCATGCACATATATATATGGACGTGGCAATTATTTCATTTAGCGCTAATACCCTTGGGAAAGGTATGAATCCTGCTAACATTTTAAGTGATTGTGTGTGAGGGTAATTTCTAAGTTGACATTGAAAATAAAATCAAGGGGAAGATAACGAATGCAAAAACTGGTTGAAATTCATCGACAATTAACAAAATTGTATGCAAGTTATGTATTGATGTCAAAAATGTCTGCAAGTGGTGTAGTTTTTATTGAAATCCAATTAGCTAGTCCTGTACCTGAATATTAGCTTAACATGTCTGTAAAGTTTCATAATCGGATCACTGATGTAGGTGCTAACTGGTTATACACAGACAGAAATTGCTATTTATGTACTATAAATCTATAGTAGATGATATCAGACTGGTGTATCATGAAAATGTGTCCTTTTAAGATGAATCAATTCTGGGTCCAATGTATCCAAGCTTACCCCCATTTATTAATAAGATTAAAAAAGATAAAAATCCCCCCTCCTATTGCAGAGAGTTTTTTTTTTTCTATATCAATTTTAGTGCACTCTGTTACCTTTGGTGTGGTTGGAATTAAAAGACTTTGCTATTTCTTCAAAATTGTCAAAATAAATTTTGGCAGATCTTCCTCTTATTTTGCTTAGGCTCATCTTTTATTATCAAGGTCTCAAATGTGGGGTGGGGTGGGTGGGTGGGTGGGGTCTCAATTGTTAATCAATAGTGCATTCTTTTGAATCCCATCACCAGACAACATTGGAACTTGGCTGGCTGAACATTTTCACCAGACACCAATAGGAAGAACTGCCAAACATTGGAACTCCCCCCCCAAAAAAAAACAAAACAAAAAAAAACAAGTTATTCAGCAGGTGGACCCTCATCATTTCCAACAACTCTCTCATTCAATTCTTCCTTCTTTCTCTCTCTTTTATTTTTCTATTATCTTTCTTTCTTTTCTTCTATCTCTTCCCTGTCTTCTTTACTTCTCTTTATTAAATATAGATAGAAAGTGAGACAATGATTATATACAGGGTGGCTCAAAAGTAGCTTTACAGTTATGTAGGCAATTTATTTCAAAATATTAAAGATTTTAAGATATATTTTTAAATATTATGTAGGCAATTTATTTTAAAATATAAGTATGTTTCAAGCATAAAACAGAAACTGTTTAATCTTTCAGATGCTCAAAATATCCTCCTTCAACATTGCAACATTCTTCAAACCTTTCCAAAACACTCCGACACACAGTGTGGCACAAATTCCAATCTTCATCAATTTCAGTTCTATAACTGTAAAGCTACTTTTGGGCCACTCATATATATATATATATATATATATATATATATTATATATATAAGCAAAGTAAAGAAGATAGGGAAGAGATAGAAGAAAAGAAAGAAAGATAATGCAAATGAAAGAGAGAGAAAGAGGGACGAATTGAATAAGAGAGTTACATGAAGAGAGAGTAGAGATGATTATTAGATATAGATAAAAAGTGAGATAAGATCCAAGTAACTCATTCAATTCCTCCCTCTTTCTCTTTTCTTTCATTTCTTCCCTGTCTTTTTTACTTCTCTTTATATATATATATATATATATATATATAAATTCTTCTCTTACTTTTCATCTGTATCTAATACTCCTCTCACTCACTCCATCTAATTGCCTCTTTCTCTTTTCATCCAATCCCTATCTACACTACTCTCTCTCTCTACATCTAATACATCTCTATCCCATGCCCCTACTCTCTCTCTCTCTCTCTCCATCCATCACCTACTTTCTCTAATCTCTCTTTAGCCTCCATCTGATGCTTCCTCCTCTCTACTAACTCTTCCATATCTCTCTTTACCTCTCCCCAACTAATGTCCCTCTCACTGCTCTTTCTATTTATCTATATCTAATGTCTTTCCTCTCAAATTACAATTACATTTTTATTATTGGAATTTGTCCATTTTTTCCCCAAAATTTTTCTTGGAATTTAGCCAATGTCTTTGGTGAACATTCTTGAGAAAATTAATTTATTATTTGTTCTGCCAACATTAAAAGAGAAAACCAATGAAGTTTTCTATTTGCTTCCTTCTTGCAGAAAACCAATCTTGCACTGAGATGTTCAGATTTCTATTTGCTTCCTGGTTCTTGCAGAAAACCAAATCTTGCACTGAGATGTTCAGATTTTCTATTTGCTTCCTGGTTCTTGCAGAAAACCAAATCTTGCACTGAGATGTTCAGATTTTCTATTTGCTTCCTGGTTCTTGCAGAAACCAAATCTTGCACTGAATGTTCAGATTTTCTATTTGCTTCCTGGTTCTTGCAGAAAACCAAATCTTGCACTGAGATGTTCAGATTTTCTATTTGCTTCCTGGTTCTTGCAAAAAAACAAATCTTGCACTGAGATGTTCAGATTTTTTTCCCCAAAAAAACTTTGTTGTTGTTTTTTTAACCATAACACCAATCTTTCTTCTCTTGACAAAATTTAAAGGTAAAGCTTCCAAAATTTTCTTCAAAGCCCAACACACTCCTTTTCTTTCACAAACCATCTTCCTTCTTCATTATATATATTTACCTACCCTTCAGCACAAGCAGAATGTGACAAAAGGTTAATTTTTAACAGGTTTGAATTCAGTTTTCCTTCTCATAGACTAATTATCTATCCAATGCCAAAAAGCCCAGTCTTCACTACTATTGTTGTATACCCTTTTCTTACTTCTTACTTCTGGCAGTATTTTCTTCTGGCCAGCTTTGCTATTCTGATTGTTTAACATCTTGATCTGGTCTCTTCTAAGGTCTGGACTTTCTTGGGGACTTCGGGTCTGGTTTCTGTTAGGGATTTCTCCTTATCAGAAGCCCTGTGTCATTGTTAGTTTTTAGGTAATAAACACAAGACTTCGATTTACTTTGATGTTACTTTATTTGTAAATCCCCAAACCAGACATCTGCACACATCCTACAAGCTCGGCTCCTACTTGCTAACTGACTTAAACTTACTATCCTTAAACCGGAAGACAGGGTCTTCCATGCCTTTGGGTTCTTACGATTTATCCCCGGAAGGCAAGGTGAGAGTGAGGTCAAGCGCCGTCACTCACTCTCAAGGCCATCAGCTGCACTAATCGCCATTATGATTTCTACACTATTGCCATAAATATTAGGTGTCTAATAATTATGTAAACTATTTGCTCATATCTGGAGGGATAACAATTTGATTTATGCCTTTCCCAATGGTATTAGCGCTATGTGAAATGCAAACAGCCTCATCCAGGATTTTAAACGTGGTTCACCATGTCCATTTCCTATGATAACCGTTACACCATGCACCTTCTTCATCATAACCTTCTACTCTTTCTCTTCTTTTTATAATATTCTCACACCCTTTTTCACTTTCTCTTCAGTTTTTCTAACCTCACACTTTTTCCCACTCCTCCCCTTAAACTTATTTATATCCTCCCACTTTTCCTCACTATTCTCTCCTCTCTTTCTGCCTCTTGCTACTCCTCTTCACCTTTTCTTTCTGTTTTTATATCCTCTCGCTTTTCAAGACAACACCTCTTGCTACTCTTTTTCACCTTTTATTCACATCCCTTCCCCCTCTCTCTCTTCTAGTGTTTATATTTTCCTCCCCTAACCTCCCAAATATCCCCCCCCCTCCACAGAATCAAGTTTTTTAAAAAATCAGTTTTAATTAATTGCCTGAAATTACTCCCCCTCATCTGCCCTTCCTTCATTTTGACTCCATTCAATGGCAGGTTTTTTAAAAGCTCCTTTCACCACTTATCCCCTTTGCCTCCCCCCCAAACCAATTCTCTTGGGATTAGAGCAGGTCAGCCTCACCCACCCAAAAATGATTATATTTGTTGATAGGATGGGGAGGACTTTATTCAAATAGGAATAAACACCTGTCTCCCAAACCCAACCCAGCTCAGCATCTTACTCAGATTTTAAGAGTAAGGATATATATGTACACACACACACACACACACACACATGTGCATATATATATATATATATATAGTGTCTATCACTTTTTTTCTTGTTTCTCTTTGTTTGTGATGTACAAGAGAAATAAAAAGCTTGGGTCTAAAATAAAAGAATAAAGTTAAAATAGATAAAAATATAAGTAACTTTGTAGACAAGGTGGTGTCTTGAGGCTCAATTTGTCTGGGTCAGCCTCACCTCATTCTTGGGAATTCTCACTTTAATATTAAGTGGTTTTACTCTCTCAGGATAAACATATCAGTTCCTTTACTTAAGCACCTTTGCTAACAGGATTGGCTTTTCTTCAACACAAATGTCCTTTCGAAAATCTTAAGCAAGTTACTTGCTAATTCTTGCCCAGTTTTCAACTGACTATTATTAAAGAATTAGGAACCACCAGTTCTTTTGTCATATTGATTATCATAATGAAAATTATTACAGACAGACAGACACCAAATTTGGGTCTGTCTGTCTGTCTGTAACTGAAACAGTGTCAGTGCTTACATCACAATACCCTCAGGAATTGTGTAAGTTTATCAATAAGTAGTTAATTTGTAGTCAAATAATTAATACATAGAATAAATTTTATTTATCAACAATGTCTCCATGAAAATCTGAATTAGATTTGCCTCAAAACAGCCAATGTTATTAGTGCATTTAAAATTCTACAATGTGTCTTATGTTTCATCAAGGAATAAAGGTTTACATAATATATGGTGTGGTTAATTTGCATACTAGTTTTAAAAATAATTACTTGGTGTTATTGATCTCTAATATTATTGTTTTATTCTCCTACGTATTAAAATCAATCATCTGAATGATTTTTATATAGAAACCAATTAAAATGTAATTGGAATAAGTGTAATCTTTTATATGCATTCTTATTTAATTTCGTTAGTCTTTCTTATTTTATATATTTCATTACATTGAAACTTAAATACTTACACCTAGAGGGGGATATATTCTTGCTAGTATTGATAATAATGTTATACACATGCTCATAAAAAAGATAACACACAGTGGCAGGTGGTGTTGGAATCCTGTGATGTAGTGCTGGTCTGTGTCTTTGTAGTAAGTGAGTTTGAATTATTATTACATTCACTTTTAATTTAATGGCATATCAACTGTAGAATACTGTTAATTGTTATTCTGTGTTACTTTCACCCTTAGCCAGGATTGAACCTGCAGTCTGGAAATGACTGTTACAGATTGTTAACTATTGGACAGTGGAACAGTCAAACACCTCCTCAGCTTAATGGACTCTTCCTGGCAGTAGTGGCAGTAATTATTTAAGCTGTTATAGTGGGTTGATTGGGGAACTAGTAACTGCATGGTTAGGCTTGGCCAGTCACATTGCAAAAACCAATTGTTGACTGTCTAACTGACTTACTTCAATATCAACCTTTGTGGGTTATTTAATGCCAAAGCCATCCTTGTAGAAAAACAGTACTGATACTATTTAACCAATAGCTGGGTATTAGTCTGAAAGGGAATGTATTAGTGCGACTAGAATTTGAACTCGCTTACTAAGATGTTGCAGTCCAGCATATTAGCCACTATAACATGAGTAACCCCCCCCTCATTTATATATTTTTAAAATCTGAGAATTATGAAGCATATTTCTGTACTTGTAAAATATTAAATACAAGTAATTTTATTTTCTCACAGGTGGCATTATATTATATTTATTTAAGATTTATTTGTTACAGACGTCAGTTAACATTTTTTTTTTTTCAAAATATTTGATACAACTCCAAAGGAATATGAAGCAGTCTAGACATTTCACCATCATCACCCCTTATATTCCCTCCCCCCTTCTATTGTCAATAATGAAAGCAAGCACAATATACATCTCATTTTATGCATCCAACCACTCTCCCTCCAGCTACGGGTAAATAGTAGGGTAGACTGGACTCTTTAACCTTGGTACGGCAACCAGTCTAGGAGAAGGAAAACTCAGATTTCAAACCTGTTAAACTCCACTAAATAAATTGACCTTGTTTCACATCCTGCTTGAGTGGAGGGGTAGGTAAATACATACACATCTCATTGTGTAAAATCTTTATAGAATCTGTGTTGGGAAAAACCATAAGGTTTGTCTGATTGATATTTTACAGTAACTATTATCTCAATGTTCTTTCTTTTACACATCTTTTACACATCTACACTGGACTTGTTGGAGGCGTCTGGTGTAATTGTTAGATTTGTAAGAAATAGACTTGTCGACCCAAGTTCAAATCTTGGACAAGGCTGTTTGCATTTCACATAGCACTAATACTCTTAGAAAAGGTATCTAATTACTCTCTCTCTCAGTTATGGGTAAATAGGAGGGCAGACTGGGATCTTTAAACTGGGATAGGCAACCAGTCTAGGAAAAAGAAAACTCTGAATTTGTTACATCCTGCTCATGCGGAGGAGTTGGTAAATATATATATATACACTAGACTCATCTTGTGTCCTGCGTAGGACACTAAACTGTATCTGATGGTGAGGCTTCAGTTCTGGAGAATTATGGAGTGTAGAGTACCCTTTCATTGCCATTTCTTCCAGATCCACTTTGACCTGGGGTAGTAGTATCTGTTAGGGTCTCATCTATGGGTCAAATAGATCCGTTTGTTTTGTTTTTTTGTTTAATGGCATATCAGCCTTTGTGGGTTATTTAATGCTAAAGCCATCCTTGTTGAAGAATAGGAGAGGTACTATTTAATCCATAGCTGGAGAGATGAGGGGCTTCATACCTTTCCCAAAAGTATTTGTTTGAAAGTGAACTAGACCTAGTTTTAGTAATAAAATTACTGTTGCTCCAAGTCTTTTCAGTTAGATTCTTGCCATGATGAGCTAATAAATAAAATTGTTAGTTGATAGTACCTGACTCATTAGGATATATATATATATATATATATATATATAGTCATTTTAGGATATTGCTAATGAAAGTCAAAAATGAGTGTATAGTGTGAATATTTGTTGGCCATTGTATCTCAATTACAGAGAGAATTAATTACTCTTATGTTAACTTTGGAGAAGGTGAATTCTGGTCTGATATATTCCCTCTTACAGTCAATGATATATAAGTACAAATATTACAACTCTTTAATTCATAGAATTTATTGGTGTAACCACTTTTAGCAACCAAAACAAATATTGTATTCCCCAATAGTGAATTATCTCCCTTATATTTTCACCTTGCCTTGTACAATGATCACACTTTGTGACCTATTGTTGGTATCAGCTGGACATCGAAGGAGTCTATCCCCTTTCCACTAATGCTAGATCAGGGACATTGTTTTTGCATCTGAAGTGGTGTGCCATACCTACCTTCATGTTCAGTTTACAATATAAATTTAATGTAAACTGGACCCTGATTTAAGTTCATTTACAATTTTGTCAGAATTTTTTCTTTTTTGTTCATATAATTCACATCTGCTGTTTAAAAATAACTTTAAAAAATTAGTTGTTCGGGTTCAATTTACTGAATATATATGTAGTGGATATAAAGTCAGATCCTGGTTTACATTAAGTGTCATGAAATCAGACACAAAGTCAGTGTCCAAGTATGCATTATTTGTTTATAGTAAATTGAACCCTCTTTTATGGTTAACTTACTTGGTCTGACTTTTAGGATTCATTTTTCTGCTAAATTAGAAATTTACAAAAGTGAAAGTCATTTGTAAACAGGATCCTTTTAATATACAAGAAAATTTTTTTATTATATATATATATATATATATAAAGTTAGAATAGCATGGAAATCAATGGTGCTTGGTTACCAACAGTTCTTTGCTACGCAAGTTTCAAATCAAGGACTTGGTTTGAAAATCGCATAGGCAAGAAACTGTCAGTAACCGAGCACTGTTGATTTCATGTCCACACTAACTTAGATATTGAGCACTATTTACTTCTAAGTATAGCACGCTATACTATCATTATTAATAAATCATTATATATATATATATATATATATATATATATATATTTGGGAATTACTTATTTTTATATTCTTGTTAGCATCCACCTCAGAACAGCAAATTTTCAGGTTCAATCCCGGCCCTCGCCAACTCAGCATATCAGTAGCACAGCTTGGATCTGTGTGATAAAGTGGGGAACTGATGGTAGGTGTAGCACTCCACCTTAACACAAAAACAATATCCCTGGTCTAGTGTTAGCGAAAAGGAGATAGACTCCCTCGCTGTCTGGCTGATACCAACAATAGGCCATCTTACTTATTTTCATATTTGTTTTATTGGTAACTATGTTTTTAAACAAAGAAAGAAAATCTTGTATGTTTTTGTTTTTTTGCATTCAGTTTGGTCATATTTTTTTTGCATTCAATTTAGTCATATTTTTTTTTTTTCTTTTTTATCTGCAGAAACGGCGCACACTTCGAATGACCCTGCAGAAACAACGAGAAGCAGAACAGAAGCTGAGTCAGTTTGTCAAGTTGACACCGGTCACGCCCCCCTCTTCCATGAATCCGTTGTCCAGTGGGGGAGGAGTTCCGACCGGTTGCAACATGCCAATGACCACAGCTGTACCCCACGTCACAGCTCCATCCGCCCCACCTCCACTACCACTGCCCCAGCAGCAACATCGACAACAACATCCAATCCAGCCGCAGCAGCAGCAGCAACAACAGCAGCAGGACAACAGCCAGGCCCCTGCCTCTCAGTACGCAAGCGACGTGGACACTGCGGGCAACACAACGGAGAGTAGTCGTCCAGTCACGCCCGGCTCCGATGCGTCCTTACCTCCGTTTCCATTGGTTACGGATGGGTCGTATTCAAGCCCGACGCAGTTGGACAACATCTTGTAAGTGATTGTGTCCCCCCAACCACCAACCCAGCAATAACATATATTGCAGCTTCACCCTCCCCCCAACCAAACTGCTCCCCCTTACACGTTTTTTCCTATCCTCCCTCAAAATACCTCCATCCCTTCGTATTAATACAAGTGTAAAAAAATTAATAATCATGATAATAGCAACAAATATCTTTAAAAAAAACAAAAAAGAAAATTTTTTTTAAAATACCATAAAAAAGAAAACATGTATATCTATGAGAATTTTTTAAAAGCCCCATTCCCCACAAAAAAAAAGCACGAATCATGTTAATTGTCAAATCTATCTTGGACTAAAATCCTGAATATAAAATGAAAAAAGAAAAAAAAAATTTTTTTTAAGTATTAAAAAAAAACGAAGTGAAAGTTTTTGATAAATATGTATTTAGTGTGGCAGGTTCTCGTAAAAAAAAAAATTACATACAGACAAAACCATATATATATATATATATATATATGTCCATGCATATACATATGTTTATGTATGTATGTATGTATATATGCATAAACACATGTCCATATGTGTGTCTATATATATATATATATATATATATATATATATATATACACATGTTTGTGTGTGTGTATATATATATATATATATATATATATATATATTGCATTTATATACACCTGCAAGCACATATTCATGAAACTATTTATATATTAATACATTCATATATCTATACACATATAAATTTTCAGACCCCCCATCCCTACATACATACACAATGTTTGTGTACGTGTCTTTGAGATATTCTAAAAATGATAATCCCCTAAAAATAAAAGACATTTTTTGAGTTCAGTATCATTTTTAATGTACATCTGTGTATGTGTATATACCTGTGTAATTCTACATTTCTGTGGGCATACATGTAAACATAATACCATAACGATCCATGAAATTCATTGTGTACATTATATATATGTATATATATTTATATATATATATAATCTTTTGCAAAGATATATGTGTGTATATGTGTATGTATGTGTATGTGTGTGTGTGTGTGTGAAAATATGTTACTAAGAAGGAAAAAAGAAGGGTTTTATCAATGCTTTTTTTCCCCACCCCTAATTCTGACCATTTTTTTAAGTACTGGCATATCATTCTTCAGAAGAAATATTTTGCCTGCTTTTACCATTTTTCTATGAACTCTTGGAATTGGTCAAGAACTTTTTAAATAGCTGTTGTCTCTGATAAAAGATTCATGTATTCTTTATTATTCATTGACAAAGCACCTGATTTTCCTTCTTTTGTTCCAAAGAAAAAATTATGCCAAGAAATAGTAGTCACCCTTCCCTGTTTATTTTATATATATATATATATAAAATCTATATAAGTCTATATATAATGGATACATTCTTAATATATGTTTTCCCTCCCTATTTTTGACCTGAGTGTTAAAAGGATTTTGATGAAGACAAAAAAAATAAAGAATTAATATTCATTCTTTTATTTGTCAATGTTAATAATCCTTTAAAAGTTCTGATTTCAATACTGAACTCTGCTGAATTGTGTGAAAATGATTCCATCAGAAATATACTTTTTTTTCAATTTGTAAATGAAGAAATATTTAATAGAAGAAAAAATAACTTTATCATTAATAATTTTGTTGAATAAAACTGATAATGACAAAGCAAAGAATATTTGAAAAAAAAAAAAGAAAGATTTTCTTTATCCAATTGAATAGCTTACCTCACTCTCTCCATATATATATATATATATATATATACATACATACATAAAGGTGCTCAATGCTAAAATAGCAGAACAGATTTAAATTTACAAATAAGATATTATGGTACTAATATTTTTTTCCGTTACTATAGTTTCACACAAATTATGCAATCCTCAGATAGTTAAATATTGAAAAAGTAGCTTGTTCAGTGTTTATATAACGTAAAGCATGCTCATGCGATAGAATATTATTACGCAAGACTTATATTTAAAAAAATGCAATGTCCAGATATATGTAAAAAAATATGGGATTAATTAGGGCCAGGTGGTAAATGACATAAGAGAAATTTGATTAAATATCTACATTTGGAAATTAGTTTACTTCTTTTGTTCAGTAAATTCACATTTGTATTTTGGAGAATACACAATTTTTCTTTGATGCATAGTCTACAGTTGTGTTGGCCACCTTTGTAAGCTTGGTCTTTTTTGATAATTTCCCATTTTATTATATTATATATATAGATATGACTTCAATTAGCACATATCCTCCAAAAATTAAAGCCATATAAAAATAAACACATTTGTTTGTACTTACATATATATATATATATAATATATATATATATATATATATATATTATATATTTTTTGATTGGCTGATGGTTGATTTTAAGCTTAAAATTGATAGTCACAATCCATTTGTGTTTTTAAATTTATTTGTACTAAATATAATTATAAAAAAATTTTCAAAAGTTAATATCAACAACAAAAGAACAGAATATATATGTATATTACATGTGTATACATGGTATATGAACACCTTACATGTAATGGTTAGCAAGCTGGATTATTTTCAGCCTTGTTCCACAATTAAGTTAGGCTTAGTAAATAACATAAATATATATTTTATATATGAATAATACTTCTTATAATGTCAAGTATGAAACCTTAATGAAGAAAAAAATTCCCTTTCACTGAAATTCTCAACTTGGGTAAAGAGGTTTTTTTTTCTTCCTTTCTTGAAATCTTGTTAATAAGAAAACTGAACAGAATATTACAAAAATAAAAGGGGGTGGGGTGTTGATGGGGGGGTGATAAATGAAAGACTTAGTGTAAAAAGATGCTTGAAAGATTTTGGTTTCAGTTCACTTATTAAGGATTATTGGTGTTACTAATTTGTTTTGTTTTCTTCTTGGTTGTCAATTTGTACAGTTTTCTTTGTTGAGTTGGTTACAATTTGTGTATATATTATATATATATATATATATATATATATAATTTTTTTGGAGAGAGGATAACTTAATGAAGAAAGCAAGAAAACCAAGTGAGTCATAATTTTGATTTCTGAAAAAAAAAAAAAAAAAAAAGTAACCAAATAAGTCGGAAAGATAAATGAATATAAAAAAGTGCTCAATCTATATGTAGAGCTGATTTAGAAAACATGTATATAGAATGCCATGGCTAAAAGTAAGTTTTAAATCTTTGTTTCTAATTTAAAAGGAAAGTTTTTTTTTGTTTGACAATATCACCAATAATTAATCTGAAAAAAAAAATAATAATTGCGGCCATTTTTATTTTTCATTTCTGTCCAATGAACAATTATTCAATTCAGACTTTGTTATCTTGAATTGCTTGTCCCCCCACCTGTCAATGAGGATTATCTGCAATGGAGAACATTGTATTAATAGGCATACATATTAATATATATATATGTTGATGTACATACACACATGCTACAAATATATATCACACACATTTAATGTAAAACATATATACTGATATCATGCACACATGTGATGAGTGTATGTAAGAGGATTTTGTGTATGAGACATTTTAAGGTGTACAGCATCACCAATTTTTCAGAGATTTATGTATCATTATTTAAGGCCAGTTTAGCTCAGTCGGTAGAGCCTCTGCCTAGAACCACAAGGTTCCTGGTTCAATACTCAGCATATGAGCAACACTGGATCTGTGCAGTAAAATAAGGAGCTGATGTGAAAAGGAGATAGACTCCCTCACTGTCTGGCTTATACCGACTTTAGGCCACCCTGATGTCTTTACTTACTTATTTGGTTGCTTGTTTCTTAGCAGTCTAGGATTTTGTCCAATCTGTGATTACTTCTCTCTGGTCTGAATCCTCTTTGCCACACAGTTCTGTAGATCTGGTTATCACAACCTGAGGATATTTGTTTTTAAAATATCAAGTCATTTCAAGTCAGAAACTTCATTTATATATAAGCATCTTTTTTTTTTACACAGTATCACCTATCAAAAGGTGACCTTGGTGTTCTTTTTTTTTTGCCATTCACACAGTTCTGTAGATGTGGTTATCATGGCTTGTGGATATTTATATTTAAAATATCAAGTCATTTCAAATTATATTTAAAATATCAAGTCAGAGTTTTGAAACTCCCTTTAAATATAAACAACTTTGCTTACACAGTGTCACCTGTCAAAAGGTGACCTTGGCATTCATTTCTGCCATTTTATGTAACCACATTTACAAAACTTTAGCTTATATTACATCATAATATATTATTCTCTTGTTTTCCATGCTGTAAAGATAAAAAAAAATAACTTTTCTATGTTGAAAACAAATTGTGATGTGTTTTTGTTTTAAATATTAGTCTGTATAAAGACATGCTGAAAATATTTATCTGAGAAGAATTTTTGTGTGCATGGTTTCAGTTATAATTCATACATGTGAAATTTTCTGGTTTTATATAAAAAATACACAGATATGTACATGGATACAGAGAAACACATACATACATTATATATAAATGTATACACACATATTCATATATATATATATATATATATATAAATCAAATCCAAGAATTAAGTTTTATGCTGTTGCAATTTGCATATTTTTGTTTGGTGATTAATTTTGTGTCTTTATATTTACTATATATTAGTTATTAATAATAAAATAATGCTAAAATAATGTAATTATATTTACTATATATCATTTGAAAAATCACTATTTTTTTGTTTTTGTTTTTGTTTTTGTTTATTAATTGGGTTGTTTTTATTGATGGAACATTTTTATATAAAGTTTGTTTTCTGTTGTTTGTACAAAAAAATTTAAAAAATACAAACCGAAATTCTGTAAAACATGAGACGAGAGATTGAACGATGACAAAGTTCCCTTTTCTGTTTCATAAAAGAGAATGTTCAAAACCTTTTTATTTCATTGATGAAAATTTCTTTTAAAAAAAAAAAAAAAAAAAAAAATTTTTTTTTTTTTTTTTTTTTAAACAAAAGACAACAGCAAAAAAAATAAATAATAAAATAAAAATAATAATTTCCCATTCAAATTCTTGGCTAAATACAATCAGCTCCAATTTTGAAAATCAAATTTTAAAACAAAGAAAAACCGAGTTAAAGAATTATAATAAAATAAAACCCAAACTTTTTTTTTGAAGTCTTCTGAAAACTCCTTCCCGGATTCCCCACCCTCATGGATCATAAATTAGAATCATCATTAAAGTGGATCAGGGATCTTGGATCATAAATTATCCAACAGAATTTGGAATCATGGGATCATTTTTTAGAATCATAAAATCAAGACTTTGTTCTTCCCCAAAGATCATAAACAATATATATATATATATATATATATATATATATATAAACCTTAAATTGCATAGGCATTTTCCAAAGCCACAATCATAAAATATAAAAATATTATTAATCATTCATAAATACAATTATAAGTCTACACTGTGCTTAGAGATAAAAGTCTTCTTTTTTTTTTATATAAAAATGAAAATAAAAAACCTTTTAATATCAGAATTAATTCATTGCATTTTGTTTTATTAAAAAAAACTTGTGCCGATACTAAAGACAGGTTACTTTTAAGTTCCCTTAAAGATATTCCTTACCCCCCCCCTTCCAACCTGTAAGAGAGAATTGTTTTGTTTTTAAATATTTCCTGTTTACAAAGTTCACTTGAATAAAGTTCTAAACATCTGGTCATAATTGTTGACCTTTGAAAATTCATAGGTCATTTTATTGGTCACTAGATGAGTTAGTCACTTAAAATGAATTGGTCAAGAGAATTTAGTTGGTCATTTTATCTTAACTCTTCATGTCAGTAATTAGTCATAGTCATTAAGTTAGAACAATTAACATCTTCAAATTACTATTAGTAAAGTTTTACAAAGAAAGAATATTAAAGTTATTTAGACAGGTGACTACTTAGGAACAGCAGTGTTACTGTAAGCAACATTCATCAGGTCTATATGACAGATTAGGTAAAACTTGATAATTAACAAGAATTTATAACTTATGACCAAGTCACACTGAATGCATTGGCTCTCAGACCGTGAAAGTTAAGCAGCGATGAGCCTCTTCAGTATTTAAGTGGGTGACTAATTAGTAAAAGAAGATATTGTATATAATCTGAGGCTGGTGTGACAGGACAAAAGATAGCTTAACAAATAGAAACCATAATATTGATAATAATGATATTGATCTTCATATAAGGTTAATATAAAAGAGTAATTACATCTTAGAATTAATAAATTAATAAAACTTAGCAAAGCCTAGAAAGAATATTAAAGCCATTTAGCAATAGCAGGTATTGTAAGCCACCTGCAGAGATCTGTGTGCCGGATTAAACAAAACTTAGTAAATAAAAAGTATGTAAAGTGATTGTTAACACCTTTTTCTTTTATACTCTAAAAGTAAAATTAATTAATGCCCTGAAAAAGCTACCATTGAAAGACCATTATTAGCCACACTTAAAAGAAAAAAAAGAAGACTCCCTGGTATTTGTGTTGGGATTAGAGTGTAGGATCTGTTCATCACATGTTCTTGTCTTTTGGCAGGATGTGGCAAAAAACAAGGCAAACCTGGTCCCAGGGGTTCCAATCCTGCAGCAGCACCTCCCTATTGCATCAAGGGGGAGAGTTAGAGTAATCTGAGAACTGGGCGTTTGTTATCCTTTTCCCATGTATATGAGAGTTAAACTATGTGTTTAAACTACTCCCCTCTTGGGGCAAGGGGACATGGTTAAATCTCCACTCTAACCTCAAGATATAAGTTGATTTTTTTATTACTGCCTTTTAGTATTAAACCAAATATTTCTTTTATTTCTCTATAAGCACCTTTTAGTCTTGATTTTTCACTTGTCAAACAAATAAAACATAAATAATAAAAAAAAACACATAAAAAAGGCTTTTCCAACTCCATCAAATCCCATAGTCAAGAGATTTTTTTATTGTCCATTTTTGTTTATTGTCTGTCTTCACTGATGACCACCAGCCCATTAAACACGGCTTTGTAATTCTATGTGGGTGTGTATGTGTGTGGGTGTGCAAGTTTCCTTCTTTTTTTTTTAAAGGGTCATTGTAAGCTGCCCCCACCCCAACAATCAAGATTGGAAGAATCTTTGCAACCAGATCTTTGGGTTGATTTTTTTTTTTTTTAAATTTTGATTGCACTTTATTATTTTACTCCCTGCTTCAATATTTTTGGTCCATTTTCAACTTCACTGAAACATTTACACCTTTATTGCCATAAACATAATTTGCACCCTATGAGTTTTTTTTATATTAAAGTTTTTGTTTTAAAAAGGTGGAATCAAAAGTCTTTAAGAGCAGAAGGTTACACAATTTCTTTTTTTTTTTTTTTTTTTTTTTTTCAAAATAAACTTTAAATTTGTCTAAAATTTAAGATTGAATAAGTTACATAGTGTTAACATTTCTTAATTGAATAAAAGAAATTCCTATATTCTGGTCAAGTCATGCTGAAAGCACCAGTTCCTAGATAACCAAAATTAAGCAGTGATGAACCTGTTCAATACTTAATTGGGTGACTACCTAAGCAACAGCAGGTACTGTAAGCAATTGAAGTCCTTTGTTTATCAAAATGACTACTTGATAAGCATAAGTGACCTGAAAAGGGTTGATATACCATGAAACAACCAACACACATTACGGTCAAGTCATGCAGAAAGCACCAGTCTGAAGTTAAGCAACAATGAGTCTTTTCAGTACTTAATTGGGTGAACACTTAAGCAAGAGCAGGTAATGTAAGCAACCTGAGTCCTTTGTTTATCAAAAATGACTCGATTTGGCATTAGATGACCCAAAAAGGGTTGATATACCGTAAAACAAAACAACCAAACTATTCCTTAAGCTTCAATTTCAATTAATGAAAAACAATTTTATAATAAGGATAAATATATGAACAAGATGTTATTAATTTATATAAAGGGTAGAAAAATCTTTATCTAATTACATTGGTGATCTTAATCCAGTGCTTTCCAAAGTTAAGCAGCGATGAACCTGTTTAATACTTAGATGGGTGACTATTTAAGCAATAGTAGGTACTGTGAGAAATCAAATATCAAAATAACTTGATTCAGCATTAGACGACCAAAAAGTGTTGATATGTTGTAAATCACCTTAAAACTTTCCAATGGGAAAAATGTCATTAGTAAATGTTATAAATAAGGCATATTCCTTAAAACTGGTATTTAAATCTTAGTCTCCATTCAAACATTAAGCTAATATCCACTGGACAGAGAGAGAATTATTTCTTCAAAGGTTTCTAATGTTTATCTAGTTTGTCCTTCAATCAGTATGTGTGGCCACCAGCCTGTTAAACATGGCTTGATATTTTTGCATCAAGTAAAAACAGTGAGACAAACAAAATGTAAACACTGATTCCTCTAAAAAAAAACAAAAAAAAACTCTGTCCAGAAGGAGAATAGTTTAAACATGCTGGTTAACATGATAGTCTTGTAGACTGTTACTACTGTACTGAGTTTAATTCTCATTGACTGCTCTATATGTGTAGCCTTGTGCCAGATTAACCGAAATAGTAAATATTAAATCTTTGACCAGAATACAGACATTAAAATTGAAGAACAACATGTCTAGTCTTGGAAGAGTTATTTCCCTTTGGGTTTATTTAAATGATAGTCTGTATCTCTGGACAAACAGACATATTTATTCTTGATTTTCTTCCAATAAGAAAAGACTTTCCACCATTCTTTTTTTTCTTTCTTTTTTTAGTTCCTTAATATTTTTTTTTTTTATAGAATCTAAGAACTGCATGTAGCAGTAACTACCCCCCTTACCACTGTCTGGTAGCTGTCAGACTTCCCCACCACCACTACCTTATTAGTTAGTAAGCAGAGCAAATAAAAAAAAACTTTTAAAAAAGCAACAAAAAGATTACTTACCTAGGGATAGGTGCCATGGCTCATCCAGTAAAGTGGTTTAAATCTTCCCTAAGCTGAATAGCAGCCATCTAGACCTCAGGCAAGTTTTTTGCACCTTATGTCTCATGTAGATATAGTTAATCTTTACGGCTTGGTTAGATCTGCAAATTTTTTAGAATTTGAAATATAGCAGTTTTTTGGGATTTTTTTTTTTTTAGAGATTTATTTATTTTTTTTGTGAGCCATATTTTGAATATTTTTTTGTGTTTCACTTCAAAGTGGAATTAAAAAAAATATTTCTTTTAGAAACAACTTTTAGTAAAAATCAATTTTAACTTTTAATGAATTATATGCACAATTTTTAAAACAAACATTTTTTTAAAGAAAGTTAAAAATCACCAAATTTTTATGATTTAAAAATCTTATCTAAAGATTTGAAGGTAGAATTTGTTTTTTCTTAAGAAAAAAATTTTATTTGAATTTTTTTTTCTATAAATTCAATAATTGTCAATAATGAAAAAAAAAAATAAATTAAAAATAAATTTGAAATTATTTGAGGTAACCGATAATGATATTAATAATAAACGATACTGATACTATTAATAATAATAAATGATATCAATAACGATAAAAACATGGCATTTAGCAATGTGGGGGACGTAATGCCTCTTCTAAATCTGTTGTCTGGGGAAAAATGTATGAAAACTGTCTATGGTGAAGAGTGAAATGGAAAAAAAAAAAAAGAAAAAGAAAAAAAAATAAGGAGGAAGTCCTGAGAATAAAAAAGGGTTAAAAAAAAGTGTATTACTTGTGAATTTCATTCAATGAAATAACTGAGTTTTTCATCAACAATTGACACAGTAAATGGTGTAAGTGAATAACCATTACATTGTTTGTTTGTTGTTTTTTTTTTTTTTTCATTGTTTTTTTTTTTTTTTAACTTAGTTGTACAGTGACACTGACTGTTTCTGTCAATCTGATATATAATCTGTGGATTTAAACTGAACTGGCCGATGAGTCTGGTTTCACGGCTGCTAAGATGGTTTTAGCACTGTCTTTAAATCACTGTTGGAATAAAAACTTCTGAACACAACTTTGGTTTTTTTCTTCTTTTCTTTTTTTCAGCTTTTTTTTTTCTTACACTTCTCAAACTGGAGCCTCACCACCAAATACAGTTTAGTGTTACACCTAGAGCACTCCTTTTTTTTTGTGATTCCTCTAAAAATCTTTGGCCAGATGGAGAATAGTAAAGTCCTATACCACCTCATTCCACCCGGCCGGAAGTCTCATTCATTTTCCCAATCCACCCCAATTAATAGCTCTTGTTTAAATGTAATATTAAACATATTTAGAATTCTTTGATTTAAGGAAAATAAGAGGTAACTTTAGATGCAAAGGTCATTTTTAGCCATTTTTTTAATACATTCTTATAGGAATGCACTGGACTTAGAAAATTCTCAACAGGATGTTAAGAGTTTTAAACATGATGTTTAACAAGACTAAAAATGTTGTTATTCAGTTTCAATATATCTGTATTCTGGTCAAAGATTTTAAATATTTACTAAGTTTTACTTACCCCCTGTGCAGTCAGCATGTTCTAAGCCCCACTGAAAGGAGAAACATTTTTATTAAGTTTTGGTTTGGTTTCTTTGTTTAATGGTATAAAAACTTTTGTGAGTTACCACTACTTTCAGTGAACGGCAGATCTTTGCCAAAATTGTATAGAAAGATGGAATATACACAATTCTTGGTCATATTATTGGGGGTGCTTGACTAGGAGGAGATGTTTATGAAAAGTTGAGCCACTCCTGAATGTTGTCCTGATATCATATAGACTATTTATTTAAAAAAATCTTTTCAGACTTTGACATAAGGCAGACAGAATGTGGTATGTTTTTAGGGTTTGTCCTCTGTCTTGCAATCTAGATTTCATGGAACTAATGTTATGCGGTTTGGGTAATTGTTTAAGAGGGGAAATAGAAAATTCCAGTATGGATGACTATGGAAAGATAAAGGAAACCATCTACCTTTGTGGGATAAAGTTAAAATAATAGATAGGTTGATTGGTTGGATTTTACAACATGTCAACCGTACTTGGGTTATTTTATGCCAAAGACATTGTTTTATTCATTCTTGATAGTTACTGAAAACTTTTAAAACTCAATTCTTTTAAAAATGTTATGTCTTGGAAATGCATAAACGAGAAGGTTGAGTGGTTGTAATAATAATTTATTACAAATAATACAAATAACAAAATAAAACGGCTTTCGGCCGGCAAGGTAAAAAAGTCTCTTGGTAAGATTACTTATCTTGAAAAGTTGTACACGTGTGTTTGCAATCTGAGAATACGAAACAATGTTCGTGGTTGGAGATCAACTCGCATCACTCTGAGCTAATCCACTGTTGCTCTTTAATACGTATCTCATTTGCATATGTGCGGGTTACTTTTCTTTACAACAAAAAACATATCTTTTATTAACTTAAGTGTCTTCTATCTGACCCATAGATGGGACTCAAATAAGTACTACTACTGGGTCAGAGTGGACATGGAAGTAATGGCAATGAAGGGGTACTTTACACTCTCCAAAGCTCTAGAATTTGAACTTCACCATGGGATGCAGTTTAATGTCATACTGAAGATATTAATATCCTTAGCCACTGCCTTCTATCACATATATGATAAAAAGGGTATGGGGGGGGTTGCCATAAGAGCAATAGGGTTGGGACAATAATATAGGTGCTAGGGCTTGATGTGGCCAGCTGATTGGAGTGGACCTCTTTGACCGCCCATCTAACCTAATGGAGTGCTGCATGTCATGGACTGCTCAGTCACCAGGATTCTGTCCTTAAACATCATGGTTGCCACCCACAACCAACAGGTGGTCCCATTGGGGGGGAGGGGTACCAAAGGAGTGAATAATATGTGTTATTGGCAAAAGATGATGGCGTAGTGTCTTTTTTTTTTTTTAGCTGCATCTGTGCAAGTGGCTTAACAGGCTAATTTTTGAATGGCAATCTCTGGTGCAGTGACTGCAAACAAACAGTGATGCTTGCTGGAGTTGCTGTTGTCTCTCCTTCCTTCTGGCTCTCTTTTCTGTGGCAGCTTCATTCCTCTCTCTTTCACCCCTTTTTGTACCTTTGTTTGACAAGGAGGCGCCAGGCCGCTCGATTTTCTACACCAGCCTCCCATGTGTTGTTGTTGATATGGCATCACTTCATGTCCTTCTTGCAGACGTCTTTAAAGTGAAAGCGTGGTCTGCCTACCAGTCGGGAGCCTTCTACTAATTCACTTTACAGTAGGTCTTTGGGGATGCAGCCTTTGTTCATCCTATTGACATGACCAAGCCAGCATAGGCACCTCTCGCAGATGATGGCGATCATGCTGTTCATATTTGCTCATTCCAACACATCTGTATGGGCACTTTGTCCTGCCAACGAATGTGTAGGATGCAGCGTAGGCATCTGAGGTGGAAATTGTCCAGCTTCCTCTTCTGGCTTGAGTATGTGGTCCAGGCTTCACTACTGTAGAGGAGTGTACTGAGAACACATACTTTGTAGATGCACATTTTTGTTTATTTAGTGAGACTGGCATTGTTCCAGACTCTCTGGCTCAGTTTGGCCATAACTGCCATTGCTCTCGCAATGCTTCACTATCAGTGGAGACTGAGTTGGCAATGGTGGGCCCGAGGTACTTGAAGCTATCCGCGGCTTCCAGGCTGCACCCATTGATAACTATGTATGGAAGAATATCTGTACTTTATGCCATGATTTTTGTCTTATTTAAACCTATGATAAGTCCAAACTCCTTGCAAGCATGTGTGAGGCGGCTGATAAGTTGTTGCAGGTGGTGCTCAGTATGTGACATTATGGTTGCATCGTCGGTGAATAGCATTTCACAAATTGAGAACCTTCATGACTTTGGTCTTAGCTCAAAAGCAAGTGATGTTGAACAACTTGCCGTCAGCTCTGGTGTGTATGTAGACCCCTTTGCTGCAGTCCTTGAAGGTGTACTGGAAAAGCAAGTAGAAAAATATTCCAAACACTGTAGGGGCGAGGACACAGCCCTGCTTCACTCAACTGCTGACTGGAAATGCCTCAGATGTTGCACTGTGCTGTGCTGTGCATGTTTTTGTGGAAGGAGATGATGATCCCAAGAAGTCTGGGTGGACAGCCTATCTTCTGTAGCATTTTAAAGAGTCTGATTCCTTCGTTAAATATATGAATGCAGTGTAAAGTGGCATTTGCTGCTCCTGGCACTTCTGCTACAGCTTTCATAGTGAAAAAATCATGACCACAGTTGACCAGTTTGAGACTCCAGGTAAATGCAAGGTGCATGCCAGTGTAACGCGGGCAAAAACTTTTCCAACTATGGTAAGGAAGGAGATGGCACATTAATTATTGCAGTTGCTTCAGTCTTCTTTGTTTTTGTATAAGGTGACAATGATAGCAACCCGCATGTACCAGGGATGTATCCTTTTTGCCAGCAGCTGCAAAACAGTTCATCTAGTGGTTGGAGCAGTGCTGCTTTCCTGCTCTTCAAGACTTCTGATGGTATGCCGTCACTCCCATTTGTCAACAAGGTGGTCGATGGCTTTGCTGAGCTCTTCCACAGTTGGTGATGTGTCCAGCTCATCCATGATTGATAGATCAGAGGGTGAGGATTCTCTTGCTGCCAGTTGCCAGGGGTTCAATGCACGGAATAATAGTATTTTTCACAGTGAAGCCAACGCCAGGTTTCATTTGAGGATTTTCCCTACCAGAAAAAGGTGAAGTTTACCTCCTTGATTCAGCCATTTTCAGCTAGGCGTGTCTCCTGAAAACAGGCCACATCAATGTTAAGCCAAGAGAGTTCTTTGTCGATGATGGCTGTCTTCAGGACCATGGCACATGATCCTGAAGTTTTAGCTTGCTAGCTGAATTGTGGGAGTTTTTTTTTATTTTCTACTGTTTGGTGTAGATATTTTAGCCCGCCTGTCGAGACAATTCTTGAAGCTCCATACACCCAGGCCATGGTAAGAAAGTACCTAACTGGCTGGGGGCGGCCAAGCTTAAGCTGTCCAGTGAGGTGCGATGACCTCTCCCACAGTCAGAAACGACCCCCAACGCTTGTTTCCTTCGCCAATT
This sequence comes from Doryteuthis pealeii, assembly GCA_023376005.1. NCBI lineage: Eukaryota > Metazoa > Mollusca > Cephalopoda > Myopsida > Loliginidae > Doryteuthis > Doryteuthis pealeii. Next base: position 68,863,532 of record CM042146.1, on the reverse strand, counting down.
GGATGAGCTTATCACCAGTAAACTGCCAATTCCCATGTTGTATTGGCACATAACAGTGACATTGGAGTGTCCTCTCCATTTGATAGTGGAAACTACGTAGCCTGGGCTGGTTGTTATGGAGGATGAGCTGTCGCCCAAGCAGCAGATCCTCTCTCTCTCTCCACACTGCTGCTGTGGTCCAAAGGAAAAGTAAGAACCTATGAACCAGTGACCTTAGAGTGTCCTCTCCATTTGATAGTGGAAACTATGTAGTCTGGGCAGCAAATCCCCCCTCTACACACAGCCATTGTAGTCCAAAGGAAAGGTAAAAAACAATGCAGTTTGGCAACGACGGTGTCACAGGAGTTGCTGGGTAGAGCTGAACTTCAGCATCACACCACCTTAGAGACTCCAGCTCCGGATTTGTTTTTGGGGTTTACTCCCTTAGCTTTTCCTTGGGATAAAGTAGAGCCGCTAGGCAACAGTGGTTCCATAACAGACTTTTCCTTGTCCTAGATGGGTTGCAACTATGGCTAAGAAGTTTCATCTAACCCATTTGGAGATTTGTTGAGTGGTAAGTACCCCAAACTTACTACTGTCAGTGTAGTTGGCTGTTGACTCCCCTAGAGCTCATCCGCCCTTAACAAACAGAAATTATGTATGTATATTTATATCTATACTCTCGCACATACATATGTGTATGCATACACATATACATGCACACATAGACGTAAACCACGCTCATATATGTACACATGTGCGTGGTTGCTGGCGCCTTTGAATTTTCTGAGTTATGACTTTGTATAAGTCCATGTGTCTTTTACTTTGTAAGCTGAGCTGGAATTTAAGGATTCTAAGCTTTTCTTCATTCATTCATTCTAAACATGGAAAGAGATGGACACAGGAAGAGGGGATACATAACGCATGTGGAGAAATGAGAAAGAAAAATTAAAATAAATTAGAATAGCTAATAAAGGTAAAAATAAAAATAAGATAGGAGAAAAAATAAATAAATATAAAAAAATAATAATAGATAGGGAAGAAAATTGAAGAAGACGACTGAAAGAAACAGTGTATATGTTGGGCACTTACATATGGACAGTGAACTCACCCTTGTGGATCAGCCAACAAAAATTAACATTGATCAGATCTATATGGACACAGCATGCTGTGTAGAGGATCTTTGCGTTTAATAGTTATAAGGTTTCAAGTATCCCAAGTGCAAATTATTTGTATCAATTTTTGTCAATTAAATAAGCCGCAAGAGGTTGATATGCTATTAAACCAAGGCAATCCTTATAGAAGGCCTGGCAAACTATGTGATTGGGGTCCACGATGGGAGGCAGGCATGTGGAGACATAAATTATTATTAAATTACTATTAGAGAGACATTTTTTAGTAAGAATTTATTGGTAATATCTAGTAATTAGTTAATTAACAACTATATAGATTATCAAAGAAACAGTGTATATGTTGGTCTACTCAAGAGGTCACTATAGCCCAAGTATAGAGAGGAACACAATATGGAAACCGATAATTGAAATGGTTAGATTAAATTATTTTGAAAGGAAATTATTTTAAGAATTAAGATATGAAAGAATAACTGATGCCATTGGATTTTACACTTTGAATTCTTCAAGAAATGCCAATAAATACTTTTTTGTTCAATGATTGTGATACTTGTTGTGGGCATGAAAAAACTATGATATCATTATTCAAATGAGATTCTTAAATGCTTTATTTTCTCAACAGTCAAACTATTCAAAATGATTTCTCAAGTTGAATCAGTGCTATGCTCAGATAAGGAATACCTAAAGAAGGATGGAGGATACAACAGCCGAAACATTGTGTTTTTTTCATTTTACAATCTAAATGAGGACAACTGTCCAAAAAATCAAGATAATAGTTTTACTCAGCTTAAAAAATGATCTAGTATCACATCCTACTTATGTTGGGGGTGGGGGGTAAATGTATAGCAAGACGTCTTTATGCCAGAGAGCCAAGTCTACTTGATATTGGTAGTTAAGATGTTAACAACTGGTTTACTACTTGACTTTTAGTGACCTCCCATGACTTCAGAGGTCAGTAGCCTCTACCCCCATATTCATTCTCAAGTTAATCTTGTAAACTATTTTTTAGTCATCAAAGTCCAACTATTTGACCACTTATACAACCAATTCAATTAACTGGATTTTATGATAAATAATTTGCATAATAATATTTGACAATATTCAGTGGAGGCTGAATGGTTGAAGAAAAATGAAAAACCAACTAGATGAAATTAGAACAAAATTGTTGTATCTTACAAACATGTTATATGAATAAATTGCTATAATAATAATAATAATAATAATAATAATAATATTAATATAAGTAGCCATATGCACCCTCCGTAGGGTGCAAGTATTTAAGTTTTAATGTAATAAAATATATTAAATTAGAAAGGCTAATGAAACTAAATAAGAATGCAGATAACAAGATTTGAAACAGAGGTGGGTACAACTAAAAAAATAGAACAACTGAAACTTACTCTTCCATCACTCCCGTCTTTTATTGCAAAATTTTCTAATTTAACTATTTAGTTAAAATAGGAAGTAAAAATAAGTTTACTGTTATTTTTTCTTGTTAATGGATTTCTTTTAAAATTTATCCCCATAATTTTTGCTCATGTTTATTAAAATAAAACCAAAAAATTAGAAATTAATAATACCAAGCACATATTTATTAAAATCAAATTTTTAATATCAATATGCAAATTAATATATTAAATTATATATAAGATTTCTCACTTATATATATAATTATAATTCTCACTTATATTATTCTTTAATAACATTTTCTTTAATTTATAATTCTATCTTTAATTATACATCTATAATTCTCTATTTTAATGTTTTCTTTTAATTGTATTCTTATATTATGATTCTCACTTATATTATATAATATATTTAATTAATATCAATATGCAAATTATCCTTCTTGTTTACACTATAAAACACTATTTTGTTGTAAATATAAATAAAATTGCATATTATCAGTATGTAGATAAGACCAGCGGTATTAATAATTTAAGGTTTAAATAAAAACAAAATCATGGAGAATGTGATGTAAATAACTAAGGGAACTGTGACTTGAATAATGATATAGTTTCGGTTACAGACAAACATACAATCTCCATTATAATAAGAAAGATACCAGATAAATTCATCAAGTATTTCATGTGTTAAAACTATTAAAAGACATATTTAATTGTTGCAATTTTTTTGTCTCTCCCTAATAGTTAGATTTTCTTTTTGATATTTTCTCTTTGCAATTGTCATATAAAATTAGTGATTCTCTCAAACTTTACGCTGACATCAAAGGAACACCAAAAGACGGAAATGTTTGATCCAAACTTATTTTCCTTTTGACAACTGGATTCAATTGGATCAGACCAAGAATCACTTTGAATCCGATTGCAAAAGCAGAACTGATTTTTATAAAAGACGGGACCCCCTCCCCCACCCCTCCTATCAGCCTGCATATTCCAACCCGACTTTTAACTATCTGCCTAAATGACCATTTTAATGAGCTTAGGCCACACTCACTTGAGAAGAGATGGTCAGCCTTTAACAAATAATTAGTTGGTCTTCCTCTGTGTATTCCAACAATTTTCCTTCATTTTGGTCTCAGCTGTCCTTGTCCAATTGTACAATTGGTAGACAACAAGAATTTAAAATTTATATCATAATTGCATTGTGCTAACAATATTTTAACTATGATATACCATTTAGTTGTACTGTAATATTCATTAGGGGGTTTATAACATAATGAATAGGTTAGCCTATTCATTTTGTAATGTAGTGTACAATCTAAAATTTATATTATAATTGCATTATAAGAATATTGTGCTAACAATATCCTTACTATAATATACCATTTTGTTGTATTGTGATATTGATCAGGAAGTTTATTACATAATGAATAGGTTACCCTATTCATTTTGTAATGTAGTGTAAAATTTGAAATCTATATTATAATTGCATTATAAGACTATTGTACTAACAATATCTTTACTGGGATATACCATTTAGTTGTATTGTAATATTGATCAGAGGGTTTATTACATAATGAATAAAGTTAGCCGATTCATTTTGTAATGTAGTACAGAATTTAAAATTTTTATTATCATTGCATTATAAAACTATTGTGTTAACAATATCTTTACTATGATATACCATTTTGTTGTATTGTAATATTGAAAAAGGCTAGACAGGAACTGTACAAGAATGATGCATGCTGTCTTGAATAAATTCTAAAGCAGCTCCCCACAAAAAAAAAGCAGCTGTATGGCCACTTGCCTCCTATCACACAAACCATCCAGGTAAGATAAACAAGACATGCTGGACGCGGCTGGAGAAGTAAGGATGAGCTCATAAGTGACATTCTCCTATTGGCACTTACATATGGACAGTGGACTCACCGTTGTGGATCAGCCAACAAAAATTAACATTGATCAGATCTATATGGACACTGCATGCTGTGTAGAGGATCTTTGTGTTTGATAGTTATAAGGTTTCAAGTATCCTAAGTGCAAATTATTTGTATCAATTTTTGTAAATTAAATAAGCCGCAAGAGGTTGATATGCTATTAAACCAAGGCAATCCTTATAGAAGGCCTGGCAACTATGTGACTGGGGTCCACGATGGGAGGCAGGCATGTGGAGACATAAATTACTATTAAATTACTATTAGAGAGAAATTTTTTAGTAAGGAATTTATTATTGGTAATATCTAGTAATTAGTTAATTAACAGCTATATAGATTATTAGGAAGCAGCATACAATTATTTACTTATGAAATAAGAATTTTGGGTATAAGTGACACCAGATAATCAGTATTTACATTTTTGCATTTCATCTTGGAGAATTTGGACAGTTTAGATTTTAACCAGAAAGGATAATGGATAGAAGATTAAGGAACAACAGTATTAATATATAGATAGTAAATAGCAAATGATTGGCCATGCCTGTTATAAGGATGACCATACATTAAACAAATAAACCAAGGCAAACTGTCATATGGAAAGCATCTTAATCAATTTAGCCACGTAATCAATTTAGCCACGTCTTTTGTCACAGCTCATTCATAAAAAAGTAGCACAAAACAGTGTGGCTAAGATCTGGTGGTAACCATTACTTGGTATGTGCAAGGGTTAATGGGATGAAATGTCTCAAAAACACCAACAATATTCTGCTAGAGTACAGTTTGCAACAGGGACAAAAAAATGACTAATACCTGAAATACGCACCTGACTTATATAAGAAGGTGTACTTACTATAATGGTTATTGTTGTATTGTTTTATGATCCATTGGACATGTTGGATTGATCCATTGTACATCTTGGACTGATCCATTTGCTGATAGCCAAACCAATTGGAAATTGCAGGGATAAACAGAGTGCAAATCTATTATCATACTGCTTCCCCTTCCCTTACCCAATTCTTACAAAAGTTTATATATAAATACGCAACATATATTACTTTCTAACTGTTAGGCATAACCCAAAAGGGGTTGATATGCCGTTAAAATTAACCAACCAACCAACCAACTTTCCCATCATTCATGCTATATTGTTTGTTTACTCCCTAATAGTAGAAGTAACTTAGAACTGTTATTCCTATTTAATATCAATCATTTTCAAACTGATTTATTTTAGATGAGACTCTAACAAGTACTACCACTCCTGATCAGTGTGGACATAGGAGCACTGGCAAGGAAGGGGTGACAATACATCGTTGACCCCTGGAACTGGAGCCTCACCAATGGATATAGTTTAGTGTCATACCCAGGATATCCTTTATGGTGTGTATGTGTGTGTGTGTGGGGGGGGGGCTTACCCCTCAACAGAAGTTGCAGTTGGCATATTTTAAGACCCCCCCCCCCAACAGGGCAGAATTGATTTCTGAGGTTGATATGCCGTAAAACAAAACAAACCAAAGTCATTGTATTTTTTTGTTTTGTTTTTTTTGTATCCACCCTTTTGATTTGTTTTGGTTTGTTTTGTTTTACGGCATATCAACCTCAGTGGGTTATTTAATGCCGATAAAGTTTTGAAATAAATCAATTCTTAATGGATAATACAATTTTTTTATAAATACATTTTTCTATTTAACCCATAGATGGGACCCTAACAGGTACTACCACTCTGGGTCAGAGTGGACCAGGGAACAATGGTGATGAATGGGGTGCTCCACATTCCCCAAACCTCCAAAACTGGAACCTCACCATCAGATAGAGTTTAACGTCATTCCCAAGACATGTAGACCCGCAGCCACCGCCTTCTAGCACCCATATGATAAAAAGGGTTTGGGGCTTGCCATAAGGGCAATAGGGTTGGGGCAATCATATAGGTGCTAGGGCTTGATGTGACCAGCCGATTGATCGGAGGGGGCCTCTCCGAAAAAACAATGAAGAAAATTAGTCAAAAATTGATAATGAAAATACTTTTATTTAAATAATTTAAGTTCAAATGTTTGTGAAACAACAACCAAAAAGAAAATCTAAATCAATGACTTTCATTTTTTTTTTGTATCCATCCTTTTGAGTCAACAAACTTTTAGCTCAGTTAGTAGAGCACTCATCTTCAAATTGCAAGGTTCTGAGTTCAATATTGGCCCTCGGCAACTCAGCATATGAGTAGCACAGATCGGGTTATCCGATCTGTGTGATAAAGTAGGGTGATGATGGTAGGTGTGGCGCTCCACCTAGCAAAAACAATCTCCTTGGTCTAGTGCTATCAAAAAGGAGATAGACTCCCTCGCTGTCTAGTTGATACCAACAATAGGCTACACTTTTTACTTTTTAATGCAAACAATCTAGACTTGTAACAAAGAAACATCGTCCAGCAAGATTTACATCCCATACATCTCAAACAGAGAGGCCTGTCCAATGAATCATCTGATCATGCCAAGCCCTAGCATCTATAGGATTGGCCCAACTGTTAAATTTTGTCGTTTTACACAAAAGATCCATTGACAAGATTTTTTTTCTTCAGTCAATTGGGAACAAGAAACTTTTAATATCTGCTTTTCTAACACCAGGATGTTAATTAGGATAGAAAACAATGAATAACAAAGACTTCATTTATTATACACGGATAAAACATGACTTTATTATCATTCTCACTAAGGGGGAAAAAAAACAGAACAAAAAAAAACACACACACCCTAAAAGAAATAAGAAAAATACAGTATACCCCCCCTCCAACTTTTAATTTATTTTCTTCCTGTTTCAATAAAAAAAAAAAAAAACTTTTCATGTTCCGATTTGTTAAACTTGATTGTCAAAAGAAATAACGAGAGACTCATCCTCTTCTGTCCGTTAACACAAGAAGACACGTTTTACTAAATGCAGAAACAAAAACCTAATTTTTTATTCTTATGTTTTTTTTTTTTTTATAACTAAATCTAACATCCGTCTCACTTTAAGGAGATGACGATCACAATCAGAAATGGCTCAAACATTTCCTGTTTGAATAAAACATGGCCGAGAGAGAGAGAGAGAGAGAGAGAGAGAGAGGGGGGAAGGAGAAATGATGTAAACACAGAAAAAATAAATTTGAAAAGATTAAAAAAATTTGAATTAAATGAATTCCCAAATACAATATTTTTTTTCATCTCTGAAGAGCTAAACCCAAAAGGGGAAAATACCCTCACCCTCTATCCACACCCACCTACTCCTTTTATTTCATAAAATATTTGGAGTGGAATATGATAGACTTATAGCCTCAAAAATATCATCATTGTATAGTTCCCATTTAGCTTACTGCTCTCCATTAAACCAATTAAAGACAACAATTGACAAAAAATAAGAGAAAGATTTGAATATTCATTCAGGATTATGCAAGATTCTTTGTTATCTATTAATATAATAAAGCTGAATGAATCAATGATTGTTTGCTAAAAACCCTTTTTCCTATTTAATTTAATAATACAAAATACATCCCAAAGTATTCCTTAGTTTTGGGATTAAGTTATGTTTGAAAATAAATCCCATTTTATTTGGTCCTAATTAGTCGTAATTTGCAATTAAATCAAAAACTCACCCGTCTTTTACTCACATTCTGCCTGTCACTTTCGCCCTCTTAATATACATCTTGATTAACCACCCTTTATATATGTTATTTTTCTCTGTAAGGATAAAAAGAGAGATAAGAGAGTATGAGTAATAGATTAATCTTCCCACTTTATTTGTATGTTAATTTTCAGCAGCTAACAGCTGGCTTACATATAAGATGGGTCGTTTTTTATTTAATTGCAAATTTTAGTAAAATGATTTTAATGTTTTTTTCTATTCCCTGGTCGAATTTTTAAAAAAAAGAATTTGTTTTGTAAACTAACTTTCTTCCTGAAAGATTAATAGGTGACCCAACGCGTAACAATTTTTTTTCTAGTATTCATATATAAACTCATACATAGAATCATATATTTAATTAAATCAAATCAGCACAACCAGAAAATTCAGCAAACACTGTGTATGACGTGTGGAATACTGGATAACTGTTTCGACCTTATTTGTCTAGTGTTCTGCATGTCGTATACAGTGTTTGCTGAATTTTCTGGTCATGGTAATTTAATCTAATTAATTATACTTAATTCTTCTATCTACACATTATATAAAATCATATACCTAAGTTAGGGTAGCATGGACACAGATTCAATAGTGCTTGGTTACTGACAGTTTCTTGCCTATCCAATTTTTAAACCAAACTTTGAGAATCACATAGGTGAGAAACTGCCAGTAACCAAGCACCGTTGACTGTGACCACACTACCCTAACTTTGATATACATGTTCTATCCACAATACATACTGAGCACTATTTTACTTATAAATATAGCACACTATTTCATCAAGATTAATATATATATATATATATATATATATCTTATTATAATGGAGATTGTGTGTTTTTCTGTCTGTAACCGAAACTATATTACTACTCAAGTCACAATTTCCTTCGTTATTTATATCACATTCTCCATGATTTTATTTATATTTAAACCTCAATTATTAATAAAATGGCTTCACATTTTTATTAGTGTTGTCCATATCTACATACAAATAACATGCAATTGTATTTATATATACAAAAAATAGCGGTTTACAGTGTGAATGGGAAGGCTAATTTGCATATTGATATTAAAAAATCGAATTTAATAAATATGTGCTTAGTATTATTGATTTCTAATTGTTTGGTTTTATTTTAATGAATATAAGCAAAAATCTCTTCAATGAATCTTAAATGAAATCCATTAACAAGAAAAATAACTGTCATTTTATTCTTTACATCCTCTTTTAACTAAATACTTAAATTAAAAAAATAACAATGAAAGACAAGAGTGATGGAAGAGTAAATTTCAGTTGTTCTTTTTATTATACTCCCTCTGTTTCAAATCTTTTATTATACTCCCTCTGTTTCAAATCTTTTTATCGGTATTCTTATTTAGTTTCATTAGCCTTTCTAATTTAATATAATATTTTATTACATTAGACATAAATACTTGCACCTGGAGGGTGCATATATTTGCTAGTATATATAATGGAGATTCGCTTCCGGTTTTTGTCTGTAACAAAAATTACGTCACTGCTTACGTCACATTACCCAAAATCGTCATAACAGAATAAATACACTCAAAATTTGAACATGCAACATTAGACAGTCCTCATTGTTTTTTAAAACAAGTTTTAATAAATACATGACTGGTATTATATATCTATATATAGTTTGTTTTATTCTAATACATATTTAAAGTTTACATTTCAAATTGTTTTATTTTTTAATCCTTTAATGAATTTGATGATTTTTCTTACTTAGGGTACAAACTCGCTGACATTGAATTTTTTACTCCCAACCCTCAGGCAATATGTTTCAAAAATCTATTTTTATATCGCCCGGAGGGTGTTTTTTTTATTTTGTACTAGTATATATAATATAATGAAGAATAGCTAATATGAAAAGTTTTTGCATACAAAAGTGCTCAATACTAAATTAGCAGAACAGATTTAAAATCCCCAAATAGAATATTATGATTCTAATTTACTATTACTAAAGTTTCATTAGTTAGTAATGGTAAATTAGTACCATAATATTTTAGTTGAGATTATATATATATATATATATATATATTATATGAGGAAAAAATGAGTAAAGAAAAGAAATGTAGATGGATAAAAATGAATTTTATCGATATCACTTTTAATCGATATCACTTACACATGTGTTTCGGTCCGTTTATCAAAATGTATATGGATTTACGCTATTATTATTATTAAAATAATCAGATGAAGTTGAAATGATGATAATAATAATAATAGGAAAAATGTAAAAATATTCCGTACACAGAGAGATTTTTTACGACCTTCATCAGAGTGAATTTTTTTATTTTTTGAGTAGAGACAAAAATCTGTTGGAGACAAAACAAAATTTTAAAATGTTCGAAAAAAGAATATTTTTTGAATCATTTGGAACGCAGAGACCGTTAAAAATTTGAAAGATTTGGTGGATGGATATAATTTGTATTGCAAAGAATAAAATGTTATTAATATTCTTAAACTTGTTGATGATTGAATGAAGTGTGTTTTCAATGTTATTGTTTGGGAAAAAAGAAACTGGTGAAAAATATATATTATATATATAAACATTTACTATTCGTTTGTGTTGCTAGCAATCTAAGATACTTAAATGACATAGTAGGTATATAAGTTCCTAGTTTGATACTTGCCCTCGCCAACTTAGTGTATGAGTAGCACAGGGATTTTTTAATATGATAAGTGAGTTAGAGATATTAGAGTTTCATTTTCCTGTCTTTCGAAAGTCATCCACCCTTATTCAAGCAACATTCTTTCCATCTGAAGTCCTGATGAGGGTTTGCTAAAACTGAAACATTATAATGTCGACTTCACCATCAAGAATAGATTCAGCTTTTTGGAATACTTTGTGTTTTTCTATAAGAAGTGGCCGGTTTAGCTCAGTTGGTAGAACACCTGCCTAAGAATTGTAAGGTTTGATACTGGTCCCTGCCAACTCAGCGCATGGGTAGCACGGATTGGGTAATCTGATCTGTACAATAAAGTGGGGAGATGACGGTAGGTGTGACGCTCCATCTCAGCAAAACAATCTCCCTGGTCTAGTGCTAACAAAAAAGGGATAAACTCCCTTGCTGTCTGGCTGATAGTGAAAATAGGCCACTGTCAGTTATATGTAGATAATCCAAATTGAATAGATTAAAAAGATAAACTAATGAAAATAATATTTCAGTCATTTAAAATAAAATTGATTTCTACTTTCTTCATTGTGAGATTACACAACTTCTAATTGAGCAGAAGAACTTTGTTTGAATAGAATAAATAGTGAACTTTTAAACAAGTAATCTCTTTCAAATAATAGCAAAGCATTTACATTCACAAAATTAACTCTTTGCCTACTTTAAACCGTTCACAGTGGCTCTCTCACTACTGCAAAACAAAGTACAACATCTGATGGTTAGTTCATTATAATTGAGCAGAATGACTCAGATTACAAGAATAACAGTTCATTTGAATAGAATAAGTTCTAAGATTGAACAGATAGTGAACTTTGAAATATCCCATCATACAGGTAAAAAATACCAGGAAAATTTGGGGAGGCAAAAGAGTTAAATCTCTTTGTGATAAAAACTATAAGAACCATTACACATCAATGAAAATCCAGATAACAGGCCAAAAATAAATACACTCATATTTTTGGCTACAGAGATTGAATGCTATACATTTTGGTAGTAAATGATACTGAATAATCTCTTGACTGAATAATGTTCCAGGGATGAGGTTGATAGTGGAAAAGGGTTATCTTCTCTTGCTGCCAGGACTTGCCACTAGATGGCATTACTACCTGGCTATCTAAACTCATCCCAGGAAGCTATCTGTTACTCTTTCATCTGGCATCGACAAAGATGCACTAGACAAGTGGTGTCTCTGTCCATTAAGGCTGGGGGGGCCTTTCTCCCAAACTATGGGCTTGTACCCATATGTGTATGCAGCCCTTTCTAGACTCTAATCATGTGGCTCATATACAGTAAGTGACTCTTCTATTCTACATTTAGGGTTCTCAAGATTAACTCTACAAGAACTCTTTCTTTAGGATGTTCATCCTGTTTTGTATCTATATTTTGTTACATGTGCTCAGACAATAAAGTCTGTATTGTTGTTATATGTAACTTTTTGTTGGATTTTATTACATATATATTCACCTACGTTTGGAGGTTTCTCTGAAGCCTCCTAACGTATTTAACTAAAGCTAAAACCACATTTAATTCTTTTAATTAGAAATAATAAAATCCTGATATTATTGGTTTACAAGACAAATTTGTGGATTACACCTGCCAACAAGAATCTGATGTTCACATCTAGAATTATCTATTATCATATGACACAAGAAGCTGTTGAATTCCCATTGTAGTAGCAGTCCATGATGATAGTGATGCTTCTATTTAGAAACGAGTGAAATATTGTATTTACCAATCCCTCTGCACAAGCAGGATGTGACACACTGTCAATTTCTTAAGCGAAGGTTAAAAACTTTGAATTCCGAGTTTTCCTCTTCCTAGACTGGTTACCTAACCAAAGTTAAAGAGCCCATTCCGTCCTATTATTTACCCATAGCAGGCTGGAGAATAGTTGGATGCATACCTTTCCCAAGAGTTTTAGCACTATGTGAAGTTCAAATTGCCTTGTCCAGGATTTGAACTTGGGTCGCCTAGTCCATTTCCTACGATGATAACCATTACACCTGATGCCTCCATAAAGGAATGAAATAGAAATTGTATTTCAGAGTTATTTCCATTTCATCAAAGATTTAGATAATTATTAAAAAAAAATTTTTTTTAATCTTCATTGTGAACAGGGATTACCATAAAATTACTTTTCACTTGCAGGTTTTACTGGAAATTACTTTATTCATTAAGTTAGAAGATTTATAAGTTTAATACTTTAATAAAAACAAAAAAAACAAACCTTACAATGATATTCTGTTGTTTTTTTATCCAATTTTTATGTATTTATAATTGTTACAGAATTATAAATACAAGAAAATGATATATAATTCTGTTACAGAATTATAAATACAAGAAAATGATATATAATTCTGTTACAGAATTATAAATACAAGAAAATGATACATTGTAATGAGTTTTTTGTTAGTGAAATAACATAAAAATATTTTGATAATAAAAGCAATTCCAGTCAAATATGCAACTTAAATCTTTATCTACTCACATCAATCATTACAATTTCTCAACAAAAATAACTGTTACAAGTCGCATGGCCATTTTAGGGCTGTAGTTGGAGGTAGTGGGGATCCGTTATGGCATAAAGTTTGATCCTTTCTCAGAAAGTAGAAAGATGTAGTATCAGTTTTAATCCTTGTCTGTTGATCTGTCCTCAAAGTAGAAAGATGTAGTATCAGTTTTAATCCTTGTCTGTTGATCTTCCTCAAAGTAGAAAGATGTAGTATCAGTTTTAATCCTTGTCTGTTGATTTGTCCTCAAAGTAGAAAGATGTATTCGATATAATCCTTGTCTGTTGATCTTTCTATTAAGCAGTCCTTCCAGCAAGTAATTTTACGACGATTTATCAACACCTTTAAATAGTAAATTAAATACATGTTTAGGCATTTTTGATTTGGTTAATACAGCTACTACTGTTTTGGAACAGTTTATAAATATAAGTTGTGGCACACCTTATACTTTAAAATAATCCGACAATTCAATTCTCATTAGAAATTTATTCCAACAGTGCTATGGTCTATTTACTCATCTATCTAATCTAAATTCTATATAGTATCACCTATAAATAAGTACACCAATAGTAAAAGTAAAGTTGGCAGAGTGGCCTATTGTTGGTATCAGCCAGACACTGAGGGAGTCTATCCCATTTTCACTTGTGCTAGACCAGAGAGATTGTTTTTTGTGTCTGAAATGGAGTGCCTCACCTACCATCAACTTCCCACTTTTCCACACAAAAAAGTGTACGACCCACGTGCGGTCGATGCATTATATTGCGAGGGTCCTCATATCAGTGAGGTAGGGCCGGTGTTGCTTTTTAAACCGTCGAGAGATAGGCCCCGAAACGGTTTGCACATTTCTCAGGTTTCGGGGCCTATCTCTCCTGATGAGCCCATGCAGTTGTAAACATCTTTTGTTTTTTCATTATATCATATTCATACTGTCGGATTAATATCCATTTTATTTTCACAAACTTGTCTATGAAAAAACTTTACATATGAATGTTTACTCCTTTGACGATATTTATCCATAAACACCACGGATTTACCTATAAAAGTGGGCTACTTATTTTACAGTTGGATTGTATTACAATAATTTTGATATTTTATATACACTTTTTATACATATTTACACTTTTTTAAATAACTCTACAGCAGACTTTTTTGAGTCTTATTTTATAACTATAATGCTTCTGATTATTTTTAAAATTAAAAATAAGATTCATTTCATTTTTAAATAAAATTCATTTTATTTTTAATATAGACAGCGCATTTTTTGATTAATTCCAACGTTTGACTAGCAGCGTTTTTGCTAACGGTCATTTTTCCTGTCTTATTTTTGTTGATGACCGGCCCACGTGCGGTCGATGCATTATATTGCGAGGGTCCTCATATCAGTGAGGTAGGGCCGGTGTTGCTTTTTAAACCGTCGAGAGATAGGCCCCGAAACGCTTTGCACATTTCTCTCCTGATGAGCCCATGCAGTTGTAAACATCTTTTGTTTTTTCATTATATCATATTTATACTGTCGGATTAATTTCCATTTTATTTTCACACATATATATATATATATATATATATGAGAAGTAAATACACACGCAGTGTGTTTATGATATGGCTTTTTTTTTTTTTAGCCGACAATTTTTGGGAGAATATGTGCTTAATTGAAGTCGTACCTAATTTTGAAAGTTAATTAATTAATAATTAATCAATTAATAAATGTAAGGCTAAACAAATCGAGAAAAATCAATTTCTGTATGTACATTTCGGCCTATTAGGCCTCATCAGCAGAGCTATAGATAAAAAGACCGCCTTGTGCGTGAT
Source organism: Doryteuthis pealeii (assembly GCA_023376005.1). NCBI lineage: Eukaryota > Metazoa > Mollusca > Cephalopoda > Myopsida > Loliginidae > Doryteuthis > Doryteuthis pealeii. The sequence goes on along the minus strand of CM042146.1, from coordinate 68,848,428 downwards.
TCGAAACCTGACTGTCAAGCTGACAGGCGAGTATCGTAACCCCGACATTAACCGGACTTTCTTAGATTTTTCGTTTTGTTTAGAAGTAGGTTTATATTCCTCTTATAGTGACTTCTTGTAGACGACAATATGAGAAGTAAATACATACGCGGTGTGTTTATGATATGGCTTTTTTTTTAGCCGACAATTTTATATAAATATTACTACAGTGTATGGTTAACACTATATCACTTGATGAGACAGTAGTAAGCCAATATATAGAGTATTACTAGGAGAGGGCTCAATATCTGTGATTGAGTAATATTAATAATAAACAAATATATATTATTTTTTGTATTTAATTGTATTGAAACTAATTTGCTATCATCTTGGTTTCATGCTCTTTTAAACTTGTTTAAACAGAACAATCTTCAGGCAGTGAAAGATTTTGAAAAAGTAAAAATACTGATGAAAGGGAATGTGCATTGTTGATTAAAATTGTGTAAATATATGCATGAATCATTTAGTTATTTACATATGTGGTGTATAAGCGCAGATGTGCCTGTTCCATACATATGCACGCATACATAAACGTATGTAAAAAGCTGTGCTGTGCTCACACATATGTATATATACACATATAAATGTTTTGTGCATGATATTTGCTGACATATGAGATTTTGTGTGATTATTAGTGTGTGTGTGTGTGTGTGTGTTTGTTAATATGTGGCACATTGAAATTGTCTCACGTTCAATATTGGTGGAATGTCTTTTTGTTATTTATGCTGTTTGTTTGAATGAAGAAAGATTCTAAAAGGCCAGTTTTTATCATTATTATAGTTAGTAAGGATATAAAATTTGGTTTAGAACACAAGAATAATAAGACTTGTTATCTATTATTATACTAAAGCTAAGTGAATCAAGTTTTGTTTCCTAAAGGCTTTTTTACTGTTTAGTTTAATGACACGAAAATTATACTAAATTATTCCTTACTTTTAGGATTGAATTATGTTTGAAAAAAATTCTGTTTTAAATGGTTCTAATTAGTTGTAATTTGCAATTAAATAAAAAAACGACCAATCGCTTTCTTTACTCTGTGTCTATCTCTTTCTTCCCCTCTATGTATCTCTTGAATACCTCCTCATTATATAATGTTTCTCTGGAAAGTAGAGAGAGCCGGGAGAATTTGAAATCTATTTCTATCTTAAATTTCACAACCAGAAACCTGTAGCTTAAATGAAGTCAAACATTTACTTTCTTAGAAAGCTTACAAAATGATTTATGGTTTCGTCCGGATGTATTTATTTAAAAAAAAAGAATTTATTTGCTTTGCTAACAACCTTTTCCCTAATCTCAATTATTTACCAATTGCTGAATGGGTGACCCAATGTGTCCCGTTTTGTCTTTTGTGTGTGTGTGTGTGTGTGTGTGTGTGTATATATATATATATATATATATATATATGAGATATATATATATATTAGATTTTAAAAAGACAGTGATGAATTGTGCAGATAATCTGCATCCAAACATTTACATTCCCCAGGCATTCATCAAATGTATTAAGTGATCCGCTCTAATCCATTAGATCCAGAATGTATTAATCCCCCCCCCAAAAAAAAAGACATTTTCACAATACACTGGCTGATATCACATTTTCATCTGTGACTTAGTATAGGGTTTATATTTTTTTTAAGGTACCTTCTTTTTTTTTTTTCACAGAAAACAAAAGTTTATGGAGCAAGTGAAATATTTCTTTTTCAAGCTTTCTTGCTGGATTGATTTTAATGGCATGTCAACCCATTTAGGGTCATTTTATGTTTTGAGGTTAGGGAATTGTGTTCATTGTACTTTCATATTTACGTTTTTGTATATAATAGTTGTTTCTTAAGAGATTCTTTATTTTTTTGTCCTATCAAATACAAATTATTTTCAAAACATATTTATAAATAGGACTCTAACAGGTTATATACCACTCCAAGTCAGAGTGGACCAGGGAGTAATGGTAATGAAGGGGTACTCCATACACCCCAGAGCTCCAGAATTGGAGCCTGTCATACCCAAGACACCACTGATGAGTTTTAACACAAAAAATAACAAGGGGCAATAAAATTTGATAATCTAATTTATTTGCATGGATTTTTATTAGTTTGTTAAATTGATTTTATTGTATTAAGATTACTAGCAAGAATATGCGCCCTCCGGATGTAAGTATTTAAGTTTTAGTGTAATAAAATATATTAAATTAGAAAGACTAATGAAATTAAACAAGAACGCATACAAAAAGATTATACTTACTTTAATTATATTTAATTTTTAAATTGGTTTCTACATAAAATTATTCATAGGATTGATTTGAATACGTTCAAATAATAAAAACAATAAATATTAGAGATCAATAATACTAAGTAATTATTTATTATTATTTATTAAACCTGATTTTGTTAAAACCAGTATGCAAATTAACCACAAAATATATTATGTAAACATTTATTTCTTAGTGATATATAAGACACATTGCAGGATTTTAAATGTGTTAATAACATTGGCTGTTTTGAGGAAAATCTAACTCAGATAAATAAGATTTATTCTATGTATTAATTAATGATTTTGACTATAAATTAAATGCTCATTGATAGACTTATGCAATTCCTGAGGGTATTGTGACGTAACAAGTGACAGTTTCAGTTACAGACGGACAATGAATCTCTATAAAGATTTATGGCAGTTTTCTTTTAAAATTCAAATTTTTTCGTTTTACTTTTTTTTTGAAAACTTTTTCATCATCAAGTCAGGTTGATAGCACAGATTCCCTTGACTATCTTTCCATCACTCTTTGCAATTCCTCTAGGCAGCATACAGTGTCTGCACAGAACTGGTTAATGTGTTTTGCTGCCCAGTCAACACTGGTGCATCCATGTGTGAGAATATACAGAAGAACATTGCTTAGGAGTACTTTGTTGCTTCTCCAGGGTGGGTCCAGCATGTCTTACTTTGTGAGATTGGGGGTAAGTGGCCATACAGCTGTTGTTTTGTGGGATGGTGTGTCCAAAATTTGTACAATACAGTTAACACAGGTCTTATCCATCTATGAGAGTCCATAAGAGAACATCACTTGATTATGACACTTATGAGTTTGTCTCTGCTTCTTCAGCAGTGCCCAACACGCCATACATGGCTGGTTTGTGAGATGGGAGGTGAGTGGCCATGCAGCTGATGTTTGGGGGTTCTCTGTTCAGGATTTAAAAAAAAAAAGTGTGTAGCATCCTTGTGTAGTTCCCATGGCGTCCACATCTTGATTGTTTTAGTCTTATCATTTTGGCTGTTAGTGTCGGATGGTTTTCCCCAGATTATTGTTGTATTTGGTAATATCAGAATTTCATTCTTTCATTAAATGCATTTATTTTGGCCATTCTCATTCTGCTGTCAATAAGTAAACATTCAGGGAATTCTTCTGAGTTAATTTCTTCTTGAGATATCATCTGTTCTTTCTACAGAACCAGATTGACTGATATTAAAGACATGTCAATCCATCTAGGGTTATTTTATGCCTAGAAGTTAGGAAATCATGTTCATTGTATTTACCAATACCTCTGCATGAGCAGGATGTGACACAAGGTCAATTTTTTAAGCAGTGCTGGAATTTTTGTTTCAGATTTAACAGAAAATAATAGGAAGAGATCTCATGGTACTTTTTAATTCAACCTAGCAATTGCTAATTACCCTGTTCACCTTGCATCTTTGCTTAGCAAAACCATTTCTCTATCCTTGATTCTTGTGTTTCTTCCTATTATTTCTCTTAACTCTGATATGCAAGTTACAACACAAAGTTTAAAAAGTTTGAATTTAGACTTTTCCTTCTCCTAGACTGGTTGCCATACCAAGGTTAAAGAATCCTGTCTGTCCCACTATTTACTTAGAGCCGGAGGCAGAATAGTTGATGTATACGTTTCCTACGTGTATCATAGTGCTATGGGAAATGCAACCAGCCTTATCCAAGATTTGAACTCTGTTTGCTGTGTTCATTTCTTAAGATGATAACCATTACACCACAGGCACCTCTATGGATGTTCATATTTGAAAGTGGCTGTACTGTTGCTCTTTTGTGGGGTGATGTTTCCAGGTTTAAAACAGAATGCAACATCTTTGTGTAGTTCTCATCCAGATTTTGCTCCGAGCACTTTGTTGAAGTCCAAGTGGTATAACCATTTTAAAAACTTTAACGGTTTAATTTAATTAAAATCCAAATTCCATTGTTTTGTCACACTTCATAAATTTGTCTTTTTTGAAGAAAAACAAAAAAAAAAACATTTGTGAAAAGGTTTCATTGTGGAATGAATCAATTCTGGTTGGTTGGATTTTACGGCATGTCAACCCTTGTTGGGTTATTTGGACCTTTAGGCACCCCTTTTGCTTTGCTGATTCATAAGTAAATTTTTTTCATTTACACCGTCAACATCCAGTTGTTTGTTAGACGATTTTATACAACTAACCCCTAACCCTAACAAACAACCGGATGTTGACAGTCTAAATGAAAAAAATGTACTTATGAATCAGCAAAGCAAAAGGGGTGCCTAAAGGTTATTATATGCCAAAGACATTTTTGTTTTATTCATTCTTGTTGGCTATTCAATTATTTCTTTTAAACTCAATTTTCTTTTGTGACTTTTAAAAAAACTCATTTTGATCTATTTAACCTATAGATGGGACCCTAACAGATACTACCACTCTGGGTATCAGAGTGGACCTGGGAAAAAAAGGCAATGAAGGGGTACTCCACAATCTCCCCCGAGATCCAAGAATTGGAACGTCACCACTAGATTCAGTTTAACGTCAAATTCTAGATCCATCGGCTGAGAGATGATCTGTATTAAGAAACAAATACTATTTGCTGCAATTGAGTTGGTTATTTTTTTTGGGGGGGGGGCATATGTCAAAATGTTCAGTTGCTTTGCAAACTGATGCAATCAGGTTGTCACCCCCCCATCACCCTATAAAAAAAAAAACTTTCTCCCAACAATTTACACCATGTCCCAATCAGGCAGAACTGTAAAACAACTGGTAGAATTGTCACTTCAATAAAGAAATAATTAATTGCTATTTTCTACCTGAAAACACCAAGAAAGTTAGAAAAGGAAAAAGAATGAAAACTGTTTAAAAGAATGACACAAGGCAGTTGATCCCGAGCAACATATTTTATTGATAGAATATATAATTTTACTTATGACCAACATCACAGAATAAATATATTTAATGAACTATTTTTTAGAGAACTGCGTTGGCTTTCTTTTTCAAACTTTGTTGCAAAATGACGATATGAATACTCAAGAGTAATTTCAACCTCTCTAGTATCAATTTTCTTCTTTCTTGATTGTGTCTTCTCTTTATTTAGGTTTAAAAAAAAAAAGGGTTTGTCCAGTTAGAAGTTGGCTGAACCTTGACAAAAAAAAAAAGAAAGAGAGAGAGAGAGAGAGAGAGAGAGAGAGAGAGAGAGAGAGAGAGAGAGAGAGAGAGAGAGAGAGAGAGAGAGAATGACTATAGAATTTGGAAAAATATTCTTATTGTCAAAAACTAAAGCCAGTGAGAATAAACCTTTAACATTGCTTTCAAATTAAAGACCCAAAATTGAAAAATAAAAATAAAATTCAAAACCATGATGATGATTATCATCAGCAGTGTCTTGTGGTAAAATGCTGTTCAGTGGCATCAGGCATGGTGCTTGCACACACACACACACACATTATATATATATATATATATATATATATATATATATATATATATATATATAGAGAGAGAGAGAGAGAGAGAGAGAGAGAGAGCGCAAGGAAGTTCAAAGCATAGAGGGTAGAGAGTGGACAGTGTAGCAGGAACCGTGGGTTGTAGTGAGAGAAGAAAAATAGGAGAGATTGATAAGAAAATTTAGCATGAAGTGGGAGGGAAGGGGAAGAGGTTATTAGAGAGAGAGAGAGAGAGAGAGAGAGAGAGAGAAGAGAGAGAGAGAGAGAGAATAGATTGGGTGAAGGTGGTAGAAAATCTATCCGGTCATGGTGAAAGAAGGAAGAGAAAAAGGGGGTCAAGGTGGGAGTAGGGGGTGTACAAAGAGGGAATCAAAAAAGAAGAAGAAGAAGAGGGAGGGAGGGGGATAAGAACTCTTAGAAACAGAGTAAAAAAAGAATTCCATTTCGATTGGAAATAATGAAGACACTGATTGAAAGTGAAATTATACAAAACAAACTTTTTTTTTTTTTCCATAATACAGAAATCTGTTTTCTTTAAGTCATCCAAATATTAAAGACAAAAGGAATTGTTATTAATGATTTACAAAAAGAAACCTGCATGACTCTTGGAGATTTCATGGGTGCTGTAAATTACTTTGAATTTGTCAAAAGAGAGAGGTGAGGTGGGGAGAGGAAGTCTTGGGGAGAAAAAAATAATCAAAACAGATTATTGAAGACTGATCATTTATTTGATCTCAGCATCACAGTTCATCAATAATTAGAGTTTTTTTATTTTGTCTGTGAAAAGTAAATTTATATTCTAAAAGGCATCTGGGTAAAAAAAAAGAGAAAAAGTTACCATCTTTCATATTTTTTAAAATCATCCTTATTCAAATCTTTTAGTTATAATTAAACCAATATTAAAACCACCAACATTAATGGTTTTTATTACTTAATTATTTTAAAGTTAAAAGTGACCAATTTCTTTCATGTTTACAACCATTTTAAAGAGAGGAACAAAAAGGTAATGTGGGGAGAGAGTGGATGAAAACATTTCTTGGAGGTTCAACATTTAACAGTTTATTGGTTTGTGAAACTAAATGGCAAGACACTGAGCAGGAACCTAAGAAATAAAAATTTGGTCTCAGAATAAGTTAGAAATCTAATAGGAAAAAAAAAACAAACAACATTCCACTACAATAAGAAAAATGGACTGAATATAAAATGTTTGATTTGTTTTATTGTTAAATAAAAAAAAAGATCCTTACTTGAAGAAAAAAATTTAGAAGTTGAAAAAACAAAAAAAATAATTTTTAGTTATTTTTTTTTTCATCTCCATGATTTGTTTAAAGAGGTTCAATCCTATGAAATGGTTGTTAGTGACTAAAGGGGGGGGGGAGTAAAGAGTTTTACTAAAAAAAAAAAAAAAAAAAAAAGTCCAAAGTTTACTTACAGCATTCGCAAAATCAACATCATCTTGGTATCAATCAGAGTTTGCTTGAGGCAGTAAAGGAAACCCACCTACAAAACCTTTTGGCTGTTTGAAAACAAACTTTTCTGTATTATTATTATTATTTCATTTCTCTTAAAATTTATTGATTTATCAAATATTGATTTGGTTACCACAAGCAAATGAATTAAGCCAGGAGGAGGAGAGCTGTGTTTAAAAATCCAAATTTCACCAATAAAAAAAGCCATAAGAAAAAAATTATGTCTGAGAAAAAAAAAAAAGTCCCTTCATTAAAGGAGTGAAGTGCAAAACTTTGGAAACAGTTCTGAAGAATAATAATAATAAATAAAAAAGAATTAATCAAAATGGTTTTGGGTAGAAATTGTCGGCCACTCCCTCACTGAACACAAAGTGGGCTTGTTGGCAGTGAACATTAAAGCAAAATCAAAATGGACACTGATGATTGTTTTGGCTTGAGATAATCCTTATTGGATTGTGATGATGATGCTGAGACACAGTAAAAAGATACAATGCTCATCATCATCATTATCATCATCAATAGATAAACAAATAGACAGAAGCCGCATTCTCATAATGAAGATTGGGAAAGTTTTTCAAAACAATCAACTGAATATTGTTGTGAAATAGGTAATCACCCCCAACCTGTATTACTTAAATGATGAATTAGCACACACCGAGTGCAATGGTGCTGAATAATTTGAGTCAGTTTATAAATGCTAATGAGATGAACACTATTTTTTAAGGGGAGGGGAGGGTTGTTGGTTGAATTAATGGAGTTACTAAAAATTCCTGAGGAGAAATCACCTGATTCATACACCCGCCCCCAAAATGAAGGAAGGAAATATTTGGAGGTGTTGGGGGAAGATTTTTTTTAAATGGGATATATATATATATATATATATATATATATATATATACCTGCAAATTAAAGGTCCCACAAGGTTTTTTCTTCTTTTTTTTTCCAAATCGTGAATTAAAATTGTTTTTTTCACACAGAATATGAAAATAAGTTTGTGTGTGTGTGTGTGTATGTTTGTGAAGTGTTAACCATTTCCAGGTAGAGCAGGTTATTTCCGAAAACGTTATAAAAGATGAAGATTTTGTTCCATTTTTAACTTTTTCAATTCCAATTAAATTGACAAAGCCCATATTTCAAATAAAACATTTTACAGAAAAACTAACATTTTTTTTTTTTCATAAGAGGCACATCGTCTGTCCAACAAGAAATTTAACAAAACAATTAGCATAACAGGAAGAAACAAAAACAAATCTTATCCGAATTTCTTTGATTCTAATCTGAAAATTTATTTATTTTTTGGTGGTGGAGTGAGGGTGTTGGAGAGAGAGAAGAATTAATTAAAAAGGTGTTTATTGAAGAGAGACAGCTAAAGCATTCCTTTTCAACAGAAGAAAAAATGGAAAAAGGTTTTAAAAAATAACTAGAAAGAGAATTGATTATAACAAAATATTCGTCTTCAGTTTGAAAAAAAAAATTGACACATTTGAATGTTTATTTTTGGTTCTTTTTGGCTAAAACTGTTTCTTGAAGTTTATCAAAACACACACACACATTATATATATATATATATATAATATATATATATATAATATATATAATTGTTGTAGAGCCAACAAGAGAAAAATGAATATTTTATAATAAAGAAGGTCACAAAATGGTTTGAATTTTATTTTTGAAAATTTTATTTTATTGGATGCAATATATGTTTCAGATTATTTAAACATTTTTTCAATCTGATATGATGAAAAACATTTTTAAGAATCTGAAACACGTACCCAATAAATTAAAAAAAACAAAAAAAAAACAAGATTCAAACTGTTTGCAAACCTTTTTTTACCATAAATCAATATGTTGGCTGTCAACTCATGAACGAGAAAAAAACATTGAGAGCCAGTAGCATTCAACACTGTATCCTTGTTTTCTCAGATGACTCACCAGGCCAGCCATAAATATATATACATATATGTATAAACAAAAATAATTGGCAACTCTATCAAATTGGAATTTGAGAACAAGATATCATTTTCTTTAGAAAACTTTATAATTTGACCGTGGTATTTTAAAAGGAATAAATTTTAAAGTTAAAACTTTGCCTTCACAATTGGAATTTTAGGATAACCTGTCTGACAACAATAGATAATCTTTAAATTTAAAATTCTCTAAAAAGCACCCATTCAAAGAGTGGCCCAATTAAACATTGCTTAACTCATGCTTCCATTATGACCAATGGTATTGAAATTGAATGTCAACAAATATGGGCATGGAGAATTGAAAAACCTGAAAGGCGGCAAACCACATTCATTTTTTTTTTACTGCTAGATGGCTGTGGGTCCTAAGACCACAGATTGAGAACAGTAGGTATAAACAATAAGCATCTTAATCAAATTTAGATTTAACTTTTTGATCAATCAGTGTTTATATATAAGATTAATATACTTATTCCCATTCCCAAAATCATATTCCTGCCTTGTTCTATTATTATCATTATTAAAATCCTAGCATAATGACAAGATTATTTATGTATTGTATCAGCACTTTAGCTTTTAAAGATGGTGGAATCAGTTGTATTGGTGAGGTGAGAACACAGGAGCATCAGTCGACTTAAATCCTTTTGTATCACTCAAAAAAGAAAAAAAGAAGAAAAGAATGGAAATAAGGAAACAGAGAATAAATTGTGAGGGGAAAAATAGTTTTGGTTTCTTTGTTTAATGGCATATCAACCTTTGTGGATTATTTAATGCCAAAGCCATCCTTGTAGAAGAACAGTGGTGGTACTATTTAACCCATAGCTGGGAGGATGAGAGGGTGCATACCTTTCCCAAGAGTATTAGCCTTAAAGTGAACATAATAGCATGAGTGGAGTTCTACAATGTTGCAGTAGAGCACATTAGCCACTATGCCACATCTAGTCTGACCCAGAGTGGTAGTACATGTTAAGGTCCCATGTATAGCTCAAATAGATTAAAAAAAAAATGAATTAAAAAAAAGAAAGAAGAAAAATTCTCAACAACAATGAATTAAACAAAAATGTTTTCGGCATGTTAATCATTATGCCACGGCGACTCCCAAAAAGAGAAATTAGATGAAGTAATGCACAGAATGGAAAAGTATAGAAAGTTAGTGTGAGTAGTGTAGTCTACCTAGTTATTACTTTTAATAGTATGACTGGAGTTCAAACTCGCTTACCACGATGTCGCAGTCCAGCACATTAACCATTATGCCACCCCTCCCCCCACCAAAAAAAAGGAAAAACAACATAAAGCAAAGAAGAAGTATATAAAGTTAGAGTAAGAGGAGAGAAAGTGGAAGAATGAAAATATTCATGTAGTGTAGTCTACTTAGTTATTACCTGTGAAAAGAAATATGAGATGATTTTTTAATTTCTATTCATTTATTTTTTATTTAGAAAAGAAATATCAACAGAATTCCTCATTACTCAGTAGTTAGACCAGATTGCATGACCAATAAATATATATAAGGTCATACTGTGTTTATATATATATTCTGGAAAAAGTCTTCCGGCTTATATATATATATATATATATATATATATATATATATATATTATAAGTAGATTAGTCAAAACAGCAGGAAACAAGACTCGCATTGGTGAAGTTAAGAGTTTTCCATGTGTCAATTCTGACTAAAATACAAGTGGATGAAATTAGATAAAAATAAAATCAGATTTACATGTAACCCCCCCCCCCCAAAAAAAAAAAAAAGAAAAGAAAAGAAAGCCAAGTAAAATGTTCCCGATAACGAGTAAAGAAAATATTTGATTGGTTACATCTTGTGAGGAGATTCTGGACTGAGCACCACCCACTTTATGTTGTCTTTCAGTCTAATGACAATAACCCCCACACCTCTCTTTTGCATGAAGAACCAACCCAACTGAAAAAAAAAACAAAAAAACAAAACATGAACAACAATTGAATAACAAGGATAAAAAAAAACATAACAGTTAAAATCAATTGGCAAAGTTAAAAACTGCCAGTAACTTTGTGGTATATGCGCACATGTATGTGTGTATATATGTATATCTTTGAAGGTGTGAAAACACTATGTGTATGTGTATGAAGGGACAGATATGTGTGCTGTCAGTATTGAATTATATCCTCCCAAGTATAGTATGCAATACATCGCCAATTTTATGAGTAGGTCTATGTAGATGTATAAAGCCACACGACCATAGGTGTCAGACTACTCTAACTTCTATCCTCGGTGCAATAGGGGAGGTACTGCTGCAGCATTGTAATCTTCAGGATCAGGCTAACTTTTTTTTTTGGGGGGGGGGAGGAGAAGGATGATTGTATTGGCTGTGTAGAGGGGTGTATACAATATAAGATGCATGTGAAGATAGTTATATTCTTTCTAATGCATGTGGCTACACTGACAGAGGCATGACAAGGAAAAACAATGAAGGAGAAAGATACAGAAGTTTTTTTTAAGACCAGTAACAATGCCAACCATTTTAAAGAAAACAAAGAGAGTGGAGGAAAGTGAGAACCCCCCCCCCACACATATATATTAACTTTGATAATATAGCTTGCTATATTTATAAGTAAAAGATGCTCAATATCATTGATAGAGCATGTATATCTAGGTTAGGGTAGAGGAAACAAAGTCAACAGCACTTGGTTTGAAAATCACAAATGAGAAACTGTCAGTTACCAAATGCTGTTGACTTCATGTCTCTGCTACTTATATATATATATATATATATATATATATATATGTTGGCTGTCAACTTGTGCACAAGTAAGACCATTTCCTGTTTTTTTAAAAAATTATTTGCTTGCACTAATATATATATATATATATATATATATATATATATAGATAGAGAGAGTAAACTATAGACACGTGTTTCGAGGTATCACCTCGAATCAGTATAGTTATACCATTTTTAGCAGCTACCTCTGGCTGAGTTCGAGACCCGAACGAACTTACGCTCGCCAAACCTCTTACCCATACAGCCACAGTCAGCTGCCAAAGTATAGCAGGCTATTTAATCGTTACATTTCTAAGTGGAAAAGAACTTCACCTAGAGGTCTCAAACTTTGTAAACAAAGTGAGATTTAGCTGAACGCCGAATACGGTGAATTTAGTGCAAGCAAATAATATATACATATACATACATATATATATTATTATATAACTATATATGTATGTATTATGTATAACACATATACACACACACACATTATATAGCTTTAAAAAAAAAGTTCTTGTGTTTGACCTTCATTGTTTTGCCCTCTGGTGATTGTGTCTTGCTATGCTAATAAGAGAATGACAAAAAGACAGGCTGTTTGGTACTAAACTATCTTTATATTTTATTATGTGCGATGAAACTATGGAGATAATAAGTTAGATTTTTTTTTTTGTTTTTTTTTTTTTTAACATTTAAAAAATATTAAATTTTAAAAAGAAATATTTTGGAAATAATCTTCTTGCTACCAGATGTTTAGTAAAAAACTCATGTACTTTTTAAAAAAAATTGAAATTACGTACTTCCTGTCTTACAATAGTTAGATTTTTTTCTTCTATTAAAATTTCATCGAGATTAGATGTAGCCAGATGTTGATATTTTCTTGAAATATTTCTCTAAGCAAGAAACTAAAAGACCAAACAAATAAACTGTGTCCTCTAAATATTCTTCTAGACTAGAGAAGTGTTTCTTAACCTTTTTATGTTATAGCTGTTTTATTTGTTTATACCGTGGGGGTCAGAAATTGTTTTCCTTTCCTTCATCAGTCATTTTTTTTAATTTTTTTTTTAAACTACGTTCTGCTACTAATGTTAGTTAATCTCCACTTTAGAAAGTCACGAGTGTAAAAATAGAGATTTTTTTTATTTGAGCTCAGAGTGTTGGATAATGAATAAACTGTTGTTTTTTTAGATGGTAGTGTAGAGCTAGATTTTGAATTAAAAGTTGTTGAAATTCAAGAATCAGTAGGCTTAAGAGATGACAGTAACTTTCTCCATTGACTGTCTGGGAACGAAGACTAGAAGTTTAGTCAGTTAGACTGAAACGCCATGATGTAAGCATGTGTCTCTGCCTGGCAGGTGAGTAAAGTCTGGATCTGAATAAAAAACCTTTGTTGTCTTTCTAAATGTTTTTGACAAATCATCTTAGTCAATCTAAAGAACCAGATCCAGTTAGAAGAGATGAAACCAGTCAGTTAGAAGAGTATGAAGAAACAGATTACAGAAAATAACAGTACAGCCGACTACTCAAGTAAGATTAAAGATTAAATATTTGGGAGACAGAATCATGAATGTCTTCCCAAAAGAAAGAATAGAAATAACTCTCGCCATTGATCTACCCCAGAACAAGAGGTTGAGTTGTGGAACCCATTGAATAGTTTTCATGATTTGTGGGGAAACCCTGCATAAAAAAAAACATTATATAGCTTTATTAAATTATTTATGGCATTAGCCTATTTAATTACTGTTTCCTGTAGACCCCCCCCCCCCGAGTAACCTCTTGTGAACCCCTAGAGTAACTCTTGTGGAACCGTAGGGGTGGAGAAAACACTGGCTCTAGAGCAACCACAAAAATGATGTTTCTTGTTTTGTTTGTTTTAATGTTATTGTAATAACTTTCTTTATTTGACCCTTTCTTAATGAGATTGCACAATTCATCACAAAAATTAAACCCAATTTAACAAAATCCCAAATTTGGATAATCAACTGCTTTTAAAAATCAACAAAGATTTCAGTCAAGTAAAATAAATATATATATATATATATGCACACACACATGTATATACCTATACACAAACACACAGTATATATATATATATATATATATATATACACCACACACACCACATTCCATGTTCTTTTCAATTGATTTAAAAAAATAAAACTTTTATCAGGAAAAACAAGTTTTTTTTCTCAAGTAAATTTCTTTCTCATTGTCCAGAAAATGATTTTCAATGAAAACACACACACACACACACACACACAACAAAGAAACCTGGTTCAACTGGTTCAAATAAATGGCGGGCGGTGGGCGGGGAATGATTATTTCTAGAAAGTTTCTTTGAATGGACGAGTTTAAAAGAAAGTTAACAAATATCATTTCAAAGAAAACTCAACTTGAATCAAGATGAGAGAGAGAGAGAGAGAGAGGGAGAGAGAAGAAGAGAGAGCAGAGAGAGGCCTAGGAGAGCGAGAGAGGTGACGAGAGAGAAGAGAGAGAGAGAGGTGGGACATTGCTTTGTTTTTCCTCATAAACAAGTTTATTTAAAGGAAAATCTGGTTTCAAATTTAGCAATGTCTATAAAGAAGGTAAGGGTGGTGTGAGGTAAGGGAAAAATCAATTGATAATTCCTCTGCGGAGGATGAGTAGGGAGGAGAGATAGAGAGAGAATAGGGAGAGAGAAGAGAGATGAAACTTGTATAGATTTTACCATCCTTCTGCAGTAAGAAGCGCAGAAAGAGCAGGTGATCAAGATTATGTTGTGGTTTACGCTGCGGGTGGGGTCGGGTCGCACATCCTCCATGCCGAAGAGAAATGTTGAGCAGAGAAAAATTTAGAGGAAAATGAAAGCCAACAACTTACGAAAAGAGAAAAGGATGTGAAAAAGATTTTCTATTCCAATCCAAAGCAACAAATTTCAATTATTTTTTCAAAAGTTAAGAGAAATCCATCAGGATGAATACAAAAAAAAAAAATTCCATCTCAAAATTTTAAAACAAAAAAAAAACAATTTTTGTTGGAATTTGTCGAAAAGTGGTCGAAAGTTTTTGTCAACCCCCCCCTTAAAAATATTTTTTTTCTTTTTTAAAAGCGGAAAAAATAAAAAAAAAATCCCCTGGGGCCTGTGGTAAGAT
>CM042146.1:68679761-68833297 GCA_023376005.1 Doryteuthis pealeii | reverse complement strand
ATACACTCTACACAGCCAATACAATCATCCTTCTCCCTCCCCCCCCCAAAAAAAAGTTAGCCTGTCCTAAGATTCAATGCTGGCAGCAGTACTCCCTATGCACGAGGATAGAAGTTAGAGTAGCTGACACTATGGTCGGTGCTGGCTTTATACATCTACATAGACCTACGCATAAAATGGGATGTATTGACATTTACTATCTGGGAGGATATAATTCAATACTGACAGCACACATATTGTCATTCATACACATACACATAGGTTTTCACACCTCAAAGATACATATATACCACACATACATGTGCGCATATACCCAAAGTTACTGCAGTTTTAACTATTGCCAATTGATTTTAACTGTTATGTTTTTTTATCCTGTTATTTCAATTGTTGTCATGTGTTTTTTGTTTTTTCAGTGGTTGTTCTTCATTGCAAAAGAGAGGTTGTGGGGGTTATTGTCAGTGACTGAAAGACAACATAAAGGGTGTGCTCAGTCCAGAATCGTCCTCACAAGATGTAACCAATCAAATATCTTTTACTCGTCGTATCGGAACAATTTTACTTGGCTTTCTTTCTTTTCTTTTTTTTTTTTTGGGGGGGGGTACAGGTAAATCTGATTTTATTTTTATCTAATTGCATCCACTTGTATTTTAGTCCAAATTGACACATGAGGAACTCTTAACTTCACCAATGCGAGTCTTGTTTCCTGCTGTTTTGACTAATTACTTATAAATATATATATATATATATAGATATATATAATATATAACGGAAAGACTGTTTTCCAGAATATTATATATAACACAGTATACCTTATATATATTTATTGGTCATCAATCGGGTTCTAACTACTGAGTAATGAGGAATTCTGTTGATATTTCTTTTCAAAGAAAATAAAATGAATAGGAAATTTAAAAAATCATCTCATATTTCTCTTCACAGGTAATAACTAAGTAGGACTACACTACGAATATTTCTCTTCCACTTTCTCTTTCCTGTTTCTTAACTTTCTAAAACTTTATATCTTCTTCTTTGCTTTATGTGTCTTTTCCTTTTTTTGGGGGGGAGGGTGCATAATGGTTACATGTGCTGGACTGCGAACATCGTGGTAAAGCGAGTTCTTGAACTCCAGTCATTATATTAAACAGTATAAATAGTAGACTACACTACCACACTAACTTTCTTATACTTTTCATGTCTGGTGCATTACTGTCATATCTCTTTTGGGAGTCCCGTGATAATGATTAACATGCAAAACATTTTTGTTTAATTCATTGTTGTTGAAATTTTTCTTCTTTCTTTTTTTTAATTCATTTTTTTTAATCTATTGAGCTTACATGGGACTTAACATGTACTACCACTCTGGGCAGACTAGATGTGCATAGTGGCTATGGTGCTCTACTGGCAAACACTTGTAGTCTTCCACTGCATGCATTATGTTCACTTTAAGGCTAATACTCTTGGAAAGGTATGCACCTTCACCTCCAGCTAGTGGGTTAATTAGTTACACACTGTTCGTCTACAAGGATGCTTTGGCATAAATAATCCACAAAGGTTGATATTGCCATTAACAAGAACCAAACTATTTTTCCTCACAATTATTCTCTGTTTCCTTATTTACCATATAATTCTTCTTTTTTTCTTTTTGAGGATACAAAAGGATTTAAGCGACTGATGCTCCTGTGTTTCACTCACCAATACAACTGATTCCACCATCTTTAAAATAAAGTGCTGATACAATACATAAAGTAATCTTGTCATTATTCTAGGTTTTAATGATAATAATAGAACAAGCAGGAATTGAATTTGGGAATGGGAATAAGTATATTTAATCTTATATATAAACACTGATTGATCAAAGTTAAATCTTAAATTTGATTAAGATGCTTATTGTTATACCTACTGTTCTCAATCTGTGGTCTTAGGACCCACAGCCATTAGCAGTAAAAAAAAAAAATGAATGTGGTTTGCCGCATTTCAGGTTTTCAATTCTCCATGCCCATATTGTTGAATTCAATTCAACTACCATGGTCATAATGGAAGCATGAGTTAAGCATGTTTAATTGGGCCACTCTTTGAATGGGTGCTTTTTAGAGAATTTTAAATTTAAAGATTTCTATTGTGTTCAGACGGTTATCCTAAATTCCAATGGGAAGGGCAAGTTTTTAATTTAAATTTATTCCTTATTAAATACCACGGTCAAATTAGTAAAGTTTCTAAAGAAATGATATCTTGTCTCAAATTCAATTTTGATAGAGTTGCCAATTATTTTTGTTTAACATATATGTATATTTTATGGCTGGCCTGGTGAGTCATCTGGAAACAAGGATACAGTGTTGAATGCTTAAAAAACTTGGGGCTCTTCAATGTTTTTCTCGTTTCTGAGTGAACAGCCAACATATTGATTTATGGTAAAAAAAGGTTGCCAAACAGTTTGAATCATGTTTTGGTTTTGTTTTTTTTAATTTATTGGGTACGTGTTCAGATTCTTAAAATGTTTTTCATCATATCAAGATTGAAAATGTTTAAATAATCTGAAACATATATTGCATCCAATAAAATAAATTTCAAAAAATAAAATTCAAACCATTTTGTGGACTCTTATTATAAATATTCATTTTTCTCTTGTTGGCTCTACAACAAATTATATATATATATATATATATATATATATATATATATATATAATGTGTGTGTGTTGTTTGATAACTTCAAAAACAGTTTTAGCAAAAGAACCAAAATAAACATCAACTGTGTCATTTTTTTTCAAACTGAGACGAATGATTTTGTTATAATCAATTCTCTTTCTGTTATTTTTTAAAACCTGTTTCATTTTTTTCTTCTGTGAAAAGAATGCTTTAGCTGTCTCTCTTCAATAACACCTTTTTAATTAATTCTTCCTCTCTCCAACACCCTCACTTCCACCACCAAAAATAAATAAATTTTCAGATGTAGAATCAAAGAAATCGGATAAGATTTGTTTTGTTTCTTCCTGTTATGCTAATTGTTTTGTTAAATTTTTGTGGACAAGATGTGCTCTTATGAAAAAAAAAAAATGTGAGTTTTTCTGTAAATGTTTTATTGAAATATGGCTTTGTCAATTTATTGGAATGGGAAAAAGTTAAAAAAATGGAACAAAATCTTCATTTTTTATTACGTTTACGAATAACCTGCGTGCTCCTGGAAATGGTTAACACTCACAAACATACGACACCACACCACACACAAATATTTCTATTCTGTGCTGAAAAAAACATTTAATTCACGATTTGGAAAAAAAAAGAAGAAAAACCTTTGTGGGACCTTTAAGTTTTTGCAGGATATATTTATAATATATATATATATATATAGTATCCCATAAAAAAATCTTCCCCCAACACTCAATTAATTTCCTTCCTTCATGTTGGGGCAGGGTGTATGAACAGGTGGGTCTCCTCAGGAATTTTAGTACTCCATTTAATTCACCAACAACCTCCCTCCCCTTTAAAAATAGTGTTCATCTCATTAGCATCTTATAAACTGACTCAAATTATTCAGCACATTGCACTCGGTGTGTGCTAATTCATCATTTAAGTATACAGAGTTGGGGGTTGATTACCTATTCACAACAATATTCAGTTGATTGTTTTTGAAACTTTCCAATCTTCATTATAGAATGCGGCTTCTGTCTATTTTGTTTATCTATCTGATGATGATAATGAATGATGATGAGCATGATCTTTTTTACTGTGTCTCAGCATCATCTACAAATCAATTAAGGATATCTCAAGCCAAACAATCTCAGGTCCATTTTGATTTGCGTTTAAAGTTCACTGCAACAATGCCCACTTTTGTGGTCAGTGAGGGAGTGGCGGACACATTTTAACCAAAAACCATTTTGATTAATTCTTTTTATATATTTTATTCTTCAGAACTGTTTCCAAAGTTTTTGCAACTTCACTCCTTTAATGAAGGACTTTTGTTTTTTCTCAGACATAATTTTTTTCTTATGGCTTTTTTATTGGTGAAATTTGGATTTTTAAACACAAGCTCTCCTCCTCCTGGCTTATTCATTGCTTGTGGTAACCAATCAATATTTTGATAAATCATAAATTTAAGAGAAATGAAATATAATAATAATACAGAAAAGTTGTTTGTCAACAGCAAAGGTTTAGGTGGGTTTCTTTACTGCCTCAAGCCAAACTCTGATTGATACCAAGATGATTTGATTTTCGAATGCTGTAAGTTAAACTTTGGATTTTTTTTTTTTTTTTTAGTAAAACTCTTTACTCCCCCTCCCCCCCTTTAGTCACTAACAACCATTCATAGGATTGAACCTCTTTAAACAATCATGGAGATGAAAAAAAAAAATAACTAAAATTATTTTGTTTTTAACTTTCTAAATTTTTTTCTTCAAGTAGGATCTTTTTTTTTATTTAACAATAAAACAAATCAAACATTATATTCAGTCCATTTTTCATTGTAGTGGAATGTGTTTGTTTTTTTTTCCTATAGATTCTAACTCTATTCTGAGTACAATTTTTATTCTTAGGTTCTGGCCTCAGTGTCTTTGCCATTTAGTTGGCACAAAACAATAAACTGTAAATGGTTGAACTCCAAGAAAGTTTCATCCACTCTCTCCCACTTACTTTGTTCCCTCTTTAAAATGGTTGTAAACATTGAAAGAAATTTGTCACTTTTAACTTTAAATAATTAAGTCAGTAATAAAACATTAATGTGGTGAGTTTTAATATTGTTTAATTATAACTTAAAAGATTTGAATAAGGAATGATTTTAAAAATATGAAAGATGTAACTTTTTCTCTTTTTTTTTACCCGATGCCTTTAGAATATAAATTTACTTTGCACAAAAAATAAAAAAACTCTAAGTATTGATGAACTGTGATGCTGAGATCAAATAATTGATCAGTCTTCAATAATTGTTTTGGATTATTTTTTCTCCCCAGACTTCCTCTCCCACTACCTCCTCTGAACAAATTCAAAGTAATTTACAGCACATGAAATCTCAAGAGTATGCAGGTTTCTTTTTGTAAATCATTAATAAACAATTTCCTTTTTGTCTTTAATATTGGATGACTAAAGAAAAAGATTTCTGTATTTATGGAAAAAAAAAAAGTATTGTTGTTTGTATAATTTCACTTCATCAGTGTCTTCATTATTCCAATCGAAATGGAAGTTTTTTTACTTGTTTTCTAAGAGTTTCTTATCCCCCTCTCCTCTGCTTCTTCTTCTTGTTTGATTCCCTCTTTGTACACCCCACTCCCACCTTGACCCCTTTTTTTCCTTCTGTCACATGACCGGATAGATTCTTCTACCCTTCACCCCAACTTTCTCCTCTCTCTCTTCTCTCTCTCTCCTCTCTCTCTCCTTCTCTCTCTTAATTTACCTCTTTCCCCTTCCCGCACATCATTGCGAAATTCTTTCATCTCTCCTATTTTTTCTTCTCTCACTACAACCACGGTTCCTGCTACACCTTCCACTCTTGACCCTCTATGCTTTGAACTTCCTGCGCCTCTCTCTCTCTCTCTCTCTCTCTCTCTCTATATATAATTATAATAATATATATATATATATATATATTATATAATGTGTGTTTGTGTGTGTGCAAGCACCATGCGATGCCACTGAACGCATTTTTTACCACAAGACACTGCTGATGATAATCATCATCATGGTTTTTGAATTTATTTTTATTTTTCAATTTTGGTCATGTAATTTGAAAGCATAATGTTAAAGGTTATTTCCACTGGCTTGGTAGTTTTGGACAATAAGAATATTTTTCCAATCTAATAGTATTCTCTCTCTCTCGCTCCTTCTCTCTCTCTCTCTCCTCTCTCCTCTCTCTCTCTCTTTCTCTCTCTCTCTTTTTTTTTTGTCAAGTCAGCCAACTTCTAACTGACAAACCCTTTTTTTTTTAAAACCTAAATAAAGAGAAGACACAACAAGAAAGAAGAAAATGAACTAGAGAGGTTGAATTACTCTGAGTATTCATATCGTCATTTGCAACAAAGTTATTGAAAGAAAGCCAACGCAGTTCTCTAAAAAATAGTTCTTAAATATATTTATTCTGTGATGTGGGTCATAGTAAAATATATTTCTACAATAAAATATGTATGCTCGGGATCAAACTGCCTTGTGCTATTCGTTTAACAGTATTTTCATTCTTTCTTCCTTTCTAACTTCTGGTGTTCTTCAGTAGAAATAGCATTAATTATTCTTATTGGAAGTGACATTTACAGTTGTTTTAAGGTTCCTGCATGATTTGGACATTGGCTGTAAATTGTTGGGAGAAAGTTTTTTTTTTATATAGGGTGAATGGGGGGGGTGACAACCTTGATCTGCATCAGTTGCAAAGCAACTGAACATTTGACATATGCCCCCCCCCCCAAAAAAAAATAAACAACTCAATTGCCAGCAAATAGTATTTGTTTCTTAATACAGATCACTCTCAGCCGATGGATCTAGAATTTTGACGTTAACTGATCTAGTGGTGAACGTTCCATCTTGGATCTCGGGGGAGATTGTGGAGTACCCCTTCATTGCCTTTTTTCCCAGGTTCCCTCTGATACCCAGAGTGGTAGTAATCTGTTAGGTCCATCTATAGTTAAAAGATCAAATGAGTTTTTTTAAAGTCACAAAAGAAAAGGAGTTTTAAAGAAATAATTGAATAGCCAACAAGAATGAATAAAACAAAAATGTCTTTGGCATATAATAACCTTTAGGCACCTGTGTGCTTTGCGATTCTAAGTACATTTTTTTCATGTTAGGACTGTCAACATCCGTGTTTGTTAGGGTTAGGTTAGTGTATAAAACGTCTAACAACAACTGGATGTTACGTGTAAATGAAAAAATTTATTATGAATCAGCAAAGCAAAATGGTGCCTTAAAGGTCAAATACCCAAACAAGGGTTGACATGCCGCGAAAATCCAACAACCGAATGATTCATTCCACAATGAAACCTTTCACAAATGTTTTTTTTTTTGTTTTCTCAAAAGACAAATTTATGAAGTGTGACAAAACAATGGAATTTTGATTATTAAATAAACCGTTAAAGTTATTTAAAATGGTTAATACCCTTGACTTCAACAAAGTGCTCGGAGCAAAATCTGGATGAGGAATACACAAAGATGTTGCATTTCTGTTTTAAACCTGGAACATCACCCACAAAAGGCAACAGTACAGGCCACTTTCAAAATATAGAACAATCCATAGAGTGCCTGTGGTGTATGGTTATCATCTTAAGATGAACACAGCAAACAGAGTTAATTTGGAGAAGGCTGGTTGCATTTCCATAGCACTATGACACGTAGAAACGTATACATCAACTATTCTGCTCCGGCCTCTAAGTAAATAGTGGGACAAGGACAGGATTCTTTAACCTTGGTATGGCAACCGTCTAGGAGAAGGAAAAAGTCCTAAATTCAAAACTTTTAAACTTTGTGGTTGTTTAACTTGCATATTAGAGTATAAGAGAATAAAGGAAGAAACACAAGAACAAGGATAGGAAATGGTTTTGCTAAGCAAAGATGCAAGGTGAACAGGGTAATTAGCAATGCTAGGTTGAATTAAAAAGTTACCATGAGATCTCTTCCTATTATTTTCTGTAAATCTGAAACAAAAATTCCAGCACTGCTTAAAAATTGACCTTGTGTCACATCCTGCCCATGCAGATGTATTGGTAAAACAATGAACATGATTTTCCTAACTTTAGGCATAAAAATAACCCTAGAGTGGGATTGACATGGTCTTAATTGCAGTCAATTGGTTCTGATAGAAGAACAGATGATATCTTCAAGAAGAATATAACTCAAAAGAATCCTGAATGGTTTACTATTGAACAGCAGAATGAGAATGGCCAACATAAATGCATTTAATGAAAGAATGAAATTCGGATATTACAAATCAAACAATTAATCTGGAGGAAAACCATCCGACAACTAACGCCAAATGATAGACTAAAAACAATCAAGATGTGGACGCCATGGGAACTACACAAGGATGTACACACTTTTTTTTAATCCTGAACAGAGAACCCCCAAACATAGCTGCATGGCCACTCACCCCCATCTCCACAACCAGCATGTATGGCGTTGTTGGCACTGCTGAGAAGCAGAGACAAACTCATAAGTGTCATATCAAGTGTGTTCTTTATGGACTCTCATAGATGATAAGACCTGTGTTAATGTATTGTTACAATTTGGACACACCATTCCACAAAACAACAGCTGTATGCACTTACCCCCAATCTCACAAAGCTAAGACATGCTGGACCCACCCTGGAGAAGCAACAAAGTACTCCTAAGCAATGTTCGTCTGTATATTCTCAACACATGGATGCACGTGTTGACTGGGGCAGCAAACACATTAACCAGTTCGTGCAGACACTGTATCTGCTAGAGGGAATTGCAAAGAGTGATGGAAAGATAGTCAGGGAAGGTGCTATCACTGACTTGATGATGAAAAAGTTTTCAAAAAAAAAGTTTTAAAACGAAAAAATTTGAATTTTAAAAGAAAACTGCCATACAATCTTTATAGAGATTCATTGTCCGTCTGTAAACTGAAACTGTCACTTGTTAAGTCACAATACCCTCAGGAATAATGCTAAGTCTATCAATGAGCATTTAATTTTAGTCAAAATCATTAATTAATAATAGAATAAATCGTATGATCTGAGTTAGATTTTTCCTCAAAACAGCCAATTGTTAAATTAACAACATTTTAAAATCCTGCAATGGTCTTATATATCACTAAGAAATAAATGTTTACATAATATATGTTTGTGGTTAATTTGCATACAAAGGTTTTAACAAAATTAGGTTTAATAAATAATAATAAATAATTACTTTGTATTATGATCTCTAATGATTATTGTTATTATGTTAACGTATTCAATATCCTATGAATATTTGTGTAAAAACCAATTTTAAAAATTAAATATAATAAAGTAAGTATGATCTTTTTGATGCTTCTTGTTTAATTTCATTAGGCTTTCTAATTTAATATATTTTTAATTACACTAAACTTAAAACAATACATCCGGGGGCGCATATTCTGGCTGTAATTTAATACATAAAATCAATTTAACAAATAATAAAAATCATGCCAAATAATCTAGATTATCAAATTTTATTGCCCTTGTTATTTTTTGTGTTAAAACTCATCAGTGGTGTCTTGGGTATGACAGGCTCCAATTCTGGAGCTCTGGGGTGTATGGAGTACCTTCATTACATTACTCCCTGGTCCCACTCTGACTTGGAGTGGTATATATACCTGTAGAGTCCTATTTATAATAGTGTTTTGAAATAAATTTGTATTTGAGGACAAAAAAAATAAAGAATCTCTTAAGAAAACAACTATTTATACAAAAACGTAATATGAAAGTACAATGAACACAATTCCCTAACCTCAAACATAAAAATGACCTAAAGGGTTGACATGCCATTAAAATCAATCCAGCAAGAAAGCTTGAAAAAAGAAATATTTCACTTGCTCCATAACTTTTTTTCTGTGAAAAAAAAAAAAAGAAGTACCTTAAAAAATATAAACCTTATCCAAGTCACAGATGAAAATGGTATCAGCCAGTGGATTGTGAAATGTCTTTTTTTGGGGGGGGGGGATTAAGGTACATTTGGATCTAATGGATTAGGCGGATCACTTAATACATTTGACTGAATGCCTGGGGAATGTAATGTTTGGAATGCAGATTATCTGCCCACAATTCCACTGTCTTTTAAATCTAATATATATATATATCTCAGATATATATATATTATATATATTATAACACACACACACACACAACACACAAAAGACAAACGGGACACATTGGTCACCCATTCAGCAATTGGTAAATAATTGAGATTTAGGGAAAGGTTGTTAGCAAAGCAAATAAAATTCTTTTTTAATAATACATCCGACGAAACCATAAATCATTTTGTAAGCTTTCTAAGAAAGTTAAATTTGTTTTGAACTTCATTAAGCTACAGGGGTTTTTATCTGGTTGTGAAATTTTAAGATAGAAATAGATTTCAAATTCTCCCGGCTCTCTCTACTTTCCAGAGAAACATTATATAATGAGGAGGATATTCAAGAGTACATAGAGGGGAAGAAAAGATAGACACAGAGTAAGAAAGCGATTGGTCGTTTTTTATTTAATTGAATTACAACTAATTAGAACCATTTAAAACAGAATTTTTTCAAACATAATTCAATTCCTAAAAGTAAGGATAATTTAGTATAATTTTCGTTCATTAAACTAAACAGTAAAAAGCCTTTAGGAAACAAAACTTGATTCACTTAGCTTTTAGTATAATAATAGATAACAAGTCTTATTATTTTGTGTTCTAAACCAAATTTTATATCCTTACTAACTAAATAATGATAAAACTTGGCCTTTTAGAATCTTTCTTTCATTCAAACAAACAGCATAAATACAAAAAGACATTCCACCAATATTGAACGTGAGGACATTTCAATGTGCCACATATTAACAAACACACACACACACACACACACACTATAATCACACAAAATCTCATATGTCAGCAAATATCATGCACAAAACATTTATATGTGTATATTATACATATGTGTGAGCACAGCACAGCTTTTACATACGTTTATGTATGCGTGCATATGTATGGAACAGGCAATCTGCGCTTATACACCACATATGTAAATAACTAAATGATTCATGCATATATTTACACAATTTTAATCAACAATGCACATTCCCTTTCATCAGTATTTTTACTTTTCAAAATCTTTCACTGCCTGAAGATTGTTTTGTTTAAACAAGTTTAAAGAGCATGAAACCAAGATGATAGCAAATTAGTTTCAATACAATTAAATACAAAAAATAATATATATTTGTTTTATTTAATATTACTCAATCACAGATATTGAGCCCTCTCCTAGTAATACTCTTATATATTGGCTTACTACTGTCTCATCAAGTGATATAGTGTTAACCATACACTGTAGTAATATTTATATAAAATTGTCGGCTAAAAAAAAGCCATATCATAAAACACCGCGTATGTATTTACTCTCATATTGTCGTCTACAAGAAGTCACTATAAGAGGAATATAAACCTACTTCTAACAAAACGAAAAATAAGAAAGTCCGGTTAATGTCGGGGTTACGATACTCGCCTGTCAGCTTGACAGTCAGGTTTCGAATCACGCACAAGGCGGTCTTTTACTATAGCTCTGCTGATGAGGCCTAATAGGCGAAATGTACATACAGAAATTGATTTTTCTCGATTTGTTTAGCCTTACATTTATAATTGATTAATTATTAATTTAATTAACTTTCAAAATTAGGTACGACTTCATTAAGCACATATTCTCCCAAAAATTGTCGGCTAAAAAAAAAAAAAGCCATATCATAAACACACTGCGTGTGTATTTACTTCTCATATATATATATATTATATATATATGTGTGAAATAAAATGGAAATTAATCCGACAGTATAAATATGATATAATGAAAAAACAAAAGATGTTTACAACTGCATGGGCTCATCAGGAGAGAATGTGCAAAGCGTTTCGGGCCTATCTCTCGACGGTTTAAAAAGCAACACCGGCCCTACCTCACTGATATGAGGACCCTCGCAATATAATGGCATCACCGCACGTGGGCCGGTCATCAACAAAAAATAAGACAGGAAAAATGACCGTTAAGGCAAAAACGCTGCTAGTCAACGTTGAATTAATCAAAAAATGCGCTGTCTATATTAAATAAAATGAATTTTATTTAAAAATGAAATGAATCTTATTTTTAATTTAAAAATAATCAGAAGCATTATAGTATAAAATAAGACTCAAAAAAGTTCTGCTGTAGAGTATTTAAAAAAATGTAAATATGTATAAAAAGTGTATATAAAATATCAAATTATTGTAATACAATCCAACTGTAAAATAAGTAGCCCATTTTTATAGGTAAATCCGTGGTTTTATGGATAAATATCGTCAAAGGAGTAACATTCATATGTAAAGTTTTTTCATAGACAAGTTTGTGAAAATAAATGGATATTAATCCGACAGTATGAATATGATATAATAAAAAACAAAAGATTTTACAACTGCATGGGCTCATCAGGAGAGATAGGCCCGAAACCTGAGAAATGTGCAAACCGTTTCGGGGCTATCTCTCGACGGTTTTAAAAGCAACACCGGCCCTACCTCACTGATATGAGGACCTCGCAATATAATGCATCGACCGCACGTGGGTCGTACACTTTTTGTGTGGAAAGTGGGAAGTTGATGGTAGGTGAGGCACTCCATTTCAGACACAAAAACAATCTCTCTGGTCTAGCACAGTGAAATGGGATAGACTCCCTCAGTGTCTGGCTGATACAACAATAGGCCACTCTGCCCAACTTTACTTTTACTATTGGTGTACTTATTTATAGGTGATACTATATAGAATTTAGATTAGATAGATGAGTAAATAGACCATAGCACTGTTGGAATTAATTTCTATGAGAATTGAATTGTCGGATTATTTTAAAGTATAAGGTGTGCCACAACTTATATTTATAAACTGTTCCAAACAGTAGTAGCTGTATTAACCAAATCAAAAATGCCTAAACATGTATTAATTTACTATTAAAGGTGTTGATAAATCGTCGTAAAATTACTTGCTGAAGGACTGCTTAATAGAAAGATAACAGACAAGGATTATATCGAATACATCTTTTCTACTTTGAGACAAATCAACAGACAAGGATTAAAAACTGATACTACATCTTTCTACTTTGAGGAAGATCAACAGACAAGGATTAAACTGATACTACATCTTTCTACTTTGAGGACAGATCAACAGGACAAGGATTAAAACTGATATAACATCTTTCTACTTTCTGAGAAAGGATCAAACTTTATGCCATAACGGATCCCCACTACCTCCAACTACAGCCTAAAATGGCATGCGACTTGTAACAGTTATTTTGTTGAGAAATTGTAATGATTGATGTGAGTAGATAAAGATTTAAGTTGCATATTTGACTGGAATTGCTTTTATTATCAAATATTTTTAATGTTATTCACTAAACAAAAAACTCATTACAATGTATCATTTTCTTGTATTTATAATTCTGTAAACAGATATATATCATTTTCTTGTATTTATAATTCTGTAACAGAATTATAATCATTTTCTTGTATTTATAATTCTGTAACAATTATAAATACATAAAATTGGATAAAAAAACAACAGAATATCATTGTAAGGTTTTTTTTTTTTTTATTAAAGTATTAAACTTATAAATCTTCTAACTTAATGAATAAAGTAATTTCCAGTAAAACCTGCAGTGAAAAGTAATTTTATGGTAAATCCCTGTTCACAATGAAGATTAAAAAAAATTTTTTTTTAATAATTATCTAAATCTTTGATGAAATGGAAATACTCTGAAATACAATTTCTATTTCATTCCTTTATGGAGGCATCAGGTGTAATGGTTATCATCGTAGGAAATGACTAGGCGACCCAAGTTCAAATCCTGG
Source organism: Doryteuthis pealeii (assembly GCA_023376005.1). NCBI lineage: Eukaryota > Metazoa > Mollusca > Cephalopoda > Myopsida > Loliginidae > Doryteuthis > Doryteuthis pealeii. The sequence goes on along the minus strand of CM042146.1, from coordinate 68,819,789 downwards.
ACAAGGCAATTGAACTTCACATAGTGCTAAAACTCTTGGGAAAGGTATGCATCCAACTATTCTCCAGCCTGCTATGGTAAATAATAGGACGGAATGGGCTCTTTAACTTTGGTTAGGTAACCAGTCTAGGAAGAGGAAAACTCGGAATTCAAAGTTTTTAACCTTTCGCTTAAGAATTGACAGTGGGTCACATCCTGCTTGTGCAGAGGGATTGGTAAAACAATATTCACTCGTTTTAAAATAGAAGCATCACTATCATCATGGACTGCTACTACAATGGGAATTCAACAGCTTCTTGTGTCATATGATAATAGATATTCTAGATGTGAACATCAGATTCTGTTGGCAGGGTAATCCACAAATTTGTCTTGTAAACCAATAATATCAGGATTTTATTATTTCTATTAAAAGAATTAAATGTGGTTTTAGCTTTAGTTAAATACGTTAGGAGGCTTCAGAGAAACTCCAAACGTAGGTGAATATATATGTAATAAAATCCAACAAAAAGTTACATATAACACAATACAGACTTTATTGTCTGAGCCACATGTAACAAATATAGAATACAAACAGGATGAACATCCTAAGAAGGAGGTTCTTGTAGAGTTAATCTGAGAACCCTAAATGTAGAATAGAAGAGTCACTTACTGATATATGAGCCACATGATTAGAGGTCTAGAAAGGGCTGCATACACATATGGGTACAAGCCCATAGTTGGGAGAAAGCCCCCAGCCTTAATGGACAGAGACACCACTTGTCTAGTGCATCTTTGTCGATGCCAGATGAAAGAGTAACAGATAGCTTCCTGGGATGAGTTTAGATAGCCAGGTAGTAATGCCATCTAGTGGCAAGTCCTGGCAGCAAGAGAGATAACCCTTTTCACTATCAACCTCATTCCCTGGAACATTATTCAGTCAAGAGATTATTCAGTATCATTTACTACCAAAATGTATAGCATTCAATCTCTGTAGCCAAAAATAGAGTGTATTTATTTTTGGCCTGTTATCTGATTTTCATTGATGTGTAATGGTTCTTATAGTTTTTATCAACAAGAGATTTAACTCTTTTGCCTCCCAAATTTTCCTGGTATTTTTTACCTGTATGATGGATATTTCAAAGTTCACTATCTGTTCAATCTTAGAACTTATTCTATTCAAATGAACTGTTATTCTTGTAATCTGAGTCATTCTGCTCAATTATAATGAACTAACCATAGATGTTGTACTTTGTTTTGCAGTAGTGAGAGAGCACTGTGAACGGTTTAAAGTAGGCAAAAAGTTAATTTTGTGAATGTAAATGCTTTGCTATTATTTGAAAGAGATTTACTTGTTTAAAAGTTCATATTTATTCTATTCAAACAAGTTCTTCTGCTCAATTAGAAGTTGTGTAATCTCACAATGAAGAAAGTAGAAATCAATTTTATTTAAATGACTGAAATATTATTTTCATTAGTTTATCTTTTTTAATCTATTCAATTTGGATTATCTACATATAACTGGACAGTGGCCTATTTTCACTATCAGCCAGACAGCAAGGGAGTTTCCCTTTTTTTGTTAGCACTAGACCAGGAGAGATTGTTTTGCTGAGATGGAGCGTCACACCTACCGTCATCTCCCCACTTTATTGTACAGATCAGATTACCCAATCCGTGCTACCCAGCGCTGAGTTGGCAGGACCAGTATCTCAAACCTTCAATTCTTAGGCAGGTGTTTTCTTACCAAACTGAGCTAAAACCGGCCACTTCTTATAGAAAAACACAAAGCTATTCCAAAAAAAGCTGAATCTATTCTTGATGGTGAAGTCGACATTATAATGTTTCAGTTTTAGCAAACCCTATTCAGGACTTCAGATGGAAAGAATGTTGCTTGATAAGGGTGGATGACTTTTCGAAAAGACAGAAAATGAAACTTTCTAATTATCTCTAACTCACTTATCATATTAAAAACCTGTGCTACTCATACACTAGTTGGCGAGGGCAGTATCAAATAAGGAACTTATATACCTACTATGTATTTAAGTATCTTAGATGTAGCAACACAAACGAATAGTAAATGTTATATATATAATATATATTTTTCACCAGTTTCTTTTTCCCAAACAATAACATTGAAAACACACTTCATTCAATCATCAACAAGTTTAAGAATATTATAACATTTTATTCTTTGCATATACAAATTACTATCCATCCACAAATCTTCAATTTTGTAACGGTCTCTGCGTTCAAATGAAAAATTCAAAAATATTCTTTTTTCGAAACATTTTAAAATTTGTTTTGTCTTCATCAGAGGTTGAATTTTTTTTGATTTTTGGTAGAGACAAAAATTGTTGGTGACAAAACAAAAATTTTAAATGTTCGGGAAAAAGAATTGTGTTTGAATCATTGGAACGCAGAAGACCCGTTAAAAATTTGAAACGATTATGTGGATGGATATAATTTGTATTGCCCAAAGATAAAATGTTATTAATCTTAAAACTTGTTGATGATGATGAAGGTAGTGTTTTCAATAGTTATGTTCTGGGAAAAAGAAACTGGGTGAAAAATATATATCCTACATATATATAAACATTTCTATTTCGTTTGTGTTGCTAGCAATCTAAGATAACTTAAATGACATAGTAGGGATATAAGTTCCTAGTTTGATACTTGCCCTCGCCACTTAGTGTATGAGTACACAGGGATTTTTAATATGATAAGTGAGTTAGAGATATTAGAGTTTCATTTTCTGTCTTTCGAAAGTTCATCCACTTATTCAAGCAACATTCTTTCCATCTGAAGTCCTGATGAGGTTTGCTAAAACTGAAACATTATAATGTCGACTTCACCATCAAGAATAGATTCAGCTTTTGGAATACTTTGTGTTTTTCTTAAGAAGTGGCCGTTAGCTCAGTTGGTTAGAACACCTGCCTAAGAATTGTAAGGTTTGATACTGGTCCCTGCCAAACTCAGCGCATGGTAGCACGGATTGGGTAATCTGATCTGTACAAAAAGTGGGGAGATGACGGTAGGTGTGACGCTCATCTCAGCAAAACAATCTCCCTGGTCTGTGCTAACAAAAAAGGGATAAACTCCCTTGCTGTCTGGGCTGATAGTGAAAATAGGCCACTGTCAGTTATATGTAGATAATCCAAATTGAATAGATTAAAAAGATAAACTAATGAAAATAATATTTCAGTCATTAAAATAAAATTGATTTCTTACTTTCTTCATTGTGAGATTACACAACTTCTAATTGAGCAGAAGAACTTTTGTTTGAATAGAATAAATAGTGAACTTTTAAACAAGTAATCTCTTTCAAATAATAGCAAAGCATTTACATTCACAAAATTAACTTTTGCTACTTTAAACCGTTCACAGTGGCTCTCTCACTACTGCAAACAAAGTACACATCTGATGGTTAGTTCATTATAATTGAGCAGAATGACTCAGATTACAGAATAACAGTTCATTTGAATAGAATAAGTTCTAAGATTGAACAGATAGTGAACTTTGAAAATCCATCATACAGGTAAAAAACCAGGAAATTTGGAGGCAAAAGAGTTAAATCTCTTTGTAATAAAAACTATAAGAACCATTACACATCAATGAAAATCCAGATAACAGGCCAAAAAATAAATACACTCATATTTTTGGCTACAGAGATTGAATGCTATACATTTTGGTAGTAAATGATACTGAATAATCTCTTGACTGAATAATGTTCCAGGGATGAGGTTGATAGTGGAAAAGGGTTATCTTCTCTGCTGCCAGGACTTGCCACTAGATGGCATTACACCTGGCTATTTAAACTCATCCCAGGAAGCTATCTGTTACTCTTTCATCTGGCATCGACAAAGATGCACTAGACAAGTGGTGTCTCTGTCCATTAAGGCTGGGGGGCCTTTCTCCCAAACTATGGGCTTGTACCCATATGTGTATGCAGCCCTTTCTAGACTCTAATCATGTGGCTCATATACAGTAAGTGACTCTTCTATTCTACATAGGGTTCTCAAGATTAACTCTACAAAACTCTTTCTTAGGATGTTCATCCTGTTTTGTATCTATATTTTGTACATGTGGCTCAGACAATAAAGTCTGTATTGTTGTTATATGTAACTTTTTGTTGGATTTTATTACATATATATATCACCTACGTTTGGAGGTTTCTCTGAAGCCTCCTAACGTATTTAACTAAAGCTAAAACCACATTTAATTCTTTTAATTAGAAATAATAAAATCCTGATATTATTGGTTTACAAGACAAATTTGTGGATTACACCTGCCAACAAGAATCTGATGTTCACATCTAGAATTATCTATTATCATATGACACAAGAAGCTGTTGAATTCCCACTGTAGTAGCAGTCCATGATGATAGTGATGCTTCTATTTAGAAACGAGTGAAATATTGTATTTACCAATCCCTCTGCACAAGCAGGATGCGACACACTGTCAATTTCTTAAGTGAAGGTTAAAAACTTTGAATTCCGAGTTTTCCTCTTCCTAGACTGGTTACCTAACCAAAGTTAAAGAGCCCATTCCGTCCTATTATTTACCCATAGCAGGCTGGAGAATAGTTGGATGCATACCTTTCCCAAGAGTATTAGCACTATGTGAAGTTCAAATTGCCTTGTCCAGGATTTGAACTTGGGTCGCCTAGTCCATTTCCTACGATGATAACCATTACACCTGATGCCTCCATAAAGGAATGAAATAGAATTGTATTTCAGAGTTATTTCCATTTCATCAAAGATTTAGATAATTATAAAAAAAATTTTTTTTAAATCTTCATTGTGAACAGGGATTACCATAAAATTACTTTTCACTCGCAGGTTTACTGGAAATTGCTTTATTCATTAAGTTAGAAGATTTATAAGTTTAATACTTTAATAAAAAAAAAAAAAAACAAACCTTACAATGATATTCTGTTGTTTTTTTATCCAATTTTTATGTATTTATAATTGTTACAGAATTATAAATACAAGAAAATGATATATAATTCTGTTACAGAATTATAAATACAAGAAAATGATATAATTCTGTTACAGAATTATAAATACAAGAAAATGATACATTGTAATGAGTTTTTTGTTAGTGAAATAACATAAAAATATTTTGATAATAAAAGCAATTCCAGTCAAATATGCAACTTAAATCTTTATCTACTCACATCAATCATTACAATTTCTCAACAAAAATAACTGTTACAAGTCGCATGGCCATTTTAGGGCTGTAGTTGGAGGTAGTGGGGATCCGTTATGGCATAAAGTTTGATCCTTTCTCAGAAAGTAGAAAGATGTAGTATCAGTTTTTAATCCTTGTCTGTTGATCTGTCCTCAAAGTAGAAATGTAGTATCAGTTTTTAATCCTGTGTCTGTTGATCTGTCCTCAAAGTAGAAAGATGTAGTATCAGTTTTAATCCTTGTCTGTTGATTTGTCCTCAAAGTAGAAAGATGTATTCGATATAATCCTTGTCTGTTGATCTTTCTATTAAGCAGTCCTTCCAGCAAGTAATTTTACGACAATTTATCAACACCTTTAAATAGTAAATTAAATACATGTTTAGGCGTTTTTGATTTGGTTAATACAGCTACTACTGTTTTGGAACAGTTTATAAATATAAGTTGTGGCACACCTTATACTTTAAAATAATCCGACAATTCATTTCTCATTAGGAATATATTCCAACAGTGCTATGGTCTATTTACTCATCTATCTAATCTAAATTCTATATAGTATCACCTATAAATAAGTACACCAATAGTAAAAGTAAAGTTGCAGAGTGGCCTATTGTTGGTATCAGCCAGACACTGAGGAGTCTATCCCATTTTCACTTGTGCTAGACCAGAGAGATTGTTTTTTGTGTCTGAAATGGAGTGCCTCACCTACCATCAACTTCCCACTTTTCCACACAAAAAAGTGTACGACCCACGTGCGGTCGATGCATTATATTGCGAGGGTCCTCATATCAGTGAGGTAGGGCCGGTGTTGCTTTTTAAACCGTCGAGAGATAGGCCCGAAACGGTTTGCACATTTCTCAGGAGAGAAATGTGCAAACCGTTTCGGGGCCTATCTCTCCTGATGAGCCCATGCAGTTGTAAACATCTTTTGTTTTTTTATTATATCATATTCATACTGTCAGATTAATTTCCATTTTATTTTCACAAACTTGTCTATGAAAAAACTTTACATATGAATGTTTACTCCTTTGACGATATTTATCCATAAACACCACAGATTTACCTATAAAAGTGGGCTACTTATTTTACAGTTGGATTGTATTACAAATAATTTTGATATTTTATATACACTTTTTATACATATTTACACTTTTTTAAATAACTCTACAGCAGACTTTTTTGAGTCTTATTTTATAACTATAATGCTTCTGATTATTTTTAAAATTAAAAATAAGATTCATTTCATTTTTAAATAAAATTAATTTTATTTTTAATATAGACAGCGCATTTTTTGATTAATTCCAACGTTTGACTAGCAGCGTTTTTGCTAACGGTCATTTTTCCTGTCTTATTTTTGTTGATGACCGGCCGACGTGCGGTTGATGCATTATATTGCGAGGGTCCTCATATCAGTGAGGTAGGGCCAGTGTTGCTTTTTAAACCGTCGAGAGATAGGCCCGAAACGCTTTGCACATTTCTCTCCTGATGAGCCCATGCAGTTGTAAACATCTTTTTTTTTCATTATATCATATTTATACTGTCGGATTAATTTCCATTTTATTTTCACATATATATATATATATATATATATATGAGAAGTAAATACACATGCAGTGTGTTTATGATATGGCTTTTTTTTTTTTTAGCCGACAATTTTTGGGAGAATATGTGCTTAATTGAAGTCGTACCTAATTTTGAAAGTTAATTAATTAATAATTAATCAATTAGGCGGGCATACCTATTTAAATGTAAGGCTAAACAAATCGAGAAAAATCAATTTCTGTATGTACATTTCGGCCTATTAGGCCTCATCAGCAGAGCTATAGATAGAAAGACCGCCTTGTGCGTGATTCGAAACCGGACTGTCAAGCTGACAGGCGAGTATCGTAACCCCAACATTAACCGGACTTTCTTAGATTTTTCATTTTGTTTAGAAGTAGGTTTATATTCCTCTTATAGTGACTTCTTGTAGACGACAATACGAGAAGTAAATACACACACGGTGTGTTTATGATATGGCTTTTTTTTTAGCCGACAATTTTATATAAATATTACTACAGTGTATGGTTAACACTATATCACTTGATGAGACAGTAGTAAGCCAATATATAGAGTATTACTAGGAGAGGGCTCAATATCTGTGATTGAGTAATATTAATAATAAACAAATATATATTATTTTTTGTATTTAATTGTATTGAAACTAATTTGCTATCATCTTGGTTTCATGCTCTTTTAAACTTGTTTTAAACAGAACAATCTTCAGGCAGTGAAAGATTTTGAAAAAGTAAAAAATACTGATGAAAGGGAATGTGCATTGTTGATTAAAATTGTGTAAATATATGCATGAATCATTTAGTTATTTACATATGTGTGTATAAGCGCAGATGTGCCTGTTCCATACATATGCACGCATACATAAACGTATGTAAAAAGCTGTGCTGTGCTCACACATATGTATATATACACATATAAATGTTTTGTGCATGATATTTGCTGACATATGAGATTTTGTGTGATTATTAGTGTGTGTGTGTGTGTGTGTGTTGTTATATGTGGCACGTTGAAATTGTCTCACGTTCAATATTGGTGGAATGTCTTTTTGTTATTTATGCTGTTTATTGAATGAAGAAAGATTCTAAAAGGCCAGTTTTTATCATTATTATAGTTAGTAAGGATATAAAATTTGGTTTAGAACACAAGAATAATAAGACTTGTTATCTATTATTATACTAAAGCTGAGTGAATCAAGTTTTGTTTCCTAAAGGCTTTTTTACTGTTTAGTTTAATGACACGAAAATTATACTAAATTATTCCTTACTTTTAGAATTGAATTATGTTTCAAAAAAATTCTGTTTTAAATTGTTCTAATTAGTTGTAATTTGCAATTAAATAAAAAACGACCAATCGCTTTCTTTACTCTGTGTCTATCTCTTTCTTCCCCTCTATGTATCTCTTGAATACCTCCTCATTATATAATGTTAGTTTCTCTGGAAAGTAGAGAGAGCCGGGAGAATTTGAAATGTATTTCTATCTTAAATTTCACAACCAGAAACCCGTAGCTTAAATGAGGTCAAACATTTACTTTCTTAGAAAGCTTACAAAATGATTTATGGTTTCGTCCGGACGTATTTATTTAAAAAAAAAGAATTTATTTGCTTTGCTAACTCCCTTTTCCCTAATCTCAATTATTTACCAAGAGCTGAATCGGTGACCCAATGTGTCCCATTTTGTCTTTTGTGTGTGTGTGTGTGTGTGTGTGTGTATATATATAAGATTTTTAAAAAGACAGTGATGAATTGTGCAGATAACCTGCATCCAAACATTTACATTCTCCAGCCATTTGTCAAATGTATTAAGTGATCCACTCTAATCCATTAGATCCAGAATGTATTAATCCCCCCCCCCCCAAAAAAAAAAGATTTTCACAATACACTGTCTGATATCACATTTTCATCTGTGACTTAGGGTTTATATTTTTTAAGGTACCTTCTTTTTTTTTCACAGAAAACAAAAGTTTATGGAGCAAGTGAAATATTTCTTTTTCAAGCTTTCTTGCTGGATTGATTTTAATGGCATCTCAACCCATTTAGGGTCATTTTATGTTTTGAGGTTAGGGAATTGTGTTCATTGTACTTTCATATTTACGTTTTTGTATAGTTGTTTCTTAAGAGATTCTTTATTTTTTTGTTCTATCAAATACAAATTATTTTCAAAACATATTTATAAATAGGACTCTAACAGGTACTACCACTCCAAGTCAGAGTGGACCAGGGAGTAATGGTAATGAAGGGGTACTCCACACTCCCTAGAGCTCCAGAATTGGAGCCTGTCATACCCAAGACACCACTGATGAGTTTTAACACAAAAAATTACAAGGGGCAATAAAATTTGATAATCTAATTTATTTGCATGGATTTTTATTAGTTTGTTAAATTGATTTTATTGTATTAAGATTACTAGCTAGAATATGCGCCCTCCGGATGTAAGTATTTAAGTTTTAGTGTAATGAAATATATTAAATTAGAAAGACTAATGAAATTAAACAAGAACGTATATAAAAAGATTATACTTACTTTAATTATATTTAATTTTTAATTTGGTTTCTACATAAAATTATTCATAGGATTAATTTGAATACGTTGGAGAATAAAACAATAATATTAGAGATCAATAATACTAAGTAATTATTTATTAAACCCAATTTTGTTAAAACTAGTATGCAAATTAACCACAATATATATTATGTAAACATTTATTTCTTAGTGATATATAAGACACATTGCAGGATTTTAAATGTGTTAATAACATGGGCTGTTTTGAGGAAAATCTAACTCAGATAAATAAGATTTATTCTATGTATTAATTAATGATTTTGACTATAAATTAAATGCTCATTGATAAACTTATGCAATTCCTGAGGGTATTGTGACGTAACAAGTGACATAGTTTCAGTTACAGACGGACAATGAATCTCTATAAAGATTTATGGCAGTTTTCTTTTAAAATTCAAATTTTTTCGTTTTACTCAAAATATGTACTTTTCTTTTTTGAAAACTTTTTCATCATCAAGTCAGGTTGATAGCACAGATTCCCTTGACTCTATCTTGCCATCACTCTTTGCAATTCCTCTAGGCAGCATACAGTGTCTGCACAGAACTGGTTAATGTGTTTTGCTGCCCAGTCAACACTGGTGCATCCATGTGTGAGAATCTACAGAAGAACATTGCTTAGGAGTACTTTGTTGCTTCTCCAGGGTGGGTCCAGCATGTCTTACTTTGTGAGATTAGAGGTAAGTGGCCATACAGCTGTTGTTTTGTGGGATGCTGTGTCCAAAATTTGTACAGTTAACACAGGTCTATCCATCTATGAGAGTCCATAAGTGAACATCACTTGATTATGACACTTATGAGTTTGTCCCTACTTCTTCAGCAGTGCCCAACACACCATACATGGATGGTTTGTGAGATGGGAGGTGAGTGGCCATGCAGCTGATGTTTGGGGGTTCTCTGTTCAGGATTTAAAAAAAAAAAAAGTGTGTAGCATCCTTATGTAGTTCCCATGGCGTCCACATCTTGATTGTTTTAGTCTTATCATTTTGGCTGTTAGTGTCGGATGGTTTTCCCCAGATTATTGTTGTATTTGGTAATATCAGAATTTCATTCTTTCATTAAATGCATTTATTTTGGCCATTCTCATTCTGCTGTCAATAATTAAACATTCAGGAAATTCTTCTGAGTTAATTTCTTCTTGAGATATCATCTGTTCTTTCTACAGAACCAGATTGACTGATATTAAAGACATGTCAATCCATCTAGGGTTATTTTATGCCTAGTAGTTAGGAAATCATGTTCATTGTATTTACCAATACATCTGCATGAGCAGGATGTGACACAAGGTCAATTTTTTAAGCAGTGTTGCAATTTTTGTTTCAGATTTAACAGAAATAATAGGAAGAGATCTCATGGTACTTTTTAATTCAACCTAGCAATTGCTAATTACCCTGTTCACCTTGCATCTTTGCTTAGCAAAACCATTTCTCTATCCCTGATACTTGTGTTTCTTCCTATTATTTCTCTTAACTCTGATATGCAAGTTACAACACAAAGTTTAAAAAGTTTGAATTTAGACTTTTCCTTCTCCTAGACTGGTTGCCATACCAAGGTTAAAGAATCCTGTCTGTCCCACTATTTACTTAGAGCCGGAGGCAAAATAGTTGATGTATACGTTCCCTATGGGTATCATAGTGCTATGGGAAATGCAACCAGCCTTATCCAAGATTTGAACTCTGTTTGCTGTGTTCATTTCTTAAGATGATAACCATTACACCACAGGTACCTCTATGGATGTTCATATTTGAAAGTGGCTGTACTGTTGCTCTTTTGTGGGGTGATGTTTCCAGGTTCAAAACAGAATGCAACATCTTTGTGTAGTTCTCATCCAGATTTTGCTCCGAGCACTTTGTTGAAGTCCAGGTGGTATAACCATTTTAAAAACTTTAACAGTTTAATTTAATTAAAATCCAAATTCCATTGTTTTGTCACACTTCATAAATTTGTCTTTTTTGAAGAAAAACAAAAAAAAAAAACATTTGTGAAATGGTTTCATTGTGGAATGAATCAATTCTGGTTGGTTGGATTTTACGGCATGTCAACCCTTGTTGGGTTATTTGAACCTTTAGGCACCCCTTTTGCTTTGCTGATTCATAAGTACATTTTTTTCATTTACACTGTCAACATCCAGTTGTTTGTTAGACGATTTTTAGAGTTTTTTTTTTTTAAATTATAAAACTAACCCCTAACCCTAATAAACAACCGGATGTTGACAGTCTAAATGAAAAAAATGTACTTATGAATCAGCAAAGCAAAAGGGGTGCCTAAAGGTCATATGGTCCGGTTATTTTATGCCAAAGACATTTTTGTTTTATTCATTCTTGTTGGCTATTCAATTATTTCTTTTAAACTCAATTTTCTTTTGTGACTTTTTAAAAACTCATTTTGATCTATTTAACCTATAGATGGGACCCTAACAGATACTACCACTCTGGGTATCAGAGTGGACCTGGGGAAAAAAAGGCAATGAAGGGGTACTCCACAATCCCCCCCGAGATCCAAGAATTGGAACGTCACCACTAGATTCAGTTTAATGTCAAATTCTAGATCCATCGGCTGAGAGATGATCTGTATTAAGAAACAAATACTATTTGCTGCAATTGAGCTGGTTATTTTTTTTTGGGGGGGGGGATATGTCAAAATGTTCAGTTGCTTTGCAAACTGATGCAATCAGGTTGACACCCCCCCATCACCCTCAAAAAAAAAAAAAAAAAAAAACTTTCTCCCAACAATTTACACCATGTCCCAATCAAGGCAGAACTGTAAAACAACTGGTAGAATTGTCACTTCAATAAAGAAATAATTAATTGCTATTTTCTACCTGAAAACACCAAGAAAGTTAGAAAAGGAAGAAAGAATGAAAAACTGTTTAAAAGAATGACACAAGGCAGTTGATCCCGAGCAACATATTTTATTGATAGAATATATAATTTTACTTATGACCCAACATCACAGAATAAATATATTTAATGAACTATTTTTTAGAGAACTGCGTTGGCTTTCTTTTCAAACTTTGTTGCAAAATGACGATATGAATACTCAAGAGTAATTTCAACCTCTCTAGTATCAATTTTCTTCTTTCTTGATTGTGTCTTCTCTTTATTTAGGTTAAAAAAAAAAAGGGTTTGTCCAGTTAGAAGTTGGCTGAACCTTGACAAAAAAAAAAAAAAGAAGAGAGAGAGAGAGAGAGAGAGAGAGAGAGAGAGAGAGAGAGAGAGAGAGAGAGAGAGAGAGTGACTATAGAATTTGGAAAAATATTCTTATTGTCAAAAACTAAAGCCAGTGAGAATAAACCTTTAACATTGCTTTCAAATTAAAGACCCAAAATTGAAAAATAAAAATAAAATTCAAAACCATGATGATGATTATCATCAGCAGTGTCTTGTGGTAAAATGCTGTTCAGTGGCATCAGGCATGGTGCTTGCACACACACACACACACATATATATATATATATATATATATATATATATATATATATATATATATAGATAGAGAGAGAGAGAGAGAGAGAGAGCAAGGAAGTTCAAAGCATAGAGGGTAGAGAGTGGACATGTGTAGTAGAAGGAGGAGGAACCGTGGGTTGTAGTGAGAGAAGAAAAATAGGAGAGATTGATAAGAAAATTTAGCATGAAGTGGGAGGGAAGGGGAAGAGGTTATTACAGAGAGAGAGAGAGAGAGAGAGAGAGAGAGAGAGAGAGAGAGAGAGAATAAGTAGGTGAAGGTGGTAGAAGAATCTATCCGGTCATGGTGAAAGAAGGAAGAGAAAAGGGGGTCAAGGTGGAAGTAGGGGTGTACAAAGAGGGAATCAAAGAAGAAGAAGAAGAAGAAGAGGGAGGGGGATAAGAACTCTTAGAAACAGAGTAAAAAAAGAATTCCATTTCGATTGGAAATAATGAAGACACTGATTGAAAGTGAAATTATACAAAACAAACTTTTTTTTTTTTTCATAATACAGAAATCTGTTTTCTTTAAGTCATCCAAATATTAAAGACAAAAGGAATTGTTATTAATGATTTACAAAAAGAAACCTGCATGACTCTTGGAGATTTCATGGGTGCTGTAAATTACTTTGAATTTGTCAAGAGAGAGGTGGGGTGGGGAGAGGAAGTCTTTGGGAGAAAAAAATAATCAAAACAGATTATTGAAGACTGATCATTTATTTGATCTCAGCATCAGAAGTTTCATCAATAATTAGAGTTTTTTATTTTGTCTGTGAAAAGTAAATTTATATTCTAAAAGGCATCTGGGTAAAAAAAAAGAGAAAAAGTTACCATCTTTCATATTTTTTAAAATCATCCTTATTCAAATCTTTTAGTTATAATTAAACCAATATTAAAACCACCAACATTAATGGTTTTTATTACTTAATTATTTTAAAGTTAAAAGTGACCAATTTCTTTCATGTTTACAACCATTTTAAAGAGAGGAACAAAAAGGTAATGTGGGGAGAGAGTGGATGAAAACATTTCTTGGAGGTTCAACATTTAACAGTTTATTGGTTTGTGAAACTAAATGGCAAGACACTGAGCAGGAACCTAAGAAATAAAAATTTGGTCTCAGAATAAGTTAGAAATCTAATAGGAAAAAAAAACAAACAAACATTCCACCACAATAAGAAAAATGGACTGAATATAAAATATTTGATTTGTTTTATTGTTAAATAAAAAAAAAAAGATCCTTACTTGAAGAAAAAAATTTAGAAGTCGAAAAAACAAAAAATAATTTTAGTTATTTTTTTTTTTCATCTCCATGATTTGTTTAAAGAGGTTCAATCCTATGAAATGGTTGTTAGTGACTAAAGGGGGGGGGGGTAAAGAGTTTTTACAAAATAAATTGAACAAAAAAAAAAAAAATGTCCAAAGTTTACTTACAGCATTCGCAAAATCAACATCATCTTGGTATCAATCAGAGTTTGCTTGAGGCAGTAAAGGAAACCCACCTACAAACCTTTTGGCTGTTTGAAAACAAACTTTTCTGTATTATTATTATTATTTCATTTCTCTTAAAATTTATTGATTTATCAAAATATTGATTGGTTACCACAAGCAAATGAATTAAGCCAGGAGGAGGAGAGCTGTGTTTAAAAATCCAAATTTCACCAATAAAAAAAGCCATAAGAAAAAAATTATGTCTGAGAAAAAAACAAAAAGTCCCTTCATTAAAGGAGTGAAGTGCAAAACTTTGGAAACAGTTCTGAAGAATAATAATAATAATAAAAAGAATTAATCAAAATGGTTTTGGGTAGAAATTGTCGGCCACTCCCTCACTGAACACAAAGTGGGCTTGTTGGCAGTGAACATTAAAAGCAAAATCAAAATGGACACTGATGATTGTTTTGGCTTGAGATAATCCTTATTGGATTGTGATGATGATGCTGAGACACAGTAAAAAAGATACAATGCTCATCATCATCATTATCATCATCAATAGATAAACAAATAGACAGAAGCCGCATTCTCATAATGAAGATTGGGAAAGTTTTTCAAAACAATCAACTGAATATTGTTGTGAAATAGGTAATCACCCCCAACCTGTATTACTTAAATGATGAATTAGCACACACCGAGTGCAATGGTGCTGAATAATTTGAGTCAGTTTATAAATGCTAATGAGATGAACACTATTTTTTAAGGGGAGGGGGAGGGGTTGTTGGGTTGAATTAATGGAGTTACTAAAAATTCCTGAGGGAGAATCACCTGATTCATACACCCTGCCCCAAAATGAAGGAAGGAAATATTTGGAGGTGTTGGGGGAAGATTTTTTTTAAATGGGATATATATATATATATATACCTGCAAATTAAAGGTCCCACAAGGTTTTTTCTTCTTTTTTTTTCCAAATCGTGAATTAAAATTGTTTTTTTCACACAGAATATGAAAATAAGTTTGTGTGTGTGTGTGTGTGTGTGTGTGTGTGTGTGTGAAGTGTTAACCATTTCCGGGTAGAGCAGGTTATTTCCGAAAACGTTATAAAAGATGAAGATTTTGTTCCATTTTTAACTTTTTCAATTCCAATTAAATTGACAAAGCCCATATTTCAAATAAAACATTTTACAGAAAAACTAACATTTTTTTTTTTTTCATAAGAGGCACATCGTCTGTCCAACAAGAAATTTAACAAAACAATTAGCATAACAGGAAGAAACAAAAACAAATCTTATCCGAATTTCTTTGATTCTAATCTGAAAATTTATTTATTTTTTGGTGGTGGAGTGAGGGTGTTGGAGAGAGAGAGAAGAATTAATTAAAAAGGTGTTTATTGAAGAGAGACAGCTAAAGCATTCCTTTTCAACAGAAGAAAAAAATGGAAAAAGGTTTTAAAAAATAACTAGAAAGAGAATTGATTATAACAAAATATTCGTCTTCAGTTTGAAAAAAAAAAAATTGACACATTTGAATGTTTATTTTGGTTCTTTTTGGCTAAAACTGTTTCTTGAAGTTTATCAAAACACACACACACATTATATATATATATATATATATATATATATATATATATTATATATAATTGTTGTAGAGCCAACAAGAGAAAAATGAATATTTTATAATAAAGAAGGTCCACAAAATGGTTTGAATTTTATTTTTGAAAATTTTATTTTATTGGGTGCAATATATGTTTCAGATTATTTAAACATTTTTTCAATCTGATATGATGAAAAACATTTTTAAGAATCTGAAACACGTACCCAATAAATTAAAAAACAAAAAAACAAACAAGATTCAAACTGTTTGCAAACCTTTTTTTTAACATAAATCAATATGTTGGCTGTCAACTCATGAACGAGAAAAAAACATTGAGAGCCAGTAGCATTCAACACTGTATCCTTGTTTTCTCAGATGACTCACCAGGCCAGCCATAAATATATATACATATATGTATAAACAAAAATAATTGGCAACTCTATCAAATTGGAATTTGAGAACAAGATATCATTTTCTTTAGAAAACTTTATAATTTGACCATGGTATTTTAAAAGGAATAAATTTTAAAGTTAAAACTTTGCCTTCACAATTGGAATTTTAGGATAACCTGTCTGACAACAATAGATAATCTTTAAATTTAAAATTCTCTAAAAAGCACCCATTCAAATAGTGGCCCAATTAAACATTGCTTAACTCATGCTTCCATTATGACCAATGGTATTGAAATCGAACGTCAACAAATATGGGCATGGAGAATTGAAAAACCTGAAAGGCGGCAAACCACATTCATTTTTTTTTTTTTACTGCTAGATGGCTATGGGTCCTAAGACCACAGATTGAGAACAGTAGGTATAAACAATAAGCATCTTAATCAAATTTAGATTTAACTTTTTGATCAATCAGTGTGTGTGTATATATATATATATATATATATATATAAGATTAATATACTTATTCCCATTCCCAAAATCATTTTCCTGCCTTGTTCTATTATTATTATTATTATCATTATTAAAATCCTAACATAATGACAAGATTATTTATGTATTGTATCAGCACTTTAGCTTTTAAAGATGGTGGCATCAGTTGTATTGGTGAGGTGAGAACACAGGAGCATCAGTCGACTTAAATCCTTTTGTATCACTCAAAAAAGAAAAAAAGAAGAAAAGAATGGAAATAAGGAAACAGAGAATAAATTGTGAGGGGAAAAATAGTTTTGGTTTCTTTGTTTAATGGCATATCAACCTTTGTGGATTATTTAATGCCAAAGCCATCCTTGTAGAAGAACAGTGGTGGTACTATTTAACCCATAGCTGGGAGGATGAGAGGGTGCATACCTTTCCCAAGGGTATTAGCCTTAAAGTGAACATAATAGCATGAGTGGAGTTCTACAATGTTGCAGTAGAGCTCATTAGCCACTATGCCACATCTAGTCTGACCCAGAGTGGTAGTACATGTTAAGGTCCCATGTATAGCTCAAATAGATAAAAAAATGAATTAATTAAAAAAAAAAAAAAAATTTCCAACAACAATGAATTAAACAAAAATGTTTTCGGCATGTTAATCATTACGCCACGGCGACTCCCAAAAAGAGAAATTAGATGAAGTAATGCACAGAATGGAAAAGTATAGAAAGTTAGTGTGAGTAGTGTAGTCTACCTAGTTATTACTTTTAATAGTACGACTGGAGTTCAAACTCGCTTACCACGATGTCGCAGTCCAGCACATTAACCATTATGCCACCCCTCCCCCCACCAAAAAAAAAAGGAAAAACAACATAAAGCAAAGAAGAAGTATATAAAGTTAGAGTAAGAGGAGAGAAAGTGGAAGAATGAAAATATTCATGAAGTAGTGTAGTCTACTTAGTTATTACCTGTGAAAAGAAATATGAGATGATTTTTTAATTTCTATTCATTTATTTTTTATTTAGAAAAGAAATATCAACAGAATTCCTCATTACTCAGTAGTTAGACCAGATTGCATGACCAATAAATATATATAAGGTCATACTGTGTTTATATATATATTCCGGAAAAAGTCTTTCCAGCTTATATATATATATATATATATATATATATATATATATAGTAAATTAGTCAAAACAGCAGGAAACAAGACTCGCATTGGTGAAGTTAAGAGTTTCCCATGTGTCAATTCTGACTAAAATACAAGTGGATGAAATTAGATAAAAATAAAATCAGATTTACATGTAACCCCCCCCCCCAAAAAAAAAAGAAAAGCCAAGTAAAATGTTTCCGATAACGAGAAAATATTTGATTGGTTACATCTTGTGAGGAGATTCTGGACTGAGCACCGCCCACTTTATGTTGTCTTTCAGTCTAATGACAATAACCCCCCCCCCAACACACACCTCTCTTTTGCATGAAGAACCAACCCAACTGAAAAAAAAAACAAAACATGAACAACAATTGAATAACAAGGATAAAAAAAACATAACAGTTAAAATCGATTGGCAAAGTTAAAAACTGCCAGTAACTTTGTGGTATATGCGCACATGTATGTGTGTATATATGTATATCTTTGAAGGTGTGAAAACACTATGTGTATGTGTATGAAGGGACAGATATGTGTGCTGTCAGTATTGAATTATATCCTCCCAAGTATAGTATGCAATACATCGCCAATTTTATGAGTAGGTCTATGTAGATGCATAAAGCCACACGACCATAGGTGTCAGACTACTCTAACTTCTATCCTCGGTGCAATAGGGGAGGTACTGCTGCAGTATTGTAATCTTCAGGATCAGGCTTACTTTTCTTTTTTTTTCGGGAGGGAGAAGAATGATTGTATTGGCTGTGTAGAGGGGTGTATACAATATAAGATGCATGTGAGATAGCATATTCTTTTCTAATGCATGTGGCTACACTGACAAAAGGCGTGACAAGGAAAAACAATGAAGGAGAAAGATACAGAAGTTTTTTTTTAAAGACCAGTAACAATGCCAACCATTTTAAAGAAAACAAAGAGAGTGGAGGAAAGTGGAAAAAAAACCCAACCCCCCCCTAAAAAAACCCCACACACACATATATATTAACTTTGATAATATAGTTTGCTATATTTATAAGTAAAAGATGCTCAATATCATTGATAGAGCATGTATATCTAGGTTAGGGTAGAGGAAACAAAGTCAACAGCACTTGGTTTGAAAATCACATAGAGGAGAAACTGTCAGTTACCAAATGCTGTTGACTTCATGTCTCTGCTACTTATATATATATATGTATATTTGCTGGTAATATATATATATATATTATATATATATATATATATATATATATACACACACACACACACACACACATTCCTCAACCAATAAAAAAAGTTCTTGTTTGACCTTCATTGTTTTGCCCTCTGGTGATTGTGTCTTGCTTGCAATAAGAGATGACAAAAGACAGGCTTGTTTGGTACTAAACTATCTTTATATTTTATTATGTGATGAACTATGGAGATAATAAGTTAGGGCTTTTTTTTTGTTTTTTTTTAACATTTAAAAATATAAATTTAAATTTTCTTGCTACCAGATGTTTAGTAAAAAACAAACTAATATACTTTTTAAAAAAATTGAAATTACGTACTTCCTGTCTTACAATAGTTAGATTTTTTCTTCTATAAATTTCATGAGATTTGATGTAGCAGATGTTGATATTTTCTTGGAAATATTTCTCTAAGCAAGAAACTTAAAAGACAAAACAAATAAACTGTGTCCTCTAAATATTCTTCTAGACTAGAGAAGTGTTTCTTAACCTTTTTATGTTATAGCTGTTTTATTGTTTCATACCGGTGGGGTCAGAAATTTGTTTTCCTTCCTTTCATCAGTCATTTTTTTTTTTTTAAACTACGTTCTGCTACTAATGTTAGTAAATCTCACTTTAGTAAAAGTCACGAGTGTAAAAATAGAGATTTTTTTTATATTGAGCTCAGAGTGTTGGATAATGATAAACTGTTGTTTTTTTAGATGGTTAGTATAGAGCTAGATTTTGAATTAAAAGTTGTTGAAATTCAAAATCAGTAGGGTTAGATGATTGATAAGTAACTTTTCCATTTGACTGTGGGAACGAAGACCTAGAGTTTAGTCAGTTAGACTGAAGACGCCATGATGTAAGCATTGTCTCTGCTGCAGTTGAGAAAGTCTGGATCTGAATAAAAACCTTGTGTTGTCTTTCTAAATGTTTTGACAAATCATCTTAGTCAATCTAAAGAACCAGATCAGTTAGAAGAGATGAAACCAGATCAGTTAGAAGAGATGAAGAAACAGATTACAGAAATACAGTAGCAGCCGAGCTACTCAAGTAAGATAAAGACTTAAATATTTGGGAGACATAATCATGAATGTCTTCCCAAAAGAAAGTAATAGAAATAACTCTCGCCATTGATCTACCCAGAACAAGAGGTTGAGTTTGTGGAACCATTGAAATAGTTTTCATGTTTGTGGGAAACCCTGCATAAAAAAAAACATTATATACCTTTATTAAATTATTTATGCATTAGCCTATTTAATTACTGTTTCCTGTAGACCCCCCCCCAGTAACCTCTTGTGGAACCCCTAGAGTAACCTCTTGTGGAACCGTAGGGTTGAGAAAACACTGGCTCTAGAGCAACCACAAAAATGATTTTTTCTTGTTTTTTTTTTTTTTTGTTTTTTTTAAATGTTATTGTAAATAACTTTCTTTGATTTGACCCTTTCTTAATGAGATTGCACAATTCATCACAAAAATTAAACAATTTAAACAAAAATCCAAATTTTGGATAATCAACTGCTTTTAAAAATCAACAAGATTTCAGTCAAGTAAAATAATATATATATATATATATATGCACACACACATGTATATACCTATACACAAACACATATGTGTATATATATATATATATATATATATATACACACATACATACATACACACACATTTCCATGTTCTTTCAATTGATTTAAAAAAAGAAAACTTTTATCAAGAAAACAAGTTTTTTTTCTCAAAGTAAATTTCTTTCTCTATTGTCCAGAAAATGATTTTCAATGTAAACACACACACACACACACACACAAGAACTGGTCAACTGGTTCAAATAAGTGGCGGGGGTGGGCGGGGAATGATTATTCTAGAAATTTCTTTGAATGACGAGTTTAAAAGAAAGTAACAAATATCATTTCAAAGAAACTCAACTTGAAATCAAAGTGGAGAGAGAGAGAGAGAGAGAGAGAGAGAAGAGAGAGAGAGAGAGAGAGAGAGAGAGAGAGAGAGGAGGGAGGGAGAGAGAGAGAGAGAGAGAGGTGGGACATTGCTTTTTTTTCCTCATAAACAAGTTATTTAAAGAAATACTGGTTTCAAATTTAGCAATGTCTATAAAGATAGGTAAGGGTGGGTGGGTAAGGGAAAAATCAATTGATAATTCCTCTGGGATGATGAGATAGGGAGGGAGAGATAGAGAGAGATAGGGAGAGAGAGAGAGAGATGAAACTTGTATAGATTTTACCATCCTTCTGCAGTAAGAAGCAGCAGAAAGAGCAGGGTGATCCAAGATGTTGTTGTTGTTGGGGGTGGGGTGGGTGGGGTCGCACCATCCTCCATTGCGAAGAGAAATGTGAGCAGAGAAAAATTTAGAGAAAATGAAAGCCAACAATGTCGAAAAGAGAAAATGGATGTGAAAAGATTTCTATCCAATCAAAGCAACAAATTCAATTTTTTTTCAAAGTAATGAGAATCCATCAGATGAATAACAAAAAAATCATCTCAATAATTTTAACAAAAAACAATTTTTGTTGATGTCGAAAGTGGTCCGAAAGTTTTGTCACCCCCTAAATATTTTTCTTTTTAAAGCGGAAAAATAATTACATAAAAAAATCCGAAAATTCTAGGAAATAATTTGATTTTTAAAGATTATTCTTTTTAGCGGTAAAAGAATTACATAACTTATATATCATATTATTAAAACAAAAACTAATGAACATTAAAACAATATGTGGGGGTGACAAAACTTTCGGACCAACCTGTATAATTAAAAAAAAAAATAATAATAAAAAATAAAAAGATTCCCAGCCGGTAGTTTCAAATAATAAGCATTAATATTACAAATATTTAAACTATTAACTGATCAAAAAATATAAAGTATTCAGTGATATATAAATTTAGAACCAATAAGTTCTGACTATGAATAATAAGAACCAGACCAAAAAAGAAAATTATATTTCTTTAAAGTTTTTATTTTATTTCATAATTATCATTAAAATTATACTTCTTTTATTGAAGAACCTTATAAAAATAAAGTTTATGATTTTCTCAGAGTTTCATAGGAATTATATATATATATATTATATATATATATATATATATATATATATTTAAAGATTTTATCTTTGAGCCTCAACTCTGTAAAATCCAATTTTAGAACCGTTTTAAAGAATTATCCAAGATTTAAATTTTCTTTTTTGTCATAATTACTTTGCTTTTTTATTTCAGGTGCAAAATAATATTTACAAACATAAAGCAAATCCCATTCAGTTTACTTGGCACTAATAGATAAAAAAATGAGTTTTGAGGAAAAAAAAAAAGAAAAAGAAAGTCCCTTTCCTTTGAGCCCAATTACTTGCAGTGTTCTCTCTCTTTTTTTTTTTTTTTCATAATGTTTTCAAGATTGAATGAAACCTCAAAGCTAATAAACAGATCAATAAGAACAAAGCTATGATAGAAATATATAAAGAATTAAAGATCTGGTTTTAGGTCTTACATCAACTTGTATGCATGTAAGATTTTAATAAAACATATCCAATATCGCTGTCGAACCCAATAACAATTGTATCAAGGCAAAATATCTTTCCTTCCATTGAAAACCAAACAGTGGGGTGCACGCACAAACACACACACATGGCAGCAGGCTCTCCGTAGTGGAGTATTCCTGTCTGTAGTCACCCTTGGTCAAGAAGAAAGCGATGGCACACCAACATCTTCAGGGACAGCCTTCATATGTGCGACATCTATGGTCGGGGCTGTTTTTCGAACATTGGCCTTGACAGTCACAGAAGGCACTGTAACTTCAGGGGCTCGAGAAATATAGTGTTCCAAGACTACAATGCTGATGCTGATATATATATATATATATATATATATATCCAGTAATTAGCAATGATTCATTCTAACGGGGGTGTGGGGTTGTAATTTAAATGAACCTGTCATCAAAAGATTATGAACTTTCTACAATATACTGAAAGATCTTTGGACAATTAGAAAAGGTGGGGGAGGAGGAGGATTCCTTTCCCCCTGTGAGGAATATTTCACACCTGACTAAGTCGATGATGAATTGATTGGTCAAAATGCTGTATTAAAGAATGTCCAGAAGAAATTCAAATGGACCAATGAAATTCTCGTATGCTAATGACTTTTCCAAATTATCAATAATAACGTTCAGCAATGATTGCAGTTCTATTTCAAGCAGCTCAGTTTGTAGAGCATCCGTCTAAGAACCACAAGGTTCCTGGTTCAATACTAGCCCTCACCAACTCAGTGTATGAGTAGTGCAGTGATTTTTGTTGTAAAGTTAGGAGCTGATAGTAGGTGTGGCACTCCACCTCAGACGTAAAAAAAAAAATCTCCTTGTTCTAGTGCTAGTGAAAAGGGGATAAACTACCTCACTGTCTGGCTGATACCAACAATAGGCCATACCAAGATTCAGTTATATCTCATCAACATTATTCAGTGGTAAGAATAGGCCATAGCTTTTTATATATATATATATATATATATATATATATATATATATTCATAAGTTTCTGTCAACAAATTTAAACCAAGAATTAAAAAATATGGATGAGATCCATTCAATAAATAAGGTGAATTTTGCCTAAGGAATTGGTAATAGAATGTACGGTTTACAGTTGCAATCTTTTCAAGGAAATCAATAGTGATGGGTTCTTTCATGTCCCAGAAGACAGGGAAGCATGACCTTCATTATGGACTGCTGTGCCTGGAACTTTTTCTTTACTGGAGAGTCAGTGTGCTTCCACTTCCTAGAGTTTCTTTTTGACTCAGGCTTGTAGTGGCCAAACCCTGTTTAGCCAATTTGTAAACATTAATTTTTGGCTAAAACATTCTTCTCTCTACACATCACACATTCTTTTGTAAATTTCACATGGTTTGTACTTAGCAGCCACAAAGATATTTTGACAGATCTCTTTTAAAGCCTGGAGCACCGATTGATTTGCCGCCATTTTGAATAGCTCCAAAACAAATATTTTTACAACATTAAAATAACTGTTGCTATAAACCAATTCCAAAGAATATAGTTTACATTTATGGAAAAAAATTCTGGAATAAACAAAACTTTTTTTAAAATTTTTTTCAAAAATATTCCCCTTATTGAATGACCCTTGTATAGAATAAAAAATAAAGATGGGCAAATATTTTTATTTGAAAAGAAAGTGATTTTATCTACTAAAAATAAAATTGCTTCATATAGTGACTCGGGAGCTACCACAAAATTTTCAGTGAAAATAACAAACCAACACATTAAAAAAATCAGCAAAAAACTATATATATATATATATATATATATATATATATACACGCTCTACTTACGTATTGAGCACTTTATATTTGTTATAACGCTGACTTATCTTAGTAAAACTTGTATCAACTAAACATTGAGACCAATTTCACCGGTAAGTTATTCCTTTTTCATTATATATATAAGTTCAACTAATTTAAACCATAAAAGTCTAGAATGAAGAAAAAAATCCCAAAAAGCTCTAACATGTAAGAAATTTTTTGAACATTAAACCAAAATTATGAGAAAGTTACAAAAAGGTAACAGATTTGGCCAATGAACAAATGTGGCGACCCTGGGTGACATTATTTGGTACTTTAAATGTTCTTATAATACAGGAAATTATTATTAGACAGTCCATCCGAGGATTGAAACCGGATCCTATTACATATTGGAATTTATATTTTATGAGAATCCCTTATTAATTGCCGAACCTTTGGTCATATTGAATTAAGAATGGGGGCAAATCAATGAGTGAGGTGTAGGAAGGATACAGAGCAGGAAATATTCAATGTCAGTATGTTTATAACAAACCTTCAAGTATGCTTAATAGAAAGAACATTTCTTTACTTGAATAAGTAAAATTGGGTAATTTTTAAAGAAATATCTCACCGATGACCAACTGAAAAAACTAAATAATTAAAATAAGTGATGGGATAAAAAAATTTTTTTTTTTTTGAACCCTTTGACCTTTGACCTGTACTTGAGTGCACAAAATTCACAAAATATCAAGCACAAAACACATTCAAATTTGGGTCCAAAGCATAGACATCTTTATTTAAAACTATCCCATTATTTCATTTAATGAGAGGCTGCAAATGGTCGATATACTAAGCCTTTTATTTTATGTATCTGATGTGATAACCCAAGCCTGAAATGGGCTTATGGTGTATAGTAAAATAGTAGTCAGCTTGAAATATCAAGCTTATGGCTTAAAGGTTGAAATATAAACTGAGTTTTTCACTTTCCATTTAAAAGAGCAGCATTTTTTAGAGAAACTTTGTTTAATAAAAAGCATTTATATTCTTAAATAAGCAAAGAGAAGATAAAAAAAACAATGTGAAGAGAGGAAAAGTGGAGCATTAAAGAGATAGATGAAATTTTCTGAAAATAAAACCTGAAAAATACACTCGTCTACAAAGGAAACATTCTTAACATCTACAAAACATAGCTGTTTGGTCATAATATAAATTTAAACTTCAACATAGTAATGCCAAGGTAATATTTTCTCACCCTTAATCATGTGGGTCAGATATGGCACAAGGCCTTTTTTAATTTTTTTTTTTTTTTTTAAATCATTATCATTTAAAAAAAAAATTCATTTTAATGTGGCAGACAGCCACATGGACAAAATCATCCATTCCTGTCAGCATTTTTCTTTTTAGGACACTTCCTTTTTGTGGGTATGGCATCTTGGAACTGGACTTTTGAATTTTCTTTTTTTTGCTTTAGGTGCTGAATTCCAATGTAAAATATATTCAAGAAGTTTGAAATTTTGAGAGTTTGAATAAGTTTGTAGAGTTTAGGGTTGTTTTGGTACAAAATATTTCCTTAGATTAAATTTATGTTCATTATTTATGTACAAAGCATAATTCTTCTATTTGTTGGATATGTACAACTCATCCTGAAGATTTTTAGTGGGAGAAAATAGCAATGAAAATCTCTTGACACAAAACTGGAAATACAAAAGAGAGAAATACAAGTTTAGGGAAAGAGAGAAAGAAAGAATATTTATAGTCGAGGTAAAAAGTGTGGTTAAGAATAGCCTGAAGATAAATTTCTTTAGACCATATTTTTTTGTATCATTGAGGAACAGGCCAAAACCTGGCTCATTTATCAAACCTTTTTTTCTTTCCCCAATGATACTTGCATTGGAAAAATAAGGTATAAAGAAATTTGGCTTTGGGTTACCCTTACTATACGTTTTAACCTGGACTATTAGTACTTGGCACTGTTTTAATTTTTCAGGTGGAGTTTAAATAATAAAAATATTAAAAAAAAAAAAAAAAAAAAAAAAAAAAGAAACCCAAATTAAGATTTGTTAGGATATTTCTGAATAAAGAAATAAAAAATAAGAATTATGTAGATATAAAAATCATAAGAATAAAATCCTGTTATTAACGTAGAAGATTAAATATCAGTTATTCTACTAGATTTTTTTTTTTTTTTTTTTTAAGAAGGCATGAAATTGATTCCAACAAAATATTCTTTTTTTTTTTTTTTTTAAAGTTGGAAAAAGTTGTATTTTGATGATTATAGATTTGATTTTGTCAAAAAGTTGGGTTTTATGACTCATTGATTTTTAATTGTTTGACCCAACAAGAAAAAAAAAAAAAAAAAAAAAAAAGGGAAATTAAAGGAAACAATTAAAAATTAATCATAAAAACCCAAAATTAAAATTATATCTATACTTGCATTAAAAATTAAGAAAAAAAAAAAAAAAGAAAAAAAAAAAAAAGACTTTTTTGTTTTACTCCCTTTTATTTCCATATTGCCTTTCCAGGATAATAAAAAAAAATTAAATGATTATGAACACATTTACACATTGAGACAATTTAACAGATTTTGGCCTAGGCTTTCTGAGAGAGAGAGAGAGAGAGAGAGAGAGAGAGAGAGAGAGAGAGATCACTTTTTTGTTCTAAATGACAAATCCTGTAATTGGCCTGTCAATTCCCCACAACAAGGTACACACATAATGACACTTACAACAGTGTCAAACAGCAATCTGGAATAGGTAAAGAAAAAAAAAAAAGAAACCTGATAGATTCCATCCCCCCCCCTAAAATCAATCCAGACTTTACAAAAAAAAAAAAAAAAAAAAAAAAAAAAATTTTTTTTTTAAATCAGAAAACACAGAAGGATTTCATTTCAGTTGGGTTAATTTAGCCCTATTTCTTTTTTTCCTTCTTTTCTTTTGTTAAAAGAGAAGTTAATGAAAAAGAGATTGTGGAAGGAAAAGAAGGCCTGCATCAATTATCACAGAAAGCAAGAACAGAAACAATGTTCAGCCACTGCCCCCCCATTATATATTAGAACACTCTGAGCCACCATGAACACAAAAAATGAATTAATGATTAAAAAAAAAAGTTGAAAAAAAGATTTTGTTTAGAAATTAAAGTAATATAATTGAATAAGTTTAACTAAAATTAATTAAAGAATTAAGTTGAAATAGACAAATTTTTAAAATTAAAAAAAAAAAAAGAATAAATTTATTTGAAATTTGGAGTTGTAAATTAAATTTGATGACAAAAATTTTAACTCTAAAATAAGTGAGAGGGTCAAAGTTTAATGAATAATAGAACATGGAAGACAAATGCTTAGTTAAGTCATTTTTTTTTTTTTTACTAAGCTTAGTTTAGTCTGGCACAAGGCCAAAATTTTTAAAATTTTATCAAAATAATTTATCCAAGATTTAAATGTCAAAGTTATACCTATTAACTATATATATATATATATTATATATTATATTATATATAATATGGTAGATGTGTGTGAATTATATTTTATACAAATTTTTGCACACAGTATAAACATATACAGTAAATGTATGCATAAACGGGAATGAACTAAAATATGCACATAGGGGTAAATAAAGAAAAAGGAAGAAAAAGAAAAAAGAGAAAATAAAGAAAAATGAAATAAAACAAAAAAAAAAAAATAACTGAAAAAGATGATTGATATATCCCAAAAAGATTGATGTATTTCTGATATTGTGTGTCTTTACAAATGACTGGCTTCCATTTTTCAAAATCATTATATAATAATGAGCAGTTTTGTGTGTTGATGTGGTTCCAAAACAATGGTGTTAAGTTTTTTTTGTGTCCAATGGCAAAAGTCAAAAAACAGAAAAAAAAAAAAAAAAAAAAAAAAAAAAAAACCCCAAACTTATTTGTAGTAGTAGCAGCAGCAGCAACAACGCAGCAGTTTTTGGATGACAACTCAGTGCTCCAAGCCAAGATGTACCCGTTAAAAAACAAAAAGTTTAATTTTTGGTGTTATTATAACAATAGGAAAGGAGAGGGTGATGTGGAGGAGCATGGGGAGGAAGTAGATTATTAGGAGTGGGAGGGGTGGGAGGTAAATGGAATGAGAGAGGGGGGGTAAGAAAGAGGAGAAAGCAGAGTAAATAACCCAAAGCTGACCATCGGGTGGAGGGGGGGGCATATTGAAAAAGAGATGAGCAGCACCACACTCAGCACAGAAAAAAAAAGGGGGGGGTAAGATTTTAGAGAAAAATTAGAAAAGATTATCTTTGCTTTTATGAAGTTTAATATCAATATTTTGAAATATTTGGTTTGTTTGATATTTCTTTATCAACTTTGGAGCAGCTAAATATAAAAAAAATAAAAATCATCACAACTAAATATTTTTTCATCTGTAACTTTCTAGTTTTTTTTTTCTTTTCTTTTTTTTCTTCTGAATGTCTTCAATTGTATAAATGACCACCAAGCAATTTGGGCAGAATTTTTAACAGATTAAAAGGACAAGAGGGGGTTGGGTAAAGAGAATGACTTGGAGAAAGAAAATAAAATCAATGGGAGGGGGGAGAGAGTGAGAGAGCGCCAAGAAAGGCAGTGAACAGAGTATTAAGAGGGTGAAAAAGAGCATAGTCCTGTTGAGAGAGAGAGAGAGATTAATGGTGCTCATCTTGAGTAGTTGGTCACAATTCAAATGCAATAAAAGTTGAAGTATGCATCAATATAGCTTATTGTTACTTGTGGTGACAAAAATAAAGAACTGCTGAGTACTTTATATAGACATAAATACATAGCAAAAGTTTCATGTAAGTATAACTTTTATAAACAGCAGGGAGAGGAATACATTATTCAACTTAAATTTTGCATTCAAACCATGTTTGTTTCTTTTTTCTTCTTCTTTTCTTTTAAGTATATAAAAGCTGCTGAAAATAGTTTTTCATTTCTTTATTTTTATTTTAATCTCCCAAGTTGAAATAATAAGTAATAAAAAGTAATAATAATAATAATGATGATAAGAGAAATGTTTCTCGATTTGTTGTCAGCATTTACAATTCTCCTCCTCCTCCACCACCACCACCACCACCAGCTTGGGCTCAAAGCAACATGTAGCACTGTTACAGGTGGACACACGCGCACACATACACATCACTGAGCAGTAGGAGTACCAGCCTGTCCTTTTGCTGCCCCAATGAATACAGACAGGTAGACAGAATTGCAATCAACCTTTTTTGTACACCTGTACAAGTCTACATAATGACCAGAAAGTGTCATGGAAGGTCAAGTTACTGAAGAGGAAGTGGGAGGGGGGGAGGGGGGGGGTTCTGTTTTGTTCCCCCGCCCCGCCCCCACCATTTATTTTAAGCTTTTATTTTCCTTTTCTTGTTGCTTCTGGTATGATTTTTGTTGTTTTTACCCCCCCAAGTCAGTTGCTCATATTTTACATAAGACTTTCTTTTTTTTATATATATATTTTTTTCTTTCTCTTTTCCTTAAAATTCACTCTGTTTTTGTTTTGTTGCTTAAAAAAAAAAAAAGAAAAAAGAAAAAGAAAAGATAACTTTTTGTGATTTAGATAAAATTTTTGTATGTTAGTATCTTTTTTTGTTTTTTTGTTGTTGTTTTTGTTTGTTTGTTTATATGTCATATGATCTCAGGTAATTTGAATATACATTTTATGGCAAATGAAAAATATCAATCGAGTGGATTGAGTTTTTTTTTTTTTTTTTTCTTTTCTTGAGTCAAGGATTATTTTGAATAACAATCAATAATATTGTTGTTGTTGTTGTTGTTGTATGGAGAGGAGGCTTTTTTGAGGGTCATCATTGTTTATCGGACAGATTTAATGGCATCAAAATCGTCTAAACGGATACCTGGCACTCATCCTTCCCCTGATGTGTAGGCAAGGAGGAACTGAGCGAATACAGCAAAAAATATAGCCATCACACCAAAGCCGAGCAGGAACAAAATAGAGAGCTGTTGGTCAGTCAATAGTTTCGACTTAGTCAGCTTCATCACAGTGGGTGGGCGGGATTCTACTGGCCGTACAGGCTCGGGTGAAAGGGTGGTGAATGGTGTTCCAGGGCTAAATGCCCCTGTCACATCTGGCAAGCCATCAGAGCAGATGCGGATAGCACCTACTCGCATCTGATAATCACATCTGGAGGACAAGTTCTGTACACTGAAGCTTGTCTCTGGACCCCGGTAAACCTAAAGAAGAAAATTAAAACTGGTTAACACTTTGAAATTTGTATGCAAAGAAAAGAGATAGATTGTACTGAGGGGGCAAAATAAACAAAAGAGAACATTAGGAGAAAGAGAGAGAAAGAGAGAGAGGGGGAGAGGAGAGGGAGGAGAGAAGAGAGGGGGAGAGAGAAGGGAGGAGAGAAGAGAGGGAGGGAGGAAAAGAGGGAGGAAGAGAAGAGGAAGAGAAGAGAAGAGAAGAGAGAGAGGAGAGAGAGAGGAAGAGGAGAAAGAGAGAGGAAGAGAAGAGAGAGAAAGAGGAAGAGGAAGAGAGAGAGAGGAGAGAAAGAGAGAGAGGGAAGAGAAAGAGGAAGAGAGAGGGAGAGGAAGAGAGAGAGAGGGAGAGAAAGAGAGAGAGGGAGAGAGAGAGAGAGAGAGAAAGAAGAGAGGAGAGAGGAGAGAGAGAGAGAGAGAGAGAGAGAGTGAGAAAGAGAGGAAGAGAGAGAGATAAAAGGGAGGAGGATTTGGTTGGTTGAATTTTATGGCATGTCAACCCATTTGGTCATTTTATGCTGAAGATGTTTTTTTTTTTTCGTTCTTGATAGGTACTCAATTAGTTTTAAACATATTTTGTTCTATTTAACCCATAGATGGAACCTTAACAGGTACTACCAATCCGGGTCAGAGTAGACTTGGGAACAATGGTCATGAAGGGGAAGCTCCACATTCCCTAGATCTTCAGAACTGGAATCTCACCATCAGATAGAGTTTAACATCATACTCAGGACACTGAGACCCTCAGCCACCGCCTTCTAGCACCCATATGATAAAAAAGTTTGGGGGGTTGCCATAAAGGCAATAGGGTTGGAATAATCATATAAGTGGAGCAAGCAGGCCATGGAGGAACAGCACCTAACTGGCTGGGGGATGCCTAGCTTAAAGTGTGTGGTAGCTATCCAGTGAGGTGCGATGACCTCTCCCAACATCGGAAGCGACCCCTAGTGCTCGTTTCCTTCACCAATTGGATGAGCTTATCACCGGTAAACTGCCAATTCCCATGTTGTATTGGCACATAACAGTGTCCTCTCCATTTGATAGTGGAAATTACGTAGCCTGGGCTGGTTGTTGTGGAGGATGAGCTGTCGCCCAAGCAGCAGATCCTCTCTCTCTCCACACTGCTGCTGTGGCCCAAAGGAAAAG
This sequence comes from Doryteuthis pealeii, assembly GCA_023376005.1. Classification (NCBI taxonomy): domain Eukaryota; kingdom Metazoa; phylum Mollusca; class Cephalopoda; order Myopsida; family Loliginidae; genus Doryteuthis; species Doryteuthis pealeii. Next base: position 68,788,177 of record CM042146.1, on the reverse strand, counting down.
TAAGAACCAATGAAATTTGGCAACAATGATGTCGCAGGAATTCCTGGGTAGAGCTGAAGTTCAGCATCACCCATCTTAGGGACTCCAGCTCCGGATTTGTTTTCGGGGTTTACTCCCTTAGCTTTTCCTTAGGATGAGGTAGAGCCATAAAGCAGCGGTGGTTGTATAATAAATTTTTCCTTGACTAGATCGGTTGCCGACCAAGGCTAAGGAGTCCCATCTAACCCATTTGGAAATTTGTTGAGTGGTAAGTACACCAATCTTACTACTGTTGGTGTGGTTGGCTGTTGACTCCCCTAGTGCTCATCTGCCCTTAACAAACAGAAATTATGTATATTCATATACATACTCTTGCACATACATGCGTACAGATATGCACGCATACACATATATATGTAAATGTAAACCACGCTCAGACATTTACATATGTGTATGGTTACATACTACTGCAAATAATTCATTACATTCAATTTTATTATGCTCTTATATAATACAGTGCTATGTTTTTTATTTTTTTTTAAATATGACAAAAACAAAAAATAGATTTTTAGGGCATCCTGGAACAGAATAATGGCATTTCAGTTTATTTCAATGGGGAAAATTGATTTGATATACAAGGAAATTGAGTTATGAGCAGAATTAATTAAACTTGTACGACAAATTGAATGATATAAGTTGAAATTGATTCACAATAATTCTCATACTATTTCTCTGAAATTTGAGATCAGGCTTGATAATTTGTATTATTCGGACTATTGTCCTCATCTTTATTGTTATCTGCACAAAGTTTCGGTTGAAGGTTCCTGAGTACGACAAGAAATACTTGAAGAAGGCTGGAGGGCACATCAGCCGAAACGTTGTGCAGATAACAATAAAGATGAGGTTGTGGGGTTATTTTCGTATTTGCCTGGGGAGTTGTCTGCCCGTTTAGTGTCACTGGTTCCCGCTAGGGGCCTCGTGTATTTAAGCGGCTGTTTTGAATTTCTCTTCCTCTTTATCTGCTGCTCGACCTATGAGACACAATGAGGTAGTCTTATGACTACCCCTTTCTTGTTGGGGCTTTGCCCCCCCCCTACATTACTGTAAGTGATTTCCCAGCATGGACTATTCTTAGTCTCATGTCTGTTGCTTTTATGTTCATATTACTATTGTATACATATGTTGTTTCATGTACACTTCTATGTAATTTATGTATCCTTTGTTTATTCATGTGCTGTTATATAAAATGTTTTGTCCCTCAACCTTTGTCGGAGTTTGTTTGCGTTTCAATGAGTTATGACTTTGTCATAACCTTTTAATCTTACAAGGTCAATAGTCCAAATAATCCAATAATTTTCATGTTTTTTTTTAATTTTTTTAAATATCAAATTCAAACTTTTGCTTGCAACTCACCAATTTATATTCATGTTCTCCTTTTCCAATACACAAAACTTGAAGTTGGTAGATCACAGAGTCAACACCCATTTGTTTACAGCCCTGCCATTCTACCATACAACTGTTGATAGTGATCTCACTGACCTTGGGAGCTGAAGAAGAAAAAAAGAAAAAAAAGATATAGAAAAAAGCTAAAATACTATTAGTGATTGGCAAAATGATGAAGGAAAAAAAAAAAAATCACTTGATTGGAAATCTAAGAAGTCTATTATTAATTTGCTGATACAGAATTTAATTTAATTTTGAATTTAAAAGAGATTAAGCTGCAAATCGCTTAATTATGGGCCGGTTTAGCTCAGTCGGTAGAGCGTCTGCCTAGGAATCACAAGGTTCCTAGTTCGATACTGGCCCTTGCCAAATCAGAGTATGAGTAGCACAAGATCTGTTAAAAGGCTGATGGTAGGTGTGGCGATCCAACTCAGATGCTAAAAATTATCTCCTTGGTCTGGTGCTAGTGAAAAGGGGATAGGCTCCCTTCTGGCTGATACCGACATTAGGCCACCCCGCTGACTTTACTTTTTGCTTCATAGCTTAATTATCATCCTTGTAAAAAAAAAAGATAAAAAATCATGTGATGCCTTCAAAAACATTTGATTATTTTGTGATTTATTATGTCAACTAGTATCTCACGCTCACTGGTCCAACTACTACTTGTAGTACATCTTGGGCACAAATAGCCTGGTCTACAACGGTTTGATTTTAGTTTTTCTTCTCCTATACCGGTTGCTTTATCAAGGTTAAAAATCCAATTTACCCTATTATTTACCCATAGTTGTAGGGAGAATAGTTAGATTTGTATGTTTCCCAAAGATAATAGCACTATGTGAAATGCAAACAACCTCATTCAGGATTTGAACTCGGGTAGCAGAGTTCACTTCCTATGACAATAACTATGCTACAAGTGCCTACTTATAGTATACCTGTCTCATAAAAAATGATTGTATATTTAAGGCTTAGATTCTTAAGCATCCCATCAGGGTGAATAGTTAACAAGCTAATCTTGCAGATCCATTAATACTGAAAAGTGAGTTTGATCTTCACTGGATGCCCAACACTTGTGAGCTTGTGTCGGATAATTATTTTTTTTAAAAGATTTTAAATTCTTTTCTTTTTTTTCATAGGTGAGTGTGATTGATAAATATTGACAATGATTAGTATTGTTTTGTTTGGCAATGAAGTGACACAAATCAAAGACTTAGGCAACTTCTGATCTCATCTAACAACGTAGTTCCTTTATTAACTAGTCATGTAAATGTTGATACAACTCCAAAACATGGTGGCTATATCTATTATTATACTAAAGCTGAGTGAATCAATGTTTGTCTCCTAAAGGCTTTTTTACTGTTTAGTTTAATGACACAAAAGTTATACTAAAATATTCATTAGTTTTAGGATTGATTTATGTTTGAAAAAAAAAATCCATTTTAATTGGTTCTAATTAGTCGTAATTTGCAATTAAGACAAAAACTGACCCATCTCTTACTTCACATTCAGCCTGTCACTTCCCCCACTCTATGTATATTTGATTACTTCCTCATTATATATGTTAGTTTCTCTGTGAGCATAAAGAAATTGATTTAAAGAGTGCGAAATGTATTTGTATGTTAAGTTTCATAAGCAGTCATCCCAGCCAACATTTGCCTCTAAATAAATTTCTTAGAAATCTTACAAAATGATTTTAATGTTTATTTTAATTTTTTTTTTTAAATTCTCTGACCATATTTATTTTTTATTTTAAAAAATTTAATTCGCTTTGCAAACTCACTTTTCCCTAATCCCAATTATCTACTCAGAGCTCAATGGGTGACCCAATGGGTCACATTTTGTCTAGTATGTAAGTAAATTTCAACAATGTATCACACTCTTTAGTTATGCATTTGCAAAATTTGTTAGAGACAAACATTTAAAGAAAAAAAGAAAAAGAAAAGAAAAAAGAAGTTAAAAAAGAATGAATTTGAATTGCAAACATTTGAATAGAAATTGTTGATGAGAAAATTTACCTTTAAGGGGAGGAGGTGGAGCTTTAGTTGTGGAAAATTTATAAGTATCAGAATATTCCCCACATCCTGCTTCATTGATGGCCAATATTCGAAAGTCATAGGAAGTTAACTCTGACAATTTTCCAACTTTATGAACATGAGCCGAGCCAGAATAAACCTGTTGGAAACTGGAATAAAGAAAAAAATTTTAAATGAAAACTCAAATGGAATAATATTGAAAACAAAATAAAAATTAAAAAAACCTAAAGGAATATGTAAGAATATTTTAATGTTGTAACAGAAAGAAAAAAAGTTACAAGTTGAAAACCTGCCTGAGATTTTCATGTAAATGACTTACAATAAAGGTTAATGTTTATTAGGCAGATCTTAAGTCTTTCTTTTAGCAATGTGGCTAGTTTCATCCTTTTATTCTCTGCAAAAACGACTTAGAATATTATATATTAAATGGAAGAAGATGGGTGCCCACAAAAACAAATGGAGATACTGATTGTGATGTAGATGGGAATACATATCCCAAGAGAACAAGGTTCAAATTTTAAAATATAAAATGAGAAATATGAAGTAGGTTTGATTTTACAGCAATGTTCATATCTTGGTGAAACTTATTGAAAAAACAACATCATATGCATTTTATTCTGAACATGTATTGATAAAAAAAAAAAAAAAAATTTTTTTTTCCTTTTTGTTCAAAATCGATCATAGTCAGTTGTTAGTGCACCAATCAAGTAAATTTGAGATTGAAGTTATTTGGTTTTATGCAGAAAATGATCAATTATAGGAAAAATGATGCATATTTAACTTATCAAATTTTCATCAGTTTATAATTGAAAGAAAAAAAAAATTGGCAAATATTAATTGTCTAAGTTTTTGATTCCCATAAAATAATGTTGCTTTTAATTTCAATTCATAAATAGTGAAATAAACATTGATTTAAATTCAGAAAAGTAAAGAAATAAAATAGATTGTAAGTGAAACCACAATGGTAATTTTGACCATCTGCAAAACAGTATTATTTACATGAATTAAAAATGTAGACATAGTTGAGAGAAAAAAAAAAAAAAAGACGTTTGCAGGTTTATATAAATAAAATACAAATTCTGTTAATATCTTTAATATTAACTAAATAAATACCAAGAAGTAAAAGATCATCACAACTCGTACGATTGTCATCAAAGAAAAAAATCAGAGAAAGATGTTGACTAACATTTATTTTCCAGCCAATACATTTTTTAACTTGTGAGAATATCTTACCTTTTGTCATCCTTTCCCAATTCCAATTGATAACTGATCAAATCCGGGTTTCGCCCATCACCCCATTTCAATTTAAGGCTGTTGTGAGCTATACTGACACACTCTAGGCTTGGAGGTGGAGGTGGAAGGGATTTCGTGACCACCTTAATAGGTGTGCTGAAGGCACCGGGCCCAATGGCATTAACAGCTTGGATTCGGATTCTGTAATGGAAAAATAAAATTCAAAAATGGTTTTAATTCTTTGGATACAAAAGGTTTAACAAAGTTTCAATGCTACCATATTTGGTTTTTTTTCCCCATTATTTTCCAAAACATTTTTATCATCCAACTATCAATAAAAAGCAGATAAACTTGGGATCTCCATTTTTTGTTGGTTTGACACCATGTTTTTTTTTTTTTTTTTTTACAAGGGAACCTTAAACATAGACAAACATCCCCCCCTCCTCCCAAGATGTGATTCTTATTTGGTATTTTTGGTTTGGTTTCTTTGTTTAATGGCATATCAATCTTTGTGGGTTACTTAAAGAGCCATCCCTGTAGAAGAGCAGTAATGGAAATATTTAACCTCTAGCTGGGTCACAGTTATTGTATGTGAAGGAATTTCCTAACGTATAAATAACTGCAAAAGATTTAAAGACGACTGAAAGAAACGAGTGAAAAATAGGTTATCTAATGCCAAAGCCATCCTTATAGAAGAACAGTAGTGGTACTATTTAACCCATACCTGGAGTGTATGAGGGGGTTCATACCTTTCCCAAGGGTATTAGTCTGAAAGTGAACATAATAGTGCAACTGGAATTTGAACTTGCTTACTACGATGTTGTAGTCCAACATGTTAGCCATTACGCCATGATGATTCCTCTGGTATTTTTGGTTGTTGGTTTTGTTTTATGGCATATCAACCCTTTTTGGGTCATTTAATACCAAAGTCATTTTGGGTTGGTGTTGCTTAAATGGTTACCCAATTAAGTATTGCCAGAGGTATGGGGGGGGGTGCCCAATGAGAATTGAACCCACTAACAATGGTCTGCAAATTCAGTTTACTAACTATTATACCATGTGAGGCATCCTATTATTACTGGTATTTTTGGAATAAACAATGAAGAATGTATGACCCCCATTCGCAATTATTTGTGGGTAGAAAAGCAGAAAGTCATTGAAGAATCCAAGTGAAAAAGAAACAAGAATTGAAAGCAATCAACTTGTAACAACATTGGATTCTTTTTCCTCTAAAAATAATACAAGGTTAAACATAGATTTATTTTTAAACAGTTTTTAGGTAGAGTCCTTTGCATTTTTGTGTGTTAAGGGCCCATGTGTGAAATAGTTTCAACATCCTTCTCCTTCTCTCCAAATGCACATGTTTATGTGCAACAGGGCAATGTGTGTGTGTGTGCGTATGCAAAATGGGTTGCATATTCATATTTGCATTATTTGCAGTGGATCTCTCTGATGGTGCAAGATTCTGGATTCAGTAGCACTATTGTTGCTGTCACATTTAAGAATATCAGGTAAAGTTTTCTTATTTTGGTCACCTGCCAAATCACAGCAGGGGAGACTCAGCAGGAAAGCCAGGCTCATCACTGAAGTGGTTCAGGGGAGGGGGGAAGAGGTGATATGGAGGAAAGAAGCTGTGCAATACAAAGCAACACAACACCACGGGGAATTCCAACATATTTCATTCATGACTCAACAGCAGTGATGTTATTACTATTGAGTCCTCAATTCTCTCTCTCTCTCACTAAGACTTTCTTCCTCTCCTTTTACTTTGGAGATTTCCAACTGTTTATCTCAATGTAACAATTCTTAAACTTATAGAAAATAATTCTACACTTTATTGAAGATTACTTCCAGCTTTAAAACATTTTTTTAAGATTTATTTTTCTTTCATGAACCACTGAAAAGTACATAACTTTAAAAAAAAATCAAACTATTGAATTATTTTCAAACTGTAAAGTGTACTATACACATTACAAATAATATTATATTATAAGCAATAGTAAGTATTACTATAGATATTTTTACAGCTAAAAATAATCTAAATTCAATATAACATAAATTTTAGTTGTGGCACAAGGTCAGAGGTATGTTTGGTTGTTGGTTTTGTTTTATGGCATATCAACCCTCTGTGGGTCATTTAATGCCAAATCAAGTCATTTTGATGAACAAAAGACTTAGGTTGCTGTTGCTTAAGTGGGCATCCAATTAAATATTGCCAGAGGTATGGGGTGCCCAATGAGAATTGAACCCACTAACAATAGTCTGCTAATCCAGTTTGCTAACTATTATACCATATGAGGCATCCTATTATTAAATATTATATATATATATATATATATATATATATATAAAATTATCAATATTATTTAGTTGTACCCTTTGTTTTGGATACAAATATTTAGATTCTGGCAAATTTCAGGCATCATTTTAAACTGGGTCTCAAAGCCACTGGAACTGCTCACAAGTAGTGGAAAGATGGATTTAAGCATTTAAGATGGCGACTTGTCTCTTGAAATAAACTTCATAAATGGATGTACATCATTATTAAGTATTGATTATTAAGATGTTTAATACAAAGTAGAAGAGAGCACAACAAGGTTGTCACTGACTAAGCTTAGCTTAGTTTAGCACAAAATCAGATGGGGCACCCAGTGAGAATCACATTCACAAAGAATATCACCCACAAAATACAACCCTACCAATTCTTTTAATTTTAAAAATGTTTTTATTTATTTATTTTTTTTTTTAGATAAAAGTAAATTTCCTAAACCAAAGATACATTTTTTTTTATTCTCTATAGTGGAACATTACACAAAACAGATATTATTAGTTATTATTTATTGCCAAACTCTACAGCACTGAAATAGATATGTAGCAGTACATAAATAAGTACACTCCCTTATGTTTATACAGTTTTATTTTTGGTTACAAAAATGTTGAAATTTTATTTTTGATTTCAGAGTTTCAAATGCTGTAAATCTTTGTAATAAACATCTGTTTTTGCTTTTATAATATTACAATGTAAATAATAAAATTCTGATATATTTGATTTAGAAAATATTAACATTTTATAAAAATTGGTGTACTTATAGATGATACGGTGGACATGTATATGTATGGTTTAGTTTCTTTGTTTAATGGCATATCAACCTTCGGTGATTATTTAATGCCAAAGCCATCCTTGTAAAAGAACAATGGTGGTTGGGAGTATGAAGGGATTCCTAACTTTCCCAAGGGTATTAGTCTGAAAGTAAACTGAAATTCGAACTCGTATGCTATGATGTCACAGAGACTCACCCTCTGTGTGTGTGTGTGTGTATATATATATATATCAGGAAAAATGGAAATGAATCCAACGGCATATAAGTATATAAAAATTTTTTGGGAAAAAAAAAAAGGTCGTTCAGATAGATGATATTTTATATTATTTTATAATGTCATTTTTTATAATAAAATATCCATCTGAATACCTTGTTGTTCTTTTTCATTCTTTTATATACTTACACACACAAACATCTCTTTTTTTTTTAAAAAACAATTTTTCAATCATAAGTCAGAATAATAAGAAATGATGGCTTGGTACACTTTTTAAATTATGTCATTATTTTGTAATAAAGTTTTAATTTATTGAATAAAAAGGGCAGAGATTTATTTAAAGATTATGTAGAAATAAATCTGAAACATGCAAAAAAAAAAAAAAAAAAAAAAAAAAAGGTGGGGGGATGAAATAAAATTCATATTTTTATCTAGGTGAGGACCATATTCTTTGGTGTGTGTGTGAATTCAACCAAATTTTCTTTTATAAAACCCTATTATAAATTATCACTTTCCTGAATTTGGACCTAAATCCACCAAATACAAATCTCACCTGTATGCTGTGTCTGGTGAGAGGTTAATAATCTTGTATTCTGAAGCAGAATTGATATTAATCAGTGACTTGTCTCCAAGGTCAATATTGTAGGAGAGGATTTCACTGCCGTTACTATGGGGCTCTTCCCATTTCAACAAGACATCTGTGGCAGTAGAGTGGACCCGGTAATGTACCACAGCAGCAGGACTAGAAGGGGGTGTCTGGCACTGACACACTGGACTATATGGACTTGGTCCAGCACTGTTTATTGCCTGCAGAAAATAAAATAAAATAAAATGGAATAAAAAAAGTAATTTTTACATTTTTGAAAAATACATTCTAGATTCTTACCTGACTAAAAGAAAAAAAAAGAAAAAAAAAAAAGAAAAGAAAGAAAACAGAAAAGAACAAAAGAAAAAAGAAAGAAAAAAGGGGTTGGGGCACAAGATATACATTGATTTGGTTTGGTTTGGTTTGTTTTACGGCATATCAACCTTGGTGGGTCATTTAATGCCAAAGTTGTGAAATAAATTCATTCTTAATGCAAAATACAATTTTGTTTATAAACTCATGTTTTTCTATTTAACCCATAGATGGGTCCCTAACAGGTACTACCACTCTGGGTCAGAGTGGACCAGTGAGCAATGGTGATGAAGGGGTGCTCCACATTCCCCAAACCTCCAAAACTGGAACCTCACCATCAGATAGAGTTTAACGTCATTCCCAGGACATGTAGACCCTCAGTCACCGCCTTCTAGCACCCATATGATAAAAAGGGTTGGGGCTTGCCATAAAAGGGCAATCATATAGGTGCTAGGGCTTGATGTGACCAGTTGCTTGATCGTCCGTTTAGCCCAAGATAGGGCCAAAGTGGAGTATTGCAAGTCATGAACTGCTCATCCACCTGGGCTCTATCCTTAAGCATCACGGGTTGCCACAGGTGGCCCATTGAGGTAGTCTTACCCCTCTGCAGTCGGTGCATTCTAACACCCCAGCCGACAGGGCAGGATATACATAGAGAGGGGAAAGTGACAGGCAGAATGTGAGTTTGAGACGGGCCAGTTTTTGACTTAATTGCAAATTATGGCTAATTAGAACCAATTAAAATTGAATTTTTCCAAACATATCTCAATCCTAAAACTAAGGAATATCTTAGTATGAATTTTGTGTCATTAAACTAAACAGGAAAAAAATCTTTAAAAACAATTATTGACTCACACAGCTTTACTATAATTATATATATATATATATTACTTACCAAAACTCTAAAACTATATTTTGTTGCTGGAGTTAGATTTTTTGCCTCAAATTTCCGCTGGGGACCAACATGAAGCTGAAAGGAATTGAAACGTTTGAACAATGAAAAATAAAATTGAATCAATTCATTTGTTATGGATTTTGTTTTAAAAATGAAAGCATCAATAATAAAATCAGTTGGATAAAACAGAAATGGTTGCGACATTGCAAGTTCCCAATTTTAATTGGAGATGACTGAAAAGTTTGTTTGGTATTTTTTTCCAATTGCAGCAACAACAATCCGTGTTTATATAATTTTGTATTGGAAAAAAAAAAAAAAAAAAAAAAAAAAAAAATAAAACAAATCTAATTAGAGAATGAAGGGGAGAGGAATACAAGGTATGCTGTTAAGGCAGGTGTTTAGAAAAGAACAAAAAGGTAACACAAAAGATTCTTCGGAATATTTGGTTTTAGTTTATAATTAACAAAAAAAACATATTTAAATGAATGTATGATTCAATCTCCACCTAGTATTGTACATACTGAAAGCACTGATTCTTGCTAGATCAATGAAGTTAAGCAGCAATGACCCCATTCAATACTTAATTGGGTGATCACTTAAGCAAGAGCAGGTAGTGTAAGTAACCCAAGTCCTTTGTTTATTAAAATGACTTGATTTGGTATTAGATAACCCAAAAAGGGTTGATATGCCTTTAAGCAACCAACTATTTGTATTGAGTCTGAACAAATAGAAAAAAAATATTCTAAATGGATGAATCAATTTGTAGATTGTTGTCAAATTTTTATTTTCAGCTGAATGGATGATATTTAAATAATAAAGATCTGAAACACACAGAGATCAAAATGGTCTGAAAATCTGGATAGATAAAAATGTTCACCATCAAAAGGTGTTCTTCTAATATAGGATTAGGCCATGGTGATATTCATTTTTTTAACTATGAGAAAGAGGGAGGGAGGAGGGAGGGGAAGAGGGAGGCAAGAGATGGTGAGAGGTGGAGAGGGAGGGCAAGAGATGGTGAGAGAGAGGCAAGAGAAGAGATGGTGAGAGGAGAGAGAGAGAAGAGAGAGAGAGAGCAAGAGATGGTGAGAGAGAGAGAGAGAGGGGGAAAGAGGAAGAGCAAGAGATGGTGAGAGAGAGAGAGAGAGGCAAGAGATGGTGAGAGAGAGAGAGAGGGGAAAGAGGGAGAGGCAAGAGACTTTTTTTTTTACAATATAAATATCATTCTTTCATCGTTTTTCAAGAATGAAGAAAACAAATGCTTGTAAGTTTGCTATTCCACTATTATCACATGATTCATCAATCTATTACTGTACGCCAACGTTGATATTGTTTTTATATCATCCCTCAATATCTTCAGACAATTCTCTAATATATCTGATGATGATAATATTATCAGATAATAGAATCTTATTAATTGCATTTTCATATTCTACACTAAACAAAGTAATTGTTTTGCAAGCAGGATGTACAAGATTCTGCAATTGTACATCATGGCTTTTATTTCTTTTGCAAAGGTTTAGTGAATATATAACTGTATTAGAGGCCAGTTAAGCTCAATTGGTAAAGGAACAACAACGTTCTGGGTTTGATACTGGCTTGTCAATTCAGCACATGAGTAGCATGATCTTGGATCTGTGCATCAAAGTAGGGAGGGAGCTGATAGCAGGTGCGGTGCTCCATCTCAGATGCAAAAAAAACAATCTTCCTGGTCTAGTGCTAGTGAAAAGGCGATACACCCTCTTGCTGTCTGGCTGATACCAACAATAGGCCACTCTGCCTACTTCCATTTATTTAGTTGTAATTTATCTGAAACTTTGTTTCATTTTAATCATTTATTTATTATTAATTATTTACTTCCATTTATCTGAAACTTTGAACATTTTAATGAAAGAAGTATTTTTTTTTAAATAGAGATTAACAAATTCATAAAAATACTCATTTGTCATTAAGATAATTGTGTCTTGTAGAAAATTGGGAGAGGGGGTGTATTTCAAACCATTTCTCTTGTATTAAGAACTGAAAAAAACTCCAAACAAAAATAGTAATCAGTAGTTCTGAGGTCAACGAGGGAGTTGTTGAAAACAACCTCAGAAAATCTGCAGACAAATAAGACTTAAAATGAGTGAACTTTATTTCTTCTTTCTTTACCAAAATTCCAAGACTAAATAGACCAAAATGCATATTTATTTCCTAAACATTTTAATGGTGTTTTTATTATGCTACTAACATAGTAAAAAAAACAAACAAAAACTTTTGATTTTGGGTCAGTTTAAAAGTGTTCCAAAACAATGTTGAAAAAAGTCTGGAGCCCTGATGATAAGTATGTAGAAAATATACAAACTTTTTCTCTATTTTTAACACTTGTACCTGGTCATGCTTAACGGAATGAGAATTGTTTACCCAAAGTTCTGTGAAGGCTCCTGATTATGACAAGAAGGTTCTAGAATTCAAAGTGAAGGTTCCCAAGTTTGATATGAAACACATAAAGAAACCTGGAGGGGAAATGTTGTGTAGATAGCAATAAAAATGAGGACAATAGTCCGAATAATCCAAATAATAAAAAACATACCAACATATGACAAAGAAATATCCTTCCTCCTAATATTTCTGTGGTTACTAAGGCAATGAAAGTGTTAAGGTCATCAAATTAAGTAGGAAGGGGACAAATTCAAAGAAAATGTGAAGGAGAATAACTTAAACCACTCCAATATCTACTCAATAGTCAACTATGTCAAGGCCTTTGATCTTACTAAGTCAACTCATGTTAATGTCAGATTTGTAAAAGAAATAAATGCTTTTTTGGTTGTCCTTATTTGTAACCTTTCATTTTTAGGTATCTTATCTAATAGTGGTTGTGTCTACTTTATCTTATTGTTTTTGATTTTAAATTTCCTTTGAAAAATAAATAAATAAAAAAAATGCTATATCAAGTGCATTTTCTGAAATATTCTTTTTTGTAATATATACTTTGCTTTTTTTCTTTCTTTTATTTTGAAGAATTTTGTTATTTTAATTTTAAATCTCGAGATACCCTAACTATTCTGCGTGATATACCAGGATGTTGCAACACTGTAATAAACAAATATCAAAAGTAGAGATCTTAAATATTTACTAAACTTACTTTAGTCTGACACAGTGAGGATCAATCTCACTGCCAGTAATTTGCTAAGCAATGCTCTAATGGCAATTATCTTTGGAATATGGAGCAAGTAGCAAAAAAAAAAAAAGAAGAAAAATGTTTACATATATAAGAAGTTAATTAGTTAATAATTAATGAATTTAGGCAGGCATATATGTTCAAATGTAAGGCTAAACATGCCTGCCTAAATTCATTATTAATTAATTAATTAACTTTCAAAATTAGGTATGACTTCAATTAAGCACATATCCTCCAAAAATTGTCGGCTTAAAGCCATATAAAAAATAAACACATTTGTTTGTTTACTTAACCTCATATATAAGAAGTGTAAATATAGAGAAGATTAAAGATGGGTTGAAATGATAAAATTTGCAATAATGAGTAGGGCTGAATACAATTGATTGATTGATTTTAATAGCATGTCAACCCATCCAGAGTTATTTTATGCCAGGCGGTAGGTTGTGAGGGGTGGTCAAATTTATTGTTGTCTTTTTACAAGGATTTTTATTGATTTTGACAGTAGGTTATTTGCAATTATTTATTGCTAAGTGAATTGGAAATCAGTTTAAGAGAGAAGTTTAGAGTGTAAAGTTCAAGTTTTTTTTATAAGCGATAGTTTGGTAGAAAGTTTTTTTTTAAACACAATTTTTATAAACAAATCTTTCTATTTAATCCATAGATGGGACCCTAACAGGTACTACCACTCCGGGTCAGAGTGGTCCAGGGAGCAATGGTAATAAAGTGCTCCACATTCCCTAGACCTCCAGAACTGAAACCCCACCATCAGATAGAGTTTAATGTCATTCCCTCAGCCACTGCCTTATTATATATTATATATAAATGTAGCAAAAGGGTTAAAGGAAATTTAATCATGTATTAAGAATATTTGGGTGACTAGAGTTACTCTCCGCACCGAAAGGGTTAAACAAAACTAAATTGTTTATCATAGAAGCTGATTTCAATATCAGGCAGTAAGTGTAATCTTAAACATGTGTTAGACATTATGCCAGGATTCCATTTTATCAATTTACCTACAAAATATAAATTGTTCTGATTAGACATAATTTAATTAATTGTTGCTTATATTACTGCACATCATTTTCATTTGCCCTGATGAATAGCATCAACTAGCAAACAAGTAAACAAATCCTGAAGAATTTTATATTCTTATTATCTACAGCAATTTGAAGAGAGTAATAAATGTCTAAGACTTGGCAATGCCATGCCCATTATTGTTAAATGGTTAAGACAAAATAATTAATAAAGATTCCTATCCTTACGAAGCATCCCCCCCCCAAGGATAAGTGAGAAATGAAAGCGTCACTCACCTGTGTAAAGTCTGCATCTTCTTTATGTTGCCATTCTAGCCTGTAATCTGTAATTGTAGCACCATTATTCACTGGTTTTTCCCAGCTCACTTGTATACAATGGGGAGACTTACAGTTGGCTGTTGGTAGCTTGGGTGCATCAGGTACACCTGGGCCGCTAACAACTTCCAATGACTCAGACCAGGGACCAGCCTAAAATCCAAAGAGAAATTACACATGATCAATTAATTAAAGAAAAAAAAAACAACATTTTTCATGAAATAAGCAATTTTATTTTTGTTTAATATGTACAGCAATATTAATCTTGATAAGGTGACTTCAAATAACTCAAAGAAAAGTTTCTTGAGTTTGAAACATAAATGCCATATTACTAGGGGGAGTCAAAAAATTTGCAATATTTTTATACGTGTTACTTTATTGCACGTATATCACACAACTGAAGCTGTTCAACTATTAGAAAGTACCTGTTGTGGTTGGTAGTATTGTGTTAGCATTCCCAGTTGATTTTTTTTATTTGAATTTATTGTTATTTATTCATATTAGTTAAATAGAGCTGTGTAAATGGAGTTCAAAACTCTTTGAATTATGCAAATATCCACAATGGTTCAAAAGTTATGAGAATTTAAAGCCCTGAAATTGGGGGTACAAAAGTGGACATGATTTTGTTAAAAAAAAATGTCAAATTACATATTTAGAAAGATTATTTTCTTTCCAACCATATAAATATTTTAAAGTTTGGCCCAGTAATACTTGAGAAATTGTGAGTTAAACCGATTAAGGTCGGAATTTGTCAATGTCCACCACAATGAATGAAACTGCTGGTGTTGCTAATAATGTTAGTTGGTGCGCTGACAACTTGTGCATTTATTCACTGTATGTGTGATTTGAAAGCTGCACAGATGAACATGCAATGTTGTCTAATTTGGGAACTGATGCTTTACAAGTTCAAAATTGGCTATAATGTTGTGGAAACAACCAAAAACATTTGTTGTGCAAAAAATGAAGGCACAATTAATCATAGTACAGTAACCAGATGGTTTAATAAATTGCACTCAGGTTGCAAAAACCTCAATAATCAAGTACGGTCAGGTAGGCTAAAAACCATAGATACCGAGGTTATCCTTCAAGCGATAGAAACAAAATTCTGCTAAGAATATTTAAAGAGAAACACATACAAAACAAAAAAAAAAAAAATGTATTTCAAGGTAGACTGACTAGAATTGAAATTCAAGCACCATTCTTTGAACTGACAGAGTATAAAAGTCTATACAGATCTACAAACATACAAAAGAAATATATTCTTACCTACATAAAACACATGAGTGATTTTCTCTAAATGAAAGTAAAGTTAATGGCTCTTTGTGGATGGTTGATTTTGAGAAACACTTCATTCTATTTTTAGTCTAAAAAGGTTGAAGGATAACCTTAAAGCTAAACTTTGGTGAGAATATGAAGATGGAATATTTTGAACAGTTTGTATTTTGTCGCAGTTGGATCAATACCCCCCCCCTTAAAAAACAAACAAACAAAAAACAAACTTCAATCTCATTTCATAAACGGTTAAAACCATTTATGGCCCAGATTTAGTTTTCACATGTCTTAAACTTATGAGAAACTTTCTGTGCCAAACAAAAATACAGATTCACTCTCCCATGAGATTTAACATCTGTTTTCAAAGCCAGTGTGGATTACACACACACACACACACACACACACACACACTATGATTGCCCAATGATCAAGTTTATTTTAATCGTATAAAGTTAAGATGGTCTGTATAATATCAACTGATCTGGAGTCTAAAAAAATAGAAAAATAAGTGAACAATTAAAACACCCAAGAATGCTATCTTTTGGAGTCTTGGAGGCTGTGGAGTTGGAACACAAAACCTTCGACTCCGACTCCTCTATTTTTAGTACCTGTAGATTATTTTATTTGATTATTGTCATCAAAGATCCCTTAGTTGGAACCAAAAATTATAATTTTCTAAAAAGAAAATTCTCAGAAATAATAGGAAATTATTGTCCTAACTTGTCATAAACTACATAAAATTATCTTAAATCTTTTTTTTATGTCAGCTTATGTTTTTTTCTTCTCCAATACTATATATATATATATATATATATATATATATATATAGAGAGAGAGAGAGAGAGAGAGTTGTAGTAATATACTAGATACATGATAATAATAATCATTATATTTCAATATGGTTATGGTACTGTATCAGTGCAACTACATAGTTGTATTATTTGGACTCTTTTGAAGCACTTAGAGAAAAAGGTAGATGGGAGCTACACAAGGATGCTACATGCTATCTTGAACAAATCTTAGAAACAGCAGCCCACAAGAAAGTAGCTGTATGGCCACTTACCCCCTATCACACAAAGCATCTGACTAAGACGAACAGGACATGGTGGACACTGCCGACCCCTACACACACGCACACACACCAGTGTAAGCCGACCAGAAGAAAGACAAGAGAGAGAGAGAGAAGAGAGAGAAGAGAGAGAGAGAGAGAGAGAGAGAGAGAGAGAGAGAGAGAGAGAGAGAGAGAGAGAGAAGAGAGAGAGAGAGAGAGAGAGAGAGAGAGAGAGAGAGAGAGAGAGAGAGAGAGAGAGAGAGAGAGAGAGAGAGAGAAAGAGAGAGAGAGAGAGAGAGAGAGAATCCATGCTGTCAGCATGACCCGACAATGATATTTCAATAGAAAAACTGATTTTGTAATGGATATATTTCCTATAACGCTTATCAATATTAGACTATGTTGGTTGTCTTGATTTTGATCAAACTAACATGTTAGTTCCCTCACTAAAAGTTGTATTCGGTTTTGTGTTTTTTTTACTATTTAACTAAACCGATTGGTCTCGTACGTAAACAACTGCCAAATAAATCAGTTTACCTCTTCGTATCATAAGGGCAAACAGGGCAGCAACTTCCAGAAAATTCTTTCTGAAAGGGTCATCTTGATCATAGAGAAAAAGACTGCATACACATAACGTCTGTGTTACTTGGCCATGTTTAAGCAGAAGAAAGTTTATTTAAGTGTCATTTCATGTTTATCCAGTAATCCAAAATTGTTTATTTTCATTTTGGACAATTTACAAGATATTTATGCAAAGAAGCAATCTTCAACTTGGCAGAAGTTCTTATCAAATAAACAAACTCTATATACAAGAGTCTCACATAAAAGATGTTAATGTTTCATATTATTCAAAAAATATTCTATTACTAGCACTAATCAGTTTATTTAATCAATTTTTGCCATTGTGTGTGTATATATATATATATATATATATATAAGATTGATATAGTTTTCTATATTTGGTCTGATGATTGCATAGGTGAGGAACTGACAGTCACCAAACATTTTATGTTAGGATAGCGTAATCAGTCACCAAATGCTGTTGACTATGTCTACACTATCCTCACACACACACACATATATATATATATATATATATATATATAAATTAGAATAGTATAGACAGAGAATCACTGATTCTTGTTAATTGTCAGTTTCAATATCTACAGTATCCTAAACTTTGATATATATGATCTGATATTGAGCAGTATTTCTGAGAGAGAGAGAACTTTCTGAAATGTAAATTAATATATTGAAACAATATTTTTTAGTATAATACTTTCAGAAAAAAAGTTATCTTATTTGTTCCTTGTTTGTTCAAATAAATTTTCATCTTGTCTCAGACACTTTTAAGATAGCTAAAGAATCAATGACTAAATGTGTGGTTATCTTAAAAATTCAAAAAACAGTTATATCAGTAGTGAAAACAATGATGTCATTTTCACCCCCCCCCCAAAAAAAAGTAGAAAAATCTACATCTACAATCTTCTAAGTATAAAGCAATAGAATTTATCTAGATTTCCAATGGAAGCAGCAGAACACAGCCACTTTGTAATTTTAAGATCTTAATCAAAAATCAATTTTTATTGAAATGAACTTGGTCACATAAATTCTAACAAAAGAACTTCTTTGGAAATTATAACATGGTAGATTTGCCCCCCCCCAAAAAAAAACAACAAAACAAAAAGACCCCCCCCCAAAAAAAAAAAGTAAAACTTACCCCAATTTTATTAGCACATTTAACTTGAAAAAGATATGGTCTCCCAGGCAACAGTCCTGCTACTACACATTCTGTATCTCTGCCTCTGTACACTTCCCGAGTTGTGTTATCTGGGGACACCATTTGGACAATATATTCTATTACCATAGAGCCACCATCATTTGCTGGAGCACCTGAAAAATACCAACCATAAAAACATGGTTTAATTCACAATAGTCAATAATAAATCTTTTCTTTTTCTTTTAAAGTTCAATATTCCAGACAGATTTTACAGATCAATAATAATAATAAACTAGAATAATACCTGGAATTGATTAGTAAGAATAAACTAATTTTAATTAACTTTCAAATTTACAAAGATAAATGCTGGAAAGAATAATTTTTAGAGACTGAGTAATCTTATATTTCAAGACATAAATAACAAAAGGTTAATATTTAGTTTAAATATTTCAGATTTCAAAAAATATTTTCTGTGATTTTTCAGGCAATTTTATAATTCCATCCTTCGAAAAATTCTTATTTTTCTCAGAGGAAAAAAAAATGCTTCAGATTCCTTTAACAATATTTCAGGGAATTAATTTATTTTTCCCCATTAAGAGAATTCTTTAAAGATAGGAATAAATGATAATCTGAAGGTCTAATATATGATGAATATTGTAGACAAGGAAAAAGCTTCCAAGTCAAATTTACAATTTTTAAATGATCACCTCATGTGGTGTAATGGTGATACCTCAGATGTAAAAACAATCTCCTTGGTCTAGAATTAGTGAAAAGGGTATAGACCCCTACACTGCTCGGCTGATACCGAAATAGGCCACTCTGCCAACTTTACTTTAATATTCAGTTTAAACATGTCAAATTTAGGAGTCAAAATTGATTGACACCATTAAAAATCTTCAAGATGGTGTCTACAACATCAGTCACAATAAATAAGTTTAGTTTAATGGCATATCAACTCTGTGGGTTATTTAATGCCAACTCTTTATAATATATATAATGTTATAAAATTCCATTTCATTTAGTAATCTTTCTTGGATTATAACAAATACACATGAACAAAAAACAAAAACCAACATATAAAGATAATATTTAAATGTTTGCTACATACCCCATCGTAAATTTAAGGATTTCGCCTTTGGTTTACCCTGAAGCTTTGGTGCTTGGCAATGACCAGGAACAACAGGGCTCGTAGTAACAATAGAACTTTCGGAATACTAAAAGAAAAAAAGAAAAAGAAAGAAAATGAGTAATTTTCAGTGAAAAATAATTTAGGAAAAAAGGAAAGTCAATTGTAAAATCTGAATTTTTTTCTTTTCAAATCAGAAAATCCTGGGTATGACACTAAACTGCATCTAATGGTGAGTATTCAGAGGATGAAGCTCTGGAGAAGTATGGACTAACCTTTCATTGTCATTACTCCCAGATCCACTCTGATCCAGAGTGGTAGTATCTATTAGGTCCCAACTCTGGGTCAAATAAATCTGTTTGAAAATTATTAAAATTCAATACTGTGTGGAATACCCCCCCCCCAAAAAAAATAACAACTCAAAAGCTATTTAACAAAAAAATATGAACATAGTGAGAATGTGATTCCCTAACCTCTAGGCATAAAATAACCAGATATGCAATTAAAATCAATAAATTCAGAGGATATAAATAACATTAAGCTCTTTAGATGACAACTTGCTCACTTATCTGTGATGCTTTAAAGATTATAAAGTTCTCATTTTTTCATAACCAGTCAGAATTTATTAAAAAAATAAAATATTTCTGTTATGAAAAAAAAAAAAAAAAAAAAAAAAAAATGACATGGAAATATTTCCCAGTTATTTTATTTTATTTATGTGGACGTGGAAGTCAAACGTCAAATCAACTAGGCACGCTGAGCGTAATTGTCATAGGAAATGGAATTGGTGACCAGAGTTTAAATCCTGGACAAGACTGTTTCTGTTTCACTTCACATTCATACCCTTAGGAAAGGCATGAATCAATCCATTTTCTCTATCTAGGGTAACTAGTAGAGTAGACTGGGTTTATTTAGCCTTAGTTAGGAAACCAATCTAGGAGAAGGAAAACTGAATTTTAATCCACTTCCTGTCAGGGGTTGAGGGTAAATACATCAAAGCAACTAACATAATCAAAC
This sequence comes from Doryteuthis pealeii, assembly GCA_023376005.1. NCBI lineage: Eukaryota > Metazoa > Mollusca > Cephalopoda > Myopsida > Loliginidae > Doryteuthis > Doryteuthis pealeii. The sequence goes on along the minus strand of CM042146.1, from coordinate 68,767,692 downwards.
GGAAAATAATTTTGAGTGAAGAATATCTCTTATGTTATAATAATGTTGACTATTCTTTAGTATTGTCTTACATTTAGTTGCTTTCAAACTGTAACAAGTTGACCTGACCAAAGAAGAAATCTTTGGAGCCACAACGAACCAGCTTGAAAGAAAGCATAATTGTCTGTGAACGCCAGAGAAATGCAGAACAGCCAATTAATGGGAAAGAGTGGGGAAATCAATTTTCATGCCAAAAATTTAAAACAGGCAAAAAAAAAAAAAAAAAAAAAAAAAATGCACCAAACTGACAGACTTTCTACTTTAAAGATATTTCGAAAAGGTCATTTGGTACAACAATCCTTGCAATCATGTTTTTCTTTTCTATTCTCATACAATCAATCATATCTTAACACTTAGATGTTTAAAAAGGGTTTTCTTGAAAGGCAAATAAACAATTGAAAACAAATGTTTCTTTTAGAAAAAGAAATGGTTGAAGAAGAAGGAAGAGAAGGAAGAGGAGGAGAAGAAGAAGAGGAGGAGAAGAAGAAGAACAGGGAAAGAGAAGAAAAAGGAAGAGGAGAAGAAAGTGAAGGAGGAGGAGAAGGAAAAGGAGGAGGAGAAGAACAGAGAGAGAAGAAGAAAGAGAAGAGAAGTGAAGGAGGAGAAGAAAAAGGAAGAGGAGGAATAAAGAGAGAAGTAGAATAATAATAAGAAGGATGCGTTTATTTGGTGTAATAATGTCAACATACAAATAATAATGTTTATTATTGGTTCTTAAAGTTTGGTTGCACTCATTAATTTTGTGTGTTTGCCACAAATTAAGTGCAGATCTGATTGAATATCTATTCAGCCTTGCAGAATAATAGTCATAAAAACACAAGACATTTGAGCAAAAGGGGAAATCGGTAAACAGCACCGTCAACATATTAGCAGCTTTCATGACAACAACAACATTAATAAATACAATAAAAATACAAACCAAATGAAACCACAATACAGAGAGTAACAATTAATATCATCATAATATTTTAAATAATAGGTAATGAGAAAGAGCATTCAGTATAATGTCTATTACAATCAAATCATACTGAAAGCATTGGTTTCCATTAGATCACAGAAGATGAGCTATTCAATACTTAATTGGGTGATCACTTAAGCAACAACATATACTGTAAGCAATCTGAGTCCTTTTTTTTTTTATCAAAATGATTTGATTCAGCATTAAATGACCCAAAAGAGGGTTGATATGACAAAACAACCAACCAGTATAATATTAATTGAACAAAGCGAAGCAAAAAAATAAAATTTTAACATGTTCATTTCTCTCAACCCTATATAGCTGAATATAAAGCAACATCTATGCAATTCCCTGATTAATTCAGTTAGTAGGACGATGACAGTAAAGTTATTGAGAGATAAAATATTGATAAAAATTTAGAAAGGGAATTGTTACCATTAAACAACCAACAAAATAAAAGGGAAATGAAAAGATGGAAAAGGTTGTTTCTTCACTTACAATACGAGCAAAAAACGTTCCCTATTAAGATAGCCACACATGCCTGTAAGACTGGGTCTTTAAATGAGACCATAAGCTTTATTTTTGTCTAAACAAAATGCAAACAACCATAGCAGCAAATCCTGGACGTGGCTGGTTGCATTTCACATAGCATTAATACCCTTGAGAAAGGTATTAATCCAACTATTCTCCCTTCAGCTATGGGAAAAAAGGGCTGTTTAATCTTGGTATGACAACTGGTCTAGGAGATGGAAAACTGAATTCAACTGTAAAACTCCACTTAAAAATTGATTTTGTGTCACATCCTGCTAGTGTGGAGGGGTTGGGTAAATACATACAACTATAGCTGCAATACATATCAATGAATGAAACAACAATAGAAAAACTCCAAGACTAACAACAATAATAACACTAATAATAATAATAATATTTTTTTATAGGAATAAATGATAAAGAGACATTTTTTATGTGTAAATGATAATAACCTTATTATCAGCACCTTGCTCTGCTGCAAAAGTAGAGATAATACTTTTAAATAATGGATTTCCTATTGTGAAAAATACTATTAATTTAAAGAGACAAACAATACATGTTTTTCCTCATGCGAGCCACTTTTTCACAAACAAATCTCACACACATATACATATACATATATGTGTGTGTGTGTGTGTGTATATATATATATCTTATTATAATGGAGATTGTGAGTTTTTCTGTCTGTAACCGAAACTATATTACTATACAAATCACAATTCCCTTTGTTATTTACATCACATTCTCCATGATTTTATTTTTTATTTAAAACCCAATTATTAATAAAATTGTTTTACATCATTAAGACTGTTTACCATATCTACATACTAATAACATGCAATTGTATTTATATATACAACAAAATAGCAGTTTACAGTGTGAATGGTAAGGCTAATTTGCATTTTGATATTAAAAATTTGATTTTAATAAATATATACTTAGTATTATTGATTTCCAATTGTTTGGTTTTATCTTATTGAATATGAGCATAAATCTCTTCAATAAATCTTAAAAGAAATCCCTTAACAAGAAGAAATAACTGTAATATTATTCTTTACTTCCTATTTTAACTAAACAGTTTAATTAGGAAAATTTACCAATGAAAGACGGGAGTAACGGCAAATGATGGAAGAGTTAGTTTCAAAGTTGTTCTATTTTTCAATCATACCCCCTCTGTTCAAAATCTTTTTATCTACATTCTTATTCAGTTTCATTAGCCTTTCTAATTTAATATGATATTTTATTATAAAATTTAACTAAAATACTTGCACCCGGAGGGTGCATATATTTGCTAGTATATATAATATATGTGTGTGTGTGTGTGTGTGAGTGAGAGAATAGTTTTTTTATAAGATTTCTATGATGATGATGATGATGATATCATCATCAGTAGCCTTTTTTTCCAGTGCAGGATTCAGACTTTTCTCAATGTATGTAAAGATAGGGAAATAATAAGCTTTATTCTGCTGTGTTGGCATGTAACATATTGAGCAAGGGGATTTGAATTCAGAATTGTCCTACTCTACACAGACTGATTGTTTCCCAAGACCAAAGCACTCAATCTGCATTATTATTTAACCCATAATTGGGGGGGGGGGGGACTTTTATAAGGGCCAAACTTTCAAAAGTGAACACAAACAGTTGGAATTTGATCTCTATTCAAACAATTTTCTGTACTGATGACCAATTTATGTTGATAAGCATAGCAGACAAATATATCACTTAATATATGATAAAATAAATATCACTTAATATATGATAAAATAAATATCACTTAATATATGATAAAATAAATATCACTTAATATATGATAAAATAAATATCACTTAATATATGATAAAATAAATATCACTTAATATATGATAAAATAAATATCACTTAATATATAATGAAATAAATATCACTTAATATATGATGAAATAAATATCACTTAATATATGATGAAATAAATAATATATCACTTAATATATGATGAAATAAATAATATATCACTTAATATATAATGAAATAAATAATATATCACTTAATATATAATGAAATAAATAATATATCACTTAATATATAATGAAATAAATAATTTTTCATCTGAATTTTTTTTGATTATTTGTATTATTTAGAAGAAGGCTGGAGAACGCAGTGGCTGAAATTGTGTGTATATATATATGAAGAAGAGGATAACAGTCTGAAAAATCCAAAAAATAAGGACAAATGACAAAACTAATAAACATCTTTGGACTTTTCAAAAAAAAATATATAAGAAACTTGATATTTGAGAAACCAAAATTGTAATTTCAACTCAAGAGTTTTGAAATTCATCAGACTGTGAATATACAGATAAAGAGAACACATAAAATAAGCCAGAAATGCATATATAATTCATGTTACCCAAAACAAACCATTGTTAGAACACACATGGAAATCATTGTATTGTTCCCAGATGTGTATTTAAAAAAAGAAAAAAAAAAGAAAAAGAAAAGTAATCCAAGACTGATAGTATGTAATTACATATTGCAAAACTCGGTCAATTTCAGAGGAATGAGTGGGTGGGCAAAATCCTGAGTAATTCAAAATTATTAAATGAGAAAGAACATGTTCACATTATGGTTAACACAAAGAAATATTAAATGTTAGAAATTGGAACAACACAACCTAGATACCCCCCCCAACACACCCACCCACCCTTTATCCCTTCAGCCAGACCAACATTCATACAAATTCTAAAAGTAGCCTGGGCTGTTTGGCAATTAGTAGAGTCTGTCATCATATCAGACAAGGTCAGTGGGGTATCTTTAATGACCTGCTCGATGCTTATCATGTGAGTTTTTTTTTCTGCTCAAGGCAAATCCTATTTTGCTGAATTAGATAATAAAGAATAATACTGCAAATATAATAAGAAAATGTTCGAAGAAAGAAAATAACCTAACCATATTTCAAAAATGGCTTAGATTTTGGTTTGATTTCTCTGTTTAATAGCATATAAACCTTTGTGGGTTATCTAATGCCAAAACCATCTTTGTAGAAGAACAGTAGTGGTACTATTTAACCCATAGCTGGGGAGGATGAGAGGTTCTTACCTTTCCCAAGAGTATTAGTCCAAAGTGACTGGAGTTTTAACTCACTATGATATTGTAGTCCACCACATTAGCCACTACGACCACATTGCAATCAAACCTCTGAAATTAGTAGACTAGTTCATAATACCACCCCCTATATTTAACAATGAAACTTGCATAAAAATTAATATTATCTTGAAAAATTTTTTTCAATTCGAAAGATGAAACATTAAAAAAACTCCCAATGATTTTAAAAAAAATTTTCAGCTGACGGAAATAATGAAAATTATGATTGAAAAACAATGTTTTCATTTTTGCACCATTAAATCAACTGAAATTTTAATTTTTGTTTTTAGTCCGGTCATGGACTGGGTACATTAGCTAGTATATATATATATATATATATATATACTAGCAAATATATGCACCCTCCGGGTGCAAGTATTTAAGTTTTAATATAATAAAATATCATATTAAATTAGAAAGACTAATGAAACTGAATAAGAATGTAGATAAAAAGATTTGGAACAGAGATTGAAAATAGAACAACTTTGAAACCAACTCTTCCATCATTTTCCGGTCTTTCACTGGTAATTTTCCTAATTTAACTGTTTAGTTAAAATAGGAAGTAAAGAATAATATTAGTTTTTTTCTTGTTAAGAGATTTCTTTTAAGATTTATTGAAGAGATTTTTGCTCATATTCATTAAGATAAAATCAAACAATTAGAAATCTATAATACTAAGCATATATTTATTAAAATCAAATTTTTAAGATCAATATGCAAATAAGCCTTCCATTCATACTGTAAACCTCTATTTTGTTGTATATCAATTGCATGTTAATAGTATGTAGTTATGGTCAACATTATAAGTATTGTAAACAATTTTATTAATATTGAGGTATAAATAAAAATAAAATCATGGTAAATGTGATGTAAATACAAAGAGAATTGTGACTTGTATAGTAATATAGTTTCGGTTACAGACAAACAAACCACAATCTCATTATAATAAGATATATATAAAATTATTTACTAAGCTTAGCTTAGATATGGCACAAGGCCAGAAGTATAGGCCACCCAATGAGAATCAAACCCACTAACAATCGTCTGCAAATCTAGCTTACTAACCATTACACCATGTGAGGTACCATATATATATATATATATATATATATATATATGACTGAAGAAAAAAAAAAGGGGGGGGCATATTGTTGAAATAAACAATTTATTCATATAAGATTTTTGCTTTATACAAAAAAAAATGTAATTGTTAATATAAAATGTCATAAAAACAAATGCTGGATGTTTGTTCCTTGGTAGCTTTTATATTTGAAAAATTATGAAAATCTGTTTTTTGATTACTATAAGATATAAACAAAGATTATTACTGAAACATAATATACTTTGTGATTTATTAATATAAAATATAACTGAAAACCAATGTTTAACATCTGTTTCCAAAAATATTTACAAATAAATTCTTAATGTTAATTCCCTGCCACATTTTTCAGTTATATTTTTTAACCACATATTGAAATATCTATATATATATATATATATATATATATATATATAATCCAAAAGTCCAGAGAAGAAATCTTCCTTACGACACAAGAGTTTTATTTAAACAAAACCAAGTCGCAGTTTGAGAGCTCAATGTGTGCTCTTAATGTTAGAGTCACAGAGCAAATATATGAGTAAAGAAATAACAAAAGACTTAGAGATTTAACATTATAGTCTATTTCAGGGAGCTTAGACAAATAGTCTAAATCTCCTGACTCATCAGATGCGAAATCTAATCTGATGAGTCGGGAGATTTAGACTATTTGTCTAAGCTCCCTGAAATAGAATATAATGCTAAATCTCTAAGTCTTTTGTTATTTCTTTACTCATATATATATATATATATATATATATATATATAGGATTCTTGACACATCCAGACATTCTGATATTAGGGTGACCACCTGGAGAAGATTTTAATAATGTATTGCCAGAGAGGGTGAACGGTTGGTTGGTTGTTTTATCAACCCTTTTCAGGTCATTTAATACAGAATCAAGTCATACAGTACCTGCTTTTTTCTTAAATGGTCACCCAATTAAGTATTTAACAAGCTCATCGCTGCTTAACTTTGGTGAGGGTGAACAGCTTGAAACTTTAGAATCATAATATTATAAAGGAACTCCAATAAAAATGTTAACATTTTTTGAAACATTGTAATTCTATGGTTGAGTCAAACAATTAGCATTTAATCCTTACCTCGCTTTTACCTCCTGGTCCAGAACAAGCAACTTGCACCTTGTACGTTTGTCCTGGAATAAGTCCATCACATGTACACTCATTTTCTGACCCTTTATAAATATCATGAAAACCTAAAAGATAAAAAGAAAGAAAGAAATGCTAAAAATCAAATAATTTTTTAAAGTGATTCAATTTTATCTCTTTAGATCAGACATCAAGAGTTAAGTGAATAATAAATCCTTGCATTTATAGGGTTAAAAAAAAAAGGTGTGTGTGTTGGTATTCTGCCTTCTCACTTGTGCAGAGGAATTGGGCAATAGCTTAACTGAATGCTAATGAAAGAATATAAAACAATGAAATAAAAATAATACAAAGAAAACTCAAGAGAATAAGTATAATGTAAAAGTGAGATATTATCAAAGAAATTGTAGGAAGAAAAGGAAAAAGAGCTGAATATTCTCCAATAGTCTCAGGGTAAAAAAAAGGATTATGAGAATGTATCTTTCAAGAGTTGCATTACATGTCTGGGTCATGCAATGAAATTGAGGGCTTTAGGGTCGGGGGTTTTATGGTAGTGTTTGGTTATATTTGGTCAGTTTTTAGCAAAAAGGTTGATTTGGTCAGATCTTGACAAAAAGTTTTTTTTTTTCTTTTTTTTTTTATATATACAACTCAAGATGTCCTCTAATTTGGTGTTTTTTTAAAAGGTCCTTTAGGTTGCTTGTTTGTTTTGTTTTGTTTTACAGCATATCAACCTCAGTGGGTCATTTAATGCCGATAAAGTTTTGAAATAAATCAATTCTTAATGGATAATAACATTTTTTTATAAATACATTTTTCTATTTAACCCATAGATAGGACACTAACAGGTACTACCACCCCGGGTCAGAGTGTACCAGGGAGCAATGGTGATGAAGGGGTGTCCACATTCTCCAAAACTGGAACCTCACCATCAGATAGAGTTTAACATCATTCCAGAATGTAGACCTCAGTCACCACCTTCTAACACCATATAATAAAAAGGTTGGGGCTTGCCATAAGGGCAATAGGGTTGGGGACATATCATTGACGTGAAGCTGATTGATCATCCGTCTAGCCCAAGATGGGCCAAGTGGAATATTGCAAGTCATGAACTGCTCATCTACCTGGGCTCTATCCTTAAGCATCGCAGGTTGCCACCCACGGCCAACAGGTGGCCCCATTGGGGGAGTCTTACCCTTGCAAAGGTGCAGTCAGTGCATTCTAACGCCCCAGCCAACAGGGTGGTTGTTTGGTAGAATTTGGAAAGACAAAGTTAGTGATTATTCTTAAATCTTTCAAATAGTTTTCATCTTTGAAGCAAAATTATAGACACTGACTGAGAATGTTCATGCAATATGCACCAATTTTTTGTGGGCACATAAAAAGCTAATGTTGCAAATTGTTGTAACCTAACAAAAGTTACTAAATGAGAAATAACTAAACTAAGGTTGGAATCTTTATAACATTAACAAAATACAATATTCGCCAGCAGTGTGAAGAAAGGTAAATCCACTGCTAGTGGTATAAGATTACTCAGCATGATAATAGCCATTAATGTCGATAGTAGGGTATATGAGGATTGGGACATAGCCATTAATGTCCATAGGTAGGGTATATGAGGATTGGGACATAGCCATTAATGTCCATAGGTAGGGTATATGAGGATTGGGACATACCATTAATGTTCATAGGTAGGGTAGATGAGGATTGGGACATATCCATTAATGTTCATAGGTAGGGTATATGAGGATTGGGACATATCCATTAATGTCATAGGTAGGGTATATGAGGATTGGGACATACCCATTAATGTCCATAGGTAGGGTATATGAGGATTGGGACATATCCATTAATGTCCATAGGTAGGGTATATGAGGATTGGGACATATCCATTAATGTCCATAGGTAGGGTATATGAGGATTGGGACATACCATATAGGTAGGGTATATGAGGATTGGGACATACCATTAATGTCCATAGGTAGGGTATATGAGGATTGGGACATATCCATTAATGTTCATAGGTAGGGTATATGAGGATTGGGACATATCCATTAATGTCCATAGGTAGGGTATATGAGGATTGGGACATATCCATTAATGTCCATAGGTAGGGTATATGAGGATTGGGACATAGCCATTAATGTCCATAGGTAGGGTATATGAGGATTGGGACATACCATTAATGTTCATAGGTAGGGTAGATGAGGATTGGGACATATCCATTAATGTCCATAGGTAGGGTAGAGGATAGGGTATATGAGGATTGGGACATATCCATTAATGTCCATAGGTAGGGTATATGAGGATTGGACATATCCATTAATGTCCATAGGTAGGGTATATGAGGATTGGGACATATCCATTAATGTCCATAGGTAGGGTATATGAGGATTGGGACATATCCATTAATGTCCATAGGTAGGGTATATGAGGATTGGGACATTCATAGCATATCCATGTCCATAGGTAGGGTAGGGACATATCCATTAATGGGTAGGTATATGAGGATTGGGACATATCCATTAATGTCATAGTAGGGTATATGAGGATTGGGACATATCCATTAATGGGGTAGGGTATATGAGGATTGGGACATACCCATTAATGTCCATAGGTAGGGTATATGAGGATTGGGACATATCCATTAATGTCCATAGGTAGGGTATATAACACAAATAGACATTCAGATCTATTGAGATTATCTGAAAGTATTGTCAACAAACAAGTCGTTCTAATGATTGTCAGACCATTTGAAATGCATTGGCATATTGACAATAGACAAAAAAAAATTTGCTAAATTTAATTGGGCAAATAGTTTATTCCCATTTCTATCATCAAAAGAAAAGGGGGTGTCCATATGTTAGAAACCTTCCAAATTTTTAGGCTTTAAAACCAGTATCTTTATTAATTACATTTGAAATCATTTTCAAGTGAGTTAATGTTTCTTTTTTGTGCTCTGCATAAAGTGGGTATCCCACAAGAATAGAGAATGAGGGTGGGTGGGTTTGACAAGAATCTTTAAAATGGAATGTGTTCCAAAAATTACAGGAAGGGTGTCTGAGGAAAGAACTAAACATCAACACATGTGCCAACCTATTCCCATGGGTCTCTTAAGCAATCAGCTTAACTCACTGATTTCCCACATGTTGTGATTCGTTTTCTTGAATAAGAAGATGGTTTGTTGGTGTTGGTTGAAACGGCAACGATGGGGGTGGGTGGGAGGAGGAAGTTCCATTAAGGAAAAAAGTGAAGAAAATCAGCCGATTTTTGCAATAGTTAGAAATTAATCAAAATGGCTATTTTTGATATATAAAATGTTTTTTTTATTCACATTTGGTTATGGCTTGATTAGTTGGCTTGTTTTACAGCATGTCAAACATTGTTGGGTTATTTTATGCAGAAGTCATTTCTTTTTCCAAGCATATATTTTTGTTTGTTTTGTTATGTTTTACGGCATATCAACTTTAGTGGTTTTTTAATGCCGACAAAATTTTGAAATAAATTTATTCTTAATGGACACACAATTTTTTTATAAACTTATGTATTTCTATTTAACCCATAGATGGGACCCTAACAGGTACTACCACTCCGAGTCAGAGTGGACTAGGGAGCAATGGTGATGAAGGGGTGCTCCATATTCCCCAAACCTCAGAAATTGGAACCTCACCATCAGATAAAGTTTAACGTCATTCCCAGGACATGTAGAACCTCAGCCACCACCTTCTAGCACCCATGAGAAAAAAGGGTTGGGGCTTGCCATAAGGGTAATAGGGTTGGGGCAATCATATATTTGACCAGCTGATTGATTGGAGGGGGCCTCTCCGACCGCCCATTTAGCCTAAGTAAGGGTCTAAGTGGAGTGTTGCAGGCCATGGATATATAATTTTTCAATAATTAATGATAATCATTATATGGTATCAAGTATTCGTATCTAATACAAAAAATTGAGACTGGTTTAATAATTCATTTTCAAATTGGTGGTGATTCATCTAGATGAAGTCTAGACTGCTATCTACACAGCTTCACTTTATATGTTGCTCAGCCATGAAAAAAAAAAAAAAAAAATCTCCATTTAAATTTTAAAAGTAAATTAAAGCTTCAGTCTCAATAGTTTTTGATAATACCCCATATTCCAAATATGTTGAGTAGACTTATATTAACAAAGTAACCAATCTGACCTTTACAGGAGAAAAAGGTATTTCAACTAAAAGAATAGGAAAAAAAATCTATGTATAAGATTGGCCTCAGAATATGAACATATTTTTGTGCTGTTGTTCTTTGTTGGTGATATGCCATTAAAAAAACCAAAAAAATACAACAAAAAACAAAAACAGATTGTGTACTTTTACCAAGACTCAATACTTTTTTTTCTTCTTTCTATTAATACAGAACATAATTAACCTTGTCTAGGTTCCAAGCCCACTAGTCCATTTGGAGTTAGAATTTTGAATAGGGTTGCTAACCGGCCAAACATTAGTCATATGCCAAATGCTGCTGCCTAAAAAGCAACTAGTGATGGAGTGGGGGGGGGTCAGTTTTTTTTGATCATACAAATCTTGAATGCACCATTCTGTTCAACACAACATTTTGCTTCTTTCAGATTTCTAAATATTTCATAATGGTCACACAGTCTTTTAGAAAGAAAAATTGAAATCGGTACAAAAGCAATAATACACAAAGGACAGGAGAGGCAGAAGGTTTGGAGATTTTATCCAAACCACCTTTTTATAAACTAGCAGATGAGATTTCTATTTCTCTGGATTTTTGAGATGAGTTTCATAATTTGGATTATTTGGACTATTGTCCTCATCTTTATTGTTATCTACACAATGTTTTGGTCGATGTGCCCTCCGGCCTTCTTCAGGTATTTCTTGTTGAACTCAGGAACCTTCTCTTTGAACTGTGTCTAGTTGGACACATGGCACAACAGATATAGGTATTGAATTAATACAGTTCTAAGTGACAATCATCTCTGGCTTCAGGTTCAATCCTGGCTAAGGGCAATAGTAATATAGAATAATTAACACAGCTTAACACTTTTATGTGATTATTATTTTTTACTGAAGTTTGAATGATAGCATGTCTCCTCAGATCTCTTCTAAGTATTCTGAATGATTTCAATAGTGTTGTGGTCTAAATGGTTTCAATTCTTCTTGATCTCCAGTTTCCCTACTCTCTTAGCCAAGCCTCTTTGGGGATTTTCAAATGACACTAATTACAATTGGTAACACTGCCACTTTCATGTTTCACAGCCTTTTCAGCTCTCTAGCAAGATCCAAGTATTTATCTTTTTGCTTTCTTTTATTTTCACCCATTGGTCCACTAGAATGGTAAAATTCACTAATTTACAAGATTATCAATCATATGGAAACCTGATCTCACTGATAAGAAAGTGAGAATTCTTCCAAGCTGTACCTGTATCAGTGCTACTATATAGTTGGACCACTTTGATTCTAACAAAGCATCTAGAGAAAGAGCTAGATGAGAGTTGTACAAGGATACAGAGTACTGTCTTGAACAACCAGTTGCCTCCTATCATACAAACCATCCAAGGGGCCAATGACTGATAGGGACAGTTAGCAAGAGAGAGCCATGGATATCCGCACTGCAGCATGACCTAATGATGATTAGATGAAGCCTTGTTAACTAGAATGAATTTTTGAATACATTTCTTTCATCTTAATTTCAGTTGCTCTTTATCACAATTACTTTGTATTATGATCTTCTGTATTTCAAGTTGTAATGCAGTTGTCATATATATATATTTACCAACTCCTCTGCACAAGCTGGATGTGACACAAGGTCAATTTCTTAAGCGGAGTTCAACAGGTTTGAATTCAGAGTTTTCCTTCTCCTAGACTGGTTACCTAGCCATGGTTAAAGAACTCAGTCTGCCCTGCTATTTACCGATAGCTGGAGGGAGAGTAGGATTCATACCTTTCCCAAGGGTATTAGCGCTAAGTGAAATGCAATTACCACGTCCAGGATTTGAACTCGGGGCGACGAGTCCATTTCCCATGACTTTAACCATTACACCACGCGCTTCCTATATATAGTTGTCATATATAAACTATCTTTCCAAGGCAAAAAAAATCAGGGGGGGGGGAACTTTCATCAAGAAGTTGTTTTTTTGTTGTTGTTGTAAATCTGTGCTGTTTGCTAATTACTATAGAATGATAATCTGAGGATTTGCAATGAAAGGCAATTGAAATTAAGATGAAAGAAACACGAGTCAAAAATTGATAATATTCAGAAATTTAGTCATATTTAATTCCCTATTTTACAATTTTATCTTATTTCTTAAAAACCTTTAAAGCCCAAAGAAAGTACTTTAAATGTTAATTAAGCTCAATGCCTCATACATATTTAGAAATAAAAAACAATGATATGCTAATGATATGCCATATGATATCGTAACATACGTAAAATATCTGATCATTATAATATAGATGATTTGATTGATACAAATACATTAATGAAACTGCAATATATAACTTACATACTATAAAACATAATATGAAATATTATTCTAAGTGATTGTTTGTTGGCGTTTAATGGCATATCAACCCTTGTGGGTAATTTAATGCCGAATCTTGTATATATGTATGATTTGTCAGCAAATAGTTTGTAGGTAAATATTTTTGTTTTTAAAGAAAATTGTTAGAGCAAAGTTGAGTAGACAAATTTTGTTTCACTAGCATATGCTTTGTAGATGGTTTTGTTTTGTAAATCTATCTTATATGTTTATATATATATATATATATATATATCAGCCAAATTGAGGTTTGCAATTTATGTTGTCAGTTTTAATATCAATATTTTTTACATTATAGGATCTATTTAGGGTTTTGGTTGATTCTTGGGACTTACATTGTTTGTTATTTGTTTGTTCTTATTCAATAATTCATTTGGGGGGTTTTATTCTTGATGTTCAGGGGTCATTGGATTGAGATGAAGGCTTTGATATACTCAGTAGTTTTTCTTTAGTGGATTGAGTAGGATTTATTTTGGATTGGGAGAGAGGGAAGGTTTGGCTTTAGCTTGGGTAGTCAGGATGTGTTTTCTTTGTTTGTGTTTTGTTTTAAATTTGTGATATGAATTTTTCCAGCAACCAGTCAACTTTATGATATATACATTTACCAACCCTTCCACAGGAGCAGGATGTGACACAAGGTCAATTTCTTAAGCAGAGTTTAACAGGTTTGAATTCAGAGTTTTCCTTCTAGACAGGTTGCCTAACCAAGGTTAAAGAGCCCAGTATGCCCTACTATTTACCCACAGCTGGAGGAAGAATAGTTGGATGCATACCTTTCCTAAGCACTATATGAAATGCAAACAACCTTGTCCAGAATTTGAACTTGTCTTGCAGTGTCCATTTCCAATGAAGGTAACCATTACATCACACCCCTTGTGTGTTAGTGATCTAGGGTTTTCCAGAGTTATCTATTTTGTGGGGGGGTGGGTGGATTGGTGATCTATGTTTTGGGAAGTGATATGGATGTTTGCTCCACCACTCACCATAGAGTCCAACTTCTGTTGGGAATTTATCAAGGGAAAAACTCATTCACTTTGGTTGAGATGGGGATACATCTACCAGTATACTTGTGTGTTGAGATATTGAGCCCCTGACAATTTCAGGCTTTTAGTACCCAATACATCATACCCTAAGCTTTAACAATAGTCAAGGTCTTGTTTCTCTTGACCCAAGTGACCCTCAGCCATTGCCTTATGAAACCTTTAAGATAAAAAGGGCTGGGCATTTATTTGCTATAAGAACAAATTATGGAGGCGCATGGTCTAATGGTTAGAGTCGTAGGAAACAGACTCGTCAACGCGAATCCAATTCTCCGTCCAACTATGGGTAAATAGCAGGGCAGACTGGACTCTTTAACCCTGGCTAGGTAACCAGCCTAGGAGAAGGAAAACTCTGAATTCAAACCTGTTAAACTCCGCTTAAGAAATTGACCTTGTGTCGCATCCTGCTCGTGTGGAGGGGTTGGTAAATATATATAAGAACAATTTGAAGAATACGTTCGGGACATAATCATATAAGTGCTAGAGCTTGACATGACCAGCTGATTGATTGGATTAGGTTTCTCTGACCACCTGTCTAGAGGATTGCAGCTCATGTAACCAGTTTCCAACAGTGCAGAGAATAGTTTAAGATAGTATGCTATGTTCTGCAGTGATATCAACAATTAAACTTTGGGTTTTTGATTTTGAAAAAAAAAAAAAAAAAAAAAAAAAAAAGAGAGAGAGAAAAAAAAAGAAAAAAAAAAAAGAAAAGTTGGATAAGACAATATCAATGAGAACATGACACATTTGGAGAAAATCCCATCATGTTATTTTAGCAGGTGATAAAAAAAATGTAAAGCAGTTATGGAATGTTGGAAGCTGAAATATAGCAACCAAGGGAGAGGGAGAGAGAGAGACTATAACTGAAATATTACCTTCAAATTAGGCAGAAATACATTTAACCGGTCTTTTTGCTAGAGTAACATTTATAAAGAAAGGTCAATGTTTTTAAGCATATTTAGCAAAGTATGTGCCTTTTTGTAGCTTTTTAATGGACTGCAAATATTTTTTTTTTCTACCACTGACTGAAAGAATAAATTTCCCCACTAAAATAACAAACATTGAATAATTCCATAATATGTTCAAATATGATAAAAAAAAAGAAAAAGATAGTTATAGTGAGGTGATCAAAAAGACATACCAGTGACACACATGATCAGTAAAAGAAAAGCATATTCTGGTCATGTGACTTAAGTACACATCAGGATTATTAAAGCAGCTAATAAACATCTTAAGATCATTTCTTGTTCTGACCTTTCTGTGTAGCCAACACTGTGACATAAAGTCAGTGTTTAAGCAGAGTATTGCTGGTTTGAATTCAGAGTTTTTCTTTCTCCTAGACTGGTTGCCATATTAAGGCTAAACAACCCAGTCTGCCCTATTATTTACACATAGCTGGGGCAAGAAGAAATGTATTTATGCCTGATCCCAAGAGCATTAACATGAAGTGAAAATACAAAAAGCATCCAGGATTTGAACCTGGATCGCCGTACACATTTCCTTGAGCTGATAATCAGTAGGGTATGTTCGATTTGGTTGTTTTATGGCATATCAACACTTTTGGGGTCATTCAGTGCTGAATCACCTCATTGTTGTTAAACAAATGAATCAGGTTGTTAACCTACTTTTCCTTAAGGGGTCACCCAATTATTAAGAACAGGCTCATTGCTGCTTAACTTCACTGATTTAGTGGGAACTGGTGTTTCTAGTGTAACTTGACCCTAATATTAAGCCATGTGTGCCTTTCTGAAGTTACCAAAGAATTTGAAATAAGGAAACCTCATATCTTTTATTTGATCTTCCATTCTTATTTTATGTCCAAATAAGGTGAAAGTTTAGAACTACAACAATAAGTCAGTGCTGTCATTTTTTCTATATCCTCCAACTTTGATGAGACATGAACTGCCTTTCAAAAAGATTTTATTACCACTAGCAAAATTATGCGCAACCCCTGCAAGTTTTTCAGTTTTAATGTAATAAAATATATTAAAATAGAAAGAATAATGAAACTAAATAAGAATGAATATAAAATTATTGCACTTATTTTACTCTTATCTTAATTGATTTCTATATAAAAAATATATATAGGATTGCTTTTAATATGTTTGAGAATAACATGACATATTAGAAATCAGTAACAGCAAATAATTATTAAGCCCAGTTTTGATAAAATCATTATGCAAATTATTCCCAGCATATACTCTGTAAATATTTATTTCTTAGAGATATATAACACATATTTCAGGATTTTAAATGCATTAATAATATGGGCAGTTTTGCAGCAAATTTAACTTAGCTAGACTTTAATAGACATCATTAATAAATAAGATGATAATTAAGATTAATTAATGACTATTTCATAATCACTGAGAATATAACTTGAATAACTAAGGAAATCATGACATCAGTGGTGACATACTTTAGGTTACAGAGAGTTACATAATCTCCATTATAATAAGATTTGGTATCTATAACAGACTATTTCATGACTTATCAAACTGATATATCACAATTTCATTTATACTTGATGTATCTCTTGTAATTAAATTTAATTTCCATTCACTCCCAAATAAATTAATTGAATATCAAATTACAAAACATAATTCATGACTGTTTAATACAATTTACATGAGAAAAGAATTAAAACTATAAATGCAAAGACACCTTAATTCTTTTTTCTCAAGACATTTCATATATATATATATATATATATATATATATATATATATATGTAGTATATTAAGAAAAATTGAAAAAACACAGGTTTAAATGAGTTGAGTGGTAAGTTTATTGGCCAACACTGCAGTGTTTCGATCTATTATTTAGATCATCTTCAGGGCATTTGTTGGTATATGGAAGGTGATAAAAAATTTTTTATCACAGAATATACCAACAAATGCCCTGAAGATGATCTAAATAATAGATCGAAACACTGCAGTGTCGGCCAATAAACTTACCACTCAACTCATTTAAACCTGTTTTTTCAATTTTTCTTAATATACTACATACCGTTGGATTCACTTCCTTTTCTTCACACACACACACACACATATATATATATATACATACACACACATACACATAAATCAGTATTTTTATAAAATAATTAATTCAAAATATAAATTATTTTCAAATGTTTTCTTTTGTGAAAATATGCTTATGATGATTAACAACATTAAAAAGATCCGGATATTTATAATTAAATCTTCTTTATTTTTAATCTAAAAACATCCCATAAACAAATAAAAGGGAAATGTTAGAAATCAGTATTTTTATATAACGATTCATTTAAAACATAATTGTTTTAGAATGTTTTCTTTTGCAAAAAAATCTGATTATATACATCATTAACTTTATCTTTTCATTCAGAGTCAAATCTTACATTTAGATGACCCCAAAAATATTTGAACAGGTCATGTGTGAAGAGTGACTATCACTCTCAATCAGACATTATGTTATATAGCAAATATATCTGGCTAACAGATAGATTTGAAACAGATTTGATGAAACTTACTCTTCCATCACTCTCGTCTTTCATTGTTATCTTTTCTAATTTAAGTATTTTTATAAGAGAAAGAATAAAATGATTAGATTCAACCCCATGACCCTCTATGCTGTTATTCACCCTGTCAAAATCCCCACAGATTTATATGAACCACTTTAAGAAGAAGACCTAAGTTAGACATAGATTTTAGGTTTTCTACTTAAACCATTAACTTTCAACCTAAAAATGGTTGTTTCTTTATTCACATAGCATTTAAAACATATTAACATTTCTATGGGATGTTCTTTATGATATTATAATTTTAAAGTCTGAATCTCTTCTTCATCCCTTTCAAAAGGTTACTGGAATCTTTCCTAACTTTATATTTTGTTCTGCTTTTCTGATAATGATACTCTCATAGAAATTTTAATCACCTGTGGGAGATTCCAAGAATGTGTTGACATGGAAGGAGAATATGTGGAGTCTGTTTGAAATTATAACAAAGATATTCCCATAAGGATGTATGTATTTTTAAATTTTTTTTATTTAAATACCCAGCAAGTTTTTATTTATTTATACCTTTGATCTACATTTATTTACCAAGAACTTATATTGTAAGGACAGAAGTACTCATGATGTAATGGTCATTGTCATGGATATGTTTAATTGAGTTCAAATCCAGGACAAAGTGCTATGACCCCCCCCCCACAGGGAAAGCTATGTATCCAACTATTCTCCCTCCAGCTATGGGTAAAAAGTAGAAAAGAATGGGCATTTTAAACTAGGTATGGCAACCAATATAGAAGAAAAACTCTGAATACAAACCTGTTAAACTTTGCTTAAAAAAAAATAAAAAAAAAACAAAAAAAAAAACAATCAAAAAAACTTAACCTACTCATGTGTGTGTGGGTGTGGGTAAATACATACTAAATTATGCAGGTTAGTAGTAAATTAACTGAAAAATGGACTACAATAATGTATTTACCCAACCTCTCCATACAAGCAGGATGTGACACAAAGTCAATTTGTTAAGCGGTGTATAACAGGTTTGAATTGAGAGTTTTCCTTCTAGACAATTATCAATCAAAATAAATCTGTCTTTATTTTTGTATTTATCTTAAAGCTTAAATTTATGAGACAACCAGAGAATTGCAATTTTTTTTTTTAAAGTGAAGAACTTTCTGTTGTCATTTATTTATGTTGGGATTTATCTTTAATTTAATAAAAATGTTATTCTCCTTAATCAGCAAAAGACAAGAGTTAGTCTCTCTTCTCTCTCTCTCTCTCTCTTTCTGAATTACCAACAATATCCAGAAGTTAAAAGAGAAAAAGTCATACTGAGCCAACCACTCCACAAGAGAGAGAAAAAACAAGGACAGGAGTATGTAGGGGGATGAGATACTTATAACACTGGTAGTTATATATCTATAAAACAAAAAATATTTAACAAAAAAAAACACTTTGAAAGAAAAGCTGAAATGTTGAAATGTTTGTCTCTCTCTCTCTCTCCACATTATGTTTTAAGGACTTTCTCACCAATATTGGGTGTCACTAACAATTTATAAACTCTAGTGTTCTGACTTTTTATAATGTGCAAACACTGGTTTGGTTGACACAAAACAAAAAGTATGTCACTGGTGTGGTAGGGGAACTAAACATTACTATATATATATATATATATATATATATATATATATATATACATACACACACATACATATATATACTCACATATATATTACACATGCACAAACAAAAAACACACACATATATGTACACAGGCACAAGCATACACACAAATGAATATATATATATGTACACATACACAAGCATACACACACATATGTACGCATGCACGAGCATGCACACACATATTTTACACATGCATAAGCATGCATACACACACACAAGCATACATCACACATGTACAAGAGTACACACACACACACACCTATATATAGATATAGAGTAGATAAGCTAAATACATAAATATAGTGATTAAATTTGTGCATGTGTATATGTGTAGATGAACGTATGCTAAATTAAGTCCCTTTAAATACTTAAAATGATGTTAAAGTGATATTCTAATCGTGCTTTATAAGTGTTTAGTTTTGGTTTTGTTTTAAGTGATTCTAAGTAAATGACTGAGCAAAACCAAGTGACTGAATTGATAATTTTTTTCTTTCTTTCTTTTGAAAACCTTGGATTTTCTTGAAAGAAAAATAGCTAATTAATTAAAATAAGCTTTGTCAATCACCAATAAAGAAGAGAAAATATAACAAATCTCAAAGAATAAAGGGAGGAAAAACAAATAAAGTGAAAAGCAAGTGAAAAGGTACATCACCCACCTGATCCATCATCAATTTCAACATGATAAGTGGAAATTTTGGAGCCACCATCATCTTTTGGGGATTCTGAAAATCAAGGAGAAGAAAAAATGAAAATGAAAATTATTAGTACCAATAGAAAAGAAGGAATGTCTTATTTGATAGAAAAAACTCAATACATTTCCGTCAATAGATTTAAAAAAAAAAAAAAAAAAAAAAAAAAAAGAAAAAAAAAAAAGGACTATTCAAATGTTGATTAAACCCCCATCAAGACAATTATTTTCATCAAATTTTAATTTTTTTTCTTTCAGTTATCTATAAAAAATGTTTCTCTGATCAATATAGAATAGTGGTTCTCAACCCCCCCCCCACCGGACCCCTTCACTCCTATTTTACTTTGGCGGACCCCTCCCAATAGCCATTTGATATTTAAAAGTCCTATTGTATTTATATAATTAAGTATTCTTTTACTTACCTAGACAAAAAAATGTTATAAGGTCCCCAAGGGTCTATATGGACCTTGCTTGAGAACCACTGATATTCTTTTAAAGAAAAATAAAAGAGGAAAAAATGTGGTACATTTGATTTCAAGTAATTTCAAATGTCCATCATTTGGTTACTATTGATTTCATTATATGTTTATTTTACATAATGCTTTACTAATTCTAATTAACTTATGTTAATTTTTTGGACTGTTATCCTCATCTTTATTGTGATATGTAAAAACAATATTTACACACCACAATAAAGATGAGGACAACAGTCCAAAAAATCAAAATAATACATATCAAGCTTCATTTAAAAAAATCAGACAAATGATTTAATTAACTTGATATTCATTTATATAAAATATCTGTCATAATGAGTTTCAGGATTTATCTAAAAAAAAAAAAAAAAAAAAATAATTGGTCAAATTGAAATAATCACTTCATAAATATATTTACTAGTTTATTTCTCTAGAAATATCAGGAGAATAAAGTCTTTTTCCCTTCTTAAACCTTTTTTATTTATCTATTATTTTTTTGCTTCTATAATGTAAACAAAAATCAGCCACAAAATTTCTCAAAACCCAAAACTCAAGAATAACAACTGGGATTATTTTGCAATAAGAATATCAGAAACGATCCTTATATAAAACCTGTCTTACAAAATGAAATAGAAATATTTATATATAAAACAATAATTTTATAAACTTTACAAAATGAGAATGAAAATAGAGAGTTGCAGAGAAATAAGACAACATTGTTTGAAAGTAAATAAAAACATTTATTGTTATGTACATTAATACAAAGTCACTTGACTAAAGAGTTTCAGGATATAATTTTGTTTTATTGCAGATTAAGCAATGACCACTTAACTTAAAAGTTAGCATAACAAATCCTCTATTCAAACCTCTATGTCTATTCTACTATCTGTTCCACCACTTTCAACATTTTAAAACTGTTTCAGGCTCTTCATTTTTTTTGGAAAATGAACCTATAAAAATATTATCAAATTAGAATTTGGCACATTTTGTTCATATTGATGTAGTGATAAGAAAACAATGTTAACATTGTATAATACGGAATCAATTAGTAATTGTTGCTTCAATGGGAAGAGTTATTTTTGCTTTGAGACCATTAAGTAAAGTCAAATCAGTGGAGTAGCTTATTGTCAGTATCAGCCGGACAGTGAGGGAGTCTATCCCCTTTTGACTAGTGCTAGATCATGGAGATTGTTTTTGGTATCTGGGGTGGAGTGCCACACCTGCCATCAGCTCCCTACATTACTGCACAGATCCAAGCTGTGCTATTCATATGCTGAGTTGGTGAGGGCTGGTATCAAACTAGAAACCTTGTGGTTCCTAGGCGGATGCTCTACCGACTGAGCTAAACTGATCTTTTTATATATTGTATAAAAAAAAACCAAAACTAAAACAGATTGATGGAGCCATGTGATGTAATAGTTATCATCATAGGAAATGGACTCATTGACCAGAGTTTAAATTCTGGACGAGGCTGTTTACATTTCACATGGTGCTAATACTCTCGGTAAATGTATGAATCCAACTAGCCTCCCTCAAGCTATGGGTAAATAGTAGGCAGAATGGGCTCTTTAACCTTCGTTAGGCAACCGATTTAGAAGGAAAACTGAATTCAAACAGGTTAAATACTGCCTAAGAAATTGACCTTGTATCACATCCTACTCGTGTGGAAGGTTTGGTAAATACATATACTAAACAACAGAAAGTTGCACAATGATGGCTGGAATAATAGTTATCAACACAAAAATTGAATTGGTGAGCTGAGTTCAAATTCCACTAGAGGCAATTTGTATTCACTCTTGGGAAAAGTATGAATTCGGCTATTCTCCCATCAAGCTATGAGTGAAATAATGGGGTAGATGGAATTCTCTAGCCTTGGTGGGCAACCAGTCTAGATAAAAGATAATTAAAAATCAGGATCTTGAATCTCTAAAGCAGTTTGTGTTGTCTTCAACATCATTTTGTCAATTCCTGTGATGATATCAAGCTGTATCAGTCCTTTGCCCCCACCCCCACAAGAAAATTGTGCAGAGAGGCTAAAAGACTTCCTACATCAATTTTAAATTCTTGTTTAATATAAAAATGATAATTATCAGTAGAGATGACTAGATCATCTGTAAACCTAAAAATACTTTTTTTTCTTTAAATCTTATAGAATTGACCAACAGAGAAACCTATGAAATTGAGGCAAAGATACACCTCTTTAATAAAGGTTGGATTTTACGGCATGTCAGCTCTTGGGTTAAAAAATTTATTCAAAAATTTTTGATTTATTTAACCCATAGATGGACCCTAACAGGTACTACCATTCCAGGTCAGAGTGAACCTGGGAGTAATTAATGGGAATGTACCCCACACTCCCCAGGGATCAAAAATTGGAACCTTACCACAAGATGCAGTTTAAGATGCAGAACACAGGCGGGAGGAGGAAAAAAATAAAAATAAAAGAGGGTAAAGAAATAATCTCCAGTAAGTTACTTACCCCAACTAATCTTGAAGTAATAGGCATGAATTTTGCCTTTCACCTGAGGTTTACCAGGTGGCACTGGGGGTGCTGGTAATGTACAGTAAGATACAATATCACTCCATTTGCTTTGACCTTCATCATTTTTGGCTGCTAACTGAAATCAAGAAAATATTAAAAATTAATTAGTAACAAAAAGAAAACAAAACATCTCATGAGGATAAAGGGGTTCATACCTTTCCCAATGCCATAGGGACTCTCCCATGTTGATTTTTAACAAATTCTTAACTCAAGTATTTTTCCTTTTTATGAGGGAGAGTCAAAAATTATCTGCACTTAACATATCTTTTATATTGTCATATTGCATTCTGTGCATACATGCTTATAATTGACACTTGTGGTCATGTGATCAAAATTTGAATCTGATTGTGCCATTTTGCTTGCTGTCTTACAGTATAAATATGGCCGTTCCACTAGCAGTATGCACTAAGGAAGTGACCCAATTTCTCTGGTTGGAAGGAGTGTCAGGGATTGAAATCAATCGGAGGGTTTTCACACAGTACGGGGACAGTGCACTGTCAGGTAGATGTGTGTATGTGCGGCCAGAGAAGTATGGTGCACAAAGAGGGAGCAGGACACCTGTCAACCTCCACCACTAATGAGAAGATTCAGCAAGCTTGAGAGATGGTAATGGCGAACTGGCGAGTTATCATTGATGAGGAAGCTTATTCTCAGCCGATTAGTCATGATGAGCTTGGCTTCCATAAAACAAGTGTGTGGTTAAATTTTGAATTTCCCTTGTATATTCATGTAAAATATTAAGTAGTTGTAATCAATAAGGATAACTTTATTGAATCAAACTAATTGTCAACTACTTTTGTTAAGGAACAAATAAAAAATTCAGTTTTGTTGATTAAACTTTTGAAACTAAAATTCTTTTACAACTTGTTTCTTTCAAGAGAGAAAAGTTTCATCAATAAAGCCACAAACTTTTTTTTTTCTTTTTCTATCAGTTCTAGATAACTTTCTTTAACCATTCTAGAACAACTAGGTCATTAGTTTTTACTTCAAAATAAAAAGATTTGGAAAATAAATCTATCTGCAAAATGTAAGTATAATCATAAAAAGAATGAGAGAACAAAAGCACTTGGTTTTTAATGTAAGGAGTAAGACCATTTTCTCCCTTTCATAAAAAAATATGAAACGTAGAAATATGAGATTGGCCTCAAATAATTTACAATTCATCATCAAAAAAAAACCTTGTGGCAATTGGCCAATCCAGATTGTATGTTTTCAGCCAAATCATTTCTCCTTCTTAAGTAGCATTAGAGAAAGCAGCCATGGGGCAAATCAAAGGTTGACCCTCAATCAAATTATCAATTATATATAAACAAATGGATAGAAAGAAAAGGATCAATAGTATGTGCGTGTCCAGCTACGATGTCGGCCAAATCGTTGGTCATCAGTTTTCTTAAGCATCTGTTTTTACAAACATGAAGACAATTACAATGGAGTTACAATAGTTTTTAAGATTACCTAAATGTCTGTTTGATAAACATCACTGAGTGAATCACAAAAGGTTTGTTGTCTACACTCTTGCTATCGTTTATATCTTATAGAATTTTATCAGATTAGCACTCGATATCTACAGGAGAATGGAAACAGATTTTCATGGTGCCGCAGTTCTTGTATAAAATACCATAAGTAGCACTGACATATAAATCATATAAACGATATACATAAAAGCATTTTCCAATTTGGACTTGGAGAATGATCTGCATTCCTTTAACTGTTTTTTTTTTTTGTTTCATTATACTAGTTTAATGTATTCACTTGAAATCTACATTGAATTTTTATCAAATTTTTTACTTCTCTTTTTTAAAAAAATTATTTAGAGTTGTTTCAGTTTTTTTTTGTAATATAAAACTAATTTAATTCTTTCTTTAGCCAGTTAATCTAATCAAGATTTTAGTTTCAATTCTTTATATATATATATATATATATATATATATATATATATATAGTTAATCCTTTGTTAGTATTGGAGAAATGAGAATAAAGTGCTCGATTACTTTGTAAGAGCTGTATTTATTTATTATAGTGTACAATACTTTTAAAGTGCGATTACTACCACAGGTTTCTGAGCAGCATTTTACTGCGGCTGCCCGTCTTCACGGCAATGCCCTTATGAAAATACATGGACTGTTCATCATTTTGCGTACGTGCCCCCTCGTCTGTTGACTGTTATATATATATATATATATATATATATATATATATATATATATATATATATATATAAAAAAGTAATTGGTAATTTGCTTGAAGCATTGTTAAGTATGTTATAATGTATTAATGATTTGAAGGCAATTACAATGCATATAAAAAATAAAAACAAAATTGAAATTGATAAGACAAAAATAACATCTTTTTGTTTTTATTTTTTATATGCATTGTAAATATCTTTTTGTTTTTATTTTTTATA
This sequence comes from Doryteuthis pealeii, assembly GCA_023376005.1. Classification (NCBI taxonomy): domain Eukaryota; kingdom Metazoa; phylum Mollusca; class Cephalopoda; order Myopsida; family Loliginidae; genus Doryteuthis; species Doryteuthis pealeii. Next base: position 68,741,981 of record CM042146.1, on the reverse strand, counting down.
TGCATTGTAATTGCCTTCAAATCATTTTATATATATATATATATATATATATATATATATATAAGTATACCCCCTCCCCCCCAAAAAAAACAACTTCTCAGTATAACTAGTATTTTTATGGCAACGCATTTACATTTGATAACCAACTGTTCAGTGAATGTAGCCAACACAAATATAAAAGGAGGAGAGTTGAGAAATACAAAACCATTCTTGACAGGCAGAAGAAATATTTAGCAGGAAAATATTTCTCAAGATAAATGAGACCTCAAGAGATATTCATTTTATTTACCTGATGTATGGTAAACTGACTTGATATTCTTGTAGATGGATTTTTATCTTGTATCATTGATGTTATACTTATATATTTTTAAAACCCAGGGGAAACAGGCAGCATTTCTTTTATTAGAATTTACATTCTGATAAAAATCCTATTAAAATCTTGGTGGTGTATTCAAACATGTGTAAACAAATCTAGACTTTGGGCAATCTATGCTCACCCAGAATATATAATTTGACCAAGTTTATAAACATTTCAGTAAATAGAGGATAGCATCAAATAATGAGAAGCTGAACAATTGTTCATTATTGGAAAGAATAGAAAATTATTTAGAAGAAAAAAAAACCCAAAAAAAACAAACACTTTCTTTCCTTGTAAGATGTCAGACCTTGTCCAATTCTATGAATCATTTATTTTATTAAAATCAGCAATATAACCAATATGAAAAAAATAATTACTTATTTAAAAAAAAAAGTTCTTTCACAATTTGCATCATATTAAAGACAATGTCTTTTCTGACCAGATATAATAATTACTTATTTAATTCATATTAAAGACAATGTCTTTTCTGACCAGATATAATAATTACTTATTTAATTCATATTAAAGACAATGTCTTTTCTGACCAGATATAATAATTACTTATTTAATTCATATTAAAGACAATGTCTTTTCTGACCAGATATAATAATTACTTATTTAATTCATATTAAAGACAATGTCTTTTCTGACCAGATATAATAATTACTTATTTAATTCATATTAAAGACAATGTCTTTTCTGACCAGATATAATAATTACTTATTTAAAAAAAAAAGTTCTTTCACAATTTGCATCATATTAAAGACAATGTCTTTTCTGACCAGATTTATTATTCTTGAGTGTATACAATCTAAAACCATGGGCATCTGTTGTGAATTACTTCTGGTCGAGAGGAGTCAAATGGATATATTTAGAATATATCTCTTTTATTATATATTTACCTAATCTCTCAGTCTTGGGCTGAATGTGTCACAAGGTCAATTTTTAAGTGGAGTCAGGCTGGGTTGAATTCCTTGAGCTTTACTTCTCCTAGATTAGTTGCCTAACTATTAAGTTAAAAAGATGCTCAATTGTTGCATTAGTAGTAAAAGAAAATTTGGTGGCTATATCTCTAGATGTCCTTCAGAGATGCAATGATAGAGGTCCCATGGAGGGACAGAAAAGATATTTTGTAAATTATAGTAAGATTAATACAAAATATTTCAAATATTCAAACTAACTAATAGATTATGTTTACCTGTGGTTTTGATTATTATGTTGAAGGAGTGTGAATTTAAAAAAAAAAAAAAATGTACAACTGTCAATTTTATCAATGAATCGTAAATTATAAATAGTTATATAAAAAAAAATGGCATAAAAATATGCATCATATAATTAATCCTTTTATAGGCAGAGTGACATTTTTTCTTTTTAAGTGGTAGCCTAATGTAAGGCATTTTTCAATTGGCTGCCCATTGACCAATTCAATGTTAATGTATAGAAATATTGCTAGGATGCCCACCACTGTGGTGTTGGATTGTGTAAAGTTTGTTTTGCAAAATATCATAATTTAAAAGTGTTTTGTTTTTACATGATTTTAATGACACACAATTGCTGACCAAATTATGTTCTATTTGTTTTTGTTTTTTTATGATTAATTTATTTGTTTGAACATCGCCTAAATTTTGCTAATTTTCTGAAAATAATTTGTTCTAGATAAATCGAGGTGAAAGAAAAATGGAAATCAAAAAGAAGGATAGTGCATTTTTATTTAGGAATTGAGCAATGAAAATATTAACTCTTTTTGTGTCTCATTAGATAGGATCTAAAACATTTAAAAAGCATATTCTCCCTGGTACCTTTTAAAAAGCATATACCTTTTAAAAAGCATATTCTCCCTGGTACCTTTAAAAGCATATTCTCCCTTTTTAAAAAGCATATTCTCCCTGGTACCTTTTAAAAAGCATATTCTCCCTGGTACCTTTTAAAAAGCATATTCTCCCTGGTACCTTTTAAAAAGCATATTCTCCCTGGTACCTTTTAAAAAGCATATTCTCCTGGTACCTTTTAAAAAGCATATTCCATATTCTCCTGGTACCTTTTAAAAAGCATATTCTCCTGGTACCTTTTAAAACTACTTTCAGGAGGCATCACCTTTCAAATATACAGATTAAGATGTTAACATGAATAAGAAGGATGTCTATTCAGAGAAAGCTTCAATGTTAAGCTTGTTTTCAAAGTCTAAATATTGTTTCTAGCACATGCCCCTCCTAACACCTGTTTTTTTGGTGGATCACTGGAGGTAAGAAATGTTAACAGGAAATGTAAGTAAATAACAACATTCCTTTTGGTCTGATCTATCTTGAGACAACCTTACAATCAGCCATCATTATAGTTACTATTTCTGGTGTAATGTATCTTCTTTTTAATATTCTAATAAAAGTCCTTTGCATTGGCTAATTTAGCTTAACATATGGCTATCACCACCAAATAAGAACAAACAATCTCTTGTTCATTTAAAGGATTTCTTAAAACAGGGAAAGGTACAAGGGGTCATTTTAATATTTTATCAAATAAGAAAAAAAAACAAAAAAACAAACCCTAATTGAAGATTGTATTATAAGTCATCTTATTCAATTTGACAATAACGATATAAAATGAAAACAATAAACTAAAAAAATAAAAAATAAATAAATAAAATAAAATACTTACTCTAAATTTGTATTCTGTGTTTCGTCGTAATTCCACGACTTGATAACTTGTATTGGGCCCATTATATGTGATACGGAATCCATAACCCTAGAATAAAAAGGCAACTTTAAAATGTCATATATGGAAAGGAAGGAACCCTTCCCCAAAAAACAAAAACAAAACTTTATTGAAAGACAAAATTGTTACAAAATTACAAACTGAGGGTTAGCTGAAAAGTTCATAGGCTGACCAAGTTAATTTCATGGAATGTGACCAAATGAGATTTATTTTTCAACATAGTCCTTTTTACAGTCAATACACTTCTTCCTTTGGTGTTGCAGTGCTTGGACCCCATTGGTCAAAATGGTAATTAATAGCAGACACAACTTTATCATATGAATTTTTTCTGTCCATCCTTGTAGTTGTTACATTGGTATATAAGTTTTATATACTAAATGTAACTTTTTATAGGACAGGGCAATAATCTATATAGAATTACAAAATATAAGTAAAACACACACACACATCTATATAAAACAAATAAACAAAGCAAGCAGACTCCCATTTGAACAGCGTCATTGGTAAATCTATAGCCAAATATTGTAAGCAACCTGAGACGGATTTTTGTAACTTAAAAAGGACAATTTGATCCTGAAAACATTTTAACTACAACCAGCAGATCAATAACAACTAAAAGGTTGTGTGATATGTTTAAATGTTTACATCTCTCTCTACTGGGAACTTATTCTTTATACACACTGAATTTAAATAGTTGGAATAAAAAAACAACTAAAATTAACAAGAGAGAAACATTACTATAAAAAATTAATAACAGTTGACAATGCTTTATATAGGTGCCTGTTTAGCTCAGTTAGTAGAGCATCCACTCCAGAACCACAAGGTTCTGGGTTCAATACCAGCTCTTGCCAACTCAGTGCATGAATTCAGACACAAAACAATCTCTTTGGTCTAGCGCTAGTGAAAAGGGGATAGACTCCCTCACTGTCAGGCTGATAGAGATTTTTTTTTTTTTTTTTTTACAATGACAAAACAGGCTGTCTGAATTTAGCTAAACACAAATTTATAAGAATTTAATATGGATTTTTATGATGATGATCATCATGTTACGCCATTAGCATGGATATCTATGACAATCTCTCGCCAACTGTCCCTATCACTCATCGATCTTGGGAGGTCCTCTGCGCAGCATCCAGTATCCGTGCAGAGCTGGTCTATGTAGGTCTTTGCTGAGCGGCCCAGTTTGGCATGCCCATTTGTTGGTTTCCATAAGAGAATGTCGCTTATGAGTTCGTCCCCGCTTCCCCAGCAATGCATGTCTTGTTCACCTCACTCGGATGGTCTGTATGATAGGCGGTAAGTGGCCATACACCCGCTTTCTTATAGGGTCTTTGTTTAAAAATCGCATGTAGCATTCTTGTATAACTACATAAAATTTATAATCTTTTTATGAACAGTGACAAGGACGTGCGCTGAGTTGGTGAGGACCAGTTTCGAATCCAGAACCTTTTGGTTCTGAGCAATAATAATAATGGTTTGAAGGGATTGAATGTACACATGAAAAAAAAACTTAATAAAAAGCATAGTAAACATTTAAAAAAAAAAAATAAGACTTAAGGATTTGAAAGGCAAATGAAATTATTTTCTCAGGATTAATAATCCTGAGAAAATAATTTCATTTGCCTTTCAAATCCTTAAGTCTTATTAATTTATAGCCAAACACCGAGCATCTGGATTCTTCTATCTTTCTATTATTTTCCATCTGTATCTTCCAGCTGTGAATTTCTTTCATGGCCAAAACATTACCCCACCCACCCTTACCCAATCTAATGACTCTTTTACAGACATTATTATGTGCTGAGGTTTAAGTACAAAGCAAACATTCTAGTGGGGGACACAAAACATGACACTGGAATTTTGGTAGAAATAGTTTTGTGGGGCAATTGCAGCAGGTGCACTCCTATTATTATTAAGGCCATAACAACAAACACACATTCATTATTGGAATCAAAAGAATACCAACATTTTCTCACTAAACCAATGTGACTACCATAAAGTCATTAAAGCTGTGTAATCTCCCATCATTAAAAGAGAGCCAATAAGAACAACGTAGATTTAGTGAGAAAATGTTTCAGTGATACCACAATTTGCTTATGGCAAAATCATTTTGGTCTTTTTTTGCAGAATCCTATAGCATTTGAAGTCAATTGACAACAGTGTTAACAATAAAAACTAAGGCTTTCTTTATTTTTTCTTCTTATATTGTAAGCTCTTATGGTTATTAGTAGTATAAACTATATACAGACTTATATATACTGTTTGGTTATGAGGAATCACTGTAATCCAAGAATTAATTTGAGGAATTGTTATTCTATCAGTAATATATACTACCCCCCCCCCCAATTTGCAGAAGAAGTCAACATGTCATTGTAAATCATTCTCAAATTAACTTTTGGTTTGTTTGCTTACAGAATGGACAGACATGATAACTAATCAAGATAGTAAGATTGTGTAGATACAAAACTAAAAAGCAATATATTTCATTCTATTGATTATACACACTAATTCATAATCTAGCATCTTCATTATTTATTTATTTATGTTTTTTTTTTTTACATGTACAAAGTCATTTATATAAATATCATTCATAATATATACAGCAATCCCAGCACTTTCACTGATTTTGGTGGACATTGACAAATATGGACCTTAATTGGTTCAACTCAAAATTTCTCCCATATTTCTGGTCCAATCTTAAAAATATTCATATGGTTGGAAAGAAAAGAAAATAATCTTTCTAAATATGTAATTTGCATGTGTGTTTATCAATTGAATTATTTTTTAAGTCTACTTTTGTAACCCTAATTTCAGGGCTTTAAATTCTCATAACTTTTGAACCACTGGGGATATTTGCATGATTCAAAGTTCTAAACTCCATTTACAGAGCTCTATATAACTAATGTGAATTAAATAACAATAACCTCAAATAACAAAAATCATCTGGGAATATTAATATATAAGTAAGACCATCTGAAAGGTTGCTAACAGTGGTTTCACTTATCCAAGTAACTTTTCAAAACATATTACAGAGAAGTAAAATATTTTTAAAATCTTTAGTATTTTGAAAACTGAAAAAATTTAAAGTCTGAGTCATCAGATTCAAAGGCTCAAATTAAGTAAAATAATATTTTTTATTTTTGTTCATTACCTACTGAAATGGGATTCATTTTTATTTTACAGTTGATTTGTTCAAGTTAAATATATTTCTTAATGGATGTGAGAATTTTCTCTACTGTCGTCAATTGAACTTAGTGTAAATGATAATGGGCTTTCAGTGTATAGCAAAATGGTAATGGGCTTTCAGTGTATAGCAAAATGGTAATGGGCTTTCAGTGTATAGCAAAATAGTAATGGGCTTTCAGTGTATAGCAAAATAGTAATGGGCTTTCAGTGTATAGCAAAATAGTAATGGGCTTTCAGTGTATAGCAAAATAGTAATGGGCTTTCAGCAAAATGTTTTCGAAATAGAGAGCTGATTTCCAGGTGAACATTTTTAGACATATCAAAATGGTTCATTATCTTTGGATTTCACTGTCACCATCCATGGGGAGAGGGGGGGGGGGCTTATAGAACCAATTAATTGTGGGTAACCAAGGCCTTACTGTATTGAAAAAGAATTATAGTTCATATTGATATTGCTAACAGACAATAATAGAAACTGTAAGAAATTAAATGTTGATTACTTACTGTTGATTCATCATCCATTTGTAAAACAAATGTTTCATCATTTGTCCGTTTTACCCAAGATAAAACAAGGGAATTAATAAAAGCCTTGTCTAATTTGGGATTTTCAGGCTGAGAAGGAACACAGCCACTTGTATGGAAACTTACAGGTTCACTAAACCGGCTGAAAAAGAAAATAGATACAATTTGAATCAAATAAGAATGATTGGTTTGAAAAAATCAGTTTCTATGGAAAATTAAATAAATTCATATTATTTATATTAATTGGACTATTGTCCTCATTTTTATTGTTATGTACACAACGTTTTGGAAGATGTGTCCTCCAGCTTTCTTCTGGTATTTCTAGTCAGACTTGTGAACCTTTTTAACATGAAGGTTCTTGAGTTCAACAAGAAGGTTCCCAAGTCTGACAAGAAATACCTGAAGAAAGCCAGAGGGTATATTGGCTGAAACATTGTGTAAATAACAATAAAGATGAGGACAATAGTCTGAATAATATAAATCATCAAGCCTCATGTAAAAAATTCAGTGAAATAGTAAATAAATATAGGCCTTTATTGTTTAAAATTACAAACGAGTTAAATATGTTTGTAAGTTGAGCCCTGTTGACAAGAGAGGTGAACAAACAAGGAAACAAATTACATTTGACTGTTTTTTTGAAACCCAATGGTAACCAATTCTATGGATCTTTTTATTTTTTGGTTTCTGCTCCATTACAGCACCGCAGTGAAATTTCACCAAAAATGACACTTTGAATTAACGTTTAATATTAGGAAAAAAATGTTAAGTATTTTATTCATTTATTTAATCTTCAACTGAAGTGTTAATAATATACAAGCTTGATCCTGGAAGCAGAAAATTATACACACACACACACACATATATATATATATATATATATATATATGTATATATATATGTATGTATGTATGTATGTATGTGTGTATGCATGTATAATTTTGAGACACTAAGCTATTTTCTAAAAGTTAATACAATTAGATTATAAAATAAAGCTCACATCCAACATTAAATATTTTTTCAATATATATATATATATATATATATATATACACACACACACACACACACACACACACACACACACACACACACTTCTGTACATCTAAAACAAAAGCATAATAATTCAGGATGTAAATACTTGTGATTTCCTATTTTCTTACCCTGTAACAAAGTTAAAGTTGTAACAAAATGAGAAAAATGCTGCAAAATAAACAGACAATTTATCATTACAAAAACATTGCCTGTTTATACAGCTTGGCAAGATTTTATTTTTAGAATCGGAAAAGATTCAGCTTCAAATTGAATTTTAGTCTAAAAATTACACAACTTATACAAATAAATTTTGTTGATAATTCAAATAAAAGTTGTTTCCCTTGGAGTTTAATAAAAAAACAAAAAAAAAATACAAAACATTGACTAACATATATTCTAGTATTGTCTCTTTACAATCTAAAAAAAATATCTACAGTAGACTGATGGCACTCTGCGTAGCTCAGTCGGTAGAGTGTGCACCTAGGAACCACAAGATTCTGGTTCAGGGATCTGTGCGGTAAAGTAAGGAGCTGATGGTAGGTGTGGTGCTCCACTTCAGACACTAAAACAATCTACTTGGTCTAGCACTAGAGAAAAGGGGATAGACTCCATCGCTGTCTGGCTGATACAAACTTTAGGCCACCCTATTGACTTTACTTTACCAAATGTACAGATAAAAATAACATCCATCCAGAGTACATTACCCCATATGTCGGTTATATATATATATCATAGTGTAAAACCCAATGTCTGATAATAGTCTTTCAGGAATATAAAAAAAACAAAATGCCTTGAGAATATGAGGTTATTAAATAGTACAGTGGTACATTGACTTACAAGTACCCCAACTTATGAGTTTTCCGAGTTACGAGCTGTCACTCGGTATATTGTTTGTTTGTTTTGTTTTGTTTTACGGCATATTAACCTCAGTGGGTCATTTAATGCCGATAAAGTTTTGAAATAAATCAATTCTTAATGGATAATACAAATTTTTTTTTATAAATACATTTTTCTATTTAACCCATAGATGGGACCCTAACAGGTACTACCACTCCGGGTCAGAGTGGACCAGAGAGCAATGGTGATGAAGGGGTGCTCCACATTCCCCAAACCTCCAAAACTGGAACCTCACCATCAGATAGAGTTTAACATCATTCCCAGGACATGTAGACCTGCAGCCACCGCCTTCTAGCATCCATATGATAAAAAGGGGTGGGGCTTACCATAAGGGCAATAGGGTTGGGGCAATCATATAGGTGCTAGAGCTTGACGTGACCAGCCGATTGATCGGAGGGGGCCTCTCTGACCGCCCGTCTAAATTTTAAGGTACAAGCAATCTTCAGATACATTTATGTTAATAGGTTTACTAAAAGCATTTAAGTTTCCAAATTTATTATGCCAAAGAAAAATATTATCTATAAAAAATAAACATTAAAACATAATTCATTACATTCTATTTCATTGTTTTTATACAAACATTTTTTTTTTATGCAAACATGCTATTTTTTTTAAAAAAAAGGGTGTTTTGTTTTGGTGGGGAGAAGGAAGCTGAAATGGATTTAAAAAAATTATTTATCCAACCCATTCACCACAGGTAGAATTTGACACAAGGTCACAAGTAATGGGAATCAAGTGAGGATCAAGCTTGCTATTCAGTAGAAATGGATCTGTGAGACTAGTTTGCTAACCATTACACCATGATGAGATGCCTAACAGGTTGAAACAGATTAATGACATTGCAATTCATTTCAATAGGGAAAATTGATTTAATATATGAGGAAATTGAATGATGAGTTGAATGAATTAAATTTATAAGTCAAAGTACCAGTGGATTTTTAAAACAAGAGTTTACAGTAGATAAATTTAATAGATTCAGATAAAACTATCTTAATATGGAGATATTACATAAGCTTCAATGAGTTTATAACAGGATTGAATACAAGGAATGAAGTGCTATGAACATACGAATAAAATCTTTCTTAAGCAACAAGTATTGTCTAAGGGCCAGTTTAGCTCAGTCAGTAGAGCGTCTGCCTAGGAACCGCAAGGTTCTGGGTTTGATACCAGCCCTTGCCAACTCAGCGTATGAGTAGCACAGAGATCTGTGTGGTAAAGTGAGGAGTTGATGGTAGGGGTGGCGCTCCACTTCAGATGCTAAAACAATGTCTTTGGTCTAGCGCTAGTAAAAAGGGGATAGACTTCCCCGTTGTCTGGCTGATACCATCTTTAGTAGGCCACCTCGACAACTTTACTTTATTGTCCAATAAAATTGGTTTCATTTGTTTTATGGCATATCAACCTTAGTGGGTCATTTAATGCCGACAAATCTTTGAAATAAATTCATTCTTAATGGACACTCAATTTATTTTATAAACACATATTTCCATTTAAACCATAGATGGGACCCTAACAGGTACTACCACTCCAGGTCAGTGGACCAGGGAAAAATGGTGATGAAGTGGTGTTCCCCATTCTCCAGAACTAGAATCTCACCATCAGATAGAGTTTAAAGTCATTCCAAGGACATAAAGACCCCCAGCCACTGCCTTCTAGTATCCATATGATGAAAAGGGTTGGAGCTTGCCATAAAGCAATAGGGTTGGGGCAATCATATAGGGGCTAGAGCTTGACATTAACAGCTGATTGATCTCTCCGAACGCCTGTCTAGTCTAAGTGGAGTGTTGCATGCCATGGACTCCTCATCCACCAGGATTCCGTCCTTAAGCATCAGAGGTTGCCACCCACAGCCAACAGGTGACCCCATTGAAGGGGGGTGCATTCTAAAGCCCCAGCCAACAGGGCCCAATAAAATTGGAGAAGGATATCATCAAAATAACTGGTAGGATTTAAACGGCTTCACATTTTACAAACACAAAATGGAATGTCTAATTAAAAAAAAGAAAAAAAAGAAAGAAAAACCTTTAAATTGTCTTTTTGCCACCCATGTTGGTTTTGTGAAAGAAGATGGGAGTTAAAACAGTCAAAAATGATGAATGAAGTGTCAAACGATATTTGACGAGAATAAAACAAAAAAGAACCCCCCCCCCAAAAAAAAAACAAACAAACAAACAAAGTGAATTGTGCAGAAATAAAAGAAAATGGCTAAATACCTTTTACCATTGTCATTGATGGCAGCTAGACGAAAAGTATACTTGGTGCCAGCCTGTAATTGTTGAATTCTGGATTGTTTCAGTAATCCATTATATGTCTCAACAAATTGACCATTATTTAAGCCCTGGAAAACAAAGAATATACATGGCATCAATAAGGATGGCTGTATATAGTGTTGAAAGAAGGTGAAAGAAGACTATAGTTTTAACTTCATTGTGAATTTTTAGCGCCTAAGTATTCAAAAATAATAATCAACAGACACAGGCATTTTAAAAACAAACACTGAATTCTTTAAAAGTTTGAAATGCAAACATTACAGAAATACCAATGACTGTATACTAGATAGAATATGCACCCTCCGGGCGTAAGTATTTTTAAGTTTTAATGTAATAAAATATATTAAATGAGAAAAACTAACAAAATTAAATAAAAATGCATATAAAGAGATTACACTTATTCTAATTATATTTTAATTGGTTTCTATATAAAATCATTCATAGCATTGATTTTAATACGTTGGGGAATAAAACAATATTATTAGAGATCAATAATACCAAGTAACTATTTGTTAAAACCAGTATGCAAATTAACCATATCATATAATATGTAAACCTTTATTTCCTAGTGATATATAAGACACATTAAAGGTTTTTAAACGCACTAATAACATCAGCTGTTTTGAGGTAAATCTAACTCAGCTAGACTTTAATTGACACATCATTAATAAGATACTAATTAAGATTAGTTAAAAATTTTTTTAATAATCATTGAGAAGATAACATAAATAACTCAGGGAATTGTAACATCAATGGTGACTTAGTTTTGGTTAGAGACCTTATAATCTCCATTATAATAATAAGATACTTGTGTATAAATTAATCTAATGTATAGGTTGACCTTTAATTTATGGAATTAATCTTTGAAGCATTACTTGAAACCTCTCTCATTATATTCAAAGTTTAACCTAACCAAATTATTACTAATATATAGGTATGTTTTTACCCAATCACTCCACCATGGGCAGGATGTGACACAAGGTCAATTTTGGAGCAGAAGTAAAGCTAGTTTGAATTCAGAGTTTTCATTCATCTAGACCTGTTGCCTTAGTAAGGCTAAAGAACCCAGTCTGCCCTACTATTTACCCATAACTTGGGAAGGGGAAGGATTGGATTCCCTTAAATATTGCCTGTCATTTCATTGGCAATTCAGTCTCGAAAGACTATGATAAAAGTTTTTGTGTGCCCCTGAGGTTGCAGCGCCTCCTGTGACTATGAAGTCCTATGTTTGAGAAACATTCTCGACCACAGATTTTGCATTTGTAGGTTGTCCCTGTAGATGATGATATTCCGATGCTCTGTTGCCGTTGCTTTCTTATGAACCTCTTAGCTTCATGATGTTGTATCAGGGTGACTTCTGACATGTACAGTCCTCTATGGAGATTATTTTAATTCTTTAAAAAATTCACCTTTCTGAGAACCCCTATGGTTTTATTCATCCTGCCAAAATATTATTCAGCCCCAGGTATCTATATGGACCACTTTGAGAAGCCCTTAAGTAGAGCAACAAGTAGACAGAGTCACCAATTGAGATATAATTTATATTATGCGTTATTTCGGGGGGGGGGGGGGATAATATAAATTATATCTCATTTGGTGACTGTCTACTTGTTCCTCTACTTAAGGGCTTCATCTTTATTGTTATCTACACAATGTTTCAGCCGATGTGCCCGCTGGCTTTCTTCAGGTATTTCTTGTCAGACTTGGGAACCTTCTCTTCAAACTTGGGAGCCTTCTTGTTGAACTCGAGAGCCTTCATATCAAAAAGGTTTGCAAGTCTGACAAGAAATATCTGAAGAAAGCTGGAGGGCACGTTGGCCGAAACGATTCTGAATGATGTTGATATTCTATTTTTTTTATCAATTTCTTCTAAGAAAGAAAAAAAGATGAGAATCTTATTTTTTTAAATAAAACTTTCTAATTAAAATAGACAACAATTATTTGGGCCTCAAATCTATTTTATTCTCTTCAATTAAGAAATATATATTCAAATTTTAAGATAATTCTATTTTATATAGTTTTGTTGAATTTCATTTTGATGACTTTTTAATAGAAAACTCAAACTATATTATAAAGTTTTTTTAAAACTATTGTAAGAAAAAACTAATTTATTATTTAGAAATTTAAAAAAAATGTTGGAGAGAATTCCCAAATCATTACACTGACCTGATCATATTCTAAAGAATATGTTGAAATTTTTGAACCATTTTCACAAGCAGCCTGGAAATAGGAGAGAAAATAATATGAATAGAAAATATTCTTATAAAAAAGTTGTCTTATAAATAAAACAAAGTAGATTTATAATGATGATTTAATGGATGTTAAAACATGAAAATGAAATAAGAAAAGGCAATTAGAGTTTCATAAGAACAAAGCAAAAATGTCATCCAAATTTTAGGATTTGATTTTATTGAGATTTCATTGGCAATCTTATTTGATGAGAAAAAAGAAGCAGTAAATCAATTAAACATTTTCATTCAACAAAATCATTTAAAATTTGTTGTATGTCCTATCCAGTATAACTTTTTAAAGAATTATTTTAGTTTGTTGGCGTTTAATGGCATATTAACCCTTGTGGGTAATTTAATGCCAAATCTTGTATAGATGTATGATTTGTCAGCAAATAGTTTGTAGGTAAATATTTTTGTTTTTAAACAAATTATTAGGGTGTGACACAAAGTTGAATAGACAAATTTTGCGTCATTAGCATATGCTTTGTAAATGGTCATGTTTATTTATATATATATATATATATATATATATATATTAGAACATTGAAACATTGTGTTTTACATAACATAATAAAGATGAGGACAGCAGTTTTAAAAAATCTAAATAATATACATCAAGTGTCATCTAAAAAAAATTCAGACAAAAAAAGAAAGTAGATAAGTTTTTTTCTAATATTAACCATATTTATATATATATATATATATATATATATAACAACCTCTACGCATGAGTAGGATGTGACACAAGTTCTATTTCTTAAGTGGAGTTTAACAGGTTTTAATTCAGTTTTCCTTCTCCTAGGCTGGTTACCTAGCCATGGTTAAAGAGCCTAATCTGCCCTACTATTCATCCACAATTGGAGGGAGAGTAGTTGGATGCATACCTGTCTCAAGTGTATTAACACTATGTGAAATGTAAACAACCTTGTCCAGGATTTGAACTCAGGTCGATGAGTCCATTTCCTATGACTCTAACCATTACACCACGCACCTCCATTTATTCGATATTAATCATATATGGTGACTATTCCTTGCTCAAGATTGACTGTATTCTTTTATATTTGATTTTTCTACTGCTATTTATAAGAGCTGAAGTTATAAAAAGGTTTTCATTAAAAAATACAGAAATTAAGACCTTTTTTTTGGGGGGGGGGAGAATTTTTTTTGGTTTGTTTTGTTTTACGGCATATCAACCTCAGTGGGTCATTTAATGCTGATAAAGTTTTGAAATAAATCAATTCTTAATGGATAATATAATTTTTTTATAAATACAATTTTTCTATTTAACCCATAGATGGGACCCTAACAGGTACTACCACTCCGGGTCAGAGTGGACCAGAGAGCAATGGTGATGAAGGGGTGCTCCACATTCCCCAAACTTCCAAAACTGGAACCTCACCATCAGATAGAGTTTAACGTCATTCCCAGGACATGTAGACCCGCAGCCACCGCCTTCTAGCACCCATATGATAAAAAGGGGTTGGGGCTTGCCATAAGGGCAATAGGGTTGGAAAAATCATATAGGTGCTAGGGCTTGACGTGACCAGCCGATTGATCGGAGGGGGCCTCTCTGACCGCCCGTCTAGCCCAAGATAGGGCCAGAGAGAGAGAAGTTATAGTCAATGAATACATTCTTGTGGAATGCCACAAGAATGCATTAACTGCAATTTAGTAAAAAGCCATAAAGAAAAATGACTATGTTGAATATGTCTTTATGGCTTACTATAATATTTGGTTAATCAGGTGATTAAATGATAACAATTTAAAAGAGGCCAGCATATATTTTCATTTCTTTGCTGATCCGAAAAATAATGGCAAGTCAATGAGAATTAGGTCTTGGTTAGTGTAACATTTTTTTTTTTTTTTTTCTTTTTAATGAATGGAATTCTTTTGTTTGAAAAAAAGATGAATGACATACTAGACACACACACACACACAGCTGCTGTAAATAGTAGAATTACAGGCTAATCATTGTCAACAGAGTGGAAATTAGACCAAGGCACATGGCAATAAAATAAAAAAAAAAAAAAAAAAAAAAAAAAAAAAGAAAGCCTTGATTATTATATTATGACAGAAAAAACAAACAAACTGTTGAGTCATGTTTATTTCTTTGAAAGATGGGAGGGAGTGGAGAGAGAGTGGAGAGAGAGTGAGAGAGAGAAGAGAGGAGGAGAAAAGAGAGAGAGAGAGAGAGAGAGAGAGAGAGAGAGAGAGAGAGAGAGAGAGAGAGAAGAGTTTTAAAAGCCTCTAAAATCTCTTATGAAATATTTATGTCTGACCACTTATTAAAGCTTTTTAGTAGAGCTGTGATTCAAATTGGCCAATCTATCCCACCCTTTCCTAATCTTTTGCAATGAAATAAAACTGTCAATGTGGCAAAAGGTTTTATATTTACAACTAAGTCTGTACTAAGTCTTTATCTTTTTCATATAAAACTCTTCTCTTTTTAAGTGGATATTAAAAATAGAGAATGATTCAACATTTAACTATAAACATTTGTATAAAAAATTAAGTTAACAGATTAAGATGAGAATATTTATTTCTTTTTGGATGATTTTTATAACAAATTAAAATAATAAAACAGTTTAATAAGGTGTAATAAGAATGAAAAATATTAACATACCTCCAAATGCAATAAAATATTCAAATATTTTTCAGTATTTGACATATTCATGAGCGACGTTAATTAAATGGGTTTGACACTATAAGTCTGAATCAAAATGACAATCCATGAGGGAAACACATAGACTCTCAAATAAGGAAAAAGTTCCTGATGTAGCAGTCAGTAAAGAAGGTCA
This sequence comes from Doryteuthis pealeii, assembly GCA_023376005.1. Lineage (NCBI taxonomy): Eukaryota > Metazoa > Mollusca > Cephalopoda > Myopsida > Loliginidae > Doryteuthis > Doryteuthis pealeii. The sequence goes on along the minus strand of CM042146.1, from coordinate 68,725,981 downwards.
TGATGACAGTCCACTCGGATATGAAAGGACTTATCACTAGAAAAGGTGCAACTGTAAACACTGCTTTCTATTGACAACTACTTAGATAAAATTCCCCTTATATATATAAGTGACGTTCTACTGTGGAAGCCAGCACATGGAAATGCCAGTGTGGGCCATCCAGCAAAGACATACATTAACCAACTCTGCATGGATACTTGATGGTAGGCAGAGGACCTGCCAATGGCAATGAATGATAGAAACAGTTGGCAAGAGGTTGTGCTGCTAGCATGACATGATTATATATATATAAATATATATATAATCATTATAGTTGTTGTTGAGATTTTCTATTATAAGGTGTCTCCTAGATGCCTACTCTTATTTATAGACTCAGCGATAATCATGTGACTATATTCTTGGCCAATCACTGGCAGTACTCTGCTGCTGATATTGTTATTTATACCGGCTGTTCTGGTCATACCTACACACTGCTTTGAACCTTCGTGGACGACGGAACATAGGATTATATCACTGGACCTTTGACACTATGTAGGATTCCATAACTCGGGACTTATTCACTTACCAAAGGATTCCATAGCTCAGGACTTACTTACTTTAAGCCCTTTTCAACTGGCCAAGGATGGCGGTCAGAAACTTAACAGTTGTTGATTGTAGAATAGTGTTGCACATCTTGTACAGAGCCTTGTTGGAGATTAGGTTGTTTGGCCATTGGTGTGCACTGATAGTTCTCAGATGCTTTTGACAATAGGCATCAACCTTATCCATAGCTAACTCAATATCTATATACACACAAACACACACACAATAATTAGGCTATAGCCTAATTATCCTATCTATATTCAAGCATACATACATACATATATATATATATACATATATATATATATATATATATATAGTTTAATTACTGCTTTAACCTTTCCGTTACAGTGGCATCAGTAAATCATCCAACATAGCGTCCAACCATTATTATCCGAAAAGTTTATCTCAGTTTAACTAAGAAATTACATTGACTTAGTTAAGCGTAGAGTAGTGCCCTGATGAAATCATTTAGATTGAAACCATGGTAGACCCTTAACTCTTTTCCTCTACTACTATAACATATATATATATATATATATATATATATATATATATATATATACACATACACACCCACAATAATTAATCTATAGCCTAATTATTCTATCTATATTCAAACATAGATGAAAAGTTTTATAAATAGATAAATATGCAGATTAATTACTATCCTAGAAAGTTTAATGTACAATCAAAACAATCCCAAAATGTTTCTATGCATAATGTGCAATTAATTAACAAAGATTAATTGACCAAATCTTTGTGTCCTTTTTTTTATATTTAGAGTAATAAACATTTTTGTTGCAAGTGTCTATGAAGTAGAGGTAGAAAGGGGAGAGTTATAAAGAATAACTTACATTCCATTTAAGGGTCAAGCTGGTTTTAGATTTGCTTGATAATCTGGGATGTTGAGGTGGATCTGGTTCACATGGGAGTGTTTTAAAGCTTATAGGCTCAGATAAATTCCCTTTGGAATCTTCAATCTTTGTACAGGCCCTAGAAAAAAAAGAAGAAAACAAATATGGTCAGTGAGGATATAAAATCATGTATTGTGCATGGTGACAAAAAAACAAAAACAAACTTAAAAAGCTTATGCTAATTTGTTTATCTTCATTGTGAATGCACACTATGTGTGTGTATAGATATGTGAATGCACACTTATGTATGTGTGTGTATGTGAATGCACACACCATATATATATATAAGTAAAGAAATAACAAAAGACTTAGAGATTTAGCATTATAGTCTATTTCAGGGAGCTTAGCATTATAGTCTATTTCAAGGTGCTCTCAAACTGCGACAGGGTTTTTTAAATAAAACTCGTGTCGTAAGGAAGATTTCTTCTGGACTTTTGGATTATATATATATATATATATATATATATATTATATATATATATATATCATGTGTGTGTGTGAATCCACACTATTTATAGATAGATATGTGAATGTACACTATATATATATATATAGGAATGGGTATCTCTCGTGGTGTAATGGTTACCAAAGACTGGCAAACCGTAACTAGTAAGTTCAAGCCTCACTGGGTGCCCCTTACATTCGGCCTTGTGCCGAATCTAAGCGAAGCTTAGTAAATAACTATATATGTAGGAATGTAAATAAGAAAAAAAGTATTCATAAAACTTCATCTCTAATTTCAACACTAAAAACATCCTTTTTCAAAAAGTCTGAAATCTTATAAAGTGTTTTTTTTTTTTATTAAAGTAAAAATAATGAATATGTCATACACACTGACTCCAAGAAAAAAGAAAAAGAAAAAAAAAAGAAAAAAGAAAAAAAAAAAAAAGAATAACCCTTAGGAGTAAAGAATTTGCAATGCATTATCAAAAAAACAGAAAGAATTTTCTTTTTGTTTTCAATTTCATCTTAAAAAAATCATTTGTCAAAGAACAAAATCGAAAGGTTAATAATCTTAAATCTTCTTTTTGTTAAACATCGCAACACAATTATTCATCAGTCTATGTGCATTCTACAATGTAGTCCAGTGTGTAAAGTATTAGAGAATCAATTGAAGTAGTAGTAGTATTATATCAATAGTTATCTTATCTAATATTCTTGGCTTTTTCTGGCTAAAAGGAATTCAAATAGACTTCCTTAAAAGGTAATGGTGGCATTGTAATGGCAATTAGAAAAAAACAAAAACTATACAAGACTGCTTGACTAAATAAACAGAATATGCTAATGCACATAATGATGTGAAGAAAAAAAAAGTGTAATGTTAGATTCTAACAAAATATCTGATGGAGCCAGATGGACAAAGTCTTTTTTTTTCTTTCTTTTTTTAAAATCAAAAATGGGTCTATTTATTTATCATTTCTCTATAACAACATTTACTAACATGAAAGGGGGTGATAAGTTCTCTTTTAACTGATAATCTGAATAGATCGGATTTGTGTGCATGTGGTGAAAAATCAAAATACATTTTTATGGTTAATTCACTTCTGAAGATTTGGGTTGTCAAAACATCTTTATCTTAAGAGTATCTTAGAAAGATTTTTTTTTCTTCAATCCCAAGATCATTTTAGCATGAAGTCTTGAATAACAAAATAAATCAACTAAATAATTTGGTATAATAAACTGCAAAAATCAAAGTCTTATAAGCAAAAACAGGAGAAGTTGATTGATTTTAATTGCACATCAACTTGACTGTGGTTATCTTATGCCTAGAGGTTAGGGAATCATATTCATTAAATGTTCATATTTACATTGTGTAGTTGTTTCTTAAGGGTTTTTTGTTTGTTTGTTTGTTTGTTTCTGCACATGGTTCTATTGAATACAAATAATTTTTAAACAGATTTATTTTATCCCAGAGATGGGACCCTAGCATATACTACCACTCTAGGTCAGAGTGTACCTGGGAAATGGAGAAGAGAAAGGAATAATATTTTAATAGAATATTTTTAGAACAAATTACCTAATCAGATCAAAAACAGTAATAGTATAAAAAGATGTTAAAATTGAATTGGATGATTTAAAAAATAATGTCAAGAAAAAGAATTTAAGAAAGAATTTTTGGAAACTATCAGGTAAATTACTTAATAGAATTTTTATCTGTTTATTAATATTGTATATGTTCTGTACAAAGATTATCTTTCTTTTTTTTTAAAGGTTAATGTGAAAAGATAGTAGAAAGGGGAGATACCCAAGGAGGCATAACAAACAAATAATAATAATAATAATAATAATAATAATAATAATAAACAAGAAAAAAAGAACTTGTAATTTAATGGATTTTTATGTTCTAGTGCAGAACAGTGAAAATGAAAGGAAATAAAAAGATAGACAAATACTTGGAACTTGCCAGAGAACTAAAAAGGCTATGGAACATAAAGGTGACACTAATTGTAATTGGTGTGCTTGAAATGTACCTCAAAGGCTTAAAATTTGCATTGTTAAGATCAGCTAGAATACTCAGAAACTCAAAAGAGACCTGAAGAAACTTGCTGTTAATCAGACTTCAGTGAAAAATCATCAGTTAAAATTGGTGTGAAAAACTCGCAAGAAGACAATAATAATATAAAACAAAAAGATAGACAAATACTTGGATCTTGCCAGAAAATTGCCCCCCCCCCAAAAAAAAAAAAAAAAATTGTGAAAAATGAAGATAACAGGTGATACCAATTGTAGTTGTTGCACTTGAAACAGTCCCCAAGAATTTGGAAAGGAAACTGGAGGAATTGAAAATTATAGGAAGAATCAAGACCATCCCAGACAACAGCATTTTTGAGATTGGCTAGAATACTCAGAAGAGCCCTGAGTATAGCCAAATATAATGTCTTGAACTTGGATTCACATATCTAAGCAGGTGTGGGAGGAATTGGATTTGTTAGTATTGTGGCAGGTAGCAGGAAATTTTAGGGGTTACATAAGATAGGGATTAATTATGATAGCCAAAAGTTACATTAGAATTTACAAAAAGATAAAATTAAAGTAAAAAAAAAAAAAAAAAAAAAAAAAAATCCAAAAATGGGAAAGAAAAGGAATCACAGAGGAGATGGCATGGTTGTGCAGAGGACATTTGAAGTGAGAAATCAAATCTTTATTAATAGTGGTCTATAACAATTTAATAAGAACTATATTAAGTCCAATGTAAATAGGACACCACAAAGTAGTAAAAATGTACATTGTATCCACAGAAAGCGATGTTAATACACGTATAGGAAAGGCATGGTCGAAAAAAACAAATTATCAGTCGTATGGAAATCCGATCTCACTGACAAGTTAAAGCGACAATTCTTCCAGGCTGTGGTAATATCAGTACTGCTGTATGGCTGCACCACTTGGATCCTAACAAAGCCCCTTGAAATAAGCTGTATAGGAGCTGCACAAGATTGCTGAGTGCAGTTTGGAACAAGTTGTGGGAACAGCACCCCACAGCAGCTATATGGCCACCTGCTCCCCATCTCACAAACCATCTGAGTGAGATGGACTAGGCATGCAGGACACTGCTGAAGAAGCAAGGACAAGCTCATAAGCGACGTTCTCCTGTGGAAGCCAACACATGGGTCGCCCACCAAGGACCTACATTGACCAACTATGTGAAAAATAACATTTCAGACTGGTACGGAAATTCAATGAATAATAATGATAAAACCACCAGTTACTGCCCACAAAGAGTAAAATAAAAACATCCTATAGCAGCAGATGGATAAAGAATATAAGGATTTAAAATAAATTGAAAAAGTAATCAGGCAATTGATAATTGATTTATGTTTTTAAAATGTAATGTATTGATTTAATCTTCCTATCTGTATTTTAGTGAGTTACATGTAATGAAATATTTTGAATTAAAGAAACAATTAGGAACAATTCATACAATAAAAAAATAATCTTATATAAATTTATAAGAAGAGAAACTGATGAACACCAGAGTTTCACATAATGCTACAGAAGAGGAGGAGGTTGAATTCTGTCATGAAAATTTGGCAAAGTATTTTCAAATCACTTATACGGACACACACACACACACACACACACACACACTTTTATTCTCTTATATGACAGTTATAAAAACAAACAAAAAAAAAACCATTCTTTAGATCTTGTTTTCACATCTCTATTAAAAACTTCAATTTAATGCAAATGTAACATGATTATTGCATATTCTGAATGTCTAAAAGAAATTGCCAAAACATCAGGCCAAATAAATAAACTTCAAGAATTTAAGCTCTTAAAAAAAATTGTCAAAAGAAATATTGAATTTAAAATTCAATACCTTAATGTTTTATACCAAGAAAAAAAAAAAAAAAAGAAAAAAAAAAGACCAAAATTAGAAAATGAAATACAAAAGAGCCATCACTCAAAACAATGCAAATCAAAGTTCATAGTAAATCAATTTGAGGGAGGTGGAGGGGAGGAGGGGTGGTGGTAATGGTATGTTGGAAATATTCTAATTAAGACAGCATTACATTTGGACAGTAAAATCAACCAGTCAGTCAGCCAGATAACTTTTAAGATTGTTTCTTATGTGAACAGTTTTTATTTTTCCAAATATATTACATGGGTCAACATGAGTTGACAGGACAAAAAAAAAAAAAAAAATTAGAATATTATAATGAATATTCTATTTTAAATTCTATACATATTCCAGTTTGGGAGAGAAATTAGAAAAGAAAATGAATAAATAGAAACATGTGTAGAAATTATGAAGAAGAAACAATAAGAAAAAAGAAAATGATGACAGTCATTCAGTGCTTTTGTGATGAGATTGTGACAAATAATGACAGCTTTAAAAATGTCAAATGGGAACCAATTTGCTTTATCATAGTTTTTTTTTTTTTTTTTATTATATATACTGCGTTCTAACTCCTGACTTGACATTGCATTTGGTTTGTTGGCAGAGATAGAAAAAGTAGAAAAAAATTGGTGCAACCTATTTTAGAATTCGGTTAATTCTACTGTCTGTCTTTTAGCCGAATGACTGATAACAAATCCTATTTGAATTCATATACAACTTACCCAAAGAAATTTGTTTATCTATACTAATTCACTAAAATAGTTAAAAAGGTTAGCAGAGAAAAATTCTTAAAAGGAACATTTCAAATTTTCACAACTGACATTATGGATTTCTGTGTTAGGTGATATATGATTTGGAACATTTTGTATTATTTAGATTTTCTGGACTGTTGTCCCCATCTTTATTGTTCTTTACAAAACTTTTCGGCCGGTATGCCCTCTGGCCTTCATCAAGTGCTTCTTGTCATAATCAGGAGCTTTTATGGAACTTGAAACAGTCCAAAAAACTAAATACAAATTATCAATTCTCATCTCAAATATTCAGACAAATAATTAAGGAAAGTTTTGAAGAATTCTTAGAAGCTTTCTATATTGGTTAAATGTTTATGCTTTCATAGTTATCAACAAGTGTAAAAAAAATCATTTACAATTTGATTTTCTTGTAACATTCACATATATAATTGATAATTTAGGATGAAAAGGCTTCAGTCAAATCTTTAATATAAATATGTATAAGATTTTTGGATGTTTGTTTATTTTAGAAGCATTGTTGACTAAAGTATATATTATATTTTTACTTGAAGGCAATTACAATGCATGTATCGCATAAAATTCAATACTTTTTCTTATAGAAAATGAACTTGACAAGTGTAATCCCAGCAAAGGATCGCTCGGCGTGTAGAATATCACCGAGCGATCCTTTGCCGGGATTACACTTGTCAAGTTCATTTTCTATAAGAAAAAGTATCGAATTTTATGCGATACATGCATTGTAATTGCCTTCAAGTAAAAATAAATATGTAGTTATATAATGTGTGTATATATGATTGATTGATTGATATTAACAGCAAGTTAACTTATCTAGGATTGTTTATTGTCAATGATGTTCACAACATTTTAAAGTTTTAACATCAATTTTTCAACATAATCACTATTTTGGTCAAAGCATTTTTGTAGCCATTGTGGCAGTTTTTGTATGCTCATCTCATAACAACTTGCCACTATATTGTTGAGGAAGAACCTCATTATCATTGCTAACCCCCTTCCACCACTTGTGGATGTTTTTGACATCCATGCATGACTCACCATATAATTCCATTAATTGGCAATGAATTTCAATTGGTTTAATGCCTTCAGCATTTAAAAAAACAAATAACTGCACAAACTTCACACTTGGAGGTAGTGTCAATCAGGAGTTCTATGAGAGATGACTGCAAAGCCAAGACTAAGCATGGTAGCGAGGTGTGGGCACAGGTGCATGAACAACACATACAACAGTGTTTACCAATAGCCACACAAACAGTTTCTCTGCATCCCCAGAACTTTGGAAATGTTACTTTTGGGATTTTCCTCATATTTATTGATTTTATAAGGCACCCACACAAACGCGCACAGAGAATATTTTTTGTTGCTAAAGAGACAGGATAAATCAACTTGTTTTAGAGGCCGAGCGATAAATCTGATGGCTACAAACAAAGTTTTATGAAAAGAACAATGAGACCAGATTAAATTTTATTGGGTTGAAGGAAGAGGTAATAAATAAAAGGAGTTGCTTCCACATTCACAAATAATACACATATATAAAATGCAATGTGTATTTGTTATCTTTGTGTGTAACACAATCTCTCTGTTCTAGTGCTAGTGAAATGGGGATAGACTCCCTTGTTGTCTAGCCGATATAGACAATAGGCCACTCTGTAGACTTTACTACTTTATATATATATATATATATAATAGAAGTATGAACCTATTTCAACAACTGTGCCACCAAAGCTTTCATCAGAGTTTAGTCATACTTTTGAAACCAAAACCATTAATGCTGAGTCTCCCAACAGTACCTTATGATACAACCAGACTTAGGGCATCCCATTGTAGTGTAATGGTTAGCAAGTTAGTCACACAAATCAATTACTATGGAATAGTGTTTGATCTTCACTGGATGCCCCATAATTGCAACCTTGTGTCACATCCTACCTGTGGTGGATGGGTGGAGTAAATACCGACAACCAGATGTAGTTTGTTTTTTCACATTAGGAAATGCAAAATCAAAGTAAAGTGTGGTCATGTAATTCTTGGTTGTATTCACAACTTTACAGCCAATGTAAATGAACCCAGCAATGAAACATATATATATATATATATATATATATATATATATAATATAAACATAATATTATAAATATTTAACAACCTTAGGTTTCATACATGCAAAATCGCATGCATTCATCAGGTGATGTTGATTCGAATACAAGGAAAATCGAAAAATTCAAAAGGTTTTAAGGGCATAAGATGTTTATGATTGGATCAAGTGATATGCGTATGTATTTAGTGTATTTGGGGATGCATACGTGTGTTTATGGACAGTGCAAAGGCTATGTATACAAATCGTTGGGTTTGACACACATTCACGTTGTTTTACTAGTGTGCAGCGTCTGAACAATACTGAAGCGTGAGCGTTTGAATTCGCATGCATATGTGTGCGTGTATTTTGTTGGACGGATGTTGACATGATGTCTGTAGGAAAAAGGAAAAATGGATACTGTCAACGGTTTGGGTGGGGGGTGTATGGGTGTGGGGCGATACAATCAAGGATGTTAAATAATTCTAATATTAAGATTTCAAATATTATGTATACTGTGGGTGGATTGGGGTATAGGTCGTGGAAGTTGGTCAGATGTGAAGCTAATCGGGGTTGGTAAAAGGTTCCAAGTATGTACGCAAATACGCACGCATGTTCGTAGTTTCACTTATACATGCGTACACGTGCACACACATACATACATAGATTGATGCGCGCGCATGTTCATACATAATGATACTTACACATACCTAACACATCCACATCCCCTGCATATGTACCATATATACACACACATAAATATGCATATACACATACATACACATATATATGCATATACATATGCATGAACACATGCACATATATACATATAAACAGACTGAGAAGGTAGAAAAAAAGAAAAAGACAGAGATAGATTGATGGATAGATAAAACGGACAGAGATAGGTAGATAGAATGTTAGATAGATGGATAGATGAGGAAACAGACTGAGGTAGATAGATAGATAGATGGATAGATAGACGGAAACAGACTGAGGTAGATAGATAGATAGATAGAAGCGGACTAAGATAGATAAATAGATAGATAGAAGCGGACTAAGATAGATAGATAGATAGTAGGTAGGTAGATGTAAGATAGATGGATAAACAGATTGAGAAAGACAGGTAGATAGGCACAGACTAAGATGCATATATAGATAGAAACAGAATGAGATAGATAAATATATAGATGTAAGTGTGTAAAAAAAATATATATATAGATAGAAACAGGTTGAGATAGATAAATAGATAGGTAGCTAGATGGATACATATATGCATAGAGGGGAACACCCACCAATACACGTGGTCACATTCACACATATATAGTATTGCTTACAATGTATACATGTCAGCATGTACAGACTTATAAAAACATATTTCTTTACTCTCAAATTAAAAAAGAAAAAAAAAGTCTAGAGTTTGCAATAAAACCTGCTCTAATAACTCAATATATATCATATTTACATTGCATACAAATGATGCAATATCCACCCTAAATTGCAGTGTTGCACAGCTGTTGCGTATTGGTTCACTGCTTGTCATGTTTACCTTTGAAATTGATGCTGGATTATATACCAAAGGCATAATTAAGTTGCATTTTACCCAGCACATCAGATAGTACCAAATGCATTGCTAAAAGTATAGACTAATAGCACAGCATAGTTTGATACCATTACTTGGATAATATTTAGAAATAAATTACCAGTTATGACAGTATTCAACAGGATTGTTAGGGCCAGTTTAGCTCAGTCGGTAGAGTATTCACCAAGGAACCACTAGGTGCCTGGTTCAATACAGCATATGAGTAGCACAGGTATCTGTGCGGTAAAGTAAGGAGCTGATGGTATGTGTGGTGCTCCACCTCAGATGTAAAAGCAATCTCCTTGTTCTAGCACTAGTGAAAAGAGGATAGACACTCTCGCTGCCGGGCTGATACCGACTTTAGGTCACCCCAACGAGTTTACCTTTTTTTTTTTTTTTTAACACTTATTCAACAGCAAAAACCATTCAAGAAAGGTTGGACATAGAGTATTATCCATAAAGTATATACCAAAAATATATCTATACTATGCAGGCACAGGGATGTAATAGTTAGTGTTGTAAGAAATGGATCTGTTGACCTGAGTTCAAATCCTGGATGAGGCTGTTTGCATTTCACATAGCATTAATACCCTTGGGAAAGGTATGCATCCAGCTATGGGCATTCTGGGCTCTTTAACCTTGGCTAGGTTACCAGTCTAGAAGAATGAAAACTGAAGTCAAACCTGTTAAACGCCATGTAAGAAATTGACCTTGTGTCACATCCTGTTCGTGCGGAGGGATTGGTGTGTGTGTGTATATATATATATATATATATATGCAATTTTATTTTTGGATACAGAGTTCCAATGATGCAGAATTTGATACTTGGAAGCAGCATCCCATAAGAAAACAACTGTATGGTCACCTGCCTCGTATTACACAAACCATCCAGGTGAGATTAACAAGACATGCTGGACTGTTGGAGAAGCAAGGACAAACTTATAAGAGATGATCTTCTATAGACACCTACACATAGACATATCAATATGGGCTGACAAGCAAAAACCTACATCAATCAGCTCTGTGTGGATTCTAGATTCTGTACAGAGGACCTGCCAGGAGCGATGGACTGATAGGAGCAATTGGCAAGAAAGAGCCAGGAGAATCCGTGCTGACAGTGCAACATGATGATGATGAATGTTTTGATTGTATAATGTTAGATGAGAAATAATAAAATCCTGGTATCTCATTCAGGGCTGGTTTAGCTCAGTCGGTAGAGTATCCAGCTCAGAACCACAAAGTTCTGGGTTCAATACCGGCCCTAACCAACTCAGTGTACGAGTAATATGGCTAGGATCTATGCGGTAAAGTGAGGAGCTGATGGTTTATAGATATTGATGATTGGTATGGTGCTTCTACTCAGATGCAAAAACAATCTACCTGGTCTAGCGCTAGTGAAAAGGGGATAGACTCCCTCACTGTCCGACTGATACCGACAATAGGCCACTAAGGCATTTTTTATTCAAAAGAATAATAACTGTTCATAAAAATTGTTAGAGGTGTACTCTGGTCACTGCTGGAAAAGTAAGGATGAACTCATAAGCAATATTCTTTTAAGGACTACTATACACGGACACATTAGTATTAGCCAACCAGCAAAAACAACAAAAAAAAAACATTGATCAGATTTGTGCAGATACTTGATGCCATCTAGAAGACTTGCTAAGAGCATGTCTAGATAATGATGATAGGTGTACTTATTTATAGGTGATACTCTGTGAGTGTATATATAGCAAGAAATGATTGTGTATAAAAAGAGCTAAAAAGTGTATATAGCACATCATCATCATCATGTCGTATGGATATCCATGACAATTTCTTGCCAACCGTTCCTGTCAGTCATTGTCCTCGGGAGGTCCTCTACGCAGCATCCAGTATATGTGCAGTAACATTTAAATTGAGAAATGTTAAATTACAATACCGTGTTACCCTGAATTTCACATGTCACCATGATCATCAGACAGAAAAAAAAAAAGATGTCCATGGTGACATGATAAACAGAATGAGTAACATAGGATTATATATATATATATATATATAGCTCTTGATGTCTTACAAAACCTTGGTGAAGGTTTGAGTTTTGCAGTAGACTGAGAAAAGGGCTAACAGGGATATATATTGTAATCAATTAGTAAGTAAATTAGTCGATGATTGAGAAAGATTCCAAGTGTATAATAATCAAGATATTTTCAAACATATTGCTTGATTTTTATATGTAAAGTTCTTTCATTTCATTCAGGAAATATTTCTTGGGTTTATGGATTATCTATGGAGATTTCACAAAGTCCTGAATTCCCAATTCAAATAATTCTAAATGTCCAATTGTTAACAGGAATACAGGAAGACAAAGAAAGAAAACATTTAACTGATTATCAAAATGTGAACTTACCTCAAAAAATATTCAGTAGCTGGCTTTAAATCTTTCAGGTTTATTACTCGTGGTACACCTCTGGAGAAGAAGGAAAGTAAATGATCAAATGAATTTGGGAATAATATATAGATTTAAAATTATAAAAAGAAACAGACACAATAATGTTACAAAATACAAAGAAAACAATATGTCAAGAAAAGATACTTTTACATAGATTTTTAAAAAAGTTTAAAAATTAAAGTGAAAAATAATTTTTGTTTTGAATAAATATAAAAATTATCATAATCAGTAGAACAAGAAAAAAAAACCAAAAAACCAAAAAAAAGAAAAAAAAAAAGAAAAAGCAAAAAGAAAGGGAAGTTTTGAAAAAAAAAGCACAAGAAGGGTGTAACATAAGGTCAACTTTTAAGCAGAGTTTAATAGGTTTGAATTAAAAGTTTTCCTTCTCCTAGACCAGTTGTCATAATCAGGTTAAAGAGCTCAGTCTGCTCTACTTATTTTGTCATAGCTGGAGGGAGAATATTTGGATGCATACCTTTTCTAAGAGCATTAACACTATGAGAAATGCAAACAGCCTTGTCCAGGATTTGAACTTTGATTGCTCATTTATAGGTAGCTTAATGTTCCTTTTCATTTTGGAGTCATCTGTGGGTGTGCTGCCCAAGTTTAAACACCAATTCTAACACGTGATTTCCTAACATTCTTGTGGTCATAGTAAGAAATTTACCACCCCACAAGTTGGGAAGCGAAAAATATCAGCAAAACATAACACCTAGTCATCCATTTACTTAAATGTCTATGCAGCTTAAATAAAATAGATGATTCCTTAATTTGTTTAAAACAGAATAATGGACATTATGTCCAGAATTTAACAGACAGGAACCAAGAGTGCTAAAGAAAAGTGAGAGAGAGAGAGAGAGAGAGATGTGAAAGTTAAACATTTCTATCGGAATATATTTATCTTATATACGTGGAGTGGAGAAGAGAAGAAATAAAAGAAATCAATGTTTCAATCCATGTCAGGCTGATTGGATTTAAAGATGAAGTTGTGCATTAAGAAGAAAATGCAGAGAAATTTATTGATTAGTTAACGACCTGCGTTATTAAAGAGAGATGAGTCTAAGAAAAGTCTGCTTCCAAAAGATTGGCACAGTTTGATATTATCACATGTATTCATATACAATAACGTACACACATCCTTTACTACACACACAATTTCTATAAATGGACACAATTTATTTTCTTTGTATGAAAAGTTAAATGAATCCATTCATACATATGCACACACAATTCAGACCTACTACTATTACTACACATACAGGGCATCCCATCATGGTGTAATGGTTAGCAAACTAGTCTTGCTGATCCATTACTACTGAATAGTGAGTTCAATCCTCATGACCTTGTGTCAGATGGATTGGATAAATACCTAATACTACACATACATACACACACACACACACACATATATATATATATATATATGACCATTACTTGAGAAAATATGTTGTTGGCATCCTTTCATTTGCTAAAGATGATGGCGTAGTGTCCACTTTTTTTAATTTTTTTATTTTAAACTGCATCTGCATGAATGGCTGAACAGGCCAATTTTTGAATGGCAATCTCTGGTGCAGTGACTGCAAACAAACAGTGATGCTTGCTGGAGTTGCTGTTGTCTCTCTATATAAATATATATATATATGTACATGGAGGTGAACTTTGTGTAATGGTTATCATCATAGAAAATGAATTCAGTGACCCGAGTTCAAATCCTGGACAAGGCTATGTTTCATTTTGTGCTAATGCCCTTGAGAAAAGCATGAATCCACTTCTTCTCCCTCTAGCTATATGTAAATAGTAAGGCAAACTGGATTCTTTAGTCTTGGTAAGGCAGCCAGTCTAAGAGAAGGAAAACTGAATTCAAACCAATTGTACTGTTAAAAATTAACCTTGTATCACATACTAGTTGTGGCGGAGGGATTGAGTAAAAACACACACACACACACACACACATTTTAACAGGATTACATTCATATTCAGATCTAGTAATAAAAAAAGAAAGTTGATAAATATACATTTAATTTTTTTATTTAAACATTTTTTTTAAATTTTTTTTTTTTTTACATATCTTACTGCTCACAAGAGCAAAATGTGACAACTTTGAATTTAAAATGGGAACCCTCACTTATATAAAGGTATGTACAATCAAGTGGTAATCCATATGTAAATAAAACCAATTCTACGATGGGAACTATACCAGTGTTTTAATAACATACAAAACGACTTTTTTTTTTTTTGTATGATTTTATATGAAATGGTTAAAAGAACACAGGAAGTGTAATTATCACATTACTCTGTTGTAACATAAAGAATTAAGATGAGTAAAACTGTTAATTTAGATAACATACATCCAAACTGATGAAGAATTATCACATTTCACCATTGACAACACATTACAACCCAATTCCATCAAGTCCTAATATGGCACACAAAGTTGTTTTTTGAAAAGTGTGGGAAATGATAATGAGAACTTACGTATATACAGACTTGCATTTGGATTCTCGTCCCTTTTCTGATAAGAGAAGTTCAAATAGAAGGTCATATTCATTTTCACCACAATCTGGTGGTGCCAGGTCAATTGAGGCACTTCTGGGTTCCACTTCTTTCACCTTCAAATTAAAAAAAAAAAAATTGATAAATCTTAGGATAATACTAGAAAAATTAATAAGGATTGAAATTATTAAACAATATTGGCCTTAGCATATCATTCTCTAAAACTTTAGGATTTTTTCTTTCTTTTTTTTTTTCTTCTTTTTTTTTTTTTTACAGGCAACAACATACAACCTGATTTGTAATATTTAAAAGAAAAAAAAATCTAGCAGATTTGACCAGTAAATAATATGGAATACGTTCATCGTATGGGCCCTGATGTAAGTAGCACATTTTTAATCAAAGCTGAGGTATGGAACTAAACTAAAAGATGAGAAAGTTGTTCAAAAGAAAAAGTTCTGAAAGCCAATTTGAAATCCTTTGACATCAACAGAAACTCTTGGGAAGCAAACTCCTGCTGAATGACTTCAATCATGAAAGCAGCAGGTTTTCAGGAGCAAAAAAATCAGAGAATCTCTACAGTAAAAACAAAACATAAGTTCCAAGCAAAAAAAGATTATATATATATATATATATATATATATATATATATATATATATATATATAGAGAGAGAGAGAGAGAGAGAGAGATATGGGAATGAAAAATGTGGTGGGGGGAAATCAGTGAAAGACAGAGAGGTGGTGGGGGTAGACAAATGAGAATGACAGCCAACAAATATTTGTCATGTTGGACTGAAATCATTTGCCATTTATGGTAGCAAGACACAGAGTCAAAGACCTCCAGTGCAAGGAATAGAAATATGACAAATAAAGGTCAGTGAGAGTGAGAAAGAAAGAAAGAAAGAAAGCATCCAAGTGGATATCAATTATTGAAATAGTGTAGATTTTACAAGCATACAAAGTTTTATTGCTCTAATCTGACACTTTATTTTTCTATACATACACAGATTTTATGCTTAGTGTAATGGTTATAGTCATAAATTTGGTTAATTTCTTTAGTGAAAAGTTGTATATATTTACTAATCCCTTCACACAAGTATGATATGACACATGGTCAATTTCTTAAGAAGAGTTTAACTGGTTTGAATTCAGTTTTCCTTCTAGACTGGCTGCCAAACCAAGGTTATGTTTGTTTTATTTTACGGCATTTCAACCATGGAAGATCATTTAATGCCGGTAAAGTTTTGAAAGATTCGTAATGATAGTTTGAAAGAAAAATGTTTAAACTCAATTTTTTTTTGTAAACAAATTTTCTATTTAATCCATAGATGGGACCCTAACAGGTACTACTGCTCCGGATCAGACTGGACCTGGGAGCAATGGTGATGATAGGGTATTCTACATTCCCCAAACCTCCAGAAATGAAATCTTACCATCAGTTAGAGTTTAATGTCATACACAGGACATGAAGACCCTCATCACCGACTTCTAGTACTCATATGATAAAAAGGGTTGGGGTTGTCTTAAGAGCAATAGGGTTGGGACAATAATATAAGTTTTAGAGCATGGCCAGCCTTCTGTCTAGCCTAAGTAAGGACCAAAGTGGAGTGATGCTTGTCATGGACTGCTCAGCCACCAGGGTTCCATCCTTAAGCATCACGGGTCGCCACTCACTGCCAACAATTGGCCCCATTAGGGGAGTCTTACTCCTCTGCAGAGGTGCAGTCAGTGTATTCTAATGCTCCAGCTGACAGGGTGCTAACGAAGGTTAAAGAGCTCAGGCCTCCCTACTATTTACCTATAGCTGGAGGGAGAATAGTTGGATAAATACCTTTCCCAAGGGTATTACTGCTATGTGAAATGCAAATGGCTTTGTACAGGATTTGAAATTATCTTGCCAAGCCCATTTTTTACAACGATAACCATTACATCATGTGCCATCCTTGTAAAAGAACAGTAGAAGTAAATAAAGTTGTCAGGGTGGCCTAAAGTTGGTATAAGCCAGACAGTGGGGGAGCCTATCCCCTTTTCACTAGCACTAGACCAAGGAGATTATTTTTGCACCTGAGGTGGAGCGTCACACCTACCATCAGCTCCTTTACTGCACAGGTACTTGTGCTACTCATACATATTGAAGTCAGTAAGTCTACTGTTGGTTTGAATAACAGCAGTTAACTAAGTACAACTTAAGCAGTGTCCAAGACAGTTGGTATATATAGAAATCAAGAATGACCCATTCATGAATTTGGGTGATTCTATTCCTTGAGTTCTGATTGGCTTCTTGACTGCTTGATTTGAATGACATTGTGAGTCTTATATATATCCTGTCATTCTGCAGTAGACTTTGTGACATTCGGGTTTGTATTTAAGTTACAACTGTTTGTTGCCTTGTCTTCCCAGTTCGACGGTAATTGGAACTTTAATTATTCTTCAATACACTGCGTTGGTGAGGGCCGTTACCGAACCAGGAACCTAGTGGTTCCTAGTCAGACACTCTAGTGGTACTATTTAACCCATAGCTGGTAGGATGAGTGGTTCATACCTTTTCCAATGGTATTAGTCCAAAAAGGAATGTAATAACGTGACTGGAGTTCAAAATCTCTTACTATAATGTCACAGTCCAACACATTAACCATTATGCTATGGGGATTCTCCTGCTATCTTCATAAGAAATGGAATTGATGACTAAATTTCAATTACTGGACTGTTGGCATTCCAACTTCACACTAATTCATTTGAGAAAGGTAACAAATCCATATCTTCACTCACCTCAGCTATAGTTAAATAGTAGGGCAAACCTAGTTCTTTGGTTAAGAAACCAGGAAGGAGAAGGAAATCTCTGTATTCAAACTAGCCTTATTCCATTTGAAAATTGACATTGTGTCACATCTTGTTTTTAAATATATACACGGGTCAAAAAGGTGTGAAAAAGAGAGAAAGAAGCCGCCACAGAAAAGAGAGCCATAAGGAAGGAGAGACAATAGCAACTCCAGCAAACATCACTGTTTGTTTGCAGTCACTGCACTAGAGATTGCCATTCAAAAATTGGTCTGTTTGGCCACTCACGCAGTTGCAGATAAAACATTTTTTTTTTAAAGTGGACACTACATCATTGTCATAGATGGAGGGATGCCAACAAAAATATATACATAGAGGCGTCTAGTGTAATGACTACGGTCATAAAAAAATGGACATAGCGAGACAAGTTCAAATCCTGGATGAGGCGGTTTGCATTTCATATAGCACTAATACTCTTGGGAAAGGTATGAACTCAATTATTCTCCCTCCAGCTATGGGTAAATAGTACATAAGACTGGGCTCTTTAACCTTTTGTAAGGCAATCAACCTAAGAGAAAGAAAACTAAATTCAAACCTGTTAAACACATTTAAGAAATTTACCTTGTGCTGAGGGGTTGGTGTATACATACACACAGAGTTTTAACTTTTTTAAAAATTAGCAGAAAAAATGCCATAGGTTCAAGTTATACCTTTTCTTAAATCTTAGAATTAAATAAATTTAGCCGGTTTTAAATGTTACTTGCATGTTCTTCAGAGAGAGAGAGAGAGAGAGAGAGAGAGAGAGAGAGAGAGAAATTTCTATGATGTTATAATCTGATACAAACAATGACTTCATTTCTTTTTCTTATGAAGTACACACACTTCATGGAGATTTAATCTATGAAAAATAATGGTTTTGTCATAATTGTCTTCAGATTTTCTTTCTGTGAAGTGTCTCCCAATCTTAAAATACTCCCAGAGCTGCTCTTAGAGAATAGTAAAATGGTTTAGAAAAAAGTAGAAAAAAAAAAAATGCTTACATTTTCTTTAAGTGCAATTTGAAACTAACAGTTTGGAGCAAAAGAATAAAATGAATTATTTATTTATAATTTTAGAAAAGAGAATCACATGTTCTAGTCTTTATGTTAAAATTTTGGCAGTATGAATAAAATGATATTCAGAGCATATAGTCCCATCGGACATTTGTAGATATGCCTAAACGGTCAGTGCTTTAAATCTGTACTGTTGAGTGAATAAACATTAAGAAGGTGGCAAGAAATATGGAAAAATAAATGTATATGGGGGAGGGGTAGAGATTTCTATTAGAAAATGAAACTGAGATTTAGCAGAGTATATAAACCCAAGAGATAAAATCTAAAAAATTTGTAAAGAAATTAAAGCTGTTAGAAAATTTCTCAGAAATTGTCCCTTTGAGATTTGAATTCTACAAGAAAGAAAATTGCCCTAAAAATGAAAGAATGTAGAAAGGAAAGAGTTTTTGTTTAATAAGTGAAATGGAGATAGAAATAAAAAGGAGTATAGAAGGAAGGAGTTTTTGTCTAATAAGTGAAATGGAAATAAAAAAGAGTACAGAGAGGAAGAATTAGTTTATTGAGTCATTGAAAAGAAATAAAATCAAGATAAAGAAAAGGATGTTTAATACTTTTGTCATTTGTTTGTTTTATTTTCTTTGTTTAATGTCATCTTCAATTAATTTGCATTTAATAATTATCTGTTTTAAATTATGATTGGTGTGATGCTAAACACAAACCCCAAATTATTAACAACTTTCAAATTGGAATGGAAATTGCCTTATTCTCTGAGAGCAATTTAATGTTTGGTTTGGTCTCTGTTGAATGGCATATCAAACTTTGTGGGTTATTTAATGCCAAAGCTGTCCTTGTAGAAGAACAGTAATAGTACTATTTAACCCATAGCTGGGGTGGGGTCCATACCCTTCTTAAGAGTACGTATTTACAAAGTCCTCTGCATGAGCAGGATGTGACAAGATTCATTTTAAAGCTGAGTTTAACAGGTTTGAATTTAGAGTTTTACTTTGAGGTCAGTTGCCACACCAAGGTTAAAGAGCTCAGTTTGCCCTACTATATACCCATAGCTGGAGGGAGAATAGTTGGTTGGTTGGCATATTAACCCTCTTTCAGGTCATTTAATGCTGAATCAAATCATATTTATAATCAAAGGACTCAGGTTGCTTACAGTACCTGTTGTTGCTTAAGTGGCCACCCAATTAAGTATTGAACAGGCTCATCACTGCTTAATTTCGATAATCTAGTGGGAACCAGTGCTTTCAGTGAGACTTGACTGTAATAAGAATAGTTGGATGCATACCTTTCCCAAGGGTATTAGCACTATATAAAATAAAAACAGCCTCATCCAGGATTTGAAATCATGTTGCCATGTCCATTTCTTATGACAATAACCGTGACACCACAGGTGCCTCCCATTCTCAAGGGTATTAGTCCTAAAGTGAATGTAATAGTATGATGGGAGTTTGAACTCACTATGATGTAGCTGTCTGGCATGTTAGCCACAACGCCACAGGGACTCCCAAAATTGTTTCTTAATAATAATAAACAAGACATAATGCTTTCTCAACTTACCTGGCATTGGGGGACAAGTTTCTTCAATATTTCTTCTGTTAACTGAAAGAATAAAAAAAGAAAAATAGAATGTTCAAACTGCTATATTAACAAAAACAATCAAAACATTAATTATATAGAAATCACTCAGTCAAGTATAAAAAATATGAAATCATCAATGTTATAGAAGAAGAAAATGGTCAGCCGATTGATTGAAGGTGGCCTCTCCGACCACCTATCTAGCCTAAGTAAGGGCCAAAGAGGAGTCTTGCATGTCATGGACTGCTCAGCCAGCAGAGTTCTATCCTTAAACATCACGGGTAAACACCCACGGCCAACAGGTGGCCCCATGGGGGGTGGGGTTTCTTACTCCTCTGCAGAGGTGCAGTTGGTGTATTCTAAAGCCCCAGCTGACAGGGCTGAGATATTGTTAGACAAGTTAAATTTTTCAAGATCAACCATCAGATTTTATCTCAGCCTTTTATCACTGTCAATAGTTCAATATTCATTTGAGTCAAAAAATACTTTGGTCTTCAAATTTGGTCAAAAAGTAGTTGAAATATTCTAGCGAGAGAAATCATGCACATGGTAGCTCAAAGCGTGCATGAATGTCTGGCGTGCAAAAGGAGATCGGGGGGAGCGTAGTGGGTGATTAGGGAGAATGAACTTGCATCCTTCTGATTGTGAGTCGTGGCTTGACGTTGGACTACCTTATTTGCACGCATGCAAATTACTACACGGCGCGATTGACCGAGATGTGGGATTTTAGTCAGGGCAGTGAATGATTATTTAAGGCCTGCCTTAACACACCGGGACAGTTGCATTCTGAGCTTGCTGACGAGGGCTCTGACATACGACTAGGAAAAAGAGGCAAATGAGCTTTGATGAAGGACTGCTAGAAAAGATTGTTGCAGGTGGTTAGGCCTTGGTCAGGGAACTTTGATAGCTGGGAGAACGTCTCTTTTTGGTGGAGAAATCCGGCTGTCCAACCTGACGGATTTTCTGTTCATTCATTATATTCTAATGATTCTTTTTAAATTTTTGGCATAAATAGAGAACATTGTTTAATTGCTGGATTATAAATACATATATTTCATCACGCTTTAAAAACAGTTTGTAAAATCCTGGTCACTTTATATGCATACACACAGTAAAGGTTAAAATATAAAAAGAGCATTGTTAATAAATGTCCCTATCATTGGCTAAGTGAGTCATTTCCTTTTCATTTGAAATACTAACAGTGGGAAGTGGGGGGGGGGTGTAATAAGAAACCCTTCAGTTCAAGTATCTTTGATACTACCAGTATACTTTAAAATTTTATCAATTATCAGTATAATATATATATATCTATGTGCGTGTGTGCATGCACACACACACACACACATATATATATATATATATATATATATATATGTGTGTGTGTGTGTGTGTGTGTGTGTTTATTTTTTAGATTAAGTAGTATCCGATATATTTGGACTAATTTTTTTATCTTGTTGTTGTTATAGTCACAATGTTTTGGTAACAAAGGCCAGAGAGTACAACGATTGAAATGTTATGCTTATAATAACAATGAGTACGATCAATGTGTGTGTGTGTGTGTGTGTGTGTGTGTGTGTGTGTGTATATATATATATATATATATATATATATATATATAATATGAACCATTCTGAAACCATAAATATAATTCTATACATTTTTAATATGATACTATTTTAAATTATTCTGAATTTTCCCCAAAGTAAACAATTGATTCTATCAAATAATTTTCTTGTTAATAGATAAAGGAAGAATATAAAGGTTAACATTTCTATTAAAAAAGAAAGAAAGAAAAGGTTTTTAAGTTGAAGACAATGAAGACTTTCGTGCAATTTATTCTCTAATTCTCTTATAATTTTTTACCATTTATTTTTGTAGTGTATATATGAACTATTTTAAATTTTCAAATAATCTAAATTACTTTATTCAGTTGATAGTTACTATTGATCTCTTCTACTTGGCTTTAAAATTGTTTTTTAAAAATTTTATTATTTTTCAAATAGAAAAAAAAAAGAATAATAATCTAAAGACAATAAAAAGTCTTTTTCTTGTGTGTATGTATATACACAATGTATATGTTGAGGCACAGGGTGTAATGGTCACCATCAAAGGAAATGGACATGGCAATACAAGTTCAAATCCTGAATGAGGCTTGCATTACAAATAGCACTAATAACCCTTGAGAAAGGTATGAATCCAACTACTCTCCTTCCAGCTATGGGTAAATAGCAGGGCAGACTGAGTTCTTTAATCTTGTTTAAAGCAACCAATCTAAGTGAGGGAAAACTCTGAAATCAAACCTGTTAAACTTCACTTAGGAAATTGACCTTGTGTCACATCCTGCTCATTTGGAGGGGTTGGTAAATATGTATACACTTATATTGCGTATATGTATGAAAAACATTTTTACCTACATTTACACTGACAATTATACGTATCATGTCAATACTATAAAGGCAACCTTTACACTCACGTACACACACACACATTCCAATATGATCATATGTATAGACAAGTCAAACCCTATGTTATTAGAATTTCACTTCTTTTAGAGCAGACAGGAAGGGACAACTAACAAGCAGGAAGTCACAAGCGTCTCCCACACTGTGAGCTAAGGGTGTGGCTTATTTGAACAGTCCATTATTGACATAATACAATTTATATAACAAGACTAATGTGAAATTTGTAGACAGACAAGCAGGTATGGTTGCCCCCCCCCCCCTTTCCCCACTCCTGGGCATTCACTGAACATGCAGCAGCAGCAGCAGCATTAGGTATGTTTTATGAAACATTCCAGAAAACTGATAGACAACATATTTGTGTGAGAATATCAAATATGGTTTACTGACAGATCTCTCTTTAAAATGCTTAATAGTGAGTGCACTTAGAGAGGATTTACCTTTAGCATTCACTATTGAATAGACTTATGTAACACATTGATCACATTATGTAGAGATTAATATGACCAAGACTTTTATGATTGTTATAAGAACAAGTGCACTTGTGTCTCAGATGAACAACAAGGATATAAATAGAAGATGAGCATACTAGAGAAACAAATGATTATTCTTTTACAAATATTCAGGTTCAATACACATCAGATTAAGTGCCAGGTCAGCTGGAACTTGTTACCACAAATTCACTTAGAATGAAAAATATCTCAGCAAAGAACATTTTTTTCTTTCTTTCTTTCTGGGGATTTGTTTGTTTGTTTGTTTTGTGGCATATCAACCTTGGTGGGTCATTTAATGCCGGCAAATTTTAGAAAGATTTGTAGCGATAGCTTGGAAGAAAATTTTTTAGATTTTTTTTTTCATAAACACATTTTTTGTATTTAGATGGGACTAACAGGTACTACCACTCCAGTTCAGAGTGGACCTGGAAGCAATGATGATGAAGGGATGCTCCACATTCCCATGGCTGCCAGAATTAGAACTTCACCATCAGAGTTTAATGTCATTCCCAGGACATAAAGACCCTCAGCCACCGCCTTCAAGCATATATATGATAAAAAGGGTTGGGGCTTGCCATACGGGCAATAGGGTTGGGAGGGTTAGTGTTATATAGGTACTACAGCTTGACGTGACCAGCCGATCCAGGGGATTTGTCTAGTACTTGTAAAAACCAACCATGTTTTCAATAGTAAAGTACCAAAATTCAGTGGAGAGGCCTATTGTCAGTATCAGCCGGACAGTGAGGGAGTCTATCTCCTTTTTGCTATAACTAGACCAGGAAGATTTTTTTTGCCTCTGGGGCGAAACGCGGCACCTACCATCAGCTCCCCCACTTTACCACACAGATCCAAAGTGTGCTACTAATGTGCTGAGTTGACAAAGGGTGATATTGAATCTTGGAACCTTAAGGTTCCTTGGTGGATGCTTTACCAACTGGGCTAAATCCGCCCTCTAATATTTATGAGGGGGGGAAAAAAAAGAATCAACCTATACATGAGTAAATTCAAATATAATGGGAAAAGTAAGAAGAAACTTTGGACTTCAAAATTTAATTCAATCGATTAATGATTTAATGAGCATAAAAATCATCGAGATGAAAAGAAATTGAAGAGGAAAATTAAATCCAACAAATATTTTTGGTCAATAAATGTCTGACATGGTGTTCATCAAAATAACTAGTTTGCTTTAACAAACATGTGATTGTTATAAAACTGTAGTGAGATAGCCAATGGCGTGTTATCTCATTTACATATGTGTATTACAGCAGGAGATATATAGAGAGAGTTTAGAGAACATAAGGGAACCAGCTACAAGAAGCTAAGAGAGAGAGCTACGATAAGCTCAGAGAATTACTACTATTGCTACAACAAGGAATACAAAACAACACATCACAACAAAAACAAAAGTGATTGATTGAATTTAATAGCATATCAATCTGTCTTGAGTTATTTTATGCCTCGAGGTTAGAGAATTTTGTTTACAGTACCAGTTATTGCTTAAGTGATCACTCAATTAAGTATAGAAGAGGCTTATTGCTGCTAAACTTTGGTGATCTCATGGAAACTGGTGCTTTCAGTGACTTGACCATAATTTTACATTTTTGTGTAGTTATTTCTTTTAAGGTTTTTATACAGGTATATAATATCAAATATTTCTATCTAACATAAATAATTTGCACATATGGAGAAGGAGGAGGAGAGAAAGAACGAAATGGAACAAACTTTAGTGTTTTGCTTAATCAATTTTGAAATTTACATTAAAAGGTATGAAAAAGAAAAAGTTGGCAGAGTGGCCTATTGTCGGTATCAGCTGGACAAGGGTGTCTATCCCTTTTTTGCTAGCGCTAGACCAGGGACATTGATTTTTAGCTGAGATGGAGTGCTACACCTACCATCAGCTCCCCACTTGACCGCATAGATCAGATTACCCAATCTGAGCTACTTATATGCCGAGTTGGCGGGGACCGGTATCGAACCTGGAATCTTGCAATACCTAGGTGGGTCTTCTACCGATTGAGCTAAACTGCAAAGTTATTTTATAAGGAATCGGTTAAAAGGTATAAGTATTAAAAATATATTTTGTATTCTAAATTGTATATGAATATATAAAATATAAATAAAATTCAATTGTCTATTCAGAAATTAAAGGGAAATTGTTTTTTTTTTTTAGGTTTAGTTATTTTTGGTTACTTTGTTTAATAGCATATAAATCTTCAGGGATTATTTAATGCCACAGCCATCCTTGTAGAAGAACAGCAGAGGTACTATTTAAACCATAGCTGAGGATGGGGGGGGGGAAACAATTCATACCTTTTCCAAGAGTATTAATCTGGAAGTGAATGTAATAGTGTGACTGGAATTCCAACTCACTACATTGTTGTAGTACAACACTTTATCCATTACACCCCAGGAGATGCCCCCTTGATTTTTTGCAATATCCAACCCTAGAGTAGTAGTAGTAACGATAATAATCCTGGTGTGAAAACTAGAATAGAGTAAATAATGATAACAGTAATAATTCACCAATCTTTAGACAATACACCCCCCTCCCATATTAATACTTTATGAGTGCAAATGACATGTCCTTTATATTTCCATTCATATTTGATGTTCAGTTTATGAAATGTTAGCCAATAATTTCTTAGTTCCTTTTTTCAGATGAATGAGAAAAAAAACAAACAAAAAAAAACAAAACAAACAAAAAACAAAACAAACAAACTAAAAAGCTTAATGATTAATAAAAAATATAATTATCCTATTGTATTTCTCTGAATTTTTGGGATGAGGCTTGATAATTTGTATTATTTGGACAATTGTTCTCATCTTTATTGTTATCTGTACAACGTTTTGGCCAATGTGCCCTCCAATTAGACACATGGCACTACATATATAGGCGTTGAGTTAATACTGTTCTAAATGACAGTTATCTCTAGGCTGCAGGTTCAATCCTGGTCAAAGGTAACAGTAACATCTTAACAGTTGTACCCAGTCATGGTTAGCGGAATGAGAACAGTCTACCCACATGGATTAAATAAAGGGTTAGGGTTGAAGTTCTGTGAAGGCTCCAAATTATGACATGAAGGTTCCCAAGTCCGAAGAGAGGGTTCCCGAGTCCAACACAAAATACCTGAAAAAGGCTAGAGGGCACATCAGCCAAAACATTTTACAGATAACAATAAAGATGAGGACGATAGTTTGAATAATCCAAATAATCCAATTATTGAATCGTAGTGGATGGTGTCACAGCAGAATTCAAAAGAGAATTGGCAAACAGTTTTAATTTTGGTTGGAGCTGCTTGTGTTTAGTTTATATTAATACTTCTGAAAAAAGGCATGAATCTACTTTTCCCTACACTTAGCATCTTTGCCAGGAAAATCTCATTACTGACATATCACAAACCAAACAAAGAAACTGAAATCATAGCAAAAAGTTTGAACATTAGTCACACTAATACCCTTGGGAAAAGGTATGAACCCCAGCTATGGGATAAATAGTACCATTGATACAAGGATGGCTTTGACATTAAATAATCTATGAAGGTTGATATGCTATTAAAACAATGAAACCAAACCAAAAAGGCACTAGCAATACAAACAAACTGTTAGTTCCTTGGTAGAATCCTAAGTAGATGCACATTTCTTTGATTCAAATGTAACCAATATCATCCAAATTTCAATGATGGAATTTATGCACATACACATGACAGTTAGCATTGTTATATACCCTACCTATGAACATTAATGGATATGTCCCAATCCTCATATGAACATTAATGGTATGTCCCAATCCTCATATACCCTACCTATGAACATTAATGGGTATGTCCCAATCCTCATATACCCTACCTATGGACATTAATGGGTATGTCCCAATCCCCAATCCTCATAAATAAGGGAGTATTATGCAGCCTGAGTAGTCTTATATCTCTAGCAATGGTTTACCTTCTCTATGCCGTTGGCAAGTATTAAATTTTGTTAATGTTATAAAGATTCCATTTTCTTTCCAACCTCCATTCGGCCATTTCTCATTTAGTAACCTTTGTTACAAGACTCCAGAAATACATTATGAGTAAGAGGAAATTAATGCTAGCAGATCAGATATGAAACGTAGAGAAAAAAAGCAGCAGTTTTTATGCAGTAGATTTATACATTTAAAAAGGATTTATTTAAAAGTTATTTCCAATCAAAGATGAATTTAATACTCCATTTTTTTCTTTGTTTTATTTGTTTAGTGATTACAAGTCTAAACAGTTTAAATTTTGTTAGTGTAGTGAGATAGCCAATGGCATGTTATCTCATTTGCATATGTCTCCTACAGCGGTAGATATATAGAGATAGTTTGGAGGACATAAAAAAACTAGCTACGAGAAGCTAAGAGAGAGAGCTACGATAAGCTCAGAGAATTTCTACTATGACTACAACAAGAAGTACGAAACTACACATCACAACAGTTAGAATAAAAGAAAATAAAATAAATATTACCTTTGGCTCAGGCAAAATGGACATTGGTTGTTGAATCATTTTTCTTTCTTCTTCCTGTTCAGCACCATTTTCTGTGGAAGATATGGTCGTATTTGTAGCCATATTGTTTTGGTGGTGGACATCACCATTCACTGATATTGTTACTGAAAGAAAACAAAGAATAAATTTAGAGATTAAGAATTTAAAAACAGATTTAGTTTAAGTTTTTTTTTGTTTTTTAAAAAATAAATATAACAATTTTGTACAAAAACAAAATAGATTAAATATGAAGAATAAGTTTAGTTTGCATTGGAATAAAATTTTGATGAAGTCACAAAAAAGTCCAAAGGAAAGACATTTGTTTGGATAGAATCCTTTGTCAGTTTTTACACCAACATCTTTCTGAACCAGGCTTAATGAATCATGATAGAACATTTGCATCCACACATTGAACACACACACACACACACACACACACATGTTGGGATTATTTGGATATAGGATGTGCTCTAAATACGCACCTCTATTTATAGACTAGCCAAGGTCACGTGCTTGACTCTTGTAACCAATCACTAGCAATACTACTGGCCTGGTAGAATACTTAAACCCCCCACATTGGTCATAATCAAAACTGCACTCTTTGAGGACGGGCACACATAGGATTGCTGGATCTGTACCAATACTCTCGAAGGACTTATACTTTATACCAGTAACTGAGAACACTTTAGTAACCAAAGGATTCACATTGTTGACGGACTCTTTATCAACGATTCCACCAGATAAGCGTTTCTGCTATAAGGCCAAGGAATGGCCCTTAAAAACGTAACAATATATATATATATATATATATATATATATATATGCTCCCCATTCCCTAGTGGGTTGAGCACTTTGGAAGGGATTTTGCTGATGACTGCCAACTAAGCTTAAAAAGGCAACACTCTCCTATAAAAGGGATGGAGCACTCTATGGTAGCCTTTACATATATACAGATGTGTGTATTTATCAGTTAAAATCCCCCTTCTACTTTGTAGGTGAAGGTGGCCAAGTGGTTAAGAAACCTGACTGATGATGAATCGATCAGGTTTCCATCCCGGCTGGTGGTAGATTGCAAATACCTAGTCCCACTGAAGAGACTTGATACGTCGAAACACAGTGTCTGTGGATGACTATATATATATATATATATATATATATATATATATATATCTGTGATGCAATAGGGTTATTTTTATCTGTCATCCATAATAGATATAGTAGCTTTTTATTCAAATTCATTAAAATTTATATGTAAACATTTGTTAATAAGAAAGACTGCAATAATATTCATTGAAGCAAATCTTTTTCTGCCTTTAATTTCTCATGATATCTTTATTTTACAATCTAGTAGCCAAGATGTGCATCACTGCAATTGCAGAATTTGTTACCATTGCATTTGTTATTCATTTTATTTATTAGACAATCAGGTTAGTTTGACTGAAGATGAAGTTGGTGGCTAAGATCTTCAAAAGGCACAATGTATAAACCCTTCTGCTACAATTGCAATCTGAGAAGAAGAAGAAGAAGAAGGAGAAGGAGAAGAAGAAGAAGAAGAAAAGAAGAAGAAAAAGAAGAAGAAGAAGAAAAATGAAAAAGTAAATAAAATGGGTTAATAAAGAGAAAGGCAATATAAGCAAGTCTAAATAAGGAAGGGTTGGTGGCTTTGGGGGTTTTGGTGGCATGATTATCAGAGTTATGTTACTTGTATGAAAGAAGATCCTGCAGGCCGAGCAGATTGGTACAAAAGCCAAGAAGTCCAACGTTAATTAGAATGCCCGAGTGTGTGTGGTCAAGCATCCACAATCGTACCACTCAGTACAGGATATACAAAATGAATCTGTTAATTCATTTAAGAACCTGGTACCACCAGAAATCTACACCAAAGCAAGCACAAACACACACACACACATATATATATATATATATATATATATATATATATACACATATATATATATATATGAATGACAAAAGGAAGGGGGCAAGAGTTGCTAAATTGGTTTCAGGCAACTTTTACTTAAAAGCCAGCAATAAAATAAAACAAAAAATAAAATAAATACCCCCCCGCCTAAAAAAATAAAATAAATAAAAAAAACAATATCTAAGTTAAAGAAAATGAAAAGTTCTGGATTAATTCTAGCAACATTTCGATATCTGTAATTCTTAAAATAAATGGATACATACATTTGAATTACAAGATTAAAAAAAAAAAAAAAAAAAAATAAAGATTGTTCTAGATAAAAAATATTCCATGTTTTGAGTGATTCTGATATTACATTGAGGTGAAAAATATTAGGTTGGCATATGCTAAATTAGTTTTTATCCATCATCAATTTGATAGTTTTATCCCCTTTCAAACATCTAATATCAACTTACAGAAAAGTTAGTTTCCCCCAAGTTTCAAGTTAACCAACTATGAGAGAGAATAATTCTGTTAAGCATTTTCTTTTATCTGAATTTTCAATTGCTTTATTCTTTAAAATTGAAACTGATATTAGACAATCAAACATTGGTGGACAAAAGTAGGAATTAAGTTAAAAGAAAAAACAGTAATACTATCAAAGTGATATTTTATCCATTTTGAATCTCATATATATATATATATATATATATATATATATTAGATTTTTCTCGTAATCTGCTTGGAGAACTAAATGTATGACAATTTAACAATCATATACAGAGCTACATTTGTAAATATGAAATCAGAAAAACTTGAAATACAGTCACATTGGCTATTATAAATATTTATTTCAACTCAACTCGTCTTTAAAAGAAATCTATTATCTCCAGCAAATTCTCTATTAATAATGAACAAAATATCATTTTTTTGCTGTGGACTTTTTTCTCTGATTTTCTAAAGTTTGTTATTGTATACATTTAAATTTTGTGTTTGCCTAACTTATATATATATATATATCTCAAATAATTATACTTCTATATTTAGTGATGTCACTTTATATAAATAATTGCTTAAATGAAATAATAAATACTGACATAGAAGGAAAATATGATGCCAAATTTTGACATGCTCACACACACATAAAAAAAAAAAAGCTGAAATCTGCTTTGTATATAAGGAAGAAATGAACACTAATTAGTAGTTCTAAAATTAACAGCAAAAATGGTTGTTCCAGTTGCAATGGGGATATAATGGAGAGAGAGAGGGGGGAGGGAGAGAGAGAGAGAAGAGAGAGAGAGAAAGAGAGAGAGAGAAAGAGAAAGAGAAAGAAAGAGAAGAGAGAGAGAAAGAGAAAGAGAGAGAGAGAGAGAGAGAGAGAGGGGGAGAGATATGTTGGTGAACTTTCTGATTCTACTCATTAATTCTCATGTGTTTAATCCTTGTTTCATCTTTTTATTGTTTATGTTTTAGCACCTTGTTTTCTTGGATTGCCTTCAGGCACCTGTCATGTTACCTAATCAAAACTGTCATGAGAAAAAAGTTGAAATAAAAACTCTTGACATCAGAGAAGGAACAAACAAATGTAGTCAAATCACACCAGACAAGTACAAAATGTTTTCTTTCCATTTTAAGCAAAACGAGATTAAACTATTATTCATTTTTAACTTTCACCTTTTAATCTTAAGTTGCTTTTCATTGAAACTTATTAGAGTGTGTTCATCTATGGCAGTGAGCAAATAGTGAAGATTAGAAATAAAGAATAATCTCCAAGTGAGAACTGAACCCACATCACTTTTATCTCAAGCAGCTTTGCTCTACTGATTGAGTTGGGGGGGGATACATTTTGATAAATACTATCATTGTAAATATAAACTAAACAAAATAGGTAGCAAAAGCAGAACCTAGCTAATGAGAATATCAGATTTTAGTAGTGTAGGGGCCGGGTTAGCTCAGTCAAGGTTCCTAGTTCGATACCGGTCCTCGCCAACTCAGCGTATGAGTAGCACACGGATCTGTGCGGTAAAGTAAGGAGCTGACGGTAGGTGTGGCGCTCCACCTCAGATGCCAAAACAATCTCCTTGGTCTAGCACTATTGAAAAGGGGATAGACTCCCTTGCTGACTGGCTGATAGCGACTTTAGGCCACCCCGACGACTTTACTTTTAACTATATATTAGTTATTTACTAAGTTTAACTGTGGCTCAATGTCTATAAGTATAGGGCACTTAGAATTACTCATAATTATTTGCTGGTTTAGTTAATTAACCATTACACAACATGAGACACCCTTAAACAAACATATCTATCTAAACAAAATATTAAGATGGATGATATTTATCTGAACACCTTGTTTTTAAAAATTTTTTATATACTTACATACTATTGGATTAATTTCCATTTTCCTGATTATATATATATATATATATATATATATATATATATAAAAGAAATATACCCAATCTTATATTGTTTTAAAAGAGATTTTATATAAATTGTTTATTTTGTCTCAATAAGACACTAAAATAATTGGTTCATTGATAAGGATAAAAAATTGAAAAAAAACAAAACAAAAAAAAACAGATTATTCAATAATAATAATATTAATAAATACAGCCAACTGGTACAAAAAGAATACTAGGCATGATTGGGTGGGAAAGCAATGCTTATTGACAGATCATTTTTTCTTTGCTTATTCAGAGAGAACAATTAAGAGATAATTTTACTGCAATTGTTGAAGTTTTAACAAGTGAAACCAGTTTATATTAAATACTCAAAAGAGAATGACAAATCCTCAGATTCTTTTAGAGCAACAAGAAAATGAAAAATGGAGGTCATCAAAGTTCCTTCCACAAATTTCACCTAGAAGAAAAACTATTAAATTTGAAAGCAAAGTATTAAAACATCAACTTTATGACAAACTACTAAATGTTGACATTAGTAGCTTTTTTTTAAAAATTTTTATTGATCATGATTCTATCTTTAAAGATAATTTATGTGCACAGGTTTAGTGATATTCTTCTCTTATAAATATGATTGTTTAAAGAGAAATAGACACTTTTAGAATAAAATAATATCTAAGTAAAAGTTACAAGCATGATTAACTAAAGGTGTGGTAGTGGTTATGGGGTTCTTTTTTAAATTCCATTTTACATGTAAGATGCATGGGTATCATTGTAGGAAAGAGACATGGTGGGACGAGTTCAAATCCTGGATAAAGCTGTTTTCATTTCACATAGCGCTAATACCCTTGGGAAAGGTATGAATTTATTCTCCATCCAGTTATGGGTAAATAGTAGGACAGATTGGGATCTTTAACCCGAGTTAGGCAACCAGTCTAGAAGGGAAACTCTGAATTCAAACCTATTAAAATCAGCTTAAGATATTGACCTTATGTTGTGCCCTAATCGTGTAGAGGAGTTGGTAAATATCGACATGCAAAATGTTAATATATAAGATAAAGCCATTTAAAAAAAAAAAAAAGAGGTCTTAGTAGTTAAACAAGAAAAGCAAATTTAATCCTTGTTTCATCTTTTAAATCATTATTTTTTTTGTAGGGGGTGGCTGTGGGTCTATGAAAAAAATGCACAGATTAGAAATCCAAAGTGTTTCTTATTATTAATGGTTGAGTTCATTTTTATCAAATGAATTGTATGTTTCTTTCTCTTTGAAAAATAATTATCTTTCTAGATTAACCGTTATTTCATTGGTATTAATTATTTGGATGAATCTATATTTAATATTTATACACAGAGCTAAATTTAGACTTTGTGGGGCCCAGGGCACTTCTGATTCGGCGGACCCTCAAGTTGCCTCCACATAGAAATTAAATTAGGTACATGAGAAATAAAAAAAATGGAAGTAAAATTAATTTATTAAAAGAAAAAAATGTTTAAGTTATCATTGGAATAAATTTTGGTTTAAGACCCACACAGAATCTTCATTTCTCTATATAGACTGTAGCGAGATCAGCAACCTTCTAGTGGAGTGGCCAATAAATAAGCAGGACAAAAACATTTAAAATCATTCACTGTCTTGATACGGTGAACATTGGAAGGACAGACAATTTCTGTTAAAGTCTTATTACAGACTTTAGATCAACAATGACAACAATAGCTACAAGAATATCAACAGTTAGGTTATGAAGAAAACGTTTGATTTGATTTTTCTCAATTATATTGACTGTAAGAATAACCTTTATTACATTTTTCTGTTTGTATCATACGACAAAGTGATATAATTCTTTCCAGCTTGCAGCAAATAACCATTACTTCTTTTTTTTTCAATAATATAACAAATTTTGTAATTATTACTGGTTTTATAAAGGAAGTCTGGGTACCTCTCTGATGGGGGGGGGGGTTGGAACAATTGCTCCCTTATAACTCCAGCCCTGATTGTACACTTACATATTTTACACAGATACTATTGCAGTTAATTTGCATTTGAGGATGGATGATTGTATTTATGTTATCAAAAATGTATAATAATAATAGAAAGATATTGAATTCAAAGCAAAGTTTGGTAAAAAAAAAAGAGTATAGAAAATTCGAACAATAGAAATGACCCCAAATAAATCTTCATCATAAATGACGAGAAAGTTTTTTTGAAGATATACAATTAACATGTCAATATTAGACTACCTTCTCCTTGGATGTAATATTCAATTTAATGAGAACTGTGTGGAGAAGTTCTGTCCAAAGGTTGGAATTCCTGGGAACAGGCTTGACTAATTTTATGACCCAAAGACCAAAGACAGGGAAATGGAGGATGGAGACAATAGAAACTAGTGTTTTGAGGTTGTCAATTTTATCATCAATAATTTCACAAACTAAGATGTCCTTTTATTGCTTATAGTTAACTCTCAAATAAAAAAAGATGTATTCTCAATTGCCTTTATATGAACTAAACTAATCATGAAATGGAGAGATTCATGGTGCAACAGTTATCATCATGGTATGAAACCAACTATTCTCCCTCCAGCTATAGGTAAATAGTAGGAGAGACTGAGCTCTTTAACCTAGGTTAGCCAACTAGTCTTGGAGAAAACTGAATTCAAACCCATTAAAAGTCTGCATAAAAAATTGATCTTGTGTCACATTCTACTACTGCGATGAGGGTGGTAAATATGTATATTAACATTTTGCATATAAAATGAAATTTAAAAAAAAAACTATTCCAAGCCCTCTGCCCCCTCCCCTACCTTTAATTAATCCCACAAGTAACTTTTTACTTAGATATTATTTTATTCTAAAAATGTCTATTTCTCTTTAAACAATCATATTTATAAGAGAAGAATATCACTAAACCTGTGCACATAAATTATCTTTAAAGATAGAATCATGATCAATAAAAAAAAAAGAAAAAAAAAAGCTACTAATGTCAACATTTAGTAGTTTGTCATAAAGTTGATGTTTTAATACTTTGCTTTCAAATTTAATAGTTTTTCTTACAGGTGAAATTTGTGGAAGGAACTCATGTGGGGGGGTTGTATATATATATATATATACAGCTATTTTGGAAATTAATCTATGACTTATTTAATCAATATATTTTTTTGTTCTTCATGAAAATAGCAATTATATAAAAAAGAAAAAGATGCAAACTCATGAATTTTTACAACAAATGCCAAGTTACATAATTCACTTTTGTAATTGAAGCTGAATGTCCTTTTCCTTAAAATCCTATTTATAAACATTGTTGTAACATTCAAACTAAAAGTTTTTGAAATGCCCCACGAGGAAGTAACAAATACCATGCAAATAAATGAAAGTCACTGAGATCAAAATTCACACACAAAAAAAAAAAAAAGAAAAAAAAAGTCTTCTTTATAACAAGCAATGTGTTTGAATTAACATTCTTGTTTTCCCAGTAGGTTTTATTACAATATTTTGGCAATAAAGTACCTGTAAACACAGCTCAATGATTAGTGTAACAAATAAGAGGACATGAGGCCAACAAATTTGTAAAGTGCTCAACAAAAGATTTAAAGAAGAAATCTCATATCATGAATATACTATCATAAGTAATTGTGCTTAGAGATGAAGACTCCTGTTAACATCAGTCTCTTACAAAATATTACAATAGTCCAGTTTATAAAAGGTGATCAATTTGAGTATGCCAGGTATTGTCAGAATCTTTTTAGATAAGATCTATTTTGAAAGACAATTTGTTAGCTTCTTTAAAAAAAATATTCCTTTGGATACAATACAAAACTTTTTAAAAAGCAGCCACTACTAAAGAATATCATCCCAAAATTCCAATAAGTTTAAATGTGTTTTAAGTATTGTGCTCATAATCTATATTTAAGGGGGGAATCTCTGTGGCATAGTGGCTAACATGCTGGACTGCAACATTGTAATAAGCATGTTCAAACTCCAGTCACGCTATTAAGTTCACTTTCAGACTAATACCCATGGGAAAGGTATGAACCCCCTCACCCCTTAGCTATGGGTTAAATATTATCACTACTGTTCTTCTACAAGAATGGCTTTGGCATTAAATAGCATACAAAGGTTGATATGGCATTAATCAGACCAAACCTATATTTAGATCTTTATTTGTTCCCGATTCATAACAAACCAATATTAATTCTGTATTGAAATATC
Organism: Doryteuthis pealeii; assembly: GCA_023376005.1. Taxonomy (NCBI): domain Eukaryota; kingdom Metazoa; phylum Mollusca; class Cephalopoda; order Myopsida; family Loliginidae; genus Doryteuthis; species Doryteuthis pealeii. The sequence goes on along the minus strand of CM042146.1, from coordinate 68,689,430 downwards.
CATTGGACAGAGATTGAAGCATTTTGTGTAAATATGTTGATATGTAAAATAATGGAGTTAAAATCTCAATTATATGGTAAATAAATAAGTTATCAACTTATTGATATGAACATTAATGGGTATGTCCCAATCCTCATAAATATGGGAGTATTATGCTGACTGAGTAGTCTTATACCATTAACAGTGGTTTACCTTCTTCACAACTGGGCAAGTATTGTATTTGTTAATGTTATAAAGATTCCATTTCATTTCCAACCTCCATTTGGTTATTTCTCATTTAGTAATCTTTGTTATGTTACAACACACCTAACAATACCAACAAATGCATCAGAGAAGGAGGGGGGGGGGTTTAATAGGGAATAAAGGAAGATAACACACACTGAATAGTTATCAATATTTAGCAAACTTAATTCAGTACAAGGTTTTTAAACAAGGAAGAGAGAATAAGATCATATTGTGTTAACCTTATGTGGTATAATGGTTAGCAAGTGAGATTTGCAGGCCATTGTTAATGAGTTTGTTTCTCACTTGGCACCCTTACTTCTAGCCTTGTGCCACATCTAAGCTAAGCTTAGTAAAAAATTATACCCCAAAATAATAAGGGCACTTCATGTGGTGTAATGCTTAGCAAGCTAGATTTGCAGACTATAGTTAGTGAGTTTAATTCTCACTGGGCGACCCTTACTTCTAGCCTTGTGCCACAACTATATTGTGTTAATCTTTCTAGTAGAGAAAGGCTGGCTGTGTTTTAAAAGCAAGCATATTATTTATATATATATATATATATATATATATATATATATATATTGTAGGGGGTGTTCAGCTGGGCTAGAACCCTAACACCTGGTATGATAAATGGCAGTGTTTCAGCTCTGAAGGTTTGACTCGAATGGTGAATGGTTGTCGTGCATCCATAGAGGGGGGTGGGGTGTATGTAAGAACAATAGCAGTCAGACATTTAAAGCAAGTGGATGTGATGAGTCATTCACAAGTGATGATCCAATCAATACAATGTTGAGGAGGAACTGAATTGAATGCTTTGCTTTGGCTGATGTTATGCACAAGATGCAACAAACGAATGTGCAGAATCACAACAGGATCAACTCTCTCTCTCTCTCTCTCTCTCTCTCTCTCTCTCTCTCTCTCTCTCATCTTGGATTGGCTGGGCAGAGGATTTCGCAGAGAGAGAGAGAGATTTGCACTAAAGTTACTATCCTGAAAGAGGTAAAATGGCAAGAATGGAGAGATAGTGAGAGACAGAAAGATATAAAGTGGAAGATAGAGGATGAAGAGAGATAAAGAGAGAGGGACGAATGGAGAGAGAGAGAGAGAAGTAGGAAAAGAAAAAAATGAGAGAGAGAGACATTAAGAGCAGACATCAAACCTCCTTTGCCAATTACAGAAAATGCTTCCTGGAAGTGAATTACAAAAAAGGACAAGAAAAAAAAAAAAACAAAACAAAAACTAACCATGATCTTTTTTTCTTCCAAAAATAAAATTGAACAGACTAATATGGAGAAATCAGTTCTACTATTTCTTAGCACAACAATATAAATCAAATAATGTTAAGCAATATTTGTTCCAACATTAATAGGATAATGTTAATATTCAAGTTGGTAATCAATGCAAACAAAATTGTCATTTTCTTTCGTATAATTGCACTTCAATATTTTATATAGATAAATAAGTAATTTCAATGGGAAAACAAATATTTCACAGATAATACATAATCCTGAAACTATAGGGTGTCCCAAAAGTCACCTTGGCATTTAGAAATGAAAAACATATTTGTTTATATATATACATATATAAGCCTACAAAATGGAGATGAACTTGCTTTAATAACATTCTGCTCTTTAGAGGTTATCCATTTTTACCTTCATAAATACTTAATTTGTAAAACCCCAGGTGCCTTTGGCAACACTCTGTACCTGTAACATTAGAGTAGGTCGATTTTTCACTTTTTTAAAATATCAAATTACATGAAACACCAAAAGTTGTGTATTGGTCTATTAAGTACTGATACCAAAATTTTGATCTTGAACTTTTACCAATTTTTGAGGAAATGGCATTAAAGATTGTAGACAAAAATGCATTGTACAATCCTGTCAGCAGGTGCTGTAGAATACACTGTCTGCACCTTTACAGAGGAATAAGACCTACCCACCTTGTCAATGGGGCAAACTGTTGACTGTAGGTAGCAACTTGTAATGCCTGAGGACAGGATCATGGTTGCTGAGCGGTCAGAGACCCAGGCACTAAGTGATCCTGTAACATGCAACACTTTACTTTGGCCCTTAGTCATGAGAGGTGGTCAAAGAAGTTCCATTTGATCAATCGGCTGGTCATATCAAGCTCTAGTAACTATATAATTGTCCTGACTGTATTCTTCAAATTGCTTTTATGGCAAACACTCAACCCTTTTTATCATGAGTGCTAGAAGGCAGTGGCTGAGGATCAACCACCAACCAACATTTATTAATACACATGAAGTAAAATATATATGTAGTAAAGATAGGAGGAGAAATATGGACAAAGAAACAAAACTCAGACACGTATATGTAGGAGATATATTTCGCCGTGCTTTGAGCTCGGCTTCATCAGTCGTTTATTTGATCATTAACATATATGTGTCTGAGTTTTGTTCCTTTGTCCATATTTCTCCTACTATCTTTAATACATTCTCTTGGATTTACTCCTATCCTCCTATATATATATATATATATGGAAAAACAAAGCGTTCCAAAATAGATGAATTTATTATGTTTGTATTGACGCTTAAATGTTTTGGTTTATGTAAAACCTTCTTCAGGACAATATAATAAAAAGAAAAGAAAAAGATTTTTTGTTATTCAAATGGTGATGGATGTTTTTAAAAACAAAAAAAAATAAATTCATCTTTTTTTGAACACTTTTTTTCTCCCTATTTCTATATATTGTCGAAGTCATTTCCATATTTTACCCCAATAAATAATATAATATATATATATATATATTTTGCCAATAAATAACCCACAAGGATTGATATGCCATTAAACACCACCAACCAACCAACCAACCTGATATTCAGACAGTCTGTATAATTAAACATTTTTAAGATTATTAATAAAAGAAAAAAAAGAAAAAAAAAGAAGTAATAAAATGAAACTAACATTCTTTACCTGAGCTGTTTGTGCTTTTGTTACTTTTATTTCGACGTGGAGGTGCTCTGTAGAAATATCCTTCATCAGGTTTTCGAGGTTTAGATTTACCATACCAAGGCCGTTGACGGTTTCTTTCTTCCACGGAATTGATTGGTGGACTTGGTCCTGTTTCAAGGAAAATTTAAACATTTAAAGACAAAGTTTCCTAAAAATTTATAAATAAATGCTGATTACTATTATTTGACAAAAAAAAAAAAAAAAAAAAAAAAAAAAAAAAGAAAGAAAAAAAAATACTCAACTAGATTTAACAAAATCTAAGCCACCTCAAAACAACAAGGTTCCAGTTTGATACCGGGCCTTGCCAACAGCACAGGGTCTGTGCAGTTAAGTGGGGACCTGATAGTAAGTGTGGCACTTCACCTCAGATGCAAAAATCAATCTCCCTGGTCTAGTGCTAGTGAAAAGGGGATAGACTCCCATGCTGTCTGGCTGATAACGTCAATAGGTCACTCCACATACTTTACTTTTTTTTACTATTAGTAAAGATCTTCATACATGAATCAGATTCCATTAGGGTTAGATTGAACACTATTTATCTGGCAAACTTGGGATCAGGCAGGTGTTAAAGTACCAGAATTTTTGAATGGTTATTAGTTTGATACATTGGGTAAAAAAATACCAAAAATAATACACATATCTTATTGTATTACTGACACGTAGCAAAAATGGTATTAAAATCAAATTGTAGTTGATTCTTGCAAGATTTTTTTTTAAATCTACATATTTTTTGTCGTAAATCTTCCCATGCATTTCATTTTTTTTGTTTACACATAACTTTAAATTCTTATTAAACAAAACTTTAAAAAAAATGGTTATATTGAGTAGATATAATTCACAAAGATTTTGATTATAAAATTAACTTTTATACAAGTTTTTCCCCACCCACTGTTCATTTCTCACCCAAACTTTTTATTCATCCTAAAATAACTACCACATTTAAATAACCATTCTTAACTATAGAAGGTACAGCATTAATGAATCCTAAAATGGGGAGCTTTGGTTTCTGTTTAATGAATTATCAATCTTTGAGGGTTATTTAATGCCAAAACCATCTTTGTAAAAGAACAGTAATGGTAATGGATGAGGGGTTTCATACCTTTCTTTAATAGTATTAGCCCAAAAGTGAATGTAATAGTGTGATACGAGTTCAAACTTGTTTACTACAATGTTATAGTCTAACATGTAGGCCAATATGCCACAGGGACTTAGAATAATGAGGTCCAGTCTGTATAATCAGGTGATTCTATTAATAATGTTTGAATTTAGGATCAAGAGATTTTTAAAAAAATCTTATTTAATTAGAATTTATTCATTAACAAAAGTTCCATCATTATCAATAAATTCCTTCCAATGATTCACAAGATTGAGGATATCAGTTTGTAAAAAAAACTTGAAATTTGGGGGAAGCACCTGTTTATAGTTTTAAGAACTATACCATCAAGATGGTTCTGTCAACTTCAGAATAGAGGGTAATCAGTTGTAGCAAAATGGTTAGATGTCTTCTAGGTGGCATGTTTAGTGTAATGGTTATTATCATAGGAAATGGAATTGGGGACTCAAGTTCAAATTCTGAATGAAGCTAATTGCATTTCTTTTTGTGTTAATGCCTCTGAGAAAGGCATGTATTTTTCCAGCTATGGGTAAATAGTAGGGAAGAATGGATTCTTTAGCCTCAGTTAGGCAACTAGTCTAGGAGAAAGAAAATTGAAATCAAATCAGCTGTACTCTGCTCAAAAATCAACTGCTTGAAGAGAAGGTGTTTGGTAATTACACACCTTTTATGTCCCTTAGATATGTCTAACTTCAAAAAGGTCAAATTAATAAAATTAGTTGAAGTGTAATTTCATGCTTTAACTTACTTATTTAAAACTGTACAAACATATTGGCATGTATTGTTATCATTTAGCCATTTTAGAAGAATGAAAATATTCAATTTATCACCGTTCAGATTTTAGACATTACTTATGAATGATCTAATACTTAAAAGCAATGTTTTATTCAGGTGAAAACTGTGACACAGAAAGACTAAAAGAAATTTATCAATTAGCCAGGTGCAAACTAGAGAAAAAAAAGTGTTTTGTTCTATAAAATCAGAAGGTGATTGTGAGATAATGGTTATTATTGTAAAAAGTGGACATGACAACCCGAATTCAAATCCTGCATGAGGCTGTTTGCATTTCACAAAGTGCTAACCAGCTATGGGTAAATAGTAGAGTAGACCCGGCTCTTTAATCTTGGCATGACAACCTGTCTAAAAGAAGCTAAAACTCTGAATTCAAACCTGTCAAAAAAAAAAAAAAATTACCTTGTGTCACTTTCTGCTTGTGCAGAGGGATTGATAATTAAGCTAAGTAAAGGATATTGTCATACATATATATATTTACCAACCCCTCCGCACTAGCAGGATGTGACACAAGGTCAATTTCTTAAGCGGAGTTTAACAGGTTTGAATTCAGAGTTTTCCTTCTCCTAGACCGGTTGCCTAACCAAGGTTAAAGAGCCCAGTCTGCCCTACTATTTACCCATAGCTGGAGGGAGAGTAGAATTCATACCTTTCCCAAGGGTATTAGCGCTAAGTGAAATGCAATTACCACGTCCAGGATTTGAACTCGGGTTGACGAGTCCATTTCCTACGACTATAACTATTACACCACGCACCTCCATTGTCATACATATAGCTTTGTATACCTTATACATGAACACTATGTCTAATGATGGTGTAGCAGTATGGAACTTTAGCTACAGTGAAGAGATTGCAATATTGTATGTTTGTTTTTAGCTTTTATACAGCTCTATCAATTGGATATTGGACACTTTCATTTTGTGTGAGAGTGCAGAAAAGAGTCAAAGGAAATGTTGGAAAACAAAAACAAAAAAATATTGAATAATAAATGATGAGAAAGGAATTGATGACGAACAAAGGAATTGAAAAAGGAGATTTTATAAGACTCTGAGGAGAGACAAAAACAGGATTGATATATGTGTTATGTAATACCAACATTATTTGGTTTCGCTTAAACAGATTATAACAAAGTTAATTTGTTTACTTTAAAAAATTGTTGATAGAAAAGTTGAATGTTATCTATTCGGAAAACTGAATTCCCAAAGTTGTGTTGATATTTGTGTTAACTGTTCTACAAATAATTTTTAAAAACTATTAATCCATCTGTTCTCTCTACCAATGGATGAGGCTGTTTGTATTTCCCATTGTGCTAATACCCTTGCGAAAGGTATATATCCAACTATTCTCTCTCCGGCTATGAGTAAATAGTAGGGCAGACTAAGCTGTTTAACCATGGCATGGCAATTAGATTATAAAAACTGAATTAACGTTAGGCAGGGTTTAATAGGTGTTAACGTGTATGGAAGGGTTGGTAATTATCTAAGTCAGATTAACCAAGGAGAAGAAAATATCTTCCATTAGTCTAGTACTGATAAAACCTCTATTATACAGACTAGCAAATATATTCACCCTCCGGGTGCAAGTATTTAAGTTTTAATGTAATAAAATATTGTATTAAATTAGAAAGGCTAATGAAACTAAATAAGAATGCAGATAAAAAGATTTGAAACAGAGGCGAGTGTAATCGATAGACAGAACGACTGAAACTCTTCCATCACTCTCGTTTTTCATTGATATTTTTTCTAATTTAAGTATTTAGTTAAAAGAGGAAGTAAAGAATAAAATGACAGTTATTTTTTCTTGTTAATGGATTTCATTTAAGATTCATTGAAGAGAATTTTACTTATATTCATTCCGATGAAACCAACCAGTTAGAAATCAATAATACTAAGCACATATTTATTAAAATCAACTGTTTAATATCAATATGCAAATTAGCCTTCCCATTCACACTGTAAACCACTATTTTGTTGTATATATAAATACAATAGCACGTTATTCGCATGTAGATATGGTCGAAAGTATTAATAATGTATAACAATTTTATTAATAATTGAGTTTTAGATGAAAAATAAAATCATGAAGAATGTGACGTAAATAACTAAGGGAATTATGACTTGAATAGTAATATAGTTTCGGTTACAGACATACAAACCCGCAATCTCCATTATAATAAGATTATAAGTATCAATCTTTTCTTGTGTATTGGAATCTGAGACATCTGCATTTTGTAGCTATATTTCTTTGGTAATAGGACAAGAGGAAACCATCCATTATGATTTAAAAAAAAAAAAAAAAAAAAACTTTTTTTTTTTTTTTAAACACCTACATTCAATTTATTTCCCTGTGGTTACTAATCTAATCATTACCAAGTAGACAAGCTTGTTTTATTAACTTACTGAGTCTTGTGTTTATATAAGGTAGTGAAATGTTGTCTTTGCATAACAGCAGAGATTTTCTTTTCATCACTATGAAAGATTGATCAGCCAATAAGTGACAACAGGTTATAAAAGCAACAGAAAATGTCAGCGAAAGAATTTCACTCATCAATCAACCTTATTAGTACAAGTAAAAACATTTCAGTTTTCAAAGTTCAAAATAACATGAAATGTTCTTATTGATTATAAGAGATCAGATATACAAGGAAGGTCCCAATCTCCTTATTGGATCTAGGAGGGTGCAAGGAAGGTTCAAATACCCTTATGGGATCTAGGAGGGTGGGTGTACAGGTAATCTACACTAATAAATAAACCTCCTGTTTATCCTATTAAGGTCATTTTTGTCAGGAAGACCCACAAGACCTCCACTGGAGAAGTTATATAAGATTGACATATGGTAGTCTACTAGCCTAGCTTGTTAACCATTACATCATTTGATGTATCCTCAGGTTTTAATTGATGTCATATTTGAAGTTATTTGTCCCTGAACAATGCTGGGTATCCCTGCTAGAGCCCTAATATTCTCATGAGATTTAAGAGTATGAATGTGCAAGTAAAAGTCCTAATAAACAACAAACGTTTTTTTCACCAATTGTTTTAGGTGAAGTAGAAAATTAAATCTTTCAATTGCAGGAGCATCAATCAACTGAAATCCTTCTAATCACATGAACAGAAGAGAGAAAGAATAAGTAGTGTGCAGGGCTGGTGTTAAGGTCTCACGCCCCCCTCCCATCCGAATCAATGATACCGGCTACAGATCTACCTACTATATGTCAATTTTCTCCCTCATTTATTCGATTGTTATTCTGACAATAGTCCACTCTGTCGTTTAGATGAAATTCTATTTGGGGATATAATAACAAGTTTTTAAGTTATGATCAACTCTAGGAACAAGTGACAAACAGACCATGTCAGTCCCAACAGGCCTAGGTTTGGAGGGGGGTGGAAAGAAAGAGAAAAGAAATTCACACTAACCTGTTGCATGTACAGGGGGTGCAAGGCTGTTACATGTGTGTGGTGGTGGTGTCCCATGCATGTGTGGGTGGCTTGTGACGCCTGGGTGCATGTGTGATGCAGCCCCATGATGACCATGGTGATGAGGCGGGTACTGAGGGTGTGGCGTTGGAAAATGCGAGCTGTATAGGTTGTAATAATGGGGTGCATTGTTTGGTCCTCCCTGTAATGATAAAGAGAAAAGTGAATGACATCACACATTAAAAGAGATTACAAAGGGGAAAGAAAAAAAAAGAAAAAGACAAACCATAAAAAGAAACAAAAAAAAACAAAAAAAAAACAAAGCAAAAGACAACAAAAGAAACAAAGCAAAAGACTTTGTTAAAAGTTGAAAAACAAAGTCAAAATTCGAATCCTATAAACCAGTGATTCTCAAATTTTTTTTTATCTATGGATCTCTTTGATTCCTATTTTACTATGGTGGACTCCCCATCCACCATAGACATTCTATGCTTAAAAATCCTATTGTATTTTTATATGTTATATGGTCGGGGTGGGGGTGGGGACATATGGCCCATAACTGAGAACCACAGCAATAAACAATCCTAGACATTAACACAATGGTTTTATCATTTTTTTCTCTTTCATTTTAAGTGTAAGATTAATTGCATTGCCTATGAGTAGATCTTTGGAAATTGGTTAGAAGATAATAAACTTGAAATAATTAAATTCTGAGAAATTAGTCTCTACTGCTCCACATTGGCTTGTCCTTTAAAAAATCTGAACTCACTTTGAAGCGAGATCCTTGTTGGGATTTTGGCAATTAAGATCCTTAAAATCTAAGACTATTTTCATATCCAACAATTTCCTTCAGTCTTCTATTAGATTTGAGGTTAGTCATCACTGACATCTAAAATCATTTCTTTGCATGATTACTTATCTAATAGAACACATTAACCACCCAACAAAAAACAAAACAAAAATGCCCTGTCAGTGGGGGATTACACTGACTATCCCCATACAGAGGGATAATACCCTCACCTCCAAAAGGGGTGTCCTGAGTATAACACTAAACTGATCTGATGTTGAGCATCAGTTCTGGAGATATGGGGGGGGGTGGGGGTGGAGTAGCCACTTCATTGCCATTACTCCAGTTTGACCTGGAGTTTTG
>CM042146.1:68577261-68677261 GCA_023376005.1 Doryteuthis pealeii | reverse complement strand
GAGAGAGAGCGAGCGAGAGAGAGAGAGCGAGCGAGAAATTGTGGGCGTTGGGAAATGCAGATCTATTTGTTTGTTTTGCATACCAACCCCTTTTGGATCATTTAATACTGAAAAAAAAAAAAAAGTAATTTTTGATAAACAAAGTACTCAAGTTGCTTACAGTACCTGCTATTGCTTAAGTGATCACCCAATCAAGTATTGAACAGGTTCATTGCTGCTTAACTTTGGTGATCTAGTGGGAATATATAATCTTTGAGATCAGGACTACACAAAATATTAAGACAGTGGAAATTAATAAATAAAAGAGGTTAATTAGGATAACTCAGATAAAATTCCTACTTTAAACCAAGTGGAAATATATCATATTGATGAGCTAACAAAGCAGATTTCTTGAATTCATTTTTTGTTCTAATTTGCATGACTGGATATAATCAGCAGAGGACAAACAGTGCCAAGTCTGACACAAGGTTATGTTGGTAGGGAGGTGCATGTTGCATAATGGTTATCATTATAGAAAATGAACTCAGTGAGGAACCAAATTTAAATCTTTGGATGAGACTTGCATTTTACTTAGTGCATTGGAAAGGCATGAATCCATCTTTGTTTGTTTTGTTTTAAGGCATATCAAACTCAGTGGGTCATTTAATGCTGGCAAAGTTTTGAAAAATTTGTAGCGATAGTTTGGAAGAAAAGTTTTTAAACAAAATTTCTATTCAACCCATAGATAGGACCCTAACAGGTATTACCACTCCAGGTTAGAGTTGACCTGGGAGCAATGGTGATGAGGGGGTACTCCATATTCCCCCCCAGAGCTCCAGAACTGGAACCTCACCATCAAATAGAGATTAACATCATACCTATCAGGACATGAAAACCCTTAGCCACCACCTTCTAGCACATATATGATAAAAAAAAAAGGCTGGGGCTTGCCATAAGGATAATAGAGTTGGGACAATCATATAGGTGCTAGGGCTTGCCATGGCCAGCTGATTGATTGGAGGTGGCCTCTTTGACCACCTATCTAACCTAAGTATGGGCCAAAGTGGAGTGTTGCATGTCCTGGATTGCTCAGCCATGAGAATTCTGTCTTTAAGCATCATGGATCACCACACATGGCCAACAGGTGGCCCTATTGGAGGGGGGATCTTACCCCTCTGCAGAGGTGCAGTTGGGTGTATTCTAAAGCCCCAACCGACACCATGAATCCATCTCTTCTCTCTTACACCAGCTATAAATAAATAATAGGGCAGACTAGGCTTGTTAACATTGGTTCAGTAACAAGTTGAAGAAAATGAAAAGTGAATTCAAACCACAGTTCAAGAATTGACCTTGTGTTGTATCCTGTTAATGGTGGAGTGGTTGGGTTGGTAAATATGTACATTAATAGGTTGGTTGGTGGGCTGGATTTTACAGCATATCAACCCTCGGTTTATTTTATGCCAAAGATATTTTTGTTTTATTCATTCTTGTTGGGTATTCAATTATCTTTAAACATTTTTTTTTTTTTTTTGTAAAACACATTTTAAAACTCAATTTTGATCTATTTAATCCATAGATGGGACCCTAACATGTAGTACCACTCCGGGTCAGAGTGAACCTAGGAGTAATGCCAATCAAGGGGTACTCCATACTCTCCAGAGCTTGAGAATTGGAACTTCACCATTAGATGCAATTTAATGTCATACCCAGGCCACTACAGTTGGGACAATCATATAGGTGCTAGGGCTTGATGTCAGTAATTGATTGATTGGAGGAGGCCTCCCTGACCGCCTGTCTAACCTAAGTAAGGGCTAAAGTGGAGTGTTGTATGTCATGGACAGCTCAGCCACCAAGATTCTGTCCTTAAGCATCAAGAGTTGCTAACCATGGGCAACAGGTGGTTCCATTGAGGGGTGTCTTACCCCGCTGCAGAGGTGCAATCAGTTCAGGGCTGTACATTAATAGGAAAAGTAGATAAAATCCGTTTTTAAGGGTTTGAAAAAGAACTTATGACCAAAAGCAATCTTAATTGAAGATAACTAATGACAACTAGTAAAATAGGGGAAAAAAAAAAAAAAAAAAAAAAATCACTTAAATAAGACAGGAAATATTTGAATTAAAAAAAAAAAAAAAAAAAAAAAAAAATTCTGAATTTTTTGCTTGTTGCTTTGTTTTAACCTCTGGCAGTTTTACGGCCATAAATATTCAACATGAACAGACATTTTATTTTTTTCCATAGTAACTATAAATAAGCAACATAGAATAATAATGATAATAAGCCATTTGGTGGAAAAATAAGAGGAAGCTTCTTTATTCTGATTAACTAAAGAGAAATTGTTTAAGGTTCATGTGTAGAAAGGTGGATTAATGTAGACAGCAGGATGTTGCTGAGCCATCAAAAGTCGACATCTGGTTTGAATAAACACCATCATGTAAACTTGGTTAATTTGTAAAAAGTGGCAAAGAAGGAAACACTAAACCTACAAGAGAGACTATCTTCTTTCTATTGGTAGATTTTCTTTAATACACAAGCCAATATCCAAATGTTATTCTGGAATTTTCTTTGCAATCCACAAAGTCTTGTTGTTGTTGGAGTAACTACCTGCCCAGTTGTAAAAGACTAAAATTCTGATTCAATTTTTGTCTATTACATTTTAAACATCATTTAATTCATATTTACATATAAACTTGCTTAAAAGGCCACTTTCATTAGGCATTAAACTTGATACTGAGTCAAGTTCTATATAAAGATTTATATTATAATTAACTGTAAATAAATAAAGAGAAGTCATCTAATCAGCATTTAATAATTATCTGTTTTAAATTATGATTGGTATAACTGCTAAACACAAACCCCAAATTATTAACAACTTTCAAATTGGAATGGAAATTGCCTTATTCTCTGAGACCTAATTGAAATGGATTTTTTCAGTAGTAATTTGCAATTAAGTCAAAAACTGACCTGTCTCTTACTTCACATTCTGTCTGTCACTTTCCCTCTTTATATATATATATCTTGATTACCTCCTCATTATATATGTTAGTTTCTCTGTGAGGTAAAGAGTGATTAGAGAGTGTGAAATATATCTGTATGTTAAGTTTCAGAAGCAGCTAACTAGTAGCTTCTCAACATCTTAATCAGGTTCATTTAAATTAGGTCAAATGTTTCTTTTCTTAGAAATCTTACAAAATAATTTTAATGTTTTTTAAAAAAATTCTCCGGCCATATTTATTTAAAAAAAAAAAAAAAAAAAAAATTCAATTCGCTTTGCAAATTCACTTTTCCCTAATCCCAATTATCTATCCAGAGCTCAATAGGTGAACAGTCACATTTTGTCTAGTATATATATATATATATATATATATATATATGAGAAGTAAATACACACGCGGTGTGTTTATGATATGGCTTTTTTTAGCCGACAATTTTTGGGAGAAAAAATTTTTTGTGCTTAATTGAAGTTGTACCTAATTTTTGAAAGTTAATTAATTATTAATTAATTAGGCGGGCATACCTATTTAAATGTAAGGCTAAACAAATCGAAAAAAATCAATCTCTGTATGTACATTTCGGCCTATTAGGCCTCATCAGCAGAGCCTTAGATAGGAAAGCCGTCCTGTGTGTATATATATATATATATATATATATATATATGTTAATGACTAGTGGGTAAATTTTATTAATATTGATCTTGTATCATTTTACCAACACCAGTTACCAGGCAGTAGGTGGACAAAGAAATTCAATTACATCTTGTATGGGATAAATTTTATGAAAGCAAAATGCATAAAAATAACAATTCAAACAGTATGTGATGATAATATCTAAATTAAATGCCATGGTGAGCAAAACTGGTTTACCTAGACTAGCAAAAATATGTGCCCTCCTGGCACAAATATTCAAGTTTTAATATAATTAAATATTATATCAAATTAGAAAGACTAATGAAATTAAATAAGAACACAAAAATATCACACTAATTTTTACTTTATTCGAATTGATTCCAAATATAAAATTATACATAGGATTGCTTTTAATACATTTGAGAATAAAACAGTAATATTAGAAATCAATAACCCCAAGTAATTATTTATTAAACACAGTTTTGTTAAAACCTGTATGCAAATTATTCATACCATATACTATAAACATTTCTTTCTTAATGATATATAAACACACATTGCAGGAATTTAAACACATTAATACCACAAGCTGTTTTGAGGTAAATATATCTCAGCTAGACCTTAATAGAGGCATTGTTAATAAATAAGATGCTAATTAAAATTAAATAATGATAATTTAATTATTATTGAGAATATAACGTAAATAACTAAAGAAATGTTGACATTGGTGGTGACAGTTTTTGTTACAGACAAAAAGACACAAAATATGTCCATTATAATAAGATATCAAAACTAAGAAACTTGAAGCAATGTATATTTTCATTGATAGTTCTTTATTTCTACCTCTTTGTTTCAGAAAGAAAGAAAGAAAGAAAGAATCAATCCATCAGACCTGTGCACATCTCAATATAGTGTTTGGCATTTGTAATCAATTACTCACTCACCTCTCTTTCTTCCTCAATACTATGATGAATTAAACGGGGGAAGCAGGTGTTACACAGGAAAGCCTTAAGCCTGCATGTGAAATCAAGATGGCATGTGGTCAGTGAACCAAATATAATAACTGCCACATGGCCAAAAATAAATTGGTGGTAAGCTCTTATCTATCAACTTGGCCAACAAGAGATAAGGAATGGACAATCTGAGTTCATTGAAAATAATTCATTTAATTCAAAGACTTCTGCTTTCTGTGAAAAATATCATATTACTATCAGATGATTTTTCTTGCACATCTCGGCTGCCAAGTGGTAAAGTATCATTTCTTTCTATGTCAATGAATCTCACATTGTTTTTCATTTTACAAGATTAATAAAAATAAAAAAAATTGTTGTTTTGCAACAGGACACAAGCACATATTTAATGTGTTGAGGGAATAATAAAGACATCGATATTTTTATAGTAAAATAAAAATTGAAAGATTAAGTGTTGCATATAGCAAAACAAATGATAGACTGATAGTAACAGGTTTGGAGAATATTCAGCATGAGGGAGAAGGGGGAAAAAAATTGCGTATGTATGTATGTGTGGGAGGTGCTATTCTAGCCTCGGGTTTGATTTATTGCATTTTCAGATTGAGAAGAGGTAAGGTCCATGGCAAAAATCACCAGTTTTCCAGAAAAAAAAAAGCCTTTTTTCCCCCCCTTTTGATGTACCCCTCAAATGAGCCAGTTGCTCATTGTAACATTGTACAATAGGGTAGGTTGATTTATAACTTAAAAAAACAAAATCAAATTATCTCAAAGAGCAAAAGTTGTGTGTTGGTATAATGAATACTGATACCAAAAACTAAATCTTACTTGCACCATTGTTTGAGAAAATAGCAAAGTTTGTCTGCTAAAATGCATTAAAAAATTCTCATTTTCGCAATATCTAGCCTAAAAATTTCTTAGAAAATTTAGCAATTTCAATATTTAAAAAAAAAAAAAAAGATTGTCATTTTAAATGAAATGAATAAAATATAACTATAATTCTTTGTAGGTAAATATAAACATAAGCAATAATAATATAAACAATAGATAAAAACATTTGCATAATCTTAAAAATAACTAATTCTCAAAATATAAATTTTTTACTATTCAACAATAAAATAAATAACTGACTCATTTTATTATCAAATTCATGCCATCTTATTATTGCTTTTTACCATAAGCCTATTATTTTATTCCCAGTCTTGCTCTGTCTTATTACTGTTGTTTTTTATGAGGGTAATCCCAAACGTAAGGTTTCCAAAATATTTAGAAATCACAGAAACATTTATTGCTTATTATCTATGATGTTCAACATGAATTTATAAGAACATCAATCAGTATCCAAATATTTCTCTTCTTAGAGTTTTGGCTTTGCATTCTGTGGATGATGGAGATCATGGTATACACTGCTGAGGAGACCAAAGTTTAGTTGACTAATTTACTCAGCTATTAACTGATTGTGTAAACTTCAAAGACATTTCTAAGATTTTCCTAACATTATACAAGAATTAGTGCTAGTGGTAATGTCCATAGCTGGCAGGTATGAAAGAGTCCATACCTTTCCCAAGGGTATCAGTTCTAAAGTGAATGTAATGGCATGACTGGAGTTTGAACTCACTTGCAGTCAAGCATGTTAGCCACTATGCTCAAGCTGGTTTTTAAGGGAAAATTTATATATATATATATATATATATATATATATATAGTGATACTGACATTTTTTATTTAGTTCATCCTGGAATACACATATTGGCTTTGAATGAGTCCCCTGGAAAATTAATGGGTCTCAACTAAAGTTTCTTAATAGATTGTAGGGTTTTTATATATGATCTGGGGAAATAACTAAAGCCATCTAACTCCTATCTTGTATCCTATCCTGTGTAATTGGTTTTTAAAAACCTATTGAAATTATTTACAGTTAGCTTGAAATGGTCAGGGAAGAAAAAAGAATGATGCAAGGATGTGTACCTATCAGCATCTGTGTGTGTGTGTGTATATATATATATATATATATATATATATATTATATATATATATATATATATATATATCTTAAAAAATTAATAAACACACTTTTCACAAATCAACATCTTAAATGTTCCAAACTGAATATCAAAATAAATAATTTCTAATTACCATCCAAAATCAAAATATACAAAACATTCTGTATCTTACCAAGTGTGTGCATATACTTATGTATAATCACTATGAGCATAAACTTGTGAAATTATATATATCTACACTGTAAACTTTGTTGCCTACACTATAATCCTTCTGTAGACAACCACCCACATTAAGGTAAGGATGGGAGGAGAGTTCTGTTCACAAGTTAAAATGGCATGACTAATGAAGCAAATTGTGAAACTGGATCAAAGAGGTCTACAAATTAGTAACATTAAACTTACCTTAAGAGTTGACATACTAAATACTAATTAATCTAACTTGAAACTCTTGTTGTGGAGTTAGATAATGACCAGCTGTTAAAGAAAAAAAAAACAATACACTCCTCTCCTCCCACAAGACTGACTCTTGAAACCTAAGGAGAGTTGATATTTAAACCAATCTTTTTTGAACCTATACTTAAAGTATCATTTAAAGGATGAATGTATCACTGAAGGGTTGCATCAGGTCAATTAATATAAAAGACAGTTATCATAAGAAAAATATAATATATATATATATATATATATATATATATATATATATATATATATATATATATATATATATATATTATCTGATAATATAAAATATTTAAAGAATTAAAAAAAAAACTTTTAAAAAAATCAAAAACAAACTGAAAACTCTGTATTCTATATACAGAGTTTCAGGTTTAAATTTATAGTAAAAAGATTTTCCTCATTTATGCAAACTAATCACATCTTGCAAATCAATTACTATTAAGTAGTAAGTTTTACCCTCACTAATTTTCCTTATACTTTTTAGTTATAATTGTGAAAGAAAAACACTTGTTTTATGACCATCTAGATTTGTGTATTAAATTGTATTCAGTTTTCTTTTTCTGCATCACTGTTTGGTTTCTTTCTTTAATAGCATATCAACCTTCATGGGTTATTTAAAGCCATCCTTGTCCTTGTAGAAGAACGGTAGTAGTATTATTTAACTTCCAGCTGGGTAGGGGCGTTCATACCTTTCCCAAGGGTATCAGTCTGAAAGTGAACATAATAGCGCAACTAGAGTTTGAACTCACTCACTATGATGTCACAGTCCAGGATCTTACCCACTACACCACAGGGACCCCCCCCAACACACACATCACTGTGTTCTTAGACATCTTTTTACAATGTAATAGTGAGCTAGTCTTGCAGATTAATTACTATTAAGTAGCGAGTTTTCTTACTCATTAGGTCCCCTATACTTCTGGCAAATCTAATTTTACTTTCTTTTTTTTAAGGGCACATTGTGTGGTTATTGAGCTAGGTTAGCAGACCATTATTAGTGAGTTTAAATCTCACTGAGTGACACATTTTTGGCTTTGAGTCAAACTAAGCTTAGTAAATAACCATCCCTGTTTTTCTTCTCTCAAACATCCAGAGAATTTTTTTTTCTTTTAAATTATTATTTCTTTTGTTTATTTAAGTGATTTGAAAGAATTTCAGTTGACCATTACTCCCCATGTTCTTAACTTGCCAACATGGCTGATGCTAACATCTTGAATCCATAGACAAGCACAAGTAAATAATCCGGTTATTTAGAAAAATAATAGAGAAAAAAAGAAAAAGTAACTTCTGTTCTAGTTGAGTCCGAGTTGTTGGCTATTTAAAACTGAAAATGAAATAATTGTTGGTGATGATAGTTACTACAAAGAAGTAAAGTAAAGAGGCGGGTTTAGCTCAGTTGATAGAGCATTCACCTAAAAACCACAAGGTTCTAGGTTTGATACCGGCCCTCACCAACTCAGCATGAGTAAGCACAGCTTGGATCTGTGTGGTAAAGTGGGGTGTTGATAGTAGGAGTGTTGCTTCACCTCAGGCACAATAACAATCTCCTTAGTTAAGCACTAGGGAAAAAGGGGTAGACTCCCTTGCTGTCCAGCTGATACCGACAATGGGCTACTCCGCTGGTTTTTTAAAAGAAATAAAACAAACATTAGAAAAAGAAATCTAATTCTAAAAAGGAAAAATATATAATTTGTAATCGAAATTCAGTCATAATTACTGGATTGGTAAAATGGAAAGTCATTTTTTGTAAATTGTGTAACTCGAGTATCAGAATTAACAGAGAAATAATAGGAAGAAACAAGTATTAAGGATAGGGAAAAATGTTTACTAAGCAAAGATACAAGGTGAACAGAGTAATTAGGAATTGCTAGGTTTAATTAACAATTCCTGTGAGATCTTTGTTTCTAACTTCTGGGGTTTTGTCAGACATTTGTAGGAAAAAAAAAAAAAAAAAAGGATTTGATTTTCATGGTTTATGTACTATATCACAATAAAGAAATTTGAATTAAAGAAATCATAAGAAGATTTTTTTTTAAACATTTTCATTGAGATAAATGTCTAAACTATAATTACAGAAACAATTTTGATCAAATTAAACATTCACTGAAAACTTGTATTAGGCATTGAGAAAAATCTTTCACAAAAAACGAAAAAAAAAAAAAAAAATCTATGAGTAACAAATAGTCTTTGAAATTTATTTTTGTATCATATTAAAACTATTCCCTCAATTTTAAATTCATATTTATTTTAAGGGCAATGACTTTAGAAACATAGGAAATGAACCTAATCACTTGTTGACTGTAGACACTCCCATAAATTAACCTTTCTCTGAAAGTCTATCTTTAATCAAAACCATTAAAAATATACAAGTAGCATTTGTTGTCAAAAATGTAAATAGAATTCACATTTTCATGATTCTGCAATGGCACAGATTATGTCTGCATTGTGTATTAGACATTTGTTTTTGTTAAGAATTGGCTTGTATTTTCCTTACAAGGGTTCTTCGTTTCCTTTTTGAGGTTTTGATCTACATCAGAAAGGTATTACTTAACCTTTTTAATTAAGTAACTTTTATAGTTCTCTCTATGACCAATAAAGAAACTTTACCTTTTTACTTGCAGACATTCCAAAAAGGAACATTTTAGATAGATAGATAGAGAGAGAGAGAAAGAAAATGGAATACACAAGTATCAGCAAGGACAACTTTCATTCAAATTTCTATTATTATTATTATTATAGATTGATGTAGTCAGACTAGAGTCCATCTTGATGGTTGTTATAGTAACAATGTTTCAGACATTGAACCCTTTGACCAAAAGGAATCAGTTTTAGTCAGTAACCATCTGAGAATTATAAACTGAACCTCAAGAGTAGATTGTTCTTATGTCACTTGCTTAGAGGATATTTTGTATTACTTAATTCTTCAGAGGATAGAATAACAAGAAAAATAATTGTTGTGTCTATAAAAACCAAGATAAGGAGACTAATCTGAATATATCAATGTATCATAAGCAAATTTTCATCTTATTTTGATTCACCTGTAAATAAGAAAATGGGGGGGGGGGGCATATAAACGCATTACATTTTCTTATTAATTTATGTCACATACCAAGTGATAATTGTAAAAGAAATTTATACTGTGTAAACAAGTGGTAGAATTGAGCTAAAATTTTATCAACTTTTTTTGGGGGGTGGAGAGAAAAATCCAGAACTACAATGTGACAAATATGTCCAAGTCTACAGATTCTAAAATTAATAATTTATGAATACCTAGAAAATATATTAATCTTACTTAAAAGCAACAAATAGAATAACATTATTTTTTGACTGAGTGGCATAACAACTTTGAAAAATTTAATGTCTTTCCAAGGCAACAAAATGAAACAATCATAAAACAATCACTTCTAAAAAGAATTGTAATTACAAGATGCTTAATAAACCTATGATTTATTACTTATTTGATATGAGAGAGAGAGAGAGAGAGAGAAAGAGAGAGAAAGAGAGAGAAAGAGAAAGAAAGAGAAAGAGAGAGAAAGAGAAAGAGAAAGAGAGAGAGAGAGAGAGATTAAGCCTCATAAAACAAGAAACCTATAATGATTAGCCATAATCATAAAAGTAAATGATACTAGAGAATTGCAATTACTTACATGTAAGAGTGATTACAATAAATTTAAATATGAAGAAGAAGAAGAGGTGATATGGAAATAGGGGAATGTGCTAAAGTAATTAACCCTCTCTGCACAAACACCATTAGTTGATATTTTGCAAACAACTTATCCATCCTCTTGATAAAAAAAAAAGAAAAAGAAGAAAAGTCAAAGTTGGGACAATTAAAAAAGAATCCTGTGTGGAATTACACAGATATTAGATTTTGTCACTCATCCTCCCACTTTTATTTAAGCTGATTCTTCTGTAAAGAAATACACTAAAGAGAAATCCTTCCCAGCAGGTTTTTTCCACAGCAATTCCATTACCCCCCTCCACCCTTTAACCTTTCCCCTATCTGAATGACTGTTCCTGAAGCTACAAGAAAATTCTTTACATTCCAATGTAAAAAGGGATGGATATGGGATATGAAGAGAAAACAGTTTACATGTAGAATTTTCCTTAGTTTTTTTAGTTCTTTTAATTTTTTTTCGTTTTCATTCATAGTATTTTTTATATATATATATATATATATATATATATATATATATATATATATATATATATGCTTAATTTTTTTCTCTTACCCTGTACTTCCAACTCAAAAGGAGAAGATGGAAATATTAATTGGAAATAATTAAGAGGGAATAAAGGTGGGAAAAAAAGGAAGTAAAGAGATGAAATAATTGAAGAGATAGTCAAAGAAAAGAGAAGAAGTGAAAGAAGAAAAGAGAAAAAGTAAAGAAAGGGAGATAAGAAAAAAAGAAAAGAAAAAGAAAAAAAGTAGATTAAAAAAAAAAGAAGAAGTTTAGGTGTTCCCTCCACGTTTTGCTGTCTGAACTGAGAGAGATCCAAGGTCAAATTGAACAGCTGGTTTTCAGTCATCTCAATTCTGGTTGGCTGTGACTTAGCAGATTCTTTTCATTTACCACTGACCTGGTAAGAGGCACTGCCCAAATGTGTGAGATCAGATAGAGAGGTAATATCTAAACACAACACCTACCAGTGAAAATCCAGGCCAGTTTATTTTTGTTGTTTTTTTTACTCCTTATGCTTGTCAACCATTTCATCTCCAGCAAAATCAACTAAACAAAAAGTTATAAACCCATGAGTGGATTGAACTGGAGACCAAAAGGAAAGAAAGTCTATAGAGTGAAAGATGGTGAATATGATAATTTAGAGAGAATCCTTTAAAAGTGACTTATTCTTCCATGAACTGGAAGATAAAAACCAACAAAGTGACTGAAGTGTAAAAAAAAAAAAAAAAAAAAAGTGGTAAAGATAAAGAGATGAACAAATCAGTGGATTTTTTGTTGGAAAATATTTCCCCTATATAATTTGATTTGTTTGCAAATGACAAATTCATTGAGAAATTTTTCTTTTTTGAGAATAATTAAGAAATAAAATGAATACAACTACAGTCATTCTAAAGTGGGGAGTTGTTTTAGAATATACATTTAATGGAAAAAGTGCACCCTACTTTGATTTCATCTTTATAAAAAGGGGGTTGGGGTTGATTTACAATGTAAATATAATGCTCAGAAGGGCCGGTTTAGCTGTCAGTAGAGCATTTGACTAGGAACCACAAGGTTCCAGGTTCAATACTGGCCCTCGCCAATTCAGCGTATGAATAGCACAGGGATCTGTGTGGTCTGATAGTAGGTGTGGCGTTCCACATCAGATGCTAAAAAAAAAACAATCTCCTTGGTCTAGTGCTAGTGAAAAGGGGATAGACTCCTTTACTGTCTGGCTGATACTGACTTTAGGCCCCGCGACGATATAAAGCAGGGGGTGGGTGATCATTGTAAAATATCTACATAACTTTTATTGAAAAAAATAGAAAATATTTAAAAAAGACATTTATTCTCAAAATAATTTACTTTTTTTCCCCTACAATAATTGGTTATCAGTTTTCTATTTAAATAAAAGGATTTATATTAATTCAGATTAAAAGTGGGGTTAATCTAAAGCCAAACTGTTTTTATACCTTATTTTTTCCAATGCAGGTATCATTGGGGAATGAGATAATTGATAAATGGGCCAGACTTTGGCTTGTTTAACAAAACTTTGCTCAATGCCCAATAATACCAGCATGGAAAAAATAAGGAAGTTTGTTTTCAGGTTACCCTTACCAGATTTTTAACCTGGATTAATATGCATCTAACAAAAGTTTTAAGAAAATACCAACCAAATTCAGACTTCTACAGAGTAGATTTTCCAACTTATGGTTACCCTGTGACCAATTGTCACAATGTGAATGTCTAATGTTAAAGTTCTTAAAAAAATTGAGCAGAAAAAAAAACCAATGTGATATTATATGTGAATGATGATTGGCTCAAGCATTCATACAAAAAAAAACATTTTCTCTTTGCTTGAATTTGAATCTTTAAATGTTCCATAATAAAGAAAATGATACTTGAAATGAAAAAAGTAGAAATTCACTCCACAATTTGGGAGGCAGTGAAAGTTATTTAAAAGTAAGAAGAACTCTTGGGTTGGCTTTATGGAAAAGTTTCAAAGAAACCAAGTGACAACCTTTACAATAAATTGAATTCTTCATAGTAAGAAAGGAAGGAACTGACCAAATGTTTATTGTTATTGAATTTTGTAAGAAATTTATTTTGTTTTACTATTTTAAGAGATCATTTCCCCCAAAAAAAAAAATTAAAAAAAAAAATCAGAATGCATAATTTAAACCAAAAACAAAACAATGTAAAAACTATATAAACCGGTAAGGAACATACTTTCACAGTCGTATTTCTATTAAAAAGACTAGCAAAACAAAACACCTTCCAGGTGGTGTTAATATTAATTTTTGAAAGATATTACCTGAGGGGGTGGGAGTTAAAAATTCAATGTCAGAGAGTTTGTACCATAAGTAAAATCATCAAATTTATTAAAGGAGTAAAAGAATAAAACAATGAGTACCGTCCAAAGTGTGCATGCTCAAATTTTGAGTGTATTCATTCTATGTTATAATGATTTTGGGTAATGCGACAGTTACAGACAAATAGAGACCTAATCTTCATTATTAATAGATAATGAAACAAAAACAAAAGCCCTGTTTAGAATTATATTTACATTGTAAATCAAACATCTGTCTTGATAAACAGATACAAACTCAGGATGCAGTTTTGGATTGGTGCACATTGTAAATAATCAAGCCTCCTCCTCTTCCTCCTCGTTTTAGAGTCACATCACTTGCTTACACTTTAAAAAGTTTAATTTTTAAAAATCAAAATTGAAAAATTTAATGAAGAAATAAAGTTTAGTTGATTGGATTTTATGGCATGCCAACCCTCAAGATGTTTTTGTTTTATTCATTCTTGTTGAGTATTCAAATTTTTTTTAAAAGTCATTTTTTAATCTCATTTTTTATCTATTTAACCCATAGATGGGACCCTAACAGGTACTACCATCCCAGCTTCATAGTAGACCAGGGAGTAATGGCAATAAAAGTACTTCACATTCCCTAGAGATCCAAAATTGGAACCTCACCACTAGATGCTGTTTAGTGTCCTACCGAAGACACAAATATCCTTCACAACTAAAGTTTTATTTCATCTATAGATGGGACCCTAACAGGTACTACCACTCAAGGTCAGAGTGAATTTTGAAGAAATGAAGATTATATTCAGACAAAGCAGATAAAATTAATTAGAAAATATATTTTCTTACACTAATTTGTTAAACCAAATCTTAACAATGAGAGAAGTAAGGTAAGAAATAAAAGAAATTAGAAAAAAAAACACGTGAAAATGGGAAATTGATAATCTTGGGTCATTAAAAAAAATATCTACTTAATAAAAGTGGAGAGAAAACCTTTTTATACAAAATTTAAAAATATGATTAAGAAAAAAAAAAAAATATATATATATATTTCAGTTCGTGTGTAAATTGTATGGTGGGTTCAATGTTGTTCAGTCTGTGTGTGATTTCGGTGATGTTTATTTCGCTTGGATCCAGAAAATAATAAAAATATGTAGACTATGCACATCCCACTGCTATTTTCAACATACATATATATATATATATATATATATATATACCAATCAGAATATTCATACTGTGGATAAGCATTGTCTACTAACAACATTCATTAAAGAGGACAAAATCCATAGAAAATATTTGTTCTTATATGGAATTTACTAAACTGGTAATTTTGAGCAAATTCCACCTGCTGCTGCTGCTGAGCAGCTGTTTATGAGCAGGACTTACATTGAAAAATTCAAGGTTTATTACACAATGGTTTCTTTCATCAGATTTAGTTATTTTGAATAAAAATATAGACCACCTTAAATAATATAAGGTACAACCAAACTATGAATTGTGCTTGCATTTGAAATATAATAATACAATACAAGTACATAAAATGAAATCCATATTTTAATCTATGAATTTAATTCTGTAAAAAAAAAAAAAAAAAAAAAAAAAAAAAAAAAAAAAAAAAAAAAAATTAAAACACACACACACACACACAAAGAGAAGGTTGTGATAAAAATAGATCTTTAAAAATAAGCAAATCTTACATTTTTATAGTGAATATAAACCTTACATATAATAGACACTTAAAAATTATTTCAGCTGGTTTTATGCTTTCACTGTATGTCCTGTTAATCACTCTTAACACTTTTTTCTTCTTTAACCAAATCAACAAAAAGAAAGTATTTGGGAATTATACAGTCAGTAACTCTTTTCCAATTTATGATTGTAAAATGGAGTGAGTGTATATATACACACACTCTTTAAAACAATTTTTATTACTGAGCAAGATTTAGATTTTCTCCCAATTAGCAGTTGGAAGGGTTAAAACTTCTTAACTAAAATCACTTTATGCTTTTAATCCTTCAACTGATTTGAATGTGACAAAAAAAATAAATAAATAAATAAAAAAGAGTAAATCTGAAATTTCCAAATCCATTTAAGCATCATATCGTAAATCAAAAAGTTTTCTTAAAACAAAAGCACCTCTATGCTGCTTCAATAAACTTATTTCCTCACTTAAAGCCATTAAACAATTTTTTGAATGGAAGCTTTCTTTTTTCCAGAACCAATTCAAAAGTTAAAAGAATAAAAACATCTGTAGGTACATCAGTAAGACCATAGGCAAAAAAAAGAAAACATTACACTTATCACAAATATTTATTTTTCAACATAATTTCCTTCCTTGTCAAAGCATTTAACCTA
The DNA here is from genome assembly GCA_023376005.1 of Doryteuthis pealeii. Classification (NCBI taxonomy): domain Eukaryota; kingdom Metazoa; phylum Mollusca; class Cephalopoda; order Myopsida; family Loliginidae; genus Doryteuthis; species Doryteuthis pealeii. Next base: position 68,661,396 of record CM042146.1, on the reverse strand, counting down.
ACACTTTTCTATTAATCAAAATAGTTAAAAGATTGTACAGTGACAATTTTCACTAATAATTATGTTAGGCCTACTGATTCACCCATGTGTCTCTATTAGTCTTTTTTTAAACATTTTTTTTTAGAAACCAAGAGGCCCCTTCCTAGAGTTAACACTTGGTGTGTGCACAGTGTGTGTTAAAAGCATGCTAACACAGATGATAACTGCTTCATGGAAGTCATTGCAAAATAAATTACTATAAATTCTTTGAATAAAAACCATCATTTCCAAACTATGAATTATGTAAATTCCTTAAATTAATTTTTAATCCAATTAAAAAATATTGTTTTCTTTCTGAACAATTATTTTCATAAACATTAACAAAACATTTTCTATATGAATAATTTTACTTTCTGAACTTTAAAATCATCCAACTATTAAGTTTATCAACAACTTTTTGTTTTTCTATTTTGCTATAAAAATATTCTAATAATGTACAACAAGCATTTGTAAAAACAAAATTATTTTGATGCTTTTTTGTTAAATTTTAATGGGGAAACCCCAGTTACACATTTTTTTTCCAATTGTTAATATGCATATAAATTTCATTTGTTTATTTATGACTGTTAAAAAAAAATTATTCCTTCCTTTCAAACAGTCACTTATCCCTTATTACTCTAAGGGGATAGACTTCCTCGCTGTCTGGCTGATACCAACTTTAGGCCACCCCAACGATTTTATTACTCTTTTGTTCTAAGAAAACTAAATAACAAAATCAACAACTTTCTCTCCTTAACTGTTGACATAGACTAATCAGACCAGAATAATTGTTTTACCCTTACAAATGATAAACTTCAAAATATTAAATTTTAGTGGATTTTACTTAATAAATTCTTAGAGCCTGATGTTTTATTTAGTAAAACTATGACAGGATTTGTAACATACTGATGTCTAATTGTATGTCATCGTCAGGGTGGCCTAAAGTCGCTATCAGTGAGGGTGTCTATCCCATTTTCACTAGCACTAGACCAAGGAGATTATTTTGGTATCTGAGATGGAGCAGCACACCTACCATCAGCTCCTCACTTTACTGCACAGATCTCTATGGTACTCATATGCTGAGTAGCCGAGGTTCGGTATTGAACTCGGAATCGTGTAGTTCCTAGTTGAACATTCTACTGACTGAGCTTATTGTAATAGTCTCACATTTTCTAATTTCAATTGATATCACAAATTTTGAATAATTCTAACAAAACTACAAGATTATATAAAAGTTGCTAAAATAGAACCATTTTTATACTCATACTACTTGAATTTTGAAATCAACCAAATCTAATCTACTTCAAATTCTTGACAATCAGCAATAATTATTTCTTTATGAGTACTAGCAAATATATGCACCCTCCGGGTGCAAGTATTTAAGTTTTAATGTAATAAAATATTATATTAAATTAGAAAGTCTAATGAAACTAAATAAGATTGCAGATAAAAAGATTTGAAACAGAGGGGGGTATAATCGAAAAATAGAACAACTGAAACTTACTCTTCCATCACTCTCGTCTTTCATTGTTATTTTTTCTAATTTAAGTATTTAGTTAAAAGAGGAAGTAAAGAATAAAATGACAGTTATTTTTTCTTGTTAATGGATTTCTTTTAAGATTAATTGAAGAGATTTTTGCTCATATTCATTAAAATAAAACCAAACAGTCAGAAATCAATAATACTTAGCACATATTTATTAAAATCACATTTTTAATATCAATATGCAAATTAGCCTTCCCGTTCACACTGTAAACCGCTATTTTGTTGTATATATAAATATAATTGCATGTTGTTAGTATGTAGATATGGTTAACAGTATTAATAATGTAAAAGAATTTTATTAATAATTAAGGTTAAAATAAAATAAAAATCATTGAGAGTGTGATGTCAATAACTAAGGAAATTGTGACTTGAGTAGTGATATAGTTTCGGTTACAGACAGAAAAACACACAATCTCCATTATAATAAGATTAAGACCATGAGATATAGTTTCTAAGTAATCTTAATATCAAGTTGTTAAAACAGAGTTATTCTAGAATTTAGTAACATCAAGTATTTCTATAATAATATATAATAGACCATATGTTATGATTCAAATTAATTCACTGAATTCAAAAAAGAAATTATGGTTATTTGATACCAAAAAAGTAATTCTATGAATATTAGATATTATCGATAGCCACAGTATGTTAAAAGCTAAAATCAAGACTCTTTAAATTAAAATATTATGTACAAAACAACAAAAAAAAAATAAAATTTTAATTAAAATAACAAACTTAAAGTTTACACTTAAAAAAAAAGCGAGCAGCACACTAAATTCATTTTTTTTTTTGCACTAAGTAAAATTGGGTAAGAATATATAAAATGAACTTTATGAGAAATGTGAAGAGAAAAATATTATTAGAATGAGAGAAGAGTTAAATTCTAAACAAGGACATAAGGCCAAAAGTGAAGAGGAATACAACAGAGACTGTCATCTCTCATCTTGTCTAGGATGACAAAAAAAAAAAAAAAAAAAAAAAAAAAAAATTCTTTATATGAGAGAAGTTTTAGTTATTAAGGAACAAATCTGTTTCTAGTCTACTTGGTAAAGGAAATTAAAACAAAGCTGAAATGCTTTAGGTGTCCCAAAATTAATCTACCAGAAAGTCTCTCTCTCTCTCTCTCTCTCTCTATATATATATATATATATATATATATATATATATCATTGAAAGGAAGGAAAAACTCAACACCGTTATTCCATAATAAATTTATTTCGACCAAAATTGGGGCCTTTATAAATCTAAGTTGTTATTATACATTGAACTCTCTGTAGTGATTTAAAGATTCACTGTATTTATACATACTGGATTATACAATAATAATTACAGTGTCTTAGATATCACATATAGAATCATCCCTTACTACCAAGTTTTGGATACCATATATATATATATATATATATATATATATATACACACACACACGTGTGTGTGATATAGGAAAAATTTAAAATAAAAAAGACAAGATTCAATAGGTTTTTTGTATGACACAGAAAATGACAGTAGTCAGTTGAGTAAATGATATGCCATTTGAAATAAAAGCAACAGTCACCTTCATGAAAATAACAATACATAAACTGAAGACATTTTCTTGCATCATGTATTTATCCAACCCCACCACCATGGACAGGATGTGACACTTGGTCAATTTTAAGTGAAGTTGGTTACAATTCAGAGTTTTCCTTCTCCTAGATTGGTTGCCTTACCAAGACTAAAGAACCCTGTCTACCCTACAAAGGTAGCGTAATTTTTATTGTCAAATTTAGTCTACTTTTTTTCTTTTTGCATCATGTAATTTTATATAATAGTTAATTATTTGTTGGTTGGTTTTTTTTACATCATTTCAACTCATTTCAGCTCATTTAATGCCAAATCAAGTTATTTTGATATGTGGTTACTTACAGTACCTGTTGTTGCTTAAATGGTCACCCATTTAAGTATTTAACAGGCTCATTGCTGCTTAATTTCGGTGATCAATCAGGAACTGGTGCTTTCAATGCAACTTGACTGTAAGTTTGTTAATTATTTGTCTGAATTTTTGAGGTGACACTTGATAATTTTGAGTTTGACAAAAAACACCTGAAGAAGGCCAGGGGGAACATGGGCTGAAATGTTCTACATAAACAATAAAGATGAAGACAGCAGATGTGAAAAATCTAAATAATACAAAATAGTTAATTATTCTAGAATTCAATTATATTTTAGTTAATATGAATAAAAAAATAATGAATATGATATAAACATTTGTTGCCAATATCTCAAGAGCCAAGTGAATATATAAATTATTTTTAACAATTTTTATGTAAACAAATCTACGTGAAAGGAAATAATATTATTTGTTAAAACGACATCATTAAATGACAGCAGCATTATTCATCATACAGTGTGAAGAATTGTTGCCACTAAAATAATTTGTTCCCTTTATTGTTTGTTGGTGGATGAAAGAAAGTCAACAGTTTTGCCAAGTTATAATTGGAAACTGTTTGTGCAGTCAAGTGAACATTAGAAGAAAAGAACGGTTGAAAAAATAGGAAACTACAAACACAATGTGAAAAGAAAGAATGAAATACAATCATACAATGAATACAAAACTACAAGATCAGAAAAAAAGTATATATATATATTTGAATCATTTTGCATGTAAATTGTATGATAAACATCTTTCAAGGTCTGACTCAGAGAAAACACTAAGGAACTATTATTTCCGGGATTTAACAAACTTATTTGTTTGGCAAGCAATATAAGCATCAATATTACTTTGTAGAAAAATCAGCATGGTGAAAAGATTGCTTATTTTTATATAGAGCTACAACATTCTGAAGTATTCAAAAAAATAAGAAAGAAAAAACAACCTGATGGTTGGATAGTAAATAGCATCTCTTTCAGGCTGTTTATATCAATATTCTTAGTAATAGTATGAAACAATTGTAAAAGTAACAATTAAAATTCATATAGAATAAATATAAAAGTAGACACTGCATATATATATATATATATATAATGTATAATAGAAAAAGAAAATAGATGGGGGAAGGGGTGGGGGAACAAAACCTTAGATATGGATTTATATTTCTTTTTATTAATTTTTTTTCTCTTTTTATTAGAATGAAGTGTTTATCTGGAAGTCTGAAGAGAATTCTTTCCATCAAAATGTAATAAGTGTCATGATCTGTAAACATGTGATATTGGTTGTTGAGAAAAAAAACAAAGCAAATGAGGAATAAAGGAAAAAAAAAAAAGAAAGAAAATAAAAGAAGCAAAGAGAAAGAAAGGACAAGTAAATGTAGACAGTTGAAAAATAAAAACAAACTATTGTAAAATGAAAAGTAATGAAAAAGAAAAAAAGTCCTAAGTAAGTTGAGAAGGGGAGATGAAATGCACATTGCTGCATGATCTGCTCAATGCTGATGCATTTAAACAAATAAAAACAGGAACCAGAAAATGTCAGAGAAACAAAAAGTGTTGACCTGAATTTTTAAGAAACCTTAGTTTAAAAAAAAAAAAAAAAAAAAAAAAAAAAAAAAAAAAAAAAAAAAAAAAAAAAATCAACATTCCAAAAACAAGAGAAAAATAATAGATTGGGGAAAGCTTTTCTTCTTAAAATAAATATGAAAGAGAAGAAAAAAAAATACCTGGAAGCACAAAGTCTGACAATTAGTTTTTTTGTGTGTGCTTTTAAATTCAAAAAGATTTTAAAAAAATCTTCTAACAGTTCAATTCAAAGTGAAATCCTCTGCATTTATCACAATAACTGATTCTGAAATCAACTAATGCAGCCTCAAGCAAAAAAGGATTTTGTTATTTGGACAGTGGTAAAACCCTTAAATTAATATATATAAATAACTTTGGTGAAAAATCCACTTTTCATCGAAGAAAGCTTGTTGACAATATACATATACATATATTAACAGGTTTTATTTTTCTATATCATCACTTAAGATAGATGATTTGTTGATTTAATCTGAACACCTCATGTGAGATGCAAGTTGTCTACACCTTAAAGTCTATAAATCTTAAGACTTAAAGCAGTTTTAGTGGAACTGACTGCTGAACATTAACTGCACTGTGGGGTGGGGGTGAATGAAAGAATCCAGTAACTGAACTAACAATAGAGGAAGAAGTTTGGTGTGATATACTAAATTAGAAAGAAAATCTATAAGAATAGGCCACACTGACTTGTAGTTGCAACTGGTCAGAAAAAAAAAAAAAAAAAAAAAAAAAAAGGAAAAAAGAAAAAGAAATACAAATATATTGAGCTTTATCTTTTTTTTTTTTTTTTTTTTTTTTTTGAAATTTGAAGAATTTATCTGAGAATCATGAAAACCATTTTACATTTTTATTTACTTTTGCCAATAGTGAAATTGAAAAGAAAAGAAAATTGAACATTTATGATAAAACACAGGAAAATTTTATTTTTTATTTTTTCAAGTGATTAAACAAATAGAGGAAAACATTTTTAACCCTTCATTTAAGTTTAATAAAATGCAAAAAAGAAACTTTATGACATTTTGTTTGAAATTTTATAAACTGATAGAGTTGATTTGCCAATTTGTCTTTGTGTTACGTTGTAATACTCACGGTACTAAAACGATACATGCACCGTAGTCCTTTTTTCTTTCTTGGTACTAAAACTCCGATAAAAAATCATAACCCGAGAAACATGTCGTCACAACTCCCAGCCTTTATTAACGTGCTCGTCTAGTGGCTTCTACCAGGGAGGAGGGGAGGCAGAGAGAACGAGAGAGAGAGAACACTACTAAATTCCTGGGCTCTAATCAGGTCTGTCCCCTACAACGCCTTTCTTCCTTCCCCCACGTCACCACGTGACTTCCGGTCAACACCCGACTTCCGCTTGCCCCTCAATTCTTCGTTCGGGGTCACGTTACGGTCAAAGCCATCGCTCTCCTCTTTTGGGTCATCACTATTTTTTAAGCCTTTGTTATTTATTCCTCCTCCTTCCATTAGCAGTTCTAGCTCACAAAAGTCAGGAATATACCCATATTGCAACATTTGGCTTTAAAAGGAAAATATATTGCAAAGAGGAAATAAAATCCAGGAGGATATGATTGTCTTTTGACAAATTGGTTTAGTTTCTTTGTTTCTTAATTGGATATCAACCATCATGCATTATTTGAAGCCATCCTTGTAGAAGAACAGTAGTGGTACAATTTGTGGATGAGTGGTCGGTTCATACCTTTCCTAATGGTATGTTTCAAAGTGAATGTAATAGCATTAACAACAGATTTTCTCATTATTGCAATTAGATATTATCAATAGATGATGGTTGGTTAGTTGGATTTTAGGCATGTCAACCCTTGTTGGATTATTTTATGCCAAAGACGTTTTTGTTTTATTCATTCTTGTTGAAAAAAAAAAAAAAAAAAAAAAAAAATTTTAAACAAATTTTTTCAAAAACCTAATTTTTATCATTTTAACCTATAATAGATACTACCACTCCATCAGTAGAGGATTGGAATCAATCAAAAAAAGGTAAGGAAGATTATTCAAAGTCAGATAGGATTTTATATTTATCGGAGGAATAAAACTGTTATTGGTAGATCTAAAAAGAAACCTGTGCTTTCAGCGTGACTTGACCATAATACATTTTCATTGGTGAGCAAATCATCAAACAATTTTACTAAAATAAAGCCTCATCTTTCTTCATCTATATATTAAAAACAGATACTAGATAAGATGACAAGATATGCAGACCTTTGTTAAGACACTGTTGTTTCTTCCCTCAACAACTCAACTTTCATGTTATTTACAGTTTGATTTTTAAAAAACCAACGGAGCATAAATAATCTTTTGGTTCTCTCAAAAACAACAAACAAAACCAAAAAAAAAACAAAAAACACTTCCATTACATAATTGTTTTTACAGATAAGGGAAAAATGTAAAATACTATTAAGAATTAGTCATAAAAAAAAAGAAAAAAGATTATAAATCATTTACTAGTGAAATTTCCCAAGAGATTTGGTCTAATCTCAAACATTCCTTGGACCTTAACACTGAACTATGGGGTGATATTCTTTGTGTGTTTAATCCAAAGAATAAAACAAAACAAAAACAACAATCCAGTCATTGAATTATCGCTGGATAATCAAAGAAAAAAAAAAAAAAAAAAAAAAAGGAAAAAGTATTGTATTTACATTTGTAGTATAAGGCAATAGTTGGTTCGGGGGGAGGTAATGAATATTAACCCTTGAAGATGTTTAACTTTTAAGTCTTTATGAAAAGCAGGAGCTATGCCCATGTTTATTGTTGCAACCATGAATCCTGGGGGTTAGAAAGGCTTCTGAACTGGTAATGAGGTAAAATAAATTCCTGCAGACACCATCTATCCCCTCACATAAGAGGTGTGTGTGTGGAGGGGGGTAGGGATGGGTTCTGGCTGTAGAGCACATTTTCAGCTATTCTCCTTAATTCATTGATATCCTCCTTTTCAAGCAACTAAAAGTTATGTTCAATTGCTACCAGAATTTAAAGAAAAGTTTGTTTTTTTTGTTTTACGGCATATCAACCTCAATGGTTCATTTAATGCCAGGAAAGTAAAGGAAAGCAATCAATTTGACAATAGCATATGGAAATGGAAATTAATGCAGAAAATTATTTTCTTTAAAAAATAAAATAAAATAAAGCAATAAAAACCTCAGTGTTTAATTGGAAAAATCACTGAGACTCTAAAACTATCCCATATGGAAAATAAACAAATTTCACACATAGGCTCTTCACAAATTTTCAGATATGATTGATTCTAACAACATATCAATCTGTCTAGGGTTATTTTATGCCTAGAGGTTAAGGAATTGTTGTCATTGTATGTTCATATTTACATTTTATGTAGTTGCGACTTGAGTTTTATTTTTTATTTTTATTTTTTTTTAAACAGATCTATTTGGCCCATAGATGGAACCCTAACAGGTACTACCACTCCAGGTCAGAGTGAACCTAGGAGTAATGGCAATAAAGAGGTACTACACACTCCCCAGATCTCAAGAACAAGAGCCTCCCTATAAGATGCAGTTTAGTGTCATATCCAAGAGGAAGGGATCTTACTAATCTGCAGAGGATAATAGCTTATTCTAAGCCGTGCAAACAGACTGGAAATTTTCAGAAATTTGTCCAGTTAGAAACTGCTTGGTGATGATGGGTTGAGAAAAAAGACATAAAATTTACAAGAGGAGTGTGGTGGGAAATGCTTGAATAATTCTTTTATTATTAAAACCTGAATTGGGTAGAGATAGAAAATTGCCTTTTTTTCCAATAAACTGTTTGCCTGATGAAACATTTAACAAAAAGGAACATTTATCAAAAGATATTACAGATTTAAAGTAATTTGAGTTTAGAATTTATATGAGGTCAAAGAGGGCAACATTTTGATGGAAACTTAAAAAAAACAAAAAACAAAACAAAAAAACAAACCCGTTGCTATTAAGAATAACTGATGTAATAAGATGAATTCTAAAAGGTTAGTCATGCCAATGATAAGTGAAGAGAAAAATATAATCCTGTTGTTTTTTATCAAGAGATGAGAGAAAAGTGTGCAGGACTGGAGCCAAAGTGTAACGGTTCTTGGCTGACAACACCTCCCCCTCCATCCAAACATGAACTTGTACACATAGTCAACAGTTAATAAGCTAGATTAGAAGCAAAGTAAATGAAAAACTAACAAAATATAAACGAAGTATATGAATTGGATAGAAACAAGTTAAAACACACAAAGTGACTGGTTGTGTATTTAGGGATAAAGATCAAAGTAGTTTTAGTAGGAATGGAGGGGGGTGGGGGGTAGAAGCAAAAAAAAAAAAAAAAAAAAAATCAGTTGAATCTGCTGGCTGGAATTTAAACAGTCAATGCCAACATGTCAGTTATTCTGATTCAAGACTTGGATGCAAGGTCTTTGGGGCTTTTCTACAAGGACATTCTCACTTTCTACCTCCCCACTCAACCTCCTGTCACACTCCTTTAAAGTCAACACCTATGATTTTTAGGTCAGACAGTTTGGCAGACAGCTACTATCACAGCCAAACATACAAAGCAACTGCAGTAACCTTGAATGTGGAAAGCAGACAATAACAGATTCTTCACTAATCAAATTTTTGCTGTCCCTTTACCCTACCCGCTCCTATAACTCTGGCCATCTTGAGGTGCCAGGGGTACCTGGCACTGCTAGGAAAATGATGATCTAGTCTTCTACAAAGAAATAGACAACATGGCAATAGATATCACCAACCAAATGTGACCTGGGGTCATGATAAGATTACTTTATCTTATGGAATAGAAGAGAACAAGGAAAAATATTCTTTTACAATGTTGCATTGAAAAACAAAAAAGTCTTCTCGATTTTTCTTTTTATATATGTAGTGATATCTCATCCACAGAAAGTGATGTCAGTATATGCATAGGAAAGCCATGGACTGCTATAGACAGATTATCAATCATATGGAAGTCTGAAGATAAAGCAAGCTTTAGCTGCATCAGTGCTACTGTATGGCTGCACCATATGTATGGTGAGAGTCATAGAAATCCAAGTACAATATAATATCTATTTACCCAACCCATCCACAGGAGCAAGTCAATTTTTTAGCAGAGTTTAACAGGTTTGAATTCAAGGTTTTCCTCTCCTAGACTGGTTGCCATACCAATGTTAAAGAACCTAGTCTGCTCTACTATTTACACAAAGCTGGAGGGAGAATAGATGGAATCATACCTTGCCCATAGTTATTAGTGATATGTGAAATGCAAACAACCTTGTCTAGGATTTGAACTCTGGTCGCTGAGTCCATTTCCATTACTTAACATTTTTACTTATAACCAACTGATTTATGTCAAAAACACAATGGGGTGAAAAAGTGTTTGAATTCAAAATTAAATTGATAACATTGATTTCGTTGATAACAGTTCTACAATGTCCGCTCATTATTTAATATCTTATTTAATGAGTAATGTAGAAAGACAGCAACAATTAATTCTATTTCAATATCAAAGCATTGTAAAGATATGACTCTTGCTTAAGTGCTAATCTTATATAACTTACTTTCATTATACACACAAAAAGAGAGGAAATATTTAGTTATTATACAGTTCTTATCATAAATTTTCCTTTTAAAGCTAATGTTAAACAAGAAGGAATCTAACAATAGCAGACCTACCACCAAAGCAAAAACATGTCCGTTTGAGTTTCTTGTAAAATTTCTGCTTCTAATATTATTATTATTATTATTATTATTATTATTTTCAACTCAAGGCTTGAGTGCAGCTAAGTTAATGGGGAAAAAAGAAAAAAAAAAAAAGAAGGTTCTGAAGATCAGAGTGGGTGAGTCTTTCTGGATAACTTCAAACAGAAGTTTATCTATTTGAAATCCTTGAAAAGATATCCATGAGTAAGACAAAGCACAAACAGTTGTTTCACTTCACCTATTTATAGGATCTTACATTGGCACTTTTGTTAAAAGTAATTATAACTTTGTGTGTGTGTATGTGTATGGACTGAGGCTAATGGGTAAATTTTGATGAAACTTAGCATATGAACTCCTTTAACCTCAAGGAGTGTTTAATAAAATTTGTTGGTGGAGTGGGAAAGGAGAGAACATTGTGGAGTCCTTGAAAGAGGTGCTTATAACATTTTAGCTTAAAACTGATCTGGGTGGCTTAATTTGTCCAGAAGGTAAATAAAAGTGGAATCCACAAGAATTTACCGCAACTTCTAGAAGGAAAATTTGAATGATATGATATAAACATTTGTTGCCAATATCTCAGAGCCAAGTGAATATATAAATTATTTTTAACAATTTTTATGTAAACAAATCTACGTGAAAGGAAATAATATTATTTGTTAAAAGACATCATTAAATGACAGCAGCATTATTCATCATACAGTGTGAAGAATTGTTGCCACTAAAATAATTTGTTCCCTTTATTGTTTGTTGGTGGATGAAAGAAAGTCAACAGTTTTGCCAAGTTATAATTGAAACTGTTTGTGCAGTCAAGTGAACATTAGAGAAAGAACGGTTGAAAAAATAGGAAACTACAAACACAATGTGAAAAGAAAGATGAAATACAATCATACAATGAATACAAAACTACAGATCAGAAAAAAAGTATATATATATATTTGAATCATTTGTGCATGTAAATTGTATGATAAACATCTTTCAAGGTCTGACTCAGAGAAAACACTAAGGAACTATTATTTCCGGATTTAAAAACTTATTTGTTTGGCAAGCAATATAAGCATCAATATTACTTTGTAGAAAAAATCAGCATGGTGAAAAGATTGCTTATTTTTATATATAGAGCTACAACATTCTGAAGTATTCAAAAAAATAAGAAAGAAAAAACAACCTGATGGTTGGATAGTAAATAGCATCTCTTTCAGGCTGTTTATATCAATTTTCTTAGTAATAGTATGAACAATTGTAAAAGTAACAATTAAAATTCATATGGAATAATATAAAAGTAGACACTGCATATATATATATATATATATTAATGTATAATAGAAAAAGAAAATAGATGGGGAAGGGGTGGGGAACAAAACCTTAGATATGGATTTATATTTCTTTTTATTAATTTTTTTTCTCTTTTTATTAGAATGAAGTGTTTATCTGGAAGTCTGAAGAGAATTCTTTCCATCAAAATGTAATAAGTGTCATGATCTGTAAACATGTGATATTGGTTGTTGAGAAAAAAACAAAGCAAATGAGGAATAAAGGAAAAAAAAAAAAGAAAGAAAATAAAGAAGCAAAGAGAAAGAAGGGACAGTAAATGTAGACAGTTGAAAAATAAAAACAAACTATTGTAAAATGAAAAGTAATGAAAAGAAAAAAAGTCCTAAGTAAGTTGAGAAGGGGAGATGAAATGCACATTGCTGCATGATCTGCTCAATGCTGATGCATTTAAACAATAAAAACAGGAACCAGAAAATGTCAGAGAAACAAAAAGTGTTGACCTGAATTTTTAAGAAACCTTAGTTTAAAAAAAAAAAAAAAAAAAAAAAAAAAAAAAAAAAAAAAAAAAAAAAAGAAAATCAACATTCCAAAACAAAGAGAAAATAAATAGATTGGGGAAAGCTTTTCTTCTTAAAATAAATATGAAAGAGAAGAAAAAAAAATACCTGGAAGCACAAAGTCTGACAATTAGTTTTTTTGTGTGTGCTTTTAAATTCAAAAAGATTTTTAAAAAAATATCTTCTAACAGTTCAATTCAAAGTGAAATCCTCTGCATTATCACAATAACTGACTGATTCTGAAATCAACTAATGCAGCCTCAAGCAAAAAAGGATTTTGTTATTTGGACAGTGGTAAAACCCTTAAATTAAATATATATAAATAACTTTGGTGAAAAATCCACTTTTCATCGAAGAAAGCTTGTTGACAATATACATATACATATATTAAAGGTTTTATTTTTCTATATCATCACTTAAGATAGATGATTTGTTGATTTAATCTGAACACCTCATGTGAGATGCAAGTTGTCTACACCTTAAAGTCTATAAATCTTAACTAGACTTAAAGCAGTTTTGGAACTGACTGCTGAACATTAACTGCACTGTGGGGTGGGGTGAATGAAAAGAATCCAGTAACTGAACTAACAATAGAGGAAGAAGTTTGGTGTGATATATAAATTAGAAAGAAAATCTATAGAGAATAGGCCACACTGACTTGTAGTTGCAACTGGTCAGAAAAAAAAAAAAAAAAAAAAAAAAAAAAAAAGGAAAAAAAAAAAAGAAAAGAAATACAAATATATGAGCTTTATCTTTTTTTTTTTTTTTTTTTTTGAAATTTGAAGAATTTATCTGAGAATCATGAAAACCATTTTCATTTTTATTTACTTTTGCCAATAGTGAAATTGAAAGAAAAAGAAAATTGAACATTTATGATAACACAGGAAAATTTTATTTTTTATTTTTTCAAGTGATTAAACAAAGAGGAAAACATTTTTAACCCTTCATTTAAGTTTAATAAAATGCAAAAAAGAAACTTTATGACATTTTGTTTGAAATTTTATAAACTGATAGAGTTGATTTGCCAATTTGTCTTTGTGTTACGTTGTAATACTCACGGTACTAAAACGATACATGCACCGTAGTCCTTTTTTCTTTCTTGGTACTAAAACTCCGATAAAATCATAACCCGAGAAACATGTCGTCACAACTCCCAGCCTTTATTAACGTGCTCGTCTAGTGGCTTCTACCAGGGAGGAGGGGAGGCAGAGAGAACGAGAGAGAGAGAACTACTAAATTCCTGGGCTCTAATCAGGTCTGTCCCCTACAACGCCTTTCTTCCTTCCCCCACGTCACACGTGACTTCCGGTCAACACCCGACTTCCGCTTGCCCTCAATTCTTCGTTCGGGGTAACGTTACGGTCAAAGCCATCGCTCTCCTCTTTTGGGTCATCACTATTTTTTAAGCCTTTGTTATTTATTCCTCCTCCTTCCATTAGCAGTTCTAGCTCACAAAAGTCAGGAATATACCCATATGGCAACATTTGGCTTTAAAAGGAAAATAATTGCAAAGAGGAAATAAAATCCAGGAGGATATGATTGTCTTTTGACAATTGGTTTAGTTTCTTTGTTTCTTAATTGGATATCACCATCAAGCATTATTTGAAGCCATCCTTGTAGAAGAAAAGTAGTGGTACAATTTGTGGATGAGTGGTCGGTTCATACCTTTCCTAATTGGTATGTTTCAAAGTGAATGTAATAGCATTAACAACAGATTTTCTCATTATTGCAATTAGATATTATCAATAGATGATGGTTGGTTAGTTGGATTTTAGGCTGTCAACCTTTGTTGGATTATTTTATGCCAAGACGTTTTTGTTTTATTCATTCTTGTTGAAAAAAAAAAAAAAAAAAAAAAAAAATTTTAAACAAATTTTTTCAAAAACCTAATTTTTATCATTTTAACCTATAATAGATACTACCACTCCATCAGTAGAGGATTGGATCAATCAAAAAAAGGTAAGGGAGTTATTCAAAGTCAGATAGGATTTTATATTTATCGGAGGAATAAAACTGTTATTGGTAGATCTAAAAAGAAACCTGTGCTTTCAGCGTGACTTGACCATAATACATTTTCATTGGTGAGACAAATCATCAAACAATTTTACTAAAATAAAGCCTCATCTTTCTTCATCTATATATTAAAAACAGATACTAGATAAGATAACAAGATATGCGACCTTTGTTAAGACACTGTTGTTTCTTCCCTCAAAACAATCAACTTTCATGTTATTTCAGTTTGATTTTTAAAAAACCAACGGAGCATAAATAATCTTTTGGTTCTCTCAAAAACAACAACAAAACCAAAAAAAAAACCAAAAAACACTTCCATTACATAATTGTTTTTACAGATAAGGGAAAAATGTAAAATACTATAAGAATTAGTCATAAAAAAAAAAAGAAAAAAGATTATAAATCATTTACTAGTGAAATTTCCAAGAGATTTGGTCTAATCTCAACATTCCTTGGACCTTAACACTGAACTATGGGGTGATATTCTTTGTGTGTTTAATCCAAAGAATAAAACAAAACAAAAACAACAATCCAGTCATTGAATTATGCTGGATAATCAAGAAAAAAAAAAAAAGAAAAAAAAAAAAAGGAAAAAGTATTGTATTACATTTGTAGTATAAGGCAATAGTTGGTTCGGGGGAGGTAATGAATATTAACCCCTTGAAGATGTTTAACTTTTAAGTCTTTATGAAAAGCAGGACTATGCCCAGTTTATTGTTGCAACCATGAATCCTGGGGTTAGAAAGGCTTCTGAACTGGTAAATGAGGTAAAATAAATTCTGCAGACACCATCTATCCCCTCACATAAGAGGTGTGTGTGTGGAGGGGGTAGGGATGGGTTCTGGCTGTAGAGCACATTTTCAGCTATTCTCCTTAATTCATTGATATCCTCCTTTTCAAGCAACTAAAAGTTATGTTCAAATTGCTACCAGAATTTAAAGAAAAGTTTGTTTTGTTTTTGTTTTACGGCATATACCTCAATGGGTCATTTAATGCCAGGAAAGTAAAGGAAAGCAATCAATTTGACAATAGCATATGGAAATGGAAATTAATGCAGAAAATTATTTTCTTTAAAAAAAATAAAATAAAATAAAGCAATAAAAACCTCAGTGTTTTAATTGGAAAAATCACTGAGACTCAAAAACTATCCCATATGGAAAATAAACAAATTTCACACATAGGCTCTTCACAAATTTTCAGATATGATTGATTCTAACAACATATCAACTGTCTAGGGTTATTTTATGCCTAGAGGTTAAGGAATTGTTGTCATTGTATGTTCATATTTACATTTATGTAGTTGCGACTTGAGTTTTATTTTTTATTTTTATTTTTTTTAAACAGATCTATTTGGCCCATAGATGGAACCCAAACAGGTACTACCACTCCAGGTCAGGTGAACCTAGGAGTAATGGCAATAAGAGGTACTACACACTCCCAGATCTCAAGAACAAGAGCCTCCCTATAAGATGCAGTTTAGTGTCATATCCAAGAGGAAGGGATCTTACTAATCTGCAGAGGATAATAGCTTATTCTAAGCCGTGCAAACAGACTGGAAATTTTCAGAAATTTGTCAGTTAGAAACTGCTTGGTGATGATGGGTTGAGAAAAAGACATAAATTTACAAGAGGAGTGTGGTGGGAAATGCTTGAATAATTCTTTTATTATTAAACCTGAATTGGGTAGAGATAGAAAATTGCTTTTTTTTTCGCCAATAAACTGTTTTGCAAATATATGCACCCTCCGGGTGCAAGTATTTAAGTTTTAATGTAATAAAATATTATATTAAATTAGAAAGTCTAATGAAACTAAATAAGATTGCAGATAAAAGATTTGAAACAGAGGGGGTATAATCGAAAAATAAGAACAACTGAAACTTACTCTTCCATCACTCTCTCTTTCATTGTTATTTTTCTAATTTAAGTATTTAGTTTAAAAGAGGAAGTAAAGAATAAAATGACAGTTATTTTTTCTTGTTAATGGATTTCTTTAAGATTAATTGAAGAGATTTTTGCTCATATCATTAAAATAAACCCAAACAGTCAGAAAACTCAATAATACTTAGCACATATTTATTAAAATACACATTTTAATATCAATATGCAAATTAGCCTTCCCGTTCACACTGTAAACGCTATTTGTGTATATATAAATATAATTGCATGTTGTTAGTATGTAGATATGGTTAACAGTATTAATAATGTAAAAGAATTTATTAATAATTAAGGTTAAAATAAAAAATAAAAATCATTGAGAGTGTGATGTCAATAACTAAGGAAATGTGACTTGAGTAGTGATATAGTTTTCGGTTACAGACAGAAAAACACACAATCTCCATTATAATAAGATTAAGACTCCCATGAGAATATAGTTTCTAAAGTAATCTTAATATCAAGTTGTTAAAACAGAGTTATTCTAGAATTTAGTAACATCAAGTATAATTCTATAAATAAATATATAAAGACCATATGTTATGATTCAAATAATCACACTGAATTCAAAAAGAAATTATGGTTATTTGATACAAACAAAGTAATTCTATGAAATAATTAGATATTATCGATAGCAACACAGTATGTTAAAAGCTAAAATCAAGACTCTTAAATTAAAATATTATGTACAAAAACAAACAAAAAAAAAAAATAAACATTAAATTAAAATAACAAACTTAAAGTTTACACATTAAAAAAAAAAACGCGAGCAGCACACACTAAATTCATTTTTTTTTTGCACTAAGTAAAAATTGGTAAGAATAGTAAAAATGAACTTTATGAGAAATGTGAAGAGAAAAATATTATTAGAATGAGAGAAGAGTTAAATTCTAAACAAGACATAAGGCCAAAAAGTGAAGAGGAATACAACAGAGACTGTCATCTCTCATCTCTTGTCTAGGATGACAAAAAAAAAAAAAAAAAAAAAAAAAAATTCTTTTATATGAGAGAAGTTTTAGTTATTAAGGAACAAAAATCTGTTTCTAGTCTACTTGGTAAAGGAAATTAAAACAAAGCTGAAATGCTTTAGGTGTCCCAAAATTAATCTAGCAGAAAGTCTCTCCTCTCTCTCTCTCTCTATCTATATTATATATATATAATATATATAATATATATATAATATATCATTTGAAAGAAGGAAAACTCAACACCGTTATTCCATAATAAATTTATTTCGACCAAAATTGGGTCCTTTATAAATCTAGTTGTTATTATACATTGAGCTCTCTGTAGTGATTTTAAAGATTCACTGTATTTATACATACTGGATTATACAATAATAATTACAGTGTCTTAGATATCACATATAGAATCATCCCTTACTACCAAGTTTTGGATACCCATACATATATATATATATATATATATATATTATATATATACACACACACACGTGTGTGTGTGTATATAGGAAAAATTTAAAATAAAAAAAGACAAGATTCAATAGGTTTTTTGTATGACACAGAAAAATGACAGTAGTCAGTTGAGTAAATGATATGCCCATTTGAAATAAAAGCAACAGTCACCTTCATGAAAATAACAATACATAAACTGAAGACATTTTCTTGCATCATGTATTTATCCAACCCCACCACCATGGACAGGAGTGACACTTGGTCAATTTTAAGTGAAGTTGGTTACAATTCAGAGTTTTCCTTCTCCTAGATTGGTTGCCTTACCAAGACTAAAGAACCCTGTCTACCCTACAAAGGTAGCGTAATTTTTATTGTCAAAATTTAGTCTACTTTTTTTCTTTTTGCATCATGTAATTTATATAATAGTTAATTATTTGTTGGTTGTTGGTTTTTTTTACATCATTTCAACTCATTTCAGCTCATTTAATGCCAAATCAAGTTATTTTGATATGTGGTTACTTACAGTACCTGTTGTGCTTAAATGGTCACCCATTTAAGTATTTAAACAGGCTCATTGCTGCTTAACTTTGGTGATCATCAGGAACTGGTGCTTTCAATGCAACTTGACTGTAAGTTTGTTAATTATTTGTCTGAATTTTTGAGGTGACACTTGATAATTTGGTTTGACAAAAAACACCTGAAGAAGGCCAGGGGAACATGGGCTGAAATGTTCTACATAAACAATAAAGATGAAGACAGCAGATGTGAAAAATCTAAATAATACAAAATAGTTAATTATTCTAGAATTCAATTATATTTTAGTTAATATGAATAAAAAAATAATGAATATGATATAAACATTTGTTGCCAATATCTCAAGAGCCAAGTGAATATATAAATTATTTTTAACAATTTTTATGTAAACAAATCTACGTGAAAGGAAATAATATTATTTGTTAAAAACGACATCATTAAATGACAGCAGCATTATTCATCATACAGTGTGAAGAATTGTTGCCACTAAAATAATTTGTTCCCTTTATTGTTTGTTGGTGGATGAAAGAAAGTCAACAGTTTTGCCAAGTTATAATTGGAAACTGTTTGTGCAGTCAAGTGAACATTAGAAGAAAAGAACGGTTGAAAAAATAGGAAACTACAAACACAATGTGAAAAGAAAGAATGAAATACAATCATACAATGAATACAAAACTACAAGATCAGAAAAAAAGTATATATATATATTTGAATCATTGCATGTAAATTGTATGATAAACATCTTTCAAGGTCTGACTCAGAGAAAACACTAAGGAACTATTATTTCCGGGATTTAACAAACTTATTTGTTTGGCAAGCAATATAAGCATCAATATTACTTTGTAGAAAAATCAGCATGGTGAAAAGATTGCTTATTTTTATATAGAGCTACAACATTCTGAAGTATTCAAAAAAATAGAAAGAAAAAACAACCTGATGGTTGGATAGTAAATAGCATCTCTTTCAGGCTGTTTATATCAATATTCTTAGTAAATAGTATGAAACAATTGTAAAAGTAACAATTAAAATTCATATAGAATAAATATAAAAGTAGACACTGCATATATATATATATATATATATATAAAAATGTATAATAGAAAAAGAAAATAGATGGGGAAGGGGTGGGGGAACAAAACCTTAGATATGGATTTATATTTCTTTTATTAATTTTTTTTCTCTTTTTATTAGAATGAAGTGTTTATCTGGAAGTCTGAAGAGAATTCTTTCCATCAAAATGTAATAAGTGTCATGATCTGTAAACATGTGATATTGGTTGTTGAGAAAAAAAACAAAGCAAATGAGGAATAAAGGAAAAAAAAAAAAAAAAGAAAATAAAAGAAGCAAAGAGAAAGAAAGGGACAAGTAAATGTAGACAGTTGAAAAATAAAAACATTTTTAAAATGAAAAGTAATGAAAAAGAAAAAAAGTCCTAAGTAAGTTGAGAAGGGAGATGAAATGCACATTGCTGCATGATCTGCCTCAATGCTGATGCATTTAAACAAATAAAAACAGGAACCAGAAAATGTCAGAGAAACAAAAAGTGTTGACCTGAATTTTTAAGAAACCTTAGTTTAAAAAAAAAAGAAAAAAAAAGAAAAAGAAAATCAACATTCCAAAAACAAGAGAAAAATAAATAGATTGGGGAAAGCTTTTCTTCTTAAAATAAATATGAAAGAGAAGAAAAAAAAATACCTGGAAGCACAAAGTCTGACAATTAGTTTTTTTGTGTGTGCTTTTAAATTCAAAAAGATTTAAAAAAAAATCTTCTAACAGTTCAATTCAAAGTGAAATCCTCTGCATTTATCACAATAACTGATTCTGAAATCAACTAATGCAGCCTCAAGCAAAAAAGGATTTTGTTATTTGGACAGTGGTAAAACCCTTAAATTAATATATATAAATAACTTTGGTGAAAAATCCACTTTTCATCGAAGAAAGCTTGTTGACAATATACATATACATATATTAACAGGTTTTATTTTTCTATATCATCACTTAAGATAGATGATTTGTTGATTTAATCTGAACACCTCATGTGAGATGCAAGTTGTCTACACCTTAAAGTCTATAAATCTTAAGACTTAAAGCAGTTTTAGTGGAACTGACTGCTGAACATTAACTGCACTGTGGGGTGGGGTGAATGAAAGAATCCAGTAACTGAACTAACAATAGAGGAAGAAGTTTGGTGTGATATACTAAATTAGAAAGAAAATCTATAAGAATAGGCCACACTGACTTGTAGTTGCAACTGGTCAGAAAAAAAAAAAAAAAAAAAAAAAAAAAAAAAAAAAAAAAAAAAAAAAGGAAAAAGAAAAAGAAATACAAATATATTGAGCTTTATCTTTTTTTTTTTTTTTTTTTTTGAAATTTGAAGAATTTATCTGAGAATCATGAAAACCATTTTACATTTTTATTTACTTTTGCCAATAGTGAAATTGAAAAGAAAAAGAAAATTGAACATTTATGATAAAACACAGGAAAATTTTATTTTTTATTTTTTCAAGTGATTAAACAAATAGAGGAAAACATTTTTAACCCTTCATTTAAGTTTAATAAAATGCAAAAAAGAAACTTTATGACATTTTGTTTGAAATTTTATAAACTGATAGAGTTGATTTGCCAATTTGTCTTTGTGTTACGTTGTAATACTCACAGTACTAAAACGATACATGCACCGTAGTCCTTTTTTCTTTCTTGGTACTAAAACTCCGATAAAAAATCATAACCCGAGAAACATGTCGTCACAACTCCCAGCCTTTATTAACGTGCTCGTCTAGTGGCTTCTACCAGGGAGGAGGGGAGGCAGAGAGAACGAGAGAGAGAGAACACTACTAAAATCCTGGGCTCTAATCAGGTCTGCCCCCTACAACGCCTTTCTTCCTTCCCCCACGTCACTTCCGGTCAACACCCGACTTCCGCTTGCCCCTCAATTCTTCGTTCGGGGTCACGCTACGGTCAAAGCCATCGCTCTCCTCTTTTGGGTCATCACTATTTTTTAAGCCTTTGTTATTTATTCCTCCTCCTTCCATTAGCAGTTCTAGCTCACAAAAGTCAGGAATATACCCATATTGCAACATTTGGCTTTAAAAGGAAAATATATTGCAAAGAGGAAATAAAATCCAGGAGGATATGATTGTCTTTTGACAAATTGGTTTAGTTTCTTTGTTTCTTAATTGGATATCAACCATCATGCATTATTTGAAGCCATCCTTGTAGAAGAACAGTAGTGGTACAATTTGTGGATGAGTGGTCGGTTCATACCTTTCCTAATGGTATGTTTCAAAGTGAATGTAATAGCATTAACAACAGATTTTCTCATTATTGCAATTAGATATTATCAATAGATGATGGTTGGTTAGTTGGATTTTAGGCATGTCAACCCTTGTTGGATTATTTTATGCCAAAGACGTTTTTGTTTTATTCATTCTTGTTGAAAAAAAAAAAAAAAAAAAAAAAAAATTTTAAACAAATTTTTTCAAAAACCTAATTTTTATCATTTTAACCTATAATAGATACTACCACTCCATCAGTAGAGGATTGGAATCAATCAAAAAAAGGTAAGGAAGATTATTCAAAGTCAGATAGGATTTTATATTTATCGGAGGAATAAAACTGTTATTGGTAGATCTAAAAAGAAACCTGTGCTTTCAGCGTGACTTGACCATAATACATTTTCATTGGTGAGCAAATCATCAAACAATTTTACTAAAATAAAGCCTCATCTTTCTTCATCTATATATTAAAAACAGATACTAGATAAGATGACAAGATATGCAGACCTTTGTTAAGACACTGTTGTTTCTTCCCTCAACAACTCAACTTTCATGTTATTTACAGTTTGATTTTTAAAAAAACCAACGGAGCATAAATAATCTTTTGGTTCTCTCAAAAAACAACAAACAAAACCAAAAAAAAACCCAAAAAACACTTCCATTACATAATTGTTTTTACAGATAAGGGAAAAATGTAAAATACTATTAAGAATTAGTCATAAAAAAAAAAAGAAAAAAGATTATAAATCATTTACTAGTGAAATTTCCCAAGAGATTTGGTCTAATCTCAAACATTCCTTGGACCTTAACACTGAACTATGGGGTGATATTCTTTATGTGTTTAATCCAAAGAATAAAACAAAACAAAAACAACAATCCAGTCATTGAATTATCGCTGGATAATCAAAGAAAAAAAAAAAAGAAAAAAAAAAAGGAAAAAGTATTGTATTTACATTTGTAGTATAAGGCAATAGTTGGTTCGGGGGGAGGTAATGAATATTAACCCCTTGAAGATGTTTAACTTTTAAGTCTTTATGAAAAGCAGGAGCTATGCCCATGTTTATTGTTGCAACCATGAATCCTGGGGGTTAGAAAGGCTTCTGAACTGGTAAATGAGGTAAAATAAATTCCTGCAGACACCATCTATCCCCTCACATAAGAGGTGTGTGTGTGGAGGGGGGTAGGGATGGGTTCTGGCTGTAGAGCACATTTTCAGCTATTCTCCTTAATTCATTGATATCCTCCTTTTCAAGCAACTAAAAGTTATGTTCAAATTGCTACCAGAATTTAAAGAAAAGTTTGTTTTGTTTTACGGCATATCAACC
Source organism: Doryteuthis pealeii (assembly GCA_023376005.1). Taxonomy (NCBI): domain Eukaryota; kingdom Metazoa; phylum Mollusca; class Cephalopoda; order Myopsida; family Loliginidae; genus Doryteuthis; species Doryteuthis pealeii. The sequence goes on along the minus strand of CM042146.1, from coordinate 68,638,326 downwards.
TCAATGGGTCATTTAATGCCAGGAAAGTAAAGGAAAGCAATCAATTTGACAATAGCACATGGAAATGGAAATTAATGCAGAAAATTATTTTCTTTAAAAAATAAAATAAAATAAAGCAATAAAAACCTCAGTGTTTTAATTGGGAAAAATCACTGAGACTCTAAAACTATCCCATATGGAAAATAAACAAATTTCACACATAGGCTCTTCACAAATTTTCAGATATGATTGATTCTAACAACATATCAATCTGTTAGGGTTATTTTATGCCTAGAGGTTAAGGAATTGTTGTCATTGTATGTTCATATTTACATTTTATGTAGTTGCGACTTGAGTTTTATTTTTTATTTTTATTTTTTTTTAAACAGATCTATTTGACCCATAGATGGAACCCTAACAGGTACTACCACTCCAGGTCAGAGTAAACCTAGGAGTAATGGCAATAAAGAGGTACTACACACTCCCCAGATCTCAAGAATAAGAGCCTCCCTATAAGATGCAGTTTAGTGTCATATCCAAGAGGAAGGGATCTTACTAATCTGCAGAGGATAATAGCTTATTCTAAGCCGTGCAAACAGACTGGAAATTTTCAGAAATTTGTTCAGTTAGAAACTGCTTGGTGATGATGGGTTGAGAAAAAAGACAAATAAAATTTACAAGAGGAGTGTGGTGGGAAATGCTTGAATAATTCTTTTATTATTAAAACCTGAATTGGGTAGAGATAGAAAATTGCCTTTTTTTCCAATAAACGGTTTGCCTGATGAAACATTTAACAAAAAGGAACATTTATCAAAAGATATTACAGATTTAAAGTAATTTGAGTTTAGAATTTATATGAGGTCAAAGAGGGCAACATTTTGATGGAAACTTAAAAAAACAAAAACAAAACAAAAAAACAAACCCGTTGCTATTAAGAATAACTGATGTAATAAGATGAATTCTAAAAGGTTAGTCATGCCAATGATAAGTGAAGAGAAAAATATAATCCTGTTGTTTTTTATCAAGAGATGAGAGAAAAGTGTGCAGGACTGGAGCCAAAGTGTAACGGTTCTTGGCTGACAACACCTCCCCCTCCATCCAAACATGAACTTGTACACATAGTCAACAGTTAATAAGCTAGATTAGAAGCAAAGTAAATGAAAAACTAACAAAATATAAACGAAGTATATGAATTGGATAGAAAACAAGTTAAAACACACAAAGTGACTGGTTGTGTATTTAGGGATAAAGATCAAAGTAGTTTTAGTAGGAATGGAGGGGGTGGGGTAGAAGCAAAAAAAAAAAAAAAAAAAAAAAATCAGTTGAATCTGCTGGCTGGAATTTAAACAGTCAATGCCAACATGTCAGTTATTCTGATTCAAGACTTGGATGCAAGGTCTTTGGGGCTTTTCTACAAGGACATTCTCACTTTCTACCTCCCCACTCAACCTCCTGTCACACTCCTTTAAAGTCAACACCTATGATTTTTAGGTCAGACAGTTTGGCAGACAGCTACTATCACAGCCAAACATACAAAGCAACTGCAGTAACCTTGAATGTGGAAAGCAGACAATAACAGATTCTTCACTAATCAAAATTTTTGCTGTCCCTTTACCCTACCCGCTCCTATAACTCTGGCCATCTTGAGGTGCCAGGGGTACCTGGCACTGCTAGGAAAATGATGATCTGTCTTCTACAAAGAAATAGACAACATGGCAATAGATATCACCAACCAAATGTGACCTGGGGTCATGATAAGATTACTTTATCTTATGGAATAGAAGAGAACAAGGAAAAATATTCTTTTACAATGTTGCATTGAAAAACAAAAAAGTCTTCTCGATTTTTCTTTTTATATATGTAGTGATATCTCATCCACAGAAAGTGATGTCAGTATATACATAGGAAAGCCATGGACTGCTATAGACAGATTATCAATCATATAGAAGTCTGAAGATAAAGCAAGAATCCTTCCAAGCTGTAGCTGCATCAGTGCTACTGTATGGCTACACCATATGTATGGTGAGAGTCATAGGAATCAAAGCACAACATAATGATATCTATTTACCCAACCCATCCACAGGAGCAAGTCAATTTTTTAGCAGAGTTTAACAGGTTTGAATTCAAGGTTTTCCTCTCCTAGACTGGTTGCCATACCAATGTTAAAGAACCTAGTCTGCTCTACTATTTACACAAAGCTGGAGGGAGAATAGATGGAATCATACCTTGCCCATAGTTATTAGTGATATGTGAAATGCAAACAACCTTGTCTAGGATTTGAACTCTGGTCGCTGAGTCCATTTCCATTACTTAACATTTTTACTTATAACCAACTGATTTATGTCAAAAACACAATGGGGTGAAAAAGTGTTTGAATTCAAAATTAAATTGATAACATTGATTTCGTTGATAACAGTTCTACAATGTCCGCTCATTATTTAATATCTTATTTAATGAGTAATGTAGAAAGACAGCAACAATTAATTCTATTTCAATATCAAAGCATTGTAAAGATATGACTCTTGCTTAAGTGCTAATCTTATATAACTTACTTTCATTATACACACAAAAAGAGAGGAAATATTTAGTTATTATACAGTTCTTATCATAAATTTTCCTTTTAAAGCTAATGTTAAACAAGAAGGAATCTAACAATAGCAGACCTACCACCAAAGCAAAAACATGTCCGTTTGAGTTTCTTGTAAAATTTCTGCTTCTAATATTATTATTATTATTATTATTATTATTATTTTCAACTCAAGGCTTGCAGCTAAGTTAATGGGGAAAAAAGAAAAAAAAAAAGAAGGTTCTGAAGATCAGAGTGGGTGAGTCTTTCTGGATAACTTCAAACAGAAGTTTAATCTATTTGAAATCCTTGAAAAGATATCCATGAGTAAGACAAAGCACAAACAGTTGTTTCACTTCACCTATTTATAGGATCTTACATTGGCACTTTTGTTAAAAGTAATTATAACTTTGTGTGTGTGTATGTGTATGGACTGAGGCTAATGGGTAAATTTTGATGAAACTTAGCATATGAACTCCTTTAACCTCAAGGAGTGTTTAATAAAATTTGTTGGTGGAGTGGGAAAGGAGAGAACATTGTGGAGTCCTTGAAAAGAGGTGCTTATAACATTTTAGCTTAAAACTGATCTGGGTGGCTTAATTTGTCCAGAAGGTAAATAAAAGTGGAATCCACAAGAATTTACCGCAACTTCTAGAAGGAAAATTACTCAGAAAGGATTCCTATGTACAAATTCCTTGGCTAATGAACAAATCTTGATGAAAATTGACATGTAATCCCTGCCGCTGCACCTTGATGTGCCTAACACATTTAGATTTAAATTGATCATAAAAGTCTAATTTATCCAGAAAGCAAATAAAACTGGCATCTGCAGGATAGTCTTGGGGCTTCCTTTTTTTTTTTCTTTTTGAAGAAAACTAAGACAGGACTCATTTAAATAGAGTGAATTTTTTTTTTTTTTTACAAAATCTGCTTTAGTATATATATATATATATATATATATATATATATATATTATTTTGGGCAATGCTTGGTTCTTCTGCTAAATATATAAAATTGCCCCCCCCCCCAAAAAAAAAAGTTGATTCAAGAATTAAATGATTTTTAAACTTGAATCAACAGTGAAACAGAGAGAAATATAAGTAACTTATGCCAACAATTTCTATTTTGTAGATTTGAATCCATGTGCATTGAGAATACAAAATGATTCTTCTAAGTCTGTAAAAGAGAAATATCTCAACTATACAAAGTGAAGAGGTTCACGTTTATGTCAAAATGCACAAATCAAAGCATAAATGGATTTAGAAGCACTTAATATGTTAGAGAGGTCACAGAGTATAAATTGATCTTTTAAATATAAAGAACAAAACAAAACCTTCCTTAGTGAGTCATATTGGTCCATTTAGATTGAATTTGACAGTTCCATAGAAATAGTGCTGTCTTATTTATGGAGGTAAGGCAGTGGGGAGAATAACTAACAAGACAAATATAGTCAGAAACCCTTACTAACAGGTTTTGTCTACAATATACATGTATATCATTAGTAAATTCTTATGAAATAATAACTAAAATGTGCATATTTTAGTATACATTGCAATCATTTTCCTTTATAATAGAAACAAGTCATCAACAGTTTTCAAATATAAATCCTAACTCCATTCTAAAATAATTTTTACATTTATATACATTTCATGTAACAACTATTAAGGGACAGGTAATAATGTTTTACTTTCTCCTATCATCACTTAATCATTTGTATACAAGTCATTTTTATTTCTATGGTTTGAGTTATGAAAGTTAAACCTTTTATAAAGAGTGAGATAAGATTTCATTTTGGTGCAAAGAATGGTACAATCTTACAAGTGGAGGCAGTTGTGGCATAATGGTTATTGTTTTATTTATTGGGAATTGGTGACCAGAGTTCAAATCTTGGACAAGGCTGTTTCTGTTTCACTTTGTATTTATGCCCTTGGGAAAGGTATGAATAAACTTCTTTGCCCCTCCCCCAAGATAAATAGGATAGATTGGGATTAAAGAGCTCAATCTATCTTGGTACAACAACCATTCAAGGATAAAGAAAACTGAATTTAAATCAGCTATATTCTACTTAAAAATTGACTGTCACAACGTGCTCATGATTGGGTAAATACATACTTCAGCCATATTGACCTTGTGTCAGACTAAGTCCAGCTTAGTAAATATCTATAAGTTGTTCTTTTTACCTTTCTCTTCTAAATGCAGATTTAAAACTTACAATAACATAATATTGGCAAAAAAGACTTTAGAGTTATGAGAAATATTCCTTTTTATAACTTTTCAATATTTTCTTAACCAAAAATATTTATGACTTCATGTTAAATAGACATGAATATCTAATTTAAAACAATATACATTCACAAGATGTGTTGTTATTTTACTAATATGGGATTGAAAAAAAACAAAAGGTCATTTCTACTAGTGTAAGTGGTTGCATTAGAAATTCCAAACTATTTTATAAATTAACAGCCATCTATAATAGATAAAATGTATTAGTGTGTTCTCTTATAAACATATATATTTACCAACCCCTCCGCACGAGCAGGATGCGACACAAGGTCAATTTCTTAAGCGGAGTTTAACAGGTTTGAATTCAGAGTTTTCCTTCTCCTAGACCGGTTGCCTAACCAAGGTTAAAGAGCCCAGTCTGCCCTACTATTTATCCATAGCTGGAGGAGGGAGAGTAGGATTCATATCTTTCTCAAGGGTATTAGCGTTAAGTGAAATGCAATTACCATGTCCAGGATTAGAACTCGGGGTGACGAGTCCATTTCCCATGACTTTAACCATTACACCACGCGCTTCCTACTCTTATAAACATTACTCTCTTATAAACATATAAGGCAACAATATGGGCACCTTATATGGTGTAATGGTTAGCATGCTAGATTATCAAACTATTGTTAACAAGTTTGATACTTACTGGGTGCTCCATATTTGTGGCCTTGTACCACAGCTAAGCTTAGTAAATAACTATATACAACAATATTTAAGTAAGAAGTAAGTTATCTATTTCTTGTTGAGCAAACTGATGCTTTGTGTTGGGTGTGGAAAGATGAATTACCAGGTAGACTCTAAAAACACTTGTTATAGCTTCAGATAATTAAACCTGCCCATTGCAACACCTGCAAAGGCATGGTCTCCAAAATATCTAAAAATCACAGAAACATTTGTTTATGGTCAAGGATGTTTACATCATTTTAAAGTTTCAACATTTATCTATTTTTCTACACAATTGCCATTTCAGTTGATGCATTTTTGTATGTGCTGTGGCAGTTTTTGTTTTCCCATGTCATACCAGCTCATTGAAGAAGCGTTTAGTTTGGTTGGTTGGTTTTGTTTTATGGCATATCAACCTCAGTGGGTCATTTAATGCCGACAAAGTTGTGAAATAAATTCATTCTTAACGGATAATACAATTTTGTTTATAAACTCTTGTTTTCTATTTAACCCATAGATGGGGAAGCATTTAAATCTCGTAATTGCAAACTCCCTACAACATTTGTGGATGTTTTTGACATCCATGCATGACTCACCATACACTTCCATTAATTGTCAATGAATTTCAACCAATGTCTTTTGCATTCAAAAACCTAATAACTGTTTGAGCTTCACACTTGGTAGCATCAATCAGAAGCTCAAACAGAAATGACTGCCAAGCCAAGACTGAATGTGGCAGCGAGGTGCATGCAGGGACAACTGTATGCACAACAAACACAAGAGTGTTGCCAATAGCTGCATGAAGAGTTTCCCTGCATCCCCAGCACTTTGGTTGGTTGGGTTTTAATGGCATGTCAACCCTTGTTGGGTCATTCTATGCTGAAGACGTTTTTGTTTTATTCATTCTTCATGGCTACTCAATTTGTTTTAAACATTTTTTTTTCTATTTAACCCATAGATTGGACCCTAACAAGTACTACCACTCCACTAGCACTTTGGAGACCTTACTTTTGGGATCACCCTTGTAAAAGGTGCAGTGCATGCACAACAAACATAATAGTGTTGTTAATAGTCCCACTAACAGTTTCCCTCCATCCCCAGTGTTTTGGAAAGCTTACTTTGGGGGGGGGGTACTCTTGTATATTATGCATGTACATAAAAAAGACATTTGTTAACTTGGTATTCATCATGAAGCATTGGCAGGTATGAGTCATTGACAACTGACAAAATTGGAATTGTGTTTAGAATAAGTGTTAATTAAATGGTAGCAAATAAAAACGTTGTTTCAAACTGAGGGAAACCCTAACATTAAAAATTAAATTTCTACTTATACAATTTTTTTTCCAGATTCAGGTGGTATGAAAAAAACTATGTTTATCTAGATAATTACTGATTGTTCATGCAGACTGGAAATTTTTATAAATTTTTATGAGTATACATTTAAACTGACTGAATAGCAATGTGTGTGTGTGTTACACATACAAAGAATAATATAAGAATACATTATTTCAGAAGGATAAATATTGAATTAGATAAGAGAACAATTTTCCTTTTTTTAATTATATGAAATTTATTTCCACATGTTTTTAAACTGTTGACAAAAATCAAATTTTGGGAAGAGAGTGGAAAGGGGATTATTAATGTCAAGAAAATCTGCAAATGCTGAGAGAGAGAAAAGAGGTCTATGAAAATAGTTATAGCAACTATGCTGTAAAGTAAAGTGATAATTAAAAAGTGCCTTATAAAAAAGTGAGAGTTGAATAGAGTTTGAGAACATTGAATAAGAGAAAACAAAAATTATATTCAGGGGCCATGTGTTAACAAAGGAAAAAGAGGATTAACAACAAAAACAGGTTAATATTTTCATTTGATAAGTAAAAATAACTTTTTTTTATCGGTTATCAGATATAAAACACTTGGACTTTAACAGGATTTCCAAAGAAACAAATGTAAATTAATTTAAGGACAAAGTATTTATTCCCATTTATCGAGTGATGACAAAGCGAAATTATAAAAACAAAAATAATAATGAACTTGTTATAGATAAATCAATATTGAAAATTCATACAAAAAGATTAAATCAATAGAAGATATAGAACTCTTTACAAGAGGAATAAATGGTTTCAAAATTTCATTAAAAAGAAGAAAAAATATTCAAGGTATTGACACTCACAAAGTTTTGTAGAGAAACAAAGTTTATTACATCAAACTTATAATTGCTTGACATGGGCATTGCTAGTCACATGGTAACAATACAGGCGTTGCAGAAATTATTCCTACATTTTAAAGCTCCATCCAACTAATCTTTTTTTTTTTCCAGTTATGATCATGGCTTGGACTGGTGCACATTGTGTATTTGCTGTTGAAATGAATCTTGCTATAAAGACAACCATTTGTGCTCATTTCATGTTATGTCAGAATGATGATGTTCTGGACAGAAAATGTACACTACTATGGATTGAAAATTTCAGAACCAAAAAGGTTCATCAATTACAAAAAAGTCTCTTGAATAAAAATTGTAACCCTTTAAACAACAGTAATATATATATATATATATATTATATATATATATTTTTTAAAAATCAGTTACCTTAGTCTTTTTGTCAACCTTTAAAAAACACAGCTATTACAAGCTATGATCCTAACAGCAAAAAAAAGAAAAGAAAAAAGGTAAGACATTAGCTAGATGTAGCTACCATTGCCACTTGCTAAGTTTACTAGCACCACACAGGTGACAATTAAAATTGGGATGTATTTCTGCTGCACCATATATAAAGGCAGCAGCCAATTTCTTTATCTACAGTAGCAACTGCTGTAACGATACATTGTTTCAGTTTATTTAAATTAAAATAGAAAGGAAAGAGTAACAAACTTTAACTTAAGGTGTTTCTTTAACAAATTGTATGTTAATATCTTAAATGATTTTTAAATAAATTTTTGAATGTTGGTTTCTTTCTAGACACCCTGTATATTTGATCAAGAATTATTTCAAAAATGAATTGTTTAGAAAAAATTTTTTTTGATAAAGAACCCCCCCCCACCAACTCCCTACTAAAACATAAGCAGTTTTCCTGAGATGTTTCAGAATTTTAGAATATACAAAGAAAGTTTGTTAAAAAATAAAATGGTTATATCAAGACAATTCTGCCTATAAGCAAATATGTTGTTCTAATAAAGTGATAATAGTCATTTGTTGAATCATTTTAATGCTTACTGTAGTCAAAGAAAAATTTTTCCTTTATTTTTTTTCTGTAAGTACTTGATAATTTATATCAATTTTCTTGTAAGAATTAAAAAAATGTTTTAAAAGAAATCCTAAATAAAAAAAAAGATGCTATTTGAAAATGTTGCTTTTAACATCGATTTTCTTTCATTTTAATTTTTTTTGTGTTGCATGTCAAGAATACAACTGAGTCATTGAAATGAGAAGGAAAAACAAAAAAAAAAAAACAACTTAATGTTGTAGAGTTACTCTTCCAATTAGAGTTTTCAATTCTTAGTTTAAATGCGTCATTTGAACCTACTTGAGACACTTTGTAATTTTTAGTAGGTCTTATAAGTCTAAGATGACCTTAAAGGGAATTTACTCATCAACCAAGCACAATTAGTTCAGATAGTAAAACAACCATTTCATTTGATGTCCATTCCAATAATAGAGAACCTGTTAACAATTGGTTTGAATGAGTTAACTTCTTGGCTCTACTGGTTCTACTAGAATTCTTGAAATTGACCTCTCTAAATAAAGGCTTAATTTTGACAATTTCTTTAAGATGAAGTGAGTAAAAGGAAAGCATAGTTATGTATATGATTCAAACAAAGAAAAATTAACTGATTGAAATTTACGATGCTGAAGGTGAAAATGAGAACTGCTAGAAAATCATTTTGTGCTCTAACAAATATTAAATCTAATTAGTTTTCAAAGATTTAAAGACCCCCCACCCCCATCACCAAATAGTTATCAGCTTAGTTAAAATTTAAAAAGGTTGGAAAATATCCAATTGATTAAAACCTATATATTTAAGTCCAGAATAGTTAAAATTAAATTCAAATCTAAAAATAATTATAACAGTAATTATGTCATATTTTCATTAACTTTTTTTTTTAAGTATAGAATTAAAAACACATAAGTGAGCAGATAAGTTAATGAGAATAATTCTTTTTAAGACCTTTTAGATATAAATATATCAAATATTGGTAATCTGCATGGAGAACTCAATGTATGATTATATACAGAGAAATATTGACAGAATTGATAAGAAAAGGATTAAATATTGGCTATGTTAACAGTTATAAATTTATCTTAACTGAAAATTCTCATCTTTGAGAATATCAGATTCTTCAGACTTTAATACAAATAAAAAATGAAAAATTCTTTACCATTTTTCACTTCTATTACAGTTTGAAGAAAAGATGAGAATTTTTGGAATTACACTTTTTAGCTTTTCCAGATTATCAATCAAATTTACTGAGTCCAATTTGAATTAAGAAACCTTAAAGCTTTTCAACCAAGAAGAAATTTTTGAATAATTCACCTTTCTACCAATGTTAGGTCTGTGTCTTTAAAAAATACTTTATAATACTGAACAGTCTTAGAAGTCAAACACTAATTATATGATAAGCAGAATACATCTTTTCTAGTGTGACATTTCATAAAAAGATTAAAGAAAGGAGAACAAAAATTACTTTTCAATAAAATCATGGCTCACTTTTTATCAAATATCGATATAGGTTTGATAGTTCAGGAATTCAACAATGAGGAAAAAGACAATTGGTAATTTTTCCTTTTCTTTAATAAACAAAGTACAACAGATTAATGAGGCTAGATACCTGCCAATCTAATAAATTTAAAAATTAGCTATCTTTATTTCTAATTATAAAATTGATAATGAAAAAAAAATGCTTTTGGCTGTAGCACATTGTTTTATTTGATTTAACTTGGTTATTAAAACTTAATATTGAAAAGAAAAAAGAATCAATCATTTAAGAGGATCAACAGATTTGAAAAATAAAACTTGGTGGAGTGGCTTATTGTTGGTAACAGCTGGACGGCGAGAGAGTGTATCCCCTTTTCACTAGTGCTAGACCAGAGATTTGTTTTTGCATCCAAGGTAGAGAGCTATACCTACCATCAGCTCCACTTTAACACACAGATCCAAGGTGTGTTACTCATGTGCTGAATTGGCAAAGGCTAGTTTCAAACTTGGAACCTTGTAGTTCCAAGGTGGAGGCTTTAGAAAATATACTTATTTTATATTTAGAAAAATAAGGAACATGAGAACCTTCTTGACAAACTTGAGAGCCTTCATATCTGTTCCCAAGTTTGATAAGAAACACCTGAAGTAGTTCATTAGCTGAAACATTGTGTAAATAATAAAGATGAGGACAATAGCTAAAAAATTAAATACAAATTATCAAGCCTCATCTCAAAAATTCAGATAGATAAGACACTGTTTAGTTTTTCCATCTATTCTATTAAATAAATAATTTGGATGAAGACTAGATGATGACTGAATAGTAATTTAGAAACATCTATTTATAGTTCATGAATTAACCTTCAATTTCAGTATAATAAACTTGAATATAAGTTTTCATCTATTGTTTCAGGAGAGAGAGAGAGAGAGAGAGAGAGAGAGAGAGAGAGAGAGAGAGAGAGAGAGAGAGAGAGAGAGAGAGAGAGAGAGAGAGAGAGAGAGAGAGAGAGAGAGAGAGAGAGAGAGAGAGAGAGAGAGAGAGAGAGAGAGAGAGAGAGAGAGAGAGAGAGAGAGAGAGAGAGAGAGAGAGAGAGAGAGAGAGAGAGAGAGAGAGAGAGAGAGAGAGAGAGAGAGAGAGAGAGAGAGAGAGAGAGAGAGAGAGAGAGAGAGAGAGAGAGAGAGAGAGAGAGAGAGAGCTTTTGTTAAAAAGAATTGCATAAACAATTTACATAAAATGTGATTGACAGAAAAAAAAAAAAAAAAAAAAAAAAAAAAAAAAAGGTCCTCATAAGTAAAAAAAATTCCAGTTGAAAATAAATGCAGTAAAAAGAAAAAAAATGCTAACAATGCAGACAGGTGTGGAAGGGGAGAAGGTTATATGTCCTCTGTCTGATACTCTAACCTAATTGTACATTAAATATAGGAAATGTGATATATTGTAAGACCAGTTCCTGTGTATAATGTGATTTATTATACATACCTTGTAGATTAGACATACAGCTATATAACTTAATCATTTATTGCATAAGCTTTTTTTTCACATGATATCTGTGACTAATTTGATAGATTAATTTGCACTACATATGTCAAGTTTAATATGCAATTTCTCATTTAATTAACAGTAATGGATTATTATCCAGAGAAGGATCTAGTAATTACTCTAAACCTTTGAGAAGCAAGAAGGGTTTGGAAAATCACAACAGTATAAGGATACCTAATCAACAAATTATTTTCTAGAATCCCTTTTTTCAAATATAAATACTATAGTAGTTATGGGTTAGGGATATATATCTATTATCTATTATTATACTAAAGCTGAGATTTTCACCTTTTAATCTCTAAAGGCTTTTTTCCTGGTTAGTTTAATGACACACAATTTATACAAATTTATTTCTTAGTTTTAGGATTACTAAATGTTTGAAAAATTGTTATATTTTAATTTGTTCTAATTAGTCGTAATTTGCAATTATTTCAAAAACTCACCCTACTCTCTCTTAATATCTGCTGGAATTTTTCCCCCTCTCTAATATTCTGTCTAGAGAGTTAAGACAAAGAGAACTGTGTGTGAAAAAACTTTATCAGTAGCCAGAGTGATATTTCCCTTCCCACGCTTAAATCTTCTTTCTATCTTTACAGGCTACAGAGAATAATTTTGTTTTGTTTTAATAAAAAAAAAGTTTTTCTTTTTACGCTCAACTAAAATTGAATATCATGTTTTAAAATAGATGTCTTTAATAACTTTAATCTATATTTTGTGAAGGATAAAGATACAAAAAATTCTTCTAAATGAAAAATATAAATACCGTTAGTGACTTTGTGGTCAAAAATGTGAATTTTTACAAAATTTTTAAAAAATTAAAGGAAATGGTGAAGGTCAATTTGACTATCATGAATTTTTTCCAAAGTGGAAAAATGGCATTTTCCACTTTCAATTGTTAAAACATAAAATTTAAACCCTAACCCCCAAACCCAACCCTAAAACTAACCCTAACAACATTAAAATCTTGTCAAGTACCATTTTAAGAAATTAGATTTAAGATAGATTGTTTTAAAGTTTGTTTGAATTGCACAACTACCTTTTAAGCAATTACCTTTTAGATAATCCCAGATTGCTTTTCAACAACTATTTTAATCTTTTAGCTTTTAGATAGTTTGAAATATATTTAAATATATTTGCTGGCAAAATAGCCTGTGGTCTATTTTATTAGGACTGGTGAAATAAGCCTAAAAGTAAGTCTATTTTACTGAAACCGGCTAACTAACCTATTCAAAATATTTATATAAAATTACAGAATTAGATTGTTTTATTTCTAAATAAATGTAAATAAAATAAATAGGAAACTTAATCTTCGTAAATCAAGAGATTTTCAGCCATATGGTATGGCAGACAAATCTAAGCATCTGCACATGCGTAAAACTGACGTAGGTAAATTATAGAAGTTGCAAAAAAGTACAACCCTCATTTTTTGTGTCTATTCTCAATAAAATCCAACTTATTTGGACAGTTTTGGAAAACTTTAAATTGACGAAATAATATTATCCTGTGATTTTCTTTCAACAATCCAACCTGAGCTCAACAGGTGACCCAACCGATCATGTTATTTTCTAGTATATATATATATATATATATATATATATATATATATATATATATATACATACATATCAGAAATGTACAGATACCTCTATATAAAAATTAAAAAAAAATAAATAAAAAAAGTTTTCATTTAATGACCCAAGTATGTATTTACCCAACCCTTTCACTATGCATGTAAAGTTTTATTGAAGGTTTTCTGGATCCAAGAAATGGTTTTTGTAGAATAATCATACTAGTTCCAATTACCGTCGAATTGGTAAGACAAGCAGCAATCGTAACCCAATACGAATCTGTTTTGCTGCAAATACTACTTCAAAATGCCAGCTTATTTATGAAGCTTCTTAACATCATAGAAACCAAGCAGCCAATCAGGACTCATGGAATGGAATCACCCAAATGCATGAGTGGACTATTCTGGATTCCCATAAGTACCAGTTGTCTTGACACTGGTTCAGATGTATTTAGCTTGTTGCTCAAACCAACAGTACACTAACTCACTTTAACAGTTTTGATATCATCAACAGGATTCACATAAGGTTGGCTTTATCATGAAAATCTCTATATATTAATATGCTTATTCCTAATTCTTCCATCTGTTATTATCCTGCAACACCCTTTGGTTAAAAATGACACTGTCCAAATTGTTCAAGATACAATACAAAAATGTAAATCCAGATTATCTGGTGTGGCTTAATTGTAGACTTCTTATTTCACCCAATTCTAAAAATGAAACATTCCAAATTATCTTGTGTTGCTTAAATGCCCAACGTAAAATTAAAAGGAATTGAGAAAAAAAGAGAGAGGAAAAAAAGAAAAAGAAAAGTTACATGTTTTAGTGAGCCAGTGTCAGGTGAATTTCCGGCCCAACTTAGATATTTTCGAGTTAAATTTTTGTCACTTTGTTGTCAGCAAATTAATGTAGATATTTTAAATGCCCCCCCCCCACTAGATTTTTATTGGCAAATCAATGTAAATATTTTACAACCCCCATCTTTTAAGAAAAGAGTGAGAGAGTTAAATCAAGATTATTATACTTTTTACATTGAAATATTTTGCAATAGCTATTAAGTAAACATATCAAACATTGTAATAATCAAATTATGATACTGTGGTATATCCACAGGTCCTGCTAGTTGCTTAATAATCTCTCACATTTTCTTTTTGCTGTATGGCAAGTATTTATCCTTCTTGAAAAGGGATGCTGATTATGTCTTAAATAATCATCAGTAAATATCAAAAGTCACAGCAAGAATGAATGCATATTTTTTCTTTTCTGAATTAATATTCTTTAGATCATCCAGACTGAAGGGAAATGCTCCAAATTGTTACTGATACGATCATCAAATATCTGACATGATTGATAAGCAGATTGCAGGTGGTTAAAAAAAAAAATGTTTTTGGTCAGGCAATCCTCTATACTCCTATTTAAAAATTGACTAAACTTCAAGGGTTAACTGTTCACTATCTCAACTGTCCACCAATTTCTCTATTGAATATTGATGGAGGTTAAGTGTTTTTTTTGTTTTTTCTTCTTCTGTTTACTCTGTTAAAATACTGTATGTGAATAATATAGGACACTGCTATTCATTATTTGAATAAGACATATGTGGGATAGGTTCATAATGAATATTGAAATCAATATGAGAAACAGGTGAGATTCAAAATTATGTGTCATTTAGCTTAGGATTTGTAAATGATATCCAATCAAAATATCTATATTGAATTTGTGTCAAACAAAAACATTTTGTTTGGTAAATTCCATAAAACTAAAATCAAAATCCATGAAAATCAAGTTTTAATTAATATAATGCTTTATTTTTTTGTTTAGCTCAGTTGGTAGAGCATCTGTCTTAGAACCACAAGGCTTCAGGTTCAATACCAGCCATTGCCAACTCAGTGCATGTGTAGCACAGCTTGGATCTGTATGGTAAAGTGGGGAGCTGACAATAGGTGTAGTGTTCCACCTCAGAAGGAAAAACAATCTCCATGATCTAGACTCCCTTGCTGTCCAACTGATACCAACAATAGGCCAATCTGCTGACCGTATTAATTTTTTTTTACTTATTTTAATTAAGTTCTTATTAGTGATTTTATCATTATTTTTTTTAAGGGAGATTTTTTTTTTTTTTTTTTTTAACTCTTGATCCTCTCAAATGACAAATTCTATTTTTTTCTTTTTTTTTGTTTGGCCGATACTGACAATAGGCCACTGCCAACTTTGCCCTTTTTTTAAAAAAAAACTGTTATACCAATATATTCTCCAGTCATTTGAACATGATCCAGAAGAAAGTTCAATAACTATAGATTGGATTGACTGATTGCAAATTGCTTTGAGAACTAATTTAAAACATCCCAAAAGAAAGAGAAATGGGTGGGTGGGGGGTCAGACATTTAGAGTGAAGGATATCATCAAATGACCAGAGGGTCAGTGGGGTGGGGGGCATTACAAATATGATACATACTTTGATAATTATATAAAAAGAAACAGATGAAAAGCTGACATATAAACAATATTTTCAAAACAAAAAGAAAATCAATTTAGAAAGCTTACTCCAACTCATTCAATAATTGAGTAAGTTCAAAACTGAAAGATGCCACTAATTCATTAGTTCAATTATTGAATTATTGAAATATCTGAATACATTTGTATCAAAATGGAATTTTGATTGTAAGGCAAAGTGAGTGAAAAACTATAGGATAATTAAATTCTATTTTTGATGCAGAAACCACCAAGAAGAAGGAGAGCTAAAATTTTCAAGCTCAGATAAAAATGGCTTTCTTCATTGGAATTAGTCAATTACATTTAAATACAAATGAAAAACAAAGATGTGTGTGTTTATTTTTCCAACAGAATTCCAAGAGATAGCTGAGAGTCTAATACAAATAGAAAGAAAAAAAACCCTTGGATTATTTTATATCAATTTTTGTTTTATTTTTTCTTGGGCATTAAAGTTTTTTGTTTTTTAAAACGCATTTTAAAACACCTTTAAAAAAAATCAATTTAACCCATAGATGGGACCCTTACAGGTACTATAACTCTAGGTTAGAGTAGACCTGGGAGTAATGGTGATGAAGAGGTACTCCACACTCTCCAGAGGTCCAGAATTTAAACTTTATAATTAGAAGCAGTTTAAGACACTAAGACCCTCAGCCACTACCCTCTAGCACAAATGAGAAAAAGGGTTGGGGGTTTACCATAAGTACAATAGGGTTGGACAATCATATAGGTGCTAGGGCTAGACATTAACCAATTGATCAGAAGAGGTATAACTGTCATAGCTGCTAGGGGTTATAATACTTTGCTCATCAATCGCATTTGACCTGAAGTCAAGAAAATTCTTAAGAAAAATCAAACGAATTCGAGAGAAATTGATCCACAATTTCTCACATTCTATTTGTTGAAGGAGTATGAGCAAAAAATCTTGAAGCAACACTTTTGCTTGTAGATTTCTCCAAGACATTTGACTGTACACAAAGGGAAGATGTAGCAAATACTTCTAGCATATGGTCTCCCCAAAGAAACTGATACTGCTATAATGATGCTCGACAAAAACATGAAAGCAATGGTTAGTTAACCCAATGATAGATTTATTTGACATTATTGCTGGAATTCTACAAGGAAATACATTAGCACAAGTTCTATTTATAATCTGGTATAAAACAGAAATAGCAAAATATTTGAGTTTACTTTTAGGATCCAAACTGCAAACTTTTATGAGTGCATGTATGTATATGTGTGAATAAACAAATTTTCATGTGATAGATTGACATTATTTTAAGTTCAAAGCAATAAATGAGATTTTTAACAAACTCAAGTTAAATATTAACTGAAATGGAGAATCAAATATATCAATTTCTATCATAAGTGTGCAGAATATTTCCAGCTTCCACTTTCACGAAAATAAAAATTGAATATTCATGAAATATTAAAGAAACTTTTTTTAAGGGCTAAAAATTTGTACTGGATTTAAATTTGGTGAGACTCTAAACTATAAAAAGCTTCGAGGCCCATTGATTTAAAAGAAAAAAAAAAAAAAGTACCAGTAGAATTTTAAAGGCACTCTTCATAAAAATGAATTCTGGAATCTTTAAAAAAAAATTTTTTTTATTGTTCCTATCAGATTGTAAGGCCCAAAAGATCGTTTAGTTTAAGCCTAAATTTGGCATTGTTAAAAATCTTAGCACATTATGTATGTTTTGGTGAAGTTAAGAATCCACAAACATATATATATATATAACACTTCACAGAATATAGTTACCGCATTTGTGCTAAGCATTAGTATTAGAAAGCCAAATTTTTATCAAAAAGTGTACATATATTACATTGCTCCTTGTTAGAGGTGCTGATCTATCTATCTATTTATATCTATATCTATATCTATATATATATATATAAAAATCTAATTTTTATGCATACTAAGCTAGTTCGGGGGTAGGGGGAGAGAGTCCCCTAGATGTAGTAGCCAATGTAAGAAAGTTTGAACTCTTGTTTCCCTATTATTTTCACTTTCAAACTAATACTCTAGGGAAAGGTATAACCCCACCCCAGTTATGGGTTAAGTTGTACCACTAGTGTTTTTTCCACAAGGATGACTTTGGTATTAACTAACCCACAAAGGTTGATATACCATTAATCAAAGAAACCAAACCTAAGCTAATTCTTTTAGTAAAGATTAACTGATTTTCTAATTATATAGATAGCCATTTCTAAAAAAAAAAAACAAAAAAAAACAACTCATTCATAGTTAAAGAATCACAACACTAAAAGAGTGATTAGACCTTTTTACAAATAATCTAAAATGCTTTGTTTGATGAGGTATAAAAAGGTGAGAAAAGCTTTTGATAGCAACTATGTATTCTAATTTTCCTGTCTGTAGGAGAATTTTCTTTAAAAGTATTTGAACTTAATATAAAAGAAGAATGTATAGATAGTAAAAAAAACAAAATAAAATTTATAAAAGGTTGACCATGATCAAAAAATGTTAAGAGTAATAAATAGAAACAAATGAGTCACCAAAATTCATGAGGAGATAATTTGCCAACGTGGCACATGAACAATGAAAAAGACAAATTTTGAGCTGAAAAAAAAAAAAATCCTATTGAATGTTAACTTGTATTATATTACTATAAAAGAGTAAAAATTTGCTGACCAATCTGAAGCAATTATTTTAGTTTTAATACTTCAAGTTTCATATAAAGAAAATACAAGTAATAAAACCGAGAAAAGTCACAGCACAATATTAAGAAGCAAATTGATAACAATGAAAATTTATTAATTTAAAAAAAAAAAGCAAAATCATTGATTCAATGTGGTAAATCATACATAAAATACATACGTTAAAAACAAAACAAGCTACGACCACCAAAAAACCTACAAAATACTTCTATGAACAGTAACAATATACATACAAGATAATGTCCATATATATATATATATATATATATATATATATAAGAAAAAAGAACCTTCACTTACTAAACGAGCCTTTTCCTTTTTTACTTTGTCGGTACCTTCCATATTTACAGTCTCAGCAACAACTGGACATCAATAAAACTACCTGTCTTTTCTTTTTTTAAAGAAAAATCTTTATCACTACTCTGGAGCAAAGTTTCTTATCACTACTATATTTGTATGTAAGGTTATTAGTAGGTGGGTGGGTGTGTAGATAAGCAGTTAGATTAGTAGTGAATATCTCGGGTAGGTATATATCCACTATAGAAAAATGAGCTTTTTTTTTTTTCAATGTAAAAGTGAAAGAAACAGCAACAAGGAAGTAATAAAGATTGGATTAGAGCCAGTGGACTAGATAATTTAAAGCCAAGAAAGAAACAAAAATTATTTGACACAATTATAAGACTTGGAAGCTGGTGAGAGGCCAACTTGGTACAAGAAGAGTCCAGTAAATAACTGCTACTGTCTGTACTTTCTTAGTTGCTTCACATCAAGCAAAATAAAATAACGATATCCATTAGTAATGTAGTACATATATTTATATACACACATTTAAAGACTAGAACTTATAAGTAAATAAATACATAGGATCTAAGCATTTTTTTTTCTATAAAAAATTCAATTATGTCACAAAAGAAAAGTTACAGTTGTCAATTTTCTCATGGTTCTCAAATAATCAGATCTCTTAAAAAAAAAAAAAAAAAAAAAAAAAAAAAAATAATAATCTCAAAATTTCTATAGTGTGTCCTGAATATGAAGTCAAGATAAAGTTTGCAATCAACAATTTTCAGATAACCCCCCTCACCCCCAAAAAATATGCTTGGTTAAAGAATTATATATAAGAGTTGTTTGTTGAAAAGTCCTAAGTACAATACAACGCTTCATGGAATAAAGTCTAAATGATGATAATACTGACGATAGTGAATGTAACATAGCAGAAATAAGAGACAAGGCTAACAGACTAAATTGTATAACAAATTATTTAAGATTAAATAGAAGATTAAAGAGAATATTTAAGGCTTATTACAGGTGGGTATTAACAGACTGGGATGTTTTTGATTGATATGAGAGACCATTTTAAAGGATTTTTATGAAAATTAAATTTCTTGACAAAAGATTTTCTGAATATTTGAGCAGCAATAAAAGACAAATGAAAGAAAATACAAAAGCCGTCATAGGGATTGGGCAGTGATAAATAATTGGAGCATCGATTAATTGACCAAGAATGACCAATGACCAAATAAATGGAAACCTAATTCTTCTTTAATGGTATACAAGTTTCAATTGGTCAGACTTACATCCTGTCACATCTGTTATTCTCTCAAATGAATTCATTTTTTTTCTTCTATGACATATATATATATATATATATATATATATATATATATGGTTTATGCATGTATGGATTTCTAGGTTAATTGGCCAATCTTGATTAAACTTGGTATGTGAACTCCTTTCATCTGATGAAGCCCTTTAATTTTTTTTATTGAAAATTGAATAGTAAATAGTGGGAAAGTGTTTAACAAAATGTGCTTAGTGTATTATTCTTATCCAGGGATATATATATATATATATATATATATATATATATATATATATATGTGTGTGTGTGTGTGTTAATATGCACAAACTTAATGAAAATATTGTTAATTTCTTGTTGATGAATGTTTCAATTGAGGAGAATTTGAATCAACCCTGCATTTCTGGGCAGATGAGAGTAGTAAATTATTGTAAGGGGTAGAAAAGTATTGGGATATCTACAAAGCCAGCTAAAAGAAACAATATGTTTAGATGATAAATGGTAGAAATAAAAGACAAAACTTTGCATGCTTGAAAAAAAAAAAATAAAAAAAAATAAAAAAAATATAACACAAATCTCACAAATGGATCACATTTTATATGAATGTCATTCTATTCAATATTCTACAAACACAAAAAATGTTAAATAATAACAAATCATTGAAACAATAAAATCACATATACAAGTCAGATGTTTGTTAATCACAATTGTGACTGCACACAAACATGGATGCATAATTTCAAAAGAGGGAGTCTATCCAACCATACAAAGAAAAACTCCCACAATTCAAATGGGATAACAAAATGCATCAGCCAATATCTGATATAAAAGGTGAAATGTCATGGATATACAGGGGATCAATTCAAGCAGAGATAAAAGGGTTAATTGAAATATAGATCTTTTAATTTTTAAGGTCAAAAAGGTAAAGTAATAGTCAGCAGAGTGGCTTATTGTTGTATCAGCTGGACAGCAAGGGAGTCTATCCTCTTTTCACTAGTGTTACATCAGGGAGTTTGTTTTTGCATCTGAGGTGGAGGCCACACCTATCAGCTCCCCACTTTACCACACAAATCCCTGTTCTACTCATACGCTGAGTTAGCAAGGGTCGGTATCAAACCATGAACCTTGTGATTCCTAGGCAGATGCTCTACCAACTAAGCTAAACCAGCCCTATTTATTGTATATAAAGTTAATTATTTTCAATCAAATCAACGTTGGATTTCTATCACTCTTAATTGATGTACTGGAGTATCATTCAGTGAAAATACTTGAAACATTTGATCAGTTCACTTCATAAACTGCACATTTTCTTTTTTCATTTGAGTCACATTTTATGTTAAAAGCAATAAACAAAAATATTCTCTCCCAATCAACCCACAAAAAATTAAATAAAAATTACACTATAACAACAAAAGTTTTTCTTTTAAATTAATAGTAAATATTGCTAATACTAACTTATTACAAAAACAGAAACTTTTGGCTAATAACATACACAACATATGTATATGTTTTGTAAAGGATTATTTTAGGGGGTAGACTTTCCCTAGTGGTGCAAATACCTGAAGTGGCAGGTAAGTATACACACAAAATCCTTTAGAGATTTGAGGTCAACAAATTTATAGAAAAAACAAAAAACTGTTGAACAAGAAGTTTTGAGGCCAATCTTAGAAGACAAGAACATAAACTGGGCATTTCCTGTTGACAATCACAAGTAGTACAAACAGGCAAGAAGATTTTTTTTGTTACTTATATAAGACACACCAGAAAGTGACACATTTATAAACCACCCATCAAGTAAGTGAAAAAAATAAAATAAAAAAATAAAAAATATGAGGGGGAGGGGGGCCTACATACAATATCCACTATTTTAATGGTGAAAAAGTATTAACGGAAATGGTATAAATGTCTAAAAGAAAAATGACAGACATGCTGATTTTTCAAACTGATAAAAGTTCATTAAAGAGTCAGCATCTTTTTTAGAGCACGGCCTGAAGAAATGTTTTCTACAATGTGACAGGACTCTCTACAGACAAATGCGGGACCGTTTATAACAGCATGTCCACCCATCTAGAGTAATTTCATGCATGGAAGTTAAAGAATTGTGTTCATTGTAATTTTATAATTCTTGTATAGTTATTTCTTGATAGTTTTTTTTTTCTTTCTTGCACATAGTCCTATTGAATACAAATCATTTTTAAACAGATCTATTTGACCCAGAGATTGGACTAAGAGGTACTACTATGGTACGTCAGAGTAGACCTGCAAATAATGTAATGAAAAATTCCGTCCAGCAAGGACCTACATTGACCAACTCTGTGGATACTGGATGCTGTGCAGAGGACCTCCCGGAACAATGAATGATTGAGAGATTGTTATGGATATCCATGCTAACTGCGCAACATAATGATGAAGCAAAGCAGAAGACAGAACATAGGTAGACTAGTATATATATATATATATTACTCAATGTCTTATTTTTCATTTTGTTTTTTTTTTCTCTCACTAAAACTTTCTTTACTTTTCTTCCTCTGTCTGACAGTTTTTTTTTTTTTTTTTTTTTTAATTTATCCTTTCTGGAAGAAAGTTTTATTTTCTCTTTGATTTCTTTCATTTGTGATCTGCTCCCATGTTCTTAACTCACCAACATGGCGGATATCTCAAACACAGAAAAGAACAAATGCCTATATATACATATATAATCTTGTCATTCATGATAAGACTGCTTAGCTATACTATCCAAAGATTATAAAATGAGCACATTTAGATGTTCACATTTAAAAAAGTAATTTAGCAGTAAATAAACTAACAACAGATAAGATGGAAAA
Source organism: Doryteuthis pealeii (assembly GCA_023376005.1). Classification (NCBI taxonomy): domain Eukaryota; kingdom Metazoa; phylum Mollusca; class Cephalopoda; order Myopsida; family Loliginidae; genus Doryteuthis; species Doryteuthis pealeii. Next base: position 68,615,482 of record CM042146.1, on the reverse strand, counting down.
CTTATCTAATAATGCTGTTCATTCTGGTTTTCTAATATATTTCACAAACAAATTAAATTATTTGAATTAATGGTATATATGCCCCCACCCCTGCAAGCCATGCAGAGGAAAATATTATGGAATAACCCAATGTTAAGGAATAAAACAAAATCATGGAATGATTGCTTAATTTGCATCCCTAAAACCAATACCAGCAGAAACCTACATATGCAAATCAGTCTCCTGTTAAAAGACTTTTCTTGCAGACCTCAACAACCGATTTGTCAGACAGTATTATATAAGTGCAAATGTTTTCCCTGTCATAAAAAAATAAAAAATTGCAAATGTTTTTTTAGAACTGTTTAACAGAAAATATTCTTTCTAAATCAGTGGTTCTCAACTGGGGTCCATATGGATCACTGGGTACCATATAACAGTTTTTGTGGTTCCAGGCAAGCACAAAAATTTAATTATAAAAATACAATAGGGTTTTTAAACATCAAATAACTATGGGGTGTGTTCAACAGAGTAAAATAGGAATTAAAAATAAATAAATAAATAAATAAAAATAAAAAAGAAGAAAAGTTGACAACTATTGGTCTAAAGCAAAGTATGAACAGTCTGATTTTTTTATTTTTATTTGTTAACCAGAATTAGTAAATATTGGATATATCAAAACTTTAAAGAAATTGATAAAACTTTTAATCTAATTTAAAGAATATTTATTAAAATAGAACAATAATTCAGTATAATTTCAAAGCTTTGATACTAAAAGAATTCTTTTTTTTTTTTGACAAATCAAACTTTAGGGAAAATTTAGCTATAGTAAGATTATCATTTTTAAAAAATCAATATTGCATAAATCCTTAAAGCATATAGATTCCGTTAAGAAAATTGATCCAATGTATATGAACCCCTTAAATATCATTACCATCAATTGATTTTGTATAACAAATGAAATCTACAAGTTTTGTTTGGTTTACAAGAAAAAATACTTTAAAAATCTGTAAACCAAGGTTTATTTGATAACCTAAATATCACTGAATTAACAATGGGATTCAGAGTTATTTTGTTATGATTAATGAGTAAATACTAAAATGAAACTTTTAAAAAAGAAACAAAGATAATCAAGGTAAAAATGGAGGGAGGAGAGGTGTGAGGTGCGCATTTGTAATTTGTATTGAAAGGCGGCAACAGAATGAATCATTTAATCATGAATGAACATGATTATTTAATGAAACTAAGTTGGTTGGTTTTTAACAGCATGTCAACCCATTGGGTCATTTTATGCTGAATACATTTTGTTTTATTCATTCTTCATGGGTACTCATTTTTTAAAAAATAATGTTTTTCTATTTAACCCATAAATGGGACCTTAATAACTACTACCACTCTGAGTTGACCTGGGAACAATGGTGATGAAAAGGTGCTCTACATTCCTCAGACCTCCAGAACTGGAACCACACCATCAGATAGTGTTTAATGTCATTCCCAGGACATGAAGACCCTCAGCCACTGCCTTTTAGCACATATATGATAAAAAGGGTTGGTACAATTATATAGGATAAAACTAAGAGGCCTGAATGAAGAAACAATTGAAACATTACCATATACCCGCCTGATAATTATGTACCTATGCAATGGCAGATATATATAATAAAAAGTACTAAAAAGACAAAAAAAAAAAAAACAGTTCTTTTACTTTATAACACAAATATGTGAAGCATACACAAAATTCTTACTATATATATATATATATATATATATATATATATATATATATATATAAAGAATTTGGCAACAGAACAAGAGGAAATTTAGAAAATAATTTTCTGATGCACAGGAGATGTAATCAAATACTAATTTGATTTATTTTTTACTGAATAATAATAAAACCAAGAAATCATGCGAGTGAAAAAGCACAAGACCAAAGATTTGTAGTGCATGAATGTAAATTTAAATTAATTGGGAAAATAATTAAGATCTTGTTTTGACATTTGTAAATCAGAGCAACCACACAAGAAAATGTTATGACTCAACAAGCAGTTAGCTACCCAGCTGGAACATGCCATTATAATAAGCTGTTAAAAGCAAGGTTTCACATTCAGTGGGATTAGTAAATTTGGATTTTTACAGACCATTCACATAGCAAGCAAAATAATTGGTAAAGAGAGAAAGAGAAAGAAAGATAGATAGATAGAAGAACAAGCCCTTTCTCTGGCTTCAGTTTTGACAAGTACAATAATCATAATTAGTTGCAGCATAACTTGCTCAGAACTCCAGCCCCCCTCCCATATTATATATATATATATATATATATATATATATATGCACACACACACACAAAATAGGGTTTAATGATTATCCTAATAGTCTAATTTGTTTAATCAGTATTACTTGTGTTTCTATCAAAAACTAAGTGGTTGCTTAGTTTTCAAATGTATCTATATTAATTTGAGATAGTTATTTGAAGATCTATTAGACCTGTCCCATACAGTAAAAAAAAAAAAAAAAATTGGCCTTATGTTTATAAAAGGGTTTAAGGCTAATTCTTCTACAAACTAAAACATTACTGTTAACTGAGTTTAAACAAATCTAAGTATAATTTTGCAGGGTTCATTGAAAATTATGAGACTGGAAACGGAGAGGGTGGGGGTATACATCATACAATGATGCACATTGTTTTTATTCAAACATTTTTTAAATTAAAAAAAAAAAAAAAAAAAAAAAAAAATACAAAGCACCAATTACCTTGTACAAAAATACTACACTTGATACTTCATACAGATTCTGAAGCTTAATACCCCCCCCCTTCCCACAAAAAACAAAAAAAAAAAACCCAACTAATTTACAAGTTACTGTAGGGATTGTTTTGTATTTTATGTACCTTATACTGATTGTAAAGCCTGTGGTATGGCCTATTGACAGCATCAGCAAAACAACAAGGTAGTCTATTCCCTTTTCAGCTGGTGTGGACCAGTATCGAACACAGAACATTGCAATTCCGAGGCGAATACTCTACCGTCAGAGTTAACCCCCCCCCTTAATGGGGTCAGTTTATACTGATAAGTAAAGTTAGCAGAGTGGCCTATCAGCCAGACAGCGAGGGAGTCTATCCCCTTTTTGCTAGCACTAGACCAGTGAGATTGTTTCTGCATCTGAGGTGGGCTACCACACCTACCATCAGCTCCCCACTTTACCGCACAGATCAAAGCCATGCAACTCATGCGCCAAGTTGTCAAGGGCTGGCATCAAACCTGGAACCTTGTAGTTCCAAGGCAGATGCTCTATCAACTGAGCTATACTGATAGTTATCAGAAAAGGTTTGTTTTGTTTTGTTTTACGGCATATCAACCTTTATGATGTTCTTCTAGTCTTACTTTCAGTGGATGGCATGTTTCACCTTTGTATTCTTTGCCCCAGCTGCATGGGATGGAATACACACAATTTTTGGTCATGTTTTATTCTGTTGGGGGCTTGACTCAGACGAGATGTTCACGAAGAGTTGAGTCACTCCTGAATGTTGTCCTGATGTCATAGGGATTACATATCTTTTGAATCTTTTCAGCCAATGTAATGTGTGTATTCCATCCCATGCAGCTGTGGCAAAGAATACAAAGGTGAAACATGCCATCCACTGAAAGTAAGACTAGAAGAGCATCGTAAAGCAGTGGTCCAAGGAAAAATAGAAAAGTTGGGTATGACTGACCATATATGGAATGAAAAGGGAAACCATCTGCCTTTATGGTATGAAGTTAGAATAATAGATAGAAGAACATTGGAAGAGAAGATGCCTCAAAGAATCAGCACATACGATAGGCTGTATTGGGCTGTTAAGTAGACCTAGCATAGAAATGAATACAATATGGGAACCCATAATTAAGAAGGCTAGATCAGATTGAGAAAAGAGAGAGAGAGAGGAGAGAAAAAAAAAAAAACAAACAATGAGTCTAGGTAAAAAATCATACAGTACATAAAAATGAATAGGTAGATATTCTAGCCAAAACAAGACATTACGTTTATAAGTTCCCAAAATTCACACTCAATTGGACACATGGACTAGTGGATAAGGTAGGTTTAAGACAGTTCTAACTGACAGTTATCTCTGGATTCCGGGTTCAATCCTGAGTAGAGGCAGTAACATAGAAAAATAATTAACACAACTCCTACCCCAGCTATGGTTAGCGGAATGAGAACAGGATATCCCCGTGGACTAAATAAAGGGTTAGGTTCAAAGTTCCTTGATGGCTCCCGATTACGACAAGAAGAAGGCCGGAGGGCATATCGGCCGAAACGTTGTACAAATAACAATGAAGATGGGGACAATAGTCCAAATAACACAGATAATACTGAATCATCAAGCCTCATCTCAAACATTCAGAGAAATGTAAAGTTTGTATTTGGTAAATAATGAAAACATAACTGATTATTTTATATGAAAACAGAGCCACATTAAGATTAGATAACATCATTTGTTTATAAGAAAGAAACAAAAATATATAAGTTATCTTTTTAACTTTAATATGACCTGTGAATATCAACACACAAACATTATCTTCAGCTAAAGTGTGGTAAATGCAATGTGAATAACAAGTAAAGAATATAATTGTCAACAACAGAGAACTGATGAAGTGGCAGGATTTTTTTTCCTAAGTAGGTTTTTACCAAACTTGTTTGCCACAGGTAGGATGTGATACAAGGTTGCAAGTATGTGAGCATCCAGTAAGGAGCAAACATACAATTCAGTTGTAATAGACTTGCAAGACTAGCTTGCTAACAATTATGCCACATCGGGACACCTTGGTTTGGTTTATTTTTATGGCATATCAACCTCATTGGGTCATTTAATGACAAAGTTTTGAAATAAATTCATTCTTAATAGATACTAAATTTTTTTATAAACTCATGTTTTTCTATTTAACCCATAGATGGGACCCTAACAGGTACTACCACTCCAGGTCAGAGTGTACCTGGGTGCAATGGTGATGAAGGGGTGCTCCACATTTCCCAGAACATTCTGGAACTGGAACCTCACCATCAGATAGTGTTCAATGTCATTCCCAGGACATGAAGACTCTCAGCCACTGCCTTCTAGCACCCATATGATAAAAAGAGAGATAGAGATAACGTGATACCAACTACCACTGCTCTGGTAAGATCAATTTTATTAATTTTTTTTTTTAAGAAGTCGTCAACATTTCTAGATAGGAAACTTTAAAACTATTTCAGATGAAATTTTATAATTCGAAATAAGTTTAAACATAAGTCAGCTAATCCATCTTCATTAAAATAATGGCACTATATGGTGTTTTTTAAAAGAAATTTGATTTGTAGATACAGCAAAGTTATTAGAGAAAAATGACAGGACTGATTAATTTATATACATAGACTATATGGAATTAGAGGGGCCGGTTTAGTTCAGTCGGTAAAGCATCTGCCTTGCAACCACAAGGTTCCGGGTTTTGTACTGGCCCTCACCAACACGGCATATGAGTAGCATGGCTTGGATCTGTGTGGTAAAGTGGGGAGCTGATGATAGGTGTGGTGCCCAACCTTAGACACAAACAATCTCCCTGGTTAAGTGCTACTGAAAAGGTGATAGATTCCCTTACTTCCATTTGAATTTCTCTTCAAGTTTAAATAGTTTGATTTTTTAGATTTAAAAAAAAAAAAAAAAAAAAAAATTATATTACATGTACACACACTATTATATATGTGTGTGTGTATGTGTTAAAATTACCACTAAAAGCATTTTCAATTTGCAGAAGCTTTACAGTACCCAATACATAGTTGTTAACCTTAATATTCATCATTAATAAGAGTGGTTTACTAAAATAGGAGCTACAATTATAACTAAGATTTAACACTAAAAGCATTTTTAATTTGTAAAATCTACTAGCTTACCTGAAGATCATAATAATGAAACTGAATCAGCAGTTTTATCATGTTTTACATCTTCTATATTTTTACAAGAGATATATATATATATATATAGATATTATATATAATAAAATGCAAAAATTGCATAGGTCTCCTTAAAATGGATAGAGTACTCCCGGTTGCCTAGTATGTTTATAACAATAAAAAGTGGGTGTGTAGATATCGCAGTGGTAAAATGTCTGACTGATGACAAATCGGTTGAGTTTCGATCACTGCCTGCCTTGACTAGTCATATTGATGAGCTGTGAATTGGCAAAACAGGGCTGTATGTAAATGACACACACACACACATATATATATATAATACATATATTAAAACAAATGCCTTAAAGCTAACCAAAATTAGCAAAAAAAATTGACTATATTGGTAGAAAAGAAATCAATTTCTTTGTAAATATTTTAGTTATTTCAACAATCTAAGAATATCAAACAAAAATTCATTGCTTTAGATAAAAGTAAAGAAAAAGGTTCAATTCTAATTAGTGTAGCAGCAATGTTTTAAAGTGAATGAACAGAATTAAGAAATTAAAACTTTATTGGCCAAGAAAAGATTTCCCATAGGAAAAAAGAGAGCAACAATTGATTCTAATTTCATATAGAATATTAATTGGAATAAAAGTTTATAGATCTAAAGCATTGGCATTCATCCAGTGTCTCTTGATCTTTCAAAATTCCTTAATCATTTGAAGAAAATTAAGTGGTTATAGCTAGAAAGTGGGGGGTGGGAGATAAGCCCCCCCTTATTATATTCATTTTTCTTTTTTTAAAGAAAAGTTTTTTCCCTTCCTTTGACGTATTCCTGGCTACAAATACCAGGTTGAGTCACACTCTAGAAATAGTTGCAATTATTTGAATCAGTTGTGTCAACTTAAACCTTATGTTTTGGGGATATCATATTACTCTTACAAGAAAACAGATTGTCTCAAGTAATGTTAAAAGAAAAAAAAATGGACTGTGTGGGAAGTGAGGTGCAAGCTGTTTTTCTTACAAGGCAGTGTGATGGTTAGCATAATTGTTAAATTCTTTATTTCTAATGAGGAATTAGCAGATCACTTTTATATTAGGGTAAACATTAATATGTAGATTGTGTTGTCTCAAATTTTTTTAAAAAAGCATTTATTGAGGACAATGAATATTATACAGTTTTTATGGGCCTCTCTACATTTGGTGATTCTGAGGTTTGCTTCTGTGTGAAAGCTTAAGACAAACAGCCCATATGTTTATGTGATCTGGTCCCATTAAAATTGCTTGCATTCTGGAAGCCATCAGTTCACAAGCAACAAAGTATTTTTTAACGACATCTTATTATATAACAGAAGTGAAAACCTAATCTGAAGAAAACTTGGGAACATTTTTTAAATTATTATAACTACAAATTTAGAGGCTGATAAAAATTGATAGAATATAAACTCCAGATTGACCTTAGTTAAGTTAAATGGTGAGAATATTAAATAATTCACTACAAGAAGAAACAGTTCATTTTATGTGAAAACAATTTCTGAGTAAATGAAAAAAAAATTTTTTTTACCAACAAAATATGAAAAAGCAGAGATAAATCTTATGAAGAATTACTTTATAACAATAAAAGAAAAACCACAATATTTCTAAAGTTAAATTCAAAAGTTAGAAGAAATTTATTAAAAAGGTCAAATGTCTTTTGGTGAAAACCTTGTAGAAGGTAGATTTGTTTTCTTTATTCAACTATCTTATCTTTATCTTTTTATTATAACCATGTCAACAAAAACAGCATTTGATCATATTAAAAATTCCCAAAGGTAGAATGTGTGATATTTTATACTAATTTGAGATATTCATTAGTTATTAGCTTTCATTTGAAAGCAAAACAAAGATATCATTGTCCATTTTCTTTATTAATGTCCCTTTGGTATATACACATTAAACAACTTAAAGTAATTTATTAAGGCTGGCTAAAAATTAAGGGGAAAAAAAAAAAGAAAAAGTAAAACAGAATGCTTCCAAAGAAGTTACTTTTCAAAATCTTCTGAGACAGAAAGTAGATGGATTTAAAAAGAAAAATTGTTTTCTTTTTAAGCAAAGGAGGTGGGGGGGGGGGGGGTTAAATATTATTTAATTAATGTAATCACATGGCCTTACAAATTGATAGCTAGCCTTAACGAAATATTTTATGTCACTATCTCAATGCATAAGTAGCATAGCTTGGATCTGTGCAGTTAAGTGGGGAGCTGATGGTAGGTGTGTCACTCTACCTCAGACATATCAACAATCTCTCTGATCTTTAACTAGTGAAAAGGGGATAGACTCCCTTGTTGTCAAGCTGATAGTGACAATAAAATTTATAAAATTTGTTTAAGATTGTTTATAAAAGCAACTTTGGACAAAAATGATCATGATGAATTATTTTATGATAATTATATAAAACATGGATTCATTCTATTATTTTTCAAATAATTTTATAGATTAGCAAAATTTTATTAGTGTAAAAACATCTTGATCTTCCAAAGTTGTTAGTTGCTTTGTTAGTGTTGTTTTTAAATTCAATTAAAAAGTAGTTTAAACCACACTTGGGAATTTTATTTCAAAAGTAGAAATATGTAACAATAATTTTACATCTAAAATTGACCATGAAACAGAAGTTTTGTTATGTAAACAGTCATAAAATCCACAGGAAATAGAAAAACAACTTAGTCCAGGTTAAAATGCTTTTAACTTGGATTATCTGAAGTCAATTTCAAAAAGTGTTTTATTCTATTAATTAGTGTGGTTTTCTACTACTTCTCAGGAATATTAACATTGTTTTAACAAGTTAAAGAATACATCTAAAAATTTCAAGATAGGATTTACATTTTATTTTCAAAAGCTTGGATAATTAGAAAACAAATTTAATACGGTTATTTATAATATATATTTTACAAGTGTACACTTCCAAGATTTTAAACTTAAGATTTAAGGAAAGTTAATAAAAATACAATTTTTATTTTTTAGTTTCAAGATTTTAAATTTACAAGGGAAAAAATTACATCATTTTATTAACTTATTAATTAAAAACAAATGAAAAATGGGAAATCGGAAAAGTTGAAATCTACAGAACTCCCCCCCCAAGAAAAGAAATCTTATGAAAACCAGTTCTAAATGACGGGTTATTTCAGCTGTCAGTCTTTTATAGCCTTGGGTACCTAAAAGAATAGACAAACAAGGGTTATACAAATCAATCAGAAGTCAATCATTTTAGATCTGGATTACATAAAACAATGATTTTTTTTTGAATTTTTCATAGATTTCAAAATTTACAAATTTTTATAGTCAATTGTGAACCCTGTCATTTTAAACTATATAGATATTTACCAACCCCTCCGCACGAGCAGGATGCGACACAAGGTCAATTTCTTAAGCGGAGTTTAACAGGTTTGAATTCAGAGTTTTCCTTCTCCTAGACCGGTTGCCTAACCAAGGTTAAAGAGCCCAGTCTGCCCTACTATTTACCCATAGCTGGAGGGAGAGTAGGATTCATACCTTTCCCAATGGTATTAGCGCTAAGTGAAATGCAATTACCACGTCCAGGATTTGAACTCGGGGCGACAAGTCCATTTACCATGACTTTAACCATTACACCACGCGCTTCCTTTGAAACTATATAACTCTCACGAAAAGCAAACTAAATCTTTAACAATGAAGTTTATTAATAAATACTTAAATATTCCATACTAAAAACTGTTTGTTCAAGACCCAATTCCTTCAGTAACAGAATTTAATTGCTGAAAGGCAAGTGTACAATTAACTATTATCATTTGTGGTTGTCATAAAAAATACTTTAATGCAAACTTTGTCATTGTTATCCTAGAATAATAGGAAAGTGGATAGTGATAAGCTTTATAAAACAGCACAATTTATAAGCAAAAAGCTGACACAGCCAAATTTACTTGCTATAATGTAACTGATAGTTTTGTTGAAGAGATGACCAAATCGGTTAAGAGATAACATTATTTTAGAACAAAGATAATAAAGCTCTCTTATTTTATCATCAATTTTTTTAATAGAAACTATAATGGCACCATGGCTTAGCTTTTTATATGTATCTATAAATAATGGAGATTCAGTCTTTTTTGTATGAAACTGAAATTATGTCACTGCTTACATCCCAATGCCCAAAATCATCAATACATAGAATAAAGAACAATCAATATTAATAAAAGCTGTTCCTTAATTCAATATTTGAATTTCTTTGTAATAATGACAATTTAAATAATCAAACTATATAAACTATGAAATTGATTAAAAAAAATTGTATTATCAATTTAAATGGAAAATATATTTGTGAAATTTGTAATCAATTTTAAAAATTGTTTTTTTTTTTTTTTTTTTACTCTCGCCCCTTTTTTTTCAGTAACAAGAAGTTAACTAAAAAGTTTACAAATAAATAAATACCTACGATTTTGTGTAAAATATTCAAAATAATTGTTTGATTAAGAAATAATACATTCCCAAAACATTGTATTTGAGAGGGACAGAACTAAGTTTCCATTTCAAAAATTTTTTTAATTTTTTTACTCCTTTAATAAATTTGATGAATTTACTTATGATATAAACCCTCAAACATTGAATTTTGCCCCCCCCCCCCGGGCAATATCTGTCAAAATTAAAATCATTGCACCACCCAGAGGGCATTTTCTTTTTGTTAGTATTTATAATATACATATAAATAAGCTTGGTGTATACAAAATATATTAGGTAAAAACTTTTATGTTCTGATAAAAGGTTATCAATATAACAAATGAAGAATATGATCTTGAAAAATGAATAAATGTTGAGATTTAAGACATTAATTGATCACCAAAATCTCTCCCAAGTTAATTGGCTTAGATCAGAATACATTATACTATTAATCCTCAGAAGGAAATTGAAACAAAAAAAAGCATTAGTGGTGGGGGGGGGGGGGTTTAGATTTTATGGCATGTCAACCTTTGGGTTATTTTATGCCAAAGACGTTTTGTTTTATTCATTCTAGATGGGTATTCAATTTAAAAAAAAACAAACAAAAGAAACTTTAAAACTTAATTTTGGATCTATTCAACCCATAGATGAGACCCCAATACGTACTACCCCAAAGCATAACATCTGAATTAATAGCTAACTTTGCTAGATAAAAGGACAAGGCTAATTATTTCAGGCTCTTAAAATTAATAAATAAATCAATCCTAATAGTTAAGTAAATGTGTTCTTAGGTTTAACTAATGTCAGAAATGTTAAGATTTTTCTTGCCTTTTCCGCCTATATGAGAGACTTTTTAAGAAGAGGAGAGCAGCAAAATCCAAATTAAATTCTTAGCAGACGAAAAGAAGCTGAGTAGGAGTGGGGGGTGTGGGGTAGAGTTATAGCTGAATGATCATCATGCAACAGCCGGAAGAGCATGAGTTTTATCATCATCATCATCATTATTATAATCAGCAATAGTAAAGAAGTGAAAGAGAGAGAGAAAGAGAAAACAAGAGTAGGAAGAATAGCAGCAGCAGCAGCAGCAGCAAGAGGCCGAGGTGGTCCACTGACCATGTACAGTGCACGTGATGTGCTGCGTGCAGGCCACCACCTGTCTCCATGGGTGGGGCACGTTACACATGGCTGGAAGAGAGAGGAACAATAAATACATACATAATATCCTACCGTCATGGGGGTCCCTGGAGGAATTCCTGGCATCTGGGGGGCTAATATCACATTTGTCAGGATGCCATGTTCATCCACAATCTGCTGGACCATGTGGCCTGGGGCAACCTGCATTGGCATAGGCAAGGGTGGGCCATTATTGGAAACCATTCGCACTGTTGCTGGACCTGAAGAGACAAGAAGAACGAGGTGTAAAAGAAAAAAGATATGGGGGTCTGAAGCAAATAGTTGCAATTTTTAATAAAAGGAATAAAATAATCAAGGAAAAACGAAATAAAAGGTGATAAACTATGAGAGAGAGAGAGAGAGAGAGAGAGAGAGAGAGAGAAGAGAGAGAGAGAGAGAGAGAGAGAGAGAGAGCAAGCATGACATTTAAGTTGATTTTTTTTTTTTTTTTTAAAGTGGCCAGAATTTTTTATACTTTTAAGTTTAAGCAATTTAATTTCAAATATCAAACATTTTACCCTGAAGAAGGCGGTTTTTCTTTGTATACTTAAATATTTTATAATTTTCTATTATTATTTTATTTTTAAAATAATAATAAATAGAATACAATGTGCACATAAACAAACTCCTGGCCGAAACAGGTGTTGGTAATTCATTAAACTAATTTTATCTATTTAACATTTTCTTTCCTTTATTTATCCTTTCAACATATTGTTGGATTCATTTCAATTTTTCAACACTAGGAAGCATCCGTGTTATATATATATATATATATATATATACATCTGATTCACAAAGGAAGCAAATTGATTTGACAAGAACAATGTTTTGCTCAACTGAATAACTAATTTCTATTCTAAAATAATCAAATAAGTAATAAGATTTTTTTTAATGCTAACAGTCATGTATTTCATTAAAGTATTATTAATACAAATAATGTAAAAATTATCTATGATTTACGAGTAATTAAAAAAAAATCCTGTGAAATGATATCTACTTCCTAAGTACACTATATTAAATCTTTTCATTAAAAGACAAAGAATGCTATTTCAGGAATAATTGTAATTGAAGAAATAGTGTGTGTGTGTGTGTGTATAACTGTCTTCATTGAAAATGTACAATTAACTGATTTAAAAGATTCCCAACAAATTGATGGCTTGAATTTTTATTACTAAAAAACATTGGGGTTTTTTTTTTGTGTGATTTTAAGATTTCTTTTTGATTCAGATAGTTTACTTGGCCATTTTTAAATTGAATGAGAAAACCTATCAGCTGTTTGAAATCACAGAATTAAATGAATTTTTATTTTCCTAATTGAAAAAAAATATCAAGCCACTGTAAAAAAAAAACAACAAAAAAACAAATTCAAAATCAAATTGAACTGATTAAATCACATGACATACAGTCCATATTTAACTTCCATTTTTATACAACTACTATTTGATCATGTATTCAAGTGGGTGTGGTGGTGTGGGTGGGGGTGTCTTAGTCTCGGCAGCCATGTTGCATCTTTGCAGCTGCATCCATTTTTTTTTTGTGTCCTTGCAAGAATAGAAAAAAATAAAATTCTTTGTCCTTATATTAATTTGAAACATGAATGAAAAAAGATTCTAAGATTTCTCATATCATTAAAATTTACAAATTGAAAATTGAATTTTGAAGACAGCAAATTTTCAAACAAATCTATCAAATTTGTATTATTCGGACTATTGTCCTCATCTTTATTGTTATCTGCACAATAAGCCCCGAGTCCAACAAGAAATACCTGAAGAAGACTGGAGGGCACATTGACAATAGTCAAAATCTATCAAAGTTAAACAAAGCAAATCATGGAATATTCTTGGAAATTATATCATTTACATAGAAATAACTTGTCATCTCAGAAATTTAGATATTCTTGGAAATGATCAATAAATTGGAATTTCACACCAATGCAAAATAATTCTGGAACGGCTTATTTAAAAATTAATAAATCACACACACACACACACACAAGTAAATAAGCAGTGGCCTATTGACAGTATCAACCGGACAGTGAGGGAGGCTATTTCTTTTCACTAGCGCTAGACAAGTGAGATTGTTTTGTGTCTGGGGTAGAGCGCCACATCTATCTTCAGCTTCCCACTTTACCACACAAATCCAAGCTGTGCTACACATGCAATGAGTTAGTTAGGGCCAGTATCGAACCTAAAACCTTATGGTTGCTAGGCATATTCTCTACCAACTGAACTTGTATATATACATACATATATAGACAAAACGTGACCCGTTGAGTCACCCATTAAGCTCTCTTTAGATGATTGGGATTAGGGAAAAGAGTAGGATCTGCCAAAATATTGTCTGCTTTTCATTTTAAAAATGAATTAAAATTTATTAAACCGATTATCTAAGGTCAAATTTTTTTCTAAGTCGAAAAGTAGTAACATAATGAGCATCAGTAAAAAAACAAAATAATATTACACATGTAATTTATATTTTATACATTCAAAACGATTTTTTTAGTCAATTTCGATCAAGATGCCTGCCAAGATGCTACTTTTTTTTTTTTTTTACAAAATAAATTGTAACTTTTGCGATTAAAAAAATTCACACTGGATTGTCCAATTGGATACATAGTCTAGTAGATAAAGGAGTTAGGTTAAGACAGTTCTAAATGACAGTTATCTCTAGACTGCAGGTTCAAACCTGGTCAGGGGCAGCAGTAACATTGAATAATAATTAACACAGCTTAGCACCTGTACCCCAGCTATGGTTAGTGGAATGAGAACAGGATACCCCCGTCGACTGAATAAAGGGTTAGATTCAAAGTTCCGTGGTGGTTCCAGATTACAAGAAGGTTCCCGAGTCTGACAAGAAATACCTTAAGAAGGCTGGAGCACACATCAGCTGAAATGTTGTACAGATAACAATGAAGACGAGGACAATATCTCAATGTTTGAGATGAGGCTTGATGATTAGTATTATCTGCGTTATTCAGACTATTGACAAGAAGGTTCCCGATTACAACAAGAAAGTTCCCGAGTCCGAAAAGAGGGTTCCTGAGTCCAACAAGAAATACCTGAAGAAGGCCGGAGGGCATATCGAAATATTGTACAGATAACAATGAAGATGAGGACAATAGTCCAAATAACGCAGATAATACTAATGAGGACAATAGTCTGAATAATACAATTAATACTCCAAAAATTATTTTTTTAGTTTTTATTTTTTCGATTTTCGGTACTTATTTACTACCAGAGCAGATTCTTTTAAAAAAACTTTTTTCTTCTATTCACACCTTCTGTCTTTAGTCTTTTTTATTTATGCAGAAAATAGGGAAGTCAAAGTTAAGTGACCTGAAAAAAATCAAAAGTTTTGAAATAAAATAACTGATGCATTATAAAATTCATTCATTGCTAAATCAACACTGAAAATGTCATTAAAATCGGATAATTCCCTGATTTTTAGTAAATTTTTTTCAAACGAATTGGGTATATCTAGTTTGATCTACTTTAAATTGAAATGGACATGGGAATTTTATTACGTGCTGCTGGTGAGTTTTTAAAAGTGTCTGTTAATCACTATCTCATCTCCCCTTCACTCGCATATAGAGAGGAAAAGAGAGTTATGTATAATGTAAAGGCAGGGATAGGTCAGTTTTTGACTTAATTGCAAATTACGACTAATTAGAACCAATCAAAATGGAATTTTTCAAACATCTTGTAATCCTAAAACTAAGGAATAAATTAGTATAAATTTTGTCATTAAACCAACCAGGAAAAAAGCCCTTAGACTTTAAACGGTGAAAATCTCAGCTTTAGTATAGTATAATATATATATATATATATATATATATATATATATATATATATATATATATATATATATATATATATATATATATATATGTGTGTGTTGTGTGTGTGTGTGTGTGTGTGTGTGTGTGTGTGAGAGAGAGAGATGGTTCATAGGACCCCACCTTGCAGATTAGATTCTTTTCCTGTTTCTGGCAAAAGAGAAATCAATAATTTGTATGGAGACTCAATTTGCAGTTACATTGCAATTGACATATTTTTACTTTAATCAGAGAAAAATAAACCAGGCCAATTGTTGTTCTTCCATTTCTGCTTTTACTCTTCAATGAACTGTTTAGTTGAAATGGCACTGATTTATTTCTTTAAATGTCCAATTGTTGTTGCCATTCTACTGAACAAGCTTAGGAGCATTTCAAAAAAGAAAAAAATCATTAGATTAAAAAAAAAAAAAAGAAAAAAAGTTCAATTAAGAAAGGAAGAATGTTCAACAAGACATTTTTTTTTTTCTGGCACAATGTGTAAGTTAGGTTAGGTCGGAATTCTTTTAGCATCACTTAATAAGATTGTGAAAATTAAATAAATGATAGATTTAAAAAAAATATATATCAAAAATCAATCAAATTACATTCAATGATTTAATTGTAAATCAGAGACTAAGTGGGAAAAAAAGTTCAATACTAATAATAACACACACACACACACACACACACATTACTAAAACTAGCAGTATTAACCTATATTACATATGGATTTAAAGATGGTCCCTGATGTTCAGAAGTACTTAGTATTAAAATCTTATTTATGCCTAAAATGTATGCCACTTAAAAAAATCTGTTATCCCAAATATTTTCCTTAGTAAACATTGTTATGTATTTATTCTCCAGGTTTGATTTAAAAAAAAAAAAAAAACCCAAAACAACAATTCCAAAATCCATGTTCATAGAGCTACTCAAGAGGCTATTTTCATATGAAAAACTTATATCCAATATATGGAAATGACCATCAATTCTTTAGGGGGCGAAAGAGCACTAAATTGGGGTTTTCAATTTACAATTCAATACAGTTATTTAAAAGAAAAAAAAAGTATATAATTTCAAAGTTATACAAAATCAAATCGTTTCCTCCTTTAGCATGAGCAGAAAGGAAAATTGGAAAGTTTTCAAAATGTAAACACGTTTAACTTATACATAAACACAAATTTTGTATTAGTCATAATATTCCTTGTATTATGATAAAATAAATTTTAAAAAAATTAGAGATTACAACTATATATATATGATTACATTTGCTTTCCTAGTATGAAGCATAAAAATATAGGTTCTTATTACCCCCCCCCCACTTACAATTTTTTTTACATTAGGTTTACATCTTTGTGCCCCCTCCATACAAACTAATTAATCAATCATGTTTAAATTAATGGCTAGTGAGACTTCAACTTCTGACAGAATTGTTAGCTAATTATATCATAAAACTAATTATCTTATTTAACAATTACATAATTTTCTTTTGATATTTGTAATTTCACATGAACCACAACAACTTCAGAATAGAAACTACTTAGTTTGTATTAACATCTAGAAGTTCTGTCTTGAATTTCAAATTTTAAAAAAATTCTTAGTACAGTCTTATATTAATCTCCATAAACTGCAGAGTACAGAGTATTAAAAGTACAAAGTATAGAGATTTGGATGGGTCAATACAGGTGTTTTCTTCCAAAATCCACAAAAACAGGGTGAGAGGAGAAATCTTGTAATAGCTAATAAGACATGCTACTTCCTTTGGATAATATTCCCATAGACAGTGTTTAGTCAATATTTCCTAAGAATTGACTCACCAGTATTCCTCCTACCTGTGTCATTCCACCCTTGCTAGCTAAATAAAATCCATAAGTAGATTTGGTGCAGCTGAAGGATAGTTTATTATCCAACTTCATAAAGATACAACCACAAGTCACTAGTAAATGATAGCCATTGGGCAAAAGAGGAATTGTCTGACCTTTTCATCTTCATCTGACAATAGAAATAACTGGATAGCATTATGTGGCTAATGATTCATTTATTGGATCAGATCTCATCAGGTAAATGAACTTGTAGCAGCTATGGGTGATCAAAAGAATTAAAGATGATTTCTTTAAATTATATTCTTAGAACTAGATTAGATGAAACATGCAACAGTATATACTATAACAAACTGGATGTAATTAATCTACAAGTTTGATGTCTTTTTTTTTTCTTTAAAAAGAAAGCCTTCATTACATTTAGTCACTTTTGATAAATTTAAGTTTTAAGATAATCTGACATCATTTCAGAAAAATGCTTTTGCTTTTAAAATTGATATTCTAGTATAATGTATATTAAAGAATAAGTAAAGTAAGTAAAGTCGTCGGAGTGGCATAAAGTTGGTATCAGCCAGACAGCGAGGGAGTCTATCCCCTTTTCACTAGCGCTAGACCAAGGAGATTGTTTGTTCATCTGAGAGACGGAGCGCCACTCTTACCATCATCTCCTCACTTAACCGCACATATCCATGTGCTACTCATATGCTCGAGTTGGCAAGGGCCAGAATGGAACCAGGAACCTCGAGGTTCCCAGCCATACACTCTACTGACTGAGCTAAGCTGGCCCTAGTCTATTGCAAATAAGTTTTTCCTTAGATTTGTTTAAAATATCTTCCAGATTCTCAGGAATTTGTGAGCCTTTCAAGTTGCCATAGGGAGGAAACCTGGCACTGAACTTAATAGACCCCCCCCCAAAAAAAAAAAAAAAAAAATTGTAGCATTTAGAATTGGGAAAAAAAAAAAAAAAACTATTGAACTTTTCTGGTATGAATTTACTTTAAAAAAATCAATACTGCTTAAAAGTGCAGGTAGTTAGATTCTATGTGGAAATAAATTCACAATCCTTAGGTAACTGGTTTCATCTTTGATCCAACTATGACATACCTGGCAACAAACATTGTTTTTTTTTTTTTTTCTCTTCATAAAAAAAAAAAAAAAAAAAAAAAAAAAAAAAAGAAGTGAATCAGATAAAAAGAATTCAAATGCATCAATTTGACTAAATTAAGGTGACCTTCTCATATCCTAATTGGATCAATTATACACTGTTTCTGCATTTGAATAGAACCAAGGTGAGAAGGAAAAAAAAAAAAAAAAAAAAAAAAGAATTACAAATTACTAGTGAGCAGAAGTGAAATTCATAAAAGAAATGGAGAGATAATAAAAAAATACATTTACAAAAAAAACAAACTCAAATTCACTTTAGTTATTAAAAAAACTTAAATTTTTATTTAATTTAAAAAAAATGTTCTTTGTTATGAATGAAATTGAGAAAAGTTATTTAATAGGATAAAACTTTATATTTGTACAAAATTTATCTTTTTAAAAAGGTTTGCAAAACAGTTAAACAGTAAAAGAAAAAGAACATTCATTTCGTAGACAAGAATTAAAGTCAAGAATAAAAATAGCAAACACTAATTAGTACGTTCACTTTGAGGAGATTGTAATTATCAAATTAGAGACTTTACAGATAAGTAAAAATTCTTAAAATTAAATCTAATTAGAGAAAATTTAAGTAAACATTCATATTCTCATAGGAAGTGAAAAATCTTCTAAAGTTGTTTATATATATATATATATATATAAAAGAAAAAAGAAAAAAAAGAAAGAAATCATCCAGGTTTATATGAAATGCTACCAGAATCACAAATTTATCATTCTAAATAATCTAGTAAAATCTTGTATAGAATGATTGGAGAGAAGGGGAAAAAATGGGCTGAAATATTTCAGATTTTGAAGACAATATTTGCAGAAATAATTTTAATTTTCTGATTTTATCCCTCACAAAAATGTAATATGGATGGTTATAGAAAACTAATTACTATAAATTATTACATTCAATTTGCTTTGACTAATAACTAATCCATTTGTAGACATTTTCCTTTGATATTTAAATACAAAAACACTAATAAGTACTTTACAATTATCCAAGAACATATACTAAATTATTTTTTTAAAATACAAATTAAGACATGTACTTGTTTTTTATTGTACTTTTGGTTTTAAAATAGAAAGTAATATTCCAAGAACAATATGTCATATTTTGGAAATATCTAGAAGGGTTGGGTAAATGCAAAAGTTTTGATTTAGATGCATCAAGCAACAAGGAATTACAATTTTGCATTTCTCTCAATTATTGAAGCATAACTTATTTCAAAAGATTACCTGATATTGTTGGGTGGAGAAAACATTACATAATACTATAGTAAGGAATGTGTTACATTATATATAATCTTTTTTCTACAATAAAAATGTAAAGTTTTCCAAATTTAAAAAAAAAAGCTTTTTGTTTCAAAACATTTTTATTTTTACAATTCAAGGCAGACTTTCTACAAGAAAGTGTGGGACTTTTCAAAAACTTTTAACCATTTTAATTTTAAGGACTTATCTTTAGCCAAATGTTTTCAGTTTTGATTTTATTTAAGAGTGAAAGACCATGTAAGATCTGAAACTTTTCCAAGTTGGGATACCATAACTTCCAGGTAGCGGAATCAAATTTAAACCAATTCCACTTTCATCATTGGGAAAATCTAGGGTTAACTTACATCATAGAAAATGTTGCAATGTCTGGTTTTCTTTTTAATTCAATTACAAACAAGGGACTCATAAGTATTAAGAATTTAATTTATGAATTGGAAAAAAAAAAAAAAAAAAATTGTATAAATTTTCCAGTAATTTAAAACTAAAACTGTTATATATAAAACTTTTTCGTAATGTTTAAAAACAAACTTAAAAATTAATTTCTATACATGATTACTTTGTAATGGATTAAATAAAACCTTGTAATAAATAGTTTTGCATTTATAGTGATCTAGATCAGTGGAAATCAAAACTAGTAAATTACTGCTATTAAAATAAATTTAATTTTTTTTTTAGAAAAATTAAAGAAAAAAGATGCTGTATTGATAACTGCACTGCACAAAGATTACTCTGTCAAGAATTTGAGCCTCATTCAGTGTCTTATAGTTGTGGCATTTTGGTGTCCAAAATAAGATAAGTGTAAAAAAAAAAAATAAAAAAAAAATACTGCCACCAAAAGAGAAAATACAGCAGAGTGACTAAACATGTGTGAATTGTAGAGAGAGAAATCAATTTGAAACTGGTTAATAGTAAAAGGAATGTTGTACTGATATAGTTAACATGATGAGACTTAGATTTTTTTTTTACTGCATATTTATAAAATAGTTTCAAGGAAATTGGAAAAGTGTTCAAACCAAATGCCATGAGAATGAAAGGAGAGAGAAAAACAAAAAAAAACACTAATGTTCTCTTTTGCAGATTAACAATTATAAGGAAAGAAATTCTTAAGGGGAATAAAAAAATTTTTAAAAAAGGAAAAATAAATCAGGTTTATATTGAGTGTAAATGTATTTTCTGAGGCATCATTAAGATTTCAAATAATAACTGATCTTCCATAGTTGAGACGGGTTTAGCTGATCTATTCTCAAAGTTTTTACCAGGTGTGGATTTCTTTTGTTTATTACAAAATATAATTAAAGAGGTCTTAATAATAGACCAGCCGAAATGTGTTGTCTCTAAATATTGGAAGATGTTGAATTCACCAAACAACAATTGGAATAAAAGTTTCATTTTTTTAATGATAGCAACAAGTTGATATTTATGCTTTAAATTTTATGAATGAAACAAAAGGGAAAAGTTATTTAAAGCTGTCTCATAAGATGATCTTTTGGTAATGCCAAATATTACATATTTTTATCTATATATATATATATATATATATATATATATATATATACATAAATGAGAGAGAGAGAGTTGCTACAAACAAATGCCCAATGTCATAGCAGCCTATCTTGTAAATACCCCAAGACATGACAGGTGTTGTTACTTTCATTCAATTGAAAGAAACTAAAAGAGAAGGAAAAAAAAGAAAAAGAAAAGATAAGTAAAACAAAAACTGATCCAAAACAATGACTAATAAGCAACAAGTAAAATGAAAAGAAAAGAAAAATGCAATAAAAAGAGACAAGTAGACGGCTGCTTCACCACTACCACCACCTTCATCCCTTCTGTCCTTCCCCGCCCCCCTCATCCTACTCCTCCAGTGTTTGTTTGGGACTGGAGCTCTTTGATCGTGGGAAACTAATTCCCTGAGAATCAGGGCTTGCACTGCCTCAAGAAAAAAAAGGAAAAGAAAGAAAAGAAAAAAAAAATCCAGCTTTTGACTGAGTAAGCAGTCCAAGATGGTTAAACAATCATTCTAGGAAAAGAAAAGAAAAAGATTTTGCAGCCATGATCAAAC
The DNA here is from genome assembly GCA_023376005.1 of Doryteuthis pealeii. Classification (NCBI taxonomy): domain Eukaryota; kingdom Metazoa; phylum Mollusca; class Cephalopoda; order Myopsida; family Loliginidae; genus Doryteuthis; species Doryteuthis pealeii. The sequence continues at coordinate 68,593,869 of CM042146.1, read as the reverse complement.
TGTTTACAAACAAAATGATGATTCAACTGAAAACTTTTTAAAAGTCTGTATGCGTGCATGTGCACGAAAATGTGTAAAAAAAACTTTTTATTTTTATAAAAGAATAATTAAAATAGTTTTCTTTTTAAATATTCACAACAAACACACACACATATATATCATCATCATCATGTCGCGCTTTCAGCGCGGATATCCATGACAATCTCTCTCCATCCGTCCCTATCGCTCATCATTTTTGGGAGGTCCTCTATGCAGCATCCTGCATCCGCACAGAGCTGATCAACGTACGTTTTTGCTGGTCGGCCCACACTGGCCCGTCCATGTGCTGGCTTCCACAGGAGGACGTCGACACACACAAATTTGAAAAAAATTATTTCGATTTAATTTTGTCAACATTTGTTTTATGCACCAACCTAATTTGCATAAATGGAAAACCTGAAGAGAAAGTTAAAACATTCTTGTTTAAATATTTAACAAGTGAGAAAAATAAAATTATCTGGATTGTAAATGTCTCAATTTGACAGAATAACTACATTTGCCTTTCAAGTAGATCAACTTAAAAAAAATAAAAAAATGAATAAAAAAATAAATCCCATTAAAGGTTGTCAGAAGGATTGTTAAATTTGTTTGAACAAAATTGGTGACATTTTGATTTTTTTTTTTTAGTGTGAGTGGAGAAAAAGTTTTCTTGCAGAGGAGATTTTACACCTGCTATTTATACAGATTCCCTGGACTCACCATCCGTCCCAACAAATCCTGGCAAGTCCTTTAGGAAGCATCCAGTGTCCACATTGAGCTGGTTGGCCAACGCTGGTTTGTCCAGGTGTAAAAGTCCATAGGAGAATATCACTTAGGCATTCATCCTTATTTTTCCAGCAGTGCCTAGCAGGTCTTGCACGTCTTACTTGGAGGCCGTACAACTGCTGTTTTGTACTGGAGTGCTGCTTCCAGGATTTGTTCAAAAAAGCATGCAGCATTCTTGTATAGTTGCCATACCTCAGACTAAAACTAGGACTGGTGGGACCATTTAGGTAAAGGATAGCAACAACCTAACAGAAGGCAAAACTCATAAGAAACAAATAGCAAAATTAATAAATTCTTAGATGTATCCTAATTGTTAAGTGTCTAGGCAATTTTTTAATTTTTTAATATCAAGTGAAATATAATTTAAATTTGTTCTTTAAAGTTCAAAATATCCTTATGGGTTGGAATGCCAGATTCAGCTCAAGTATCTAGACATTATGTAAATTAGTATCAACAATATTCAATCAATATCTTGAATCCAACCTTAAATTGTTAGTCAATACATGTAGTCCAGGTTAAAAGCACAGTATGATGAGTAACTAATTGTTTTTTTTTTTTTAGAACTTATTTTTCCAATGCATGTATCATTGAGGAACAAGAAACATTTTGGTAAATGGGTCAGGCTTTAGCCAGTTTACTAGAACTTTTCTCGCTCCCCAATGATACACACATTGGAAAAAAAGTTTAACGTTTGGTTGGTACCACACTTTTAACCTGGACTATTTACTGTCTATTATCAACTACATGTGAGTTGTCAAAAAGTAGAACTTCAAAAGTGTATCAGACACTGAGAGAGAGAGAGAGAGAGAGAGAGAGAGAGAGAGAGAGAGAGAGAGAGAGAGAGAAAGAGAAAGAGAGAGAGAGAAAGAGAGAGAGAGAAAGAGAGAGAGAGATTGTCAGGAGGTGGTTGTGGTAGAATAAGAGGAAGAAGTTCCAATTAGCAGAAGTATGATTTCCTTTCAGATAAACAGGAAGAATTCAGGCACATAATTGATTTTGTTTTGCTTTCAATACATTCAAAATAACTTTCAGCTGAACAAAGATTCCTTCAAGAAAGAAAGAAAAAAAAATGCTGAACAAGAAATATTCCACCTGCTTCTTTGCTAAAGATGATACAAGGGATTAAAAATATTAAAGTAAAGTAAAAAAAAAAAAAAAAAAAAAAAAAAAAAAAAAAAAGATATTGTAAATTTTTACAAAGAATTCCATCTGTTGCTTCAAAAGATGAAAAAATATCTGTAAGATTTGAGCTTCCTTACAAAAAAAAAAAAAAAAAAAAAAAAAAAAAGCCCTAGAAACTTCTGATAATAAATCTAGAGTCTACATTGGACAGAAGAAAGACAATTACCGTTTGTTATATTTTCAACTTTAACCAGGCAGATAATTTTTTCATCTTTGTAGAATTAGTTTCTATACATTAACATTGAATTGGTCAATGAGCAGCCAATAGAAAAATGCCTTACATTGAGCTAGTATAAAATTGACAAAAATGTCACTGGCTGCAGTAGGGTTAAATATAAAAGAGGTACCTATTTAAACAAGTAACTTGCTGCACCTCCAAATAAATTAAACCTAAGTATCTTTTATATGGTTGTTATTCTAATTGAAAATCACTACACAACTTGTTTTTGTTCAGGAACACTAAAATACAGAATAATTTAGTTTTGTCTTTAAGAAAAAAAAAAGTAGGTCACTGTTACCTTTAGGTCATCCAGAAAGCACATTTTTAATTGCATTTGTAAGATTTTCATGAAAGAAAATTCCCATGGTTGTCTAAAGTGTTTCAAAATGCCCAGAAGTATGTAAAAGAATTTAAGATATTCAATAAAAAAATGTTTCTATCAATTCAAAAGAGGTTAGATAAAAATGTTGAATGTAAAATATTTTAAGTAGTTATATATCATTTATAAACATATCCCAATATGCATCTCATATAGAAACAGTTCACAAGAGCAGATTTTAATGGTAATCCTATTTGCCACTAAAGTGAATTTTCAAAACATTTGAAACAAAAAAAAAAAAAAAAAAGAAAAAAAGGGAACTTAGGATTTGTGGAAATTGAGCAACTGAATTGTCAAGAAGTTTTTAGAAAAAATTAAACTATGAAGATTAAAACATTAAAACTGTTTTATGTTTAAATCCTTAGTACTCTCAGCCCTTTGATACTTTGTCCCTCACAAAATTCAGAAAAAACAATCTAGTATAAAATACATATAGACTTTGCTCTAATGACACACAGACATCCCATTAAAAAGAAAATATAATGACCATTCATAACCTAAATCTTAGTGGTAGTAATACTTGACAAGATCTCCAAAGAGATTGAAACATAAAAAAGCCAAAACCCAAAATTAAGTGTCAAGTTTTGTTTTTTTTTTGGGGGGGGGTGTTAAGATCAGCTTGGGTCAAAAAAGAAGTTCATCAAAAGCAATCACAAATTGATTTTTTTTAAGTGATAAAAAGTTGAAACAGCTACCTAATAATAAGTTAGTTTCAAGTTTAGTTGTCTCTTTATAGGGATCATTATTTTCATCTTCTAGAGTAACTATCATAAGCTTTGTTTTGTATTTAAGGTAAGAATTTCAGAAATTCATATGCAAGGAAAATGGTTCAAGATAACCAGAAATTCTCTGTTGAAAAATTTCTTTGAAAACTGAGAAAATGACAAAGCAAATAAATAAGGTGAAATTTATAAATTGTATGGAGAGGGAGAAAATCATTTTCTGGAATGTGACAAAAAAAAAAAAAACAAACTCAAACTAATGTAAAGTAATAATGACACTTTGGTTTACAATTGGAATTAGTCTAAATGAATTAGTATATAGCAGTGGTTCTCAACCAGGGGTCCATATAACAATTTTTTTTGTCCAGGCAAGCCAAAAAATATCAAATTATAAAAATACAATAGGATATTTTTAATATCAATTAGCTTGGGGGGGGGGGCACCAGAGTAAAATAAGAATCAAAGAGATCCATGGAGAGAGAAAAAAAAAAGGAGGGAGGGGTGAAAACCACTAGTCTTTTTAGCAAGACCAGCATATTCTGTCTTTGCAATAAAACTATAGCAAAGGTCTATTACAGCAGAGAGTTACAATAATATGTAAAACTGACATTCTATTATGGGGGAAAAAAAAGAAATGATTTTTTTAAAAAAAGGTTTAGGACAGTTTTGCAGATGAAGATAACAATCTTTTCCAAGTAAGCATACAACACACACACAAAACCCTACAGAGGGTGTTGTCATCATAAAGTCTTAATAAATTCATTTTGAGACAGTCGTTATATAAATAGAATAGTCATAAATTTTAAGCTTGACTGAATTTAGCCAGGGTTGATTATTTTTGCTTTCTTTTTTCTTTAAGAGTTCAAATGAAAATGTCTCATTCTTTCATACAGGAAATAACTATCACAGTTATTTATCAGTAAGCATAGAAATCAGACATTTTTTAACTTTCAAAAGGTAACAAAAATATATCAAATAATAAAAAGGCCACCTTTCATTATTATTCTCAGCAGAATATGTCTTTGTTTTTATTTCCTTTTCAGTAAACATTGAAATGTTATAATGGCATGTGTGGAAAAGTAAGATAATAAAGTAGAAGTCTAGGAAAGCCAGACCTGATGATAAAAAAAAAAAAAAAAAAAAAAAAAAAAATGCTTCCAATGGTTGAGTCACCATTATAGATAGTTGGTAGCTCAGCCCAACTAAGACAGAGTTGTTGCTTATTGTATTAATGGCCTGGTAGTGGCTACTAGGAACTAAACAGACAGATCACCTCAAACCTCAAAAATCATTTGGTATTTTGAAAAAAAAAAAAAAAATAATATGCAGGGCTGGTGTGTACTCCCAACTGGCGGAGCGAAAGCCTGCTTGGGGATCCCCAGAAGGGCAAGTTTAATATATTTTATATGAATACTACATTATGAAAATTGACATGGAGTAGAGTGGGGGCTCCATATCAGATTCGTAAAGGGCCCATGAGTCCATTGCACTGGCTCTCAGAATATGAAGTCATTTTTATTTTCAGCAGATTTCAGGAGCAAAAAGAAGGTGGATATTAATGAATGGATTCTAGCACATTTTAACCCCTGTTTGCTTTCTTATGACAATGAAAGCATATTTGAAAATCATGTAAAACTACTTCCCCCCCCCAAAAAAAAAAAACAACCCTTAAAAGCACTTTTAGCTTAGATATAAAACTGAAATTAGTTTTATCTTCAGTGGAGCTAGTTTAATATTCAAGAGAACAAATTCATTAAATTTATTGGGTACAAAAGGTTATCTTCTGAGTTCTAATAGAGAGAAGTCCCCAACTACTATCTCTTACCAATTTTTTTTTCTTTTCCAATTTATATATATATATATATATATATATGCGTGTATGGTGTAATGATTAACATTGTAGGAAATGGAAAGAGAAAAGTTCAAATCCTGAATGAGGCTGCTTGCATTTCATACAGGGCTAATGCCCTTGGGAAAGGTATGCATCCAACTATTCTCCCTACAGCTAAATAAGGTAAATAGTAGCACAGACTGGGCTCTTGAATCGTGGTTAGCCAACCACGTCTAGAAGGAAAAGTCAGAATTTAAACCTGTTAAATTCCACTTAACACATTTTGCTTGTGTGGAGTGGATTGGTAAATATATATTTTCCACAAAATAAAATATTCAAAAAATGCAAAAAATGAAAACTGAATCAATCTAATTGTAATAATTTTTGACACTTGAGACCAAAATTCAAAATTCTGTTATTAATTTTGATTCATTTAGTCTTCTCTCACCAAATTCCTAACATTGACCTTTATTGGTGGCTCCACTACAAAATTTAAAACTACCGTAATGCATCAGATGATATTTTGAAGGATATTAGCCTTTTTAATGCAATAAGCTGCATCAAATATTTTAATGACAGAATTGAAATGCTTAAAAATAAAATCCTGAAGAAATTAGCAATTATAAATTAATGAAAAAATTTACATTCATTTAGATGAAGGTTTAAATTTTATCCAGGTTTAGTTTTTTGACAGTATAAATTTATAAAATATTTTGATTTTTATTAAAAATGATTTAAAATAAAGATTTAATTGGTGAAAGTTTGAAGGGAGAAAATATTTCCAAGTTGAAGCTTTCAAGTAGAACAAGAATATTAAAAATATTGGGAGAAAAAAAATAAGGGTTTTAATATGAAATATGTAAACTAACTAGAACCAATATATTACTAAGAAGTTTTATGAGCAACTAAGGAAATTTTTTTCTTAAATGTTGAAAAGCACAAAATCTTTTTGAAAAGATTATAAATGGTCATAAGACAAACAAAATTAAATTCAAATCTTGAGAAAAAAAAAAAAAAAAAAAAATCTAGTCATAAAAACTAAATCAATAGCATTTTTATTTTTAAGATTAAAAAAAAAAAAAAAAAAAAAAAAAAAATCATCCTTAGACTTTACTGGGCATAACCCCCCCCCCCCAAAGTCCTAATTTAAAGATTATCACCACTGAACTTTCTGATACCACTACAAGGACCAGCCTTATTCAGCCTTCTAGAAGAAGAAGAAAAATGTCCCTGCTGATATAAGTTATGCAGTTTTTGATAAACCTGTTGATTCTTGGTCGTAACATCTTATAGTTTGTATCTAGAAACAGGAAAAGAGAAAATATATATATCACGCATACTGTGGTATTTATGCTAGTTACTTTAGTTATTTACTGAAATGAATATATAAGTAACAGTTCTCATCATAAATAAGTGGATATTCTTATGTAGGTATTTACCAAACCTGTTTGCCACAGGTAGGATGTAACATAAGGTCACAAGTATGGGACATCCAGCAAGGATCAAACAAGACATTCAAAAGTAATGGATCTGCAAGACTTGCTTGCTAAACATGACACTGAGGGGACAGCTCTTCTGTTTATGTTGGCATTAGTTGTCTGGCTAAAAGGCATTGATTAAATAGAGAAAGAATAATTTGGAAGGAAAAAGAAAAACTCAAAGTTATAGTAAGTAGTAAAGTAGGTAGAGTGGCTCATTGTCAATATCAGTCAAACAGTGAGGGAGTCAATCCCCTTTTCAGTAATGCTAGACCAGGGATATTGTTTCTGCATCTAAGAGAGTGCCACACCTACCACCAGGTCCAAGCTGTATTACTTATGCACCAAATTGAGGAGAGCTGGTATTAAACCCAGCACATTGTGCTTTCTAGGCAGATGCTTATTTAGAAATTTACAAAACTTTTACATCTATTAATTATGGAGATTCGTTTCCGGTTTTTGTCTGTAACAAAAATTACGTCACTGCTTACATCACATTACCCTAAATCATAACATAGAATAAATTTATTCTACGATTTTTGGCATGTTCAAATTTTGAGTATTTATTCAATAAATACACTCAAAATTTGAACATGCAACATTAGACAGTCTTCATTGTTTTTTTAAGACAAGTTTTAATAAATACACGACTGGTATTATATATGTATATATAGTTTGTTTTATTTTAATACATATTTAAAGTTTACATATTTACAGGTTTTATTTTTTAATCCTTTAATGAATTTGATGATTTTACTTAGGGTACAAACTCACTGACATTGAATTTTTTACTCCCACCCCTCAGGCAATATGTTTCAAAAATCTATTTTTACATCGCCTGGAGGCCGTTTTTTATTTTATTTTGTACTAGTAAATCTAATGTAAATTGAATAATGTTTTGTTATGACAAAATAATTTTGTATTATTTTATATAGAGACAAAATATAGCATCACATGGTATTTTATATACATTAAATATCAATACCTATGAAATTTCTTTTTCTTCTATAAAGTTATTTCTACAAATGATTTTTATTCTAAATCTTTGTTAATATACATTCCAGATTTTATAACAGAATTTTGTTAGCTTTTTGTGATAAAAACTTCAGAAAATTGTCCATCTTATGAATTAAACAGATTAATGTATAAAGATAACTAAAGAAAAAGAAAAGAAAATCAAACTTCAAAATGAGGAGAAAATATGTAAATAGTGAGTTTAATCTGAATATATGTTGTGTAAACATAAAATAGCTGCATCATAATATTTAAGTAACTTTAAAAAAATCTAATATACTTTCATAACCTCAATATTCCAGCTGTATATCTTAAGAGAAAAGTTTTCATATTTATTGGCCCATCTCCAACTTATATAAACTTATGAAGTGTTTTTCTATTTCTTGTTTATATATCAGCTTATATAAGTTATTCCAAGCAAATAAATGACAGATTGAGTGGTTTAATCTGTAGATACAGATAAATACTATTGAAGGAGAAAAAAAATAGTTAAGAGAAATACATAAAAGGGGTCCTGTAATTTGGGTGGGTGGGTATGGATTTTTAAATTAAAAATCAGGGAGGCACTCATGGCATAACTATTATTGTCACAGGAAGTGGCCTTGGCTACCAAAGTTCAAATCCTTAACAAGGGTGTTTGCATTTCACATAGCACTAATACTCTTGGGAAAGGTATGAATCCAACTATTCTCCCTATAGCTATGGGTATATAGTAACACGTGTGTGTATGATTTGTTTAACATATGTTTTAATGGGTAGAAATAATTATATTGGTTGATTATTATGGTTATATCAATTGTTATGTGCTATTTAATGCCAAATCTTGTTTTTTGCTATGATTTGATTTGTCAGCTAAAAGTTTGTAGGTAAATATTTTTGTTTGGTTTTATAAATTGATAGAAATAATTTTCAATAAGTTGCAAACAGATCTATTTGACCAAACAGGTACAACCACTCCAGGTCAGAGTGAACCTAACCTGAGAATAAATGTAGGAGAAAATATATTCTTACTTAGATGATATTGGACAGGGATTACATTACTTAAATTCATGAAAGAAAATACATACACACTTCACTTTGTAGATAACCAATAAGAAAATTATCAAATGAAATAATTTACAATTCACATTTAATTGCACTTTAGCAAAACTTGAAGAGTAATATATATATATATATATATATATATATATATATATACAAGTAACAAAACTTGAAATATGTTATAAATCAGTGATTTGATCAGTGGGTCCTCAACCTTTTTTTTTCTTTCCCTATGGAATCCTTTGATTCCTGTTTTACTGTATGCCTTGAGTATGATGAACTGCATCTAGTGGGGAAAGTTCCGATTCTGGAGAGTGTGGAGTACACCTTCATTGTCATTACTTCTAGGTTCAGATTCAGAGTGGTAGTACCTGCTAGGATCCCATTTATGGCTCTAATATGTTTATAAATTCTTATTTGATAGGACTGTTTGCAGAAAAAAAATAAAATTTAAATACCTAACAAGAATGAATAAAACAAAATGTCTTCAGCATAAAATAACCCAACAAGGGGTGACACGCTGAAAAATCCATATTTTATTTTTTAAATCTATTTTACTCTGGTAGATCCCCCATAGCCATTTGATGTTTTAAAACCCTATTGTATTTTTATAATCAAATATTTTTTGCTTGCCTGACCCCACCCTCCAAAATATGTTATTGGTATCCGGGTACCATATGGGCCCTGGTTGAGAAACACTGCTTTAGATAAATAAAATAGGACCATTTAGTACAAAGTGATAGACCATTATGTAGATGGCTAAAGATTCATATGATGTAATGGTTAGCAAGCTAGAATTGCAAACCATTGTTACTGAGTTTGATTTTCATGGGCACCCCATTCTGGCCTTGTGCTGTATCTAAGCTAAGTTTAGTAAATAACTAAAATGTTAGAAGATTGGAAATATGTAACAACTTAAATTGAAAGATTGGCTTGAAAATAATTCCATTTAATGTTAAAATAAGAAAGACAACTGATTGGTGGAAAGGTTATTTAAAAACATTCCATCGCCCCAGTAAGCTTTATAAGTAACTGTGTATACAAAAAAAGTACTTCTGTATAGAGTTTCTAGCAATATAATCAATTGTAAATCAAAAATTCTACAAATTAAGACTCACTAAGCAAAAAAATATAGGATGAAAATGCATGTGGGGAGGATATATTTTTATATCATATACACTGAATAATGTTATAATGATGACATGGCTATAAAAAAAGTGATATTTGGTCCAGGTATTATAAACTAGATAAGTAGGTTTAGAGAAAGAAAATGTTTCATAGACCAAACAGTCCTCAACTAAGCAAGTATATAAAATTTTTAAAAGTTTAATTCAAGAGCTTATACTGCTTTTTAACATACTGTCCCCCACTCTTTAGTTTATAGAAAATAAGGTTTCTAATTTATTATTATGTAAAATGCACAAAATATTCTTTGTCTTGAAAATGAAGACTATTGGTTACAATCTGACCAATTGTAGAGGTTTGCAAATTTGGACATTCTGACAGATTCAAAGGAGAGGGGGGGGGGGGGCTCTCAAAGTAGTTTTTGACTAACAAGAAGAGAGCCCCTTTGGTTTGAATTCAGAGTTTTCCTTCTCCTAGACCGGTTGTCATACCAAGGTTAAACAGCTCAGTCTGTCCTACTTTTTACTCATAGCTGGAGGGAGAATAGTTGATTCAAATCTTTCCCAATGGTATTAGTGCTTTGGCTAACAGCCTTGTACTGGATTTAAACTCATCTTGTTGTGCCCATTTTCTATGACAGTAACCATTACACTAGGCATCTCCAACAAATTCCTATCAGCTAGGGAGATTCAATTCCTTTATAAACTAAAAAGGATTTTCACACAGAATTTAATGCCAATCAATTATTAATAGCAAATAGATCATTCTTTGTTACTCTTTACCAGAATTAGAGCATTTGTTTTTATAGAACTATAATAATACATTGATAAACAACTTTATAAATTTTACAATATAGGTTTCTATAGTCAATAGAGTCATAGCCATTTCAATAGTTTCCCTTTTGAGGGATTGCTAACAATGCTCTCTTGAATACTTGACAGCAAACAGAACCATAAGTTTTCAGATTGCTTAACTGAAAACAACCATTCTAGATGTCAACATTTTGGAGAGAAGAAAATTTGCGAATTGCAAAGTTTTAAAGATCTTAAGAATTACAAACATAAGATAATGAAAAACTAATCGACCCAAAGTTTTTGGAAGAAAATTAAGACAGAAGTAATTTGTACAGAATGCAAATAAAATTTTTATTTAAAATATGATTTAGTATATTATTTCTATCTTGGGCACACTTTTTTTTCTTTTTTTTTTGTGTGTGTGTGTGTATATATTAGTCCAGCGAATTAATTTCTAAACTCTATGCATATACACTTCATAAAGTTAAACTGTGCATGTGCTTGGCTTATTTGTCCTGGGTTCTACATTAAAATGTGTCACCAAAATAACCACTTCTTTCTGAGTAGTTGGTTATAAAAACTTTTTTTTTTTTTTTAAATGGGGTTAACTAATTTGCATATTTTGTTTCAAAAATTTTTTATGAAAAATAAAAACAAACTTAAAATAAGAACACCCCCCACCAGGTTATTCAAGAAAAATAAAAGATTAATTTTTTTTTTTTCTTTTTTTAAAGTGAAAGTTTTGTTGATAGCACTATCGAGATTGAAAATAATTATAAAAGCTATCACATTTATTCATCTTTAAAACCGATAACATTAACCTTATTGTAAATCAAATCATCAACTTAAAAGATTAACTTCTCTAAAATAAGATATATTTACAAAAGTCAGTTAATTTCTTTTCAAAACTAATTTTCAATTTTTCCATTTTTCTCAATAGATTCTATTTATTTTTACATGTGTGCTGTAATTAATTTAACAAATATTAATAGAAAAATAGAAAATGGACTGATTTATCTCTGAATGTTATTTATCATTTAAATTCATTGCAATTATTATGTACAGAATAATAGAGAAGTGGAATTTCCTCAGGTTAAGCTAGTTTGTCTATAATTAAGTATAGCATTGGTTTAGTTTTAAGTGACATTCCATTACAGGTACAATGAATGTGTGTTCACATAAGTGAAGGTCTGTGATTTTTGTTGAGAGAAAATCTACAAGTGCCAATGTCAGTTAATAAGTCACAATTAGTACAAAGCATTACACTAGAGAAAAATGATAAATTAAATTTTCTTTTTCTGCAAACAAAATCTTTAAAAAAGGGATGGAAGAAACTATTAAAAAAAAATTAACATATGTGGGGTGTGGGTGAAAAAAAGAAAAAAAGAAAAAAAAAGGCAATTCTTCAGACAAACAAAGCAAATCAACAAAACATTGCACATTTAGAAAAAAAAATCTATTTCCCATCATCTCACCATGATTTCCTTCAAGAAATATGATCAGGCTTGTCCCCAATTTTTTAGGTCTCTTCTCTGCCCACGACAAAGTTTGGTGGATGTAAACATGTTTACTTATAGGAACCTAGTTCTCAGAGTGCAATGAGAGCCATAATTTGGAACACCAGATCAAATTGCATCTATCTACTTTCAGAGAGGGGAGGGGATATTAACCATTCCTGCTGACAAACTAAAAGACAAAGTTTCTAAAAAGTAATAATTAAAAAAAAAATGACTAAATATGAAAGCTAAAACTTGAGATAAAACATTTTTATATTCAATATGAAAATTAAAAAACACTACTAAATAAAATTTGTATTTGAACCATAAACATGTCAATTAATAGCCAAAGTTAAGATTATATTTAGTAAAATATTTCAAGTCAGGAAATAATAAATGTTAATATTTTCACCAACTAAAAATGCAGGGACTTTCAATTAGAGCAAACTGATACCAAAGATTGTTTTTAGACAAAAACATTTTACATATTCATTATTGATGGATATTAAACATTGAGACCATGAAAACTTTTTAACATAACCAGTTGCCATCCAGATGATCCAAAGAAATTTTCTTTTAATTCCCATTGCTTTCCAGGATTTTAGTTTGAACTTCATTTATATTTGTCAGAATTTTGATTTATGGTTGCACTGACAGTTTTAGCATTATAATTTCATTTGACAGAAAAAAATGACTGCATTTATGAAAATGATATTTTAATTCCTAACTATTATTAGGTTTTAACATTAGTCTTGATATATTTTCACTAATTATATGCATGATCCCATATAATATAATTATGAAAATCATTACAAGTAACATTCCAAGTGGAGTTTTTTTTATTTATTTATTTGAGGTTATTGTTATTTAATCGCATTAGTTATATAGAGCTCCGTAAATGGAGTTCAAAACTGTTTGAATTATGCAAATATCCCCAGTGGTTCAAAAGTTATGAGAATCTAAAGCCCTGAAATTAGGGGTACAAAAGTGGACATGATTTTGTTCAAAAAACATATTTTGGAGCAATTTTGATCAAATTTGGAATTCTTATGTAAAATTGTTTTTTCTGATTCTGCATTCAAATTGTATGTATCTCTATGCAGTAACCCATTATTTAGAGAATAAGATGTATGGATATCAACATTTTTTTTTTTTAAAGTTTACCAGAAAATTATTCAACATTTTCATTCTAATACTGCATGTATACACATATACAGTATTAATTTAAATAACTAACACCACTTTGAACTTAAAAATACCTTTTTAAATACTTGCTATGTTATATTACATACAAGAAATAGAATACCTATTTATATTTTTTTTAAACAAAGCCAGTTTGGCTGGCATGTGATTATGTGTTTTGTTAACATTTTAATATTATATCGTAAGTTCGTTTTTTTCCGAAATTGAAAGTTTGACAAAAAACCCTGACAGTCATCCAAATGTCACATATATATCAAAATAATTCTGAGACTATCTTCTATTAAAGATATAGTGCTCTTTTTTTGCACATTTTATACTTTTTGAATGAACCTGCGTCAACTTTCATTGGTAGTGGTTTCACTTCCAAAAGGTCGAAGAACAAAAACAAAAACAAAAAAAAAAAAAAAAAAAAAAACTACACGATATAGTTTAAGATGTATTCTAATTAAGTGTATTGATAAAGATTACCCACTTTGATTTTACAAATCAAACTAACGACTAAAATTTAGCCTCAGAAAAAAAATTATATTCTGTGTTTTCCGCTGTGTGAAGCAAAATACCGTTTTAAATCAATGTAAAAATAATTCAATGATAATTCACATAGAAATTACATATTTAGAAAGCTTATTTTTTTTCTAACCATATAAATATTTTAAGATTGGATCAGAAATACTTGAGAAATTGTGAATCAAACCGATTAAGGTGCAAATTTGTCAATGTCCACCGATTTCAGCAAAAGTGCTGGTAATGCTATTACAAGTGTAGGGACCTCAGTGAGAATTAGTGAGTTAACTGAGGTGACTATTACTAACTTTTAGTCTCCAGCAAATTAACCTGTATTTACTCTTGTAATTAGTGGGTTAATCAGAAGTAGCTATTTCTTATGTTCTCTCTTGAAAGTTTAATTTGGGGGTAATAATAGACAAAGAATATTAAAATACACACACACACACCATATATAAACACATGTGCATGTGCAAGTGTGAGAAGCAATAAAGTTTATATTAAAATTTAAAAAAAAAAAGAAAAAATATTCAACCTGTTAAGCATAAATCTTTACAGAAAGATTTCTTGCTGAAGTTGTAAGAATCTCTTATTTTACCAACATTTAACCTTTGAAGAAAATTTGGATACACACATCATTTCGGGAGAAAACACTGACCCCTTTCTTTACTTATCTACATACCCAACAAGATTAGGACAAATACTTTCCTCCCATACCTTAAGATGGAGTGGTGAGTGGGAGAGAGAGTCTTTTTCCTTGATATTTGTATTCAGGATTTGGTTTCTTACAATTTAAACAATTTCTTTCAAGGTGTTAGTTAAAAGGCATCTTGCTAAGAAAACTATGAAAGATATTGAATATTGAAGTGGAAAAATATTTTTTCTATTTTATCTCAACAGAAAATAGATTCAAGCTAATTACCCCCCCCCCATATCAAATCTTATTCTTGCTCATATTATTTAAAAATAAAGTAATCAATTTTGTGAAATTTTAAGTTTTATTCTGGCACTTCCACTCCTATTTCTTGCTGGAAAAGAAAACACATACATATACTTATCCCACATTTTATATTGACCAACATTAGGAATTATTTACATAATCATTTTTGCATTAATTATTAGACATTGGAATTGGAGATTGTGTGCATGCACACCTGTGCATATTATCATAAATGATCAACAGCAACCATGGTAATTCTAGTTTCCTTTTACATGTGAAGTATACGAAAAAAAAAAAAATTAAAAATTAAAAAAATAATTTTAAAAAAATGAAAAAAATAAAAATGAAAAAAAATGAAAAAAAATAAAAATAAAAAAAAATCCCAACAGATTTTAGGCCAGTAGGACCATCAATTCATAATCAATAAAATGGAAAAAGTTAAGGAAGTTAAGAATTAGAATTTATTCATTTTTAAACCTTTTTTAATAATTCAAATGTTAAGGTTATTTTGCTATAGAAGTGTTTGATTTCATGAATAGAATTCTAACAAAATAATTCTGCAAGGTCATAGGAAATGGATTCAGTCTAATGTTACAGTGTAAAAACTTTTATAGCAGATTTGCTTATTTTAAAGAATGAGATTACAGAAGCAATTGCTTGGGTGAGAGGAGATAAAATAAGAGAATTAAAAATATCTATTGTTTGTAAAAAGGACATGCAAAAATAAATTCTTATATTCTTTTGGAATGGGTAATTGTAGAATAATCTATTATAGTGACAGATGGTGAGAATAAAAATGAAATTCTGTTCATTTATGAAAAAGATATCAAAGCAAATGTACAGATAAATATTTAAGTAACACTCAGTACATTTTCATTGACATTTTTAAAGAGTAAGCTTTTTTTCTTTTCTTTTTCTTTCTAATGCACCCATTGTATTTAATCCATGTTTATTGGTTAAGGACTTAACCCTCATTTCATCATATCAGAAAGAAAGGATAGTCTATATAACAACATCCTGTATACTAATTGAGCACTAGAGTAGAGGACAGTGACCCAATGGTGGTTCAGCCTGGTTGGGATAGTTTTAAAGCAAAATGTAACAAGCAATCCAAATCAAAGTTAAATCAGTGCCAGATTTTTTGTTTTCTCTCTTGATTCTACAAAACAGATAACTTTCAATAACAATATTTCTAGATCTTCTATTTATTATTGATTTACAATATGACTGAATTAAGCTATTGGTTAAATAGTACCAATCCAGTTTTGCTACAATATAAAGGTTGATATGCCATTAAACAAAGAAAACTGATTAGTACAGAGTTGGTTGTTAGTTTTAACAACCAACTCTGTACTAATCAATCTATTATACTAAAGCTGAGTGAATCAACTTTTGTCTCTTAGCTTTCTTACTGTTTAGTGACACAAAAATCATACTAAATTATTCCTTAGTTCTAGGATCGAGTCATGTTTTTAAAAAAATTCATTTTAATTGGTTCTAATTAGTTGAAATTTGCAATTAAGTAAAAAACTGACCCGTCTCTCACTTGACATTCTGTCTATCACCTTCATCTCTCTGTATATCTTGATTACCTCATTATATATGTTAGTTTCTGAGAGAGAGAGAGAGAGAGAGAGAGAGAGAGAGAGAGAGAGAGAGAGAGAGAGAGAGAGAGAGAGAGAGAGAGAGAGAGAGAGAGAGAGAGAGAGAGAGATGGGAGAATTTTAAATGTATTTGTATGTTCAATTTCATAAGCAGCAACTGTAGCTTAAATTAGGTCAAACATTTCCTTTCTTAGAAATCTTACAAAATTATTTTAATGTTTATTAAAAAAAAAAAAAAAAATTAATTTGCTTTACAATCTCACTTTTCCTT